>CAWUFW010006969.1:0-600000 GCA_963921515.1 Calotriton arnoldi | reverse complement strand
CAACAGTAGAGAAAGTGTTGGATAGCGTGGGGGTAAAAATTACTATTCCCACTCCAGTGAGTGCAACAGTAGGGAAAGTGTTGGATAGCGTAGGGGTAAAAATTACTATTCCCACTCCAAAGAGTGCAACAGTAGGGAAAGCGTTGGATAGCGTAGGGGTTAAAAATAACATACTTATAAATTAAATAATTTTTGTAATTAAATAATGATTTATTAATAAATTAACAATAAATTATTAAAAATACCAATAAATAAAAATTAATAATTACTTAATTACAATTAAATTACTTCCCACCCTATTCCCCTATAAACCCACAACCCGCTACAGAACTAAAACGCAAAATGTAATTAAAAATAATTAATAATTCCTAAAAATTATTATTTAATTTACTATAATTAAATTACTTCCCACCCTATTCCGCTAAGGTACTAAAACGCATAATTTACTTTTAAAAAAATTACTAACTTCTAAAAATGTTATACATATATTTTAAAAAACAGTACAATACTTAACAAAAATTTAGAACACATACATATAAAATACATACTAAAATACATAACACTAATATAAACATCAATATTATTAACATCGATATTTTTGCTATCGATATTACTAACTTCGATATCAACAAAAACTATATTTCTTACCTTCAGGTCGATATTCTGGTCGTCGATATTCTTGATGATATTCTGTCCCTACGATATTTAAAACTCAATATTAATGTAGATCGATATTAGAAACTCGATATTATGTCTGTGCACCCCTTATCCTATCAGTTAGCTAACAAACAGCTCCCTGGCAGGCTGAAAGCTCATTCCACGAGAGGTAAAGCCGCCACTATGGCCCGTCTTAGGAATGTACCCATTAAAGAGATATGTAAAGCGGCTACAGGGCGTTCAGTTCACACCTTTGCTCGCCATTACTGCCTAGATTCTGATACCCAGGCAGATGCCCGGTTTGGGCAATGTCCTTGAAGAATTTGTTTGGTTAAAATGTTGTTCAGAGTGTATTTGCTAAACTGGTGTTCGACTGCAGGATTCTGGGGATGAGCTTGCTACTCTATTCAGGGCTTATAACTATTGATGAGTATCCCCTGGAAGAGAAGGATATGTTACTTACCTGTAATCCTAGTTCTCTTCCAGGGGTATACTCATCAAAGTCATAAGCAACCCTTCCTCCTCCCCGGACGAATACCATGTTTTATAACAGCACTCTATTTCCTGATGATCACTATACAATATAATACATCGTTAAAAAGATCTGACCTGTCACCTGTGGGGCATGATGGGAGCCTGGAGTTCTTAAAGGCACGGCGCCAGTTTTTTTGATGTGCTTCCTATATGCAGTCTTCTGGGCTAATCTGCCTGCTATTACCTTGCATTTTTCCTTAAAAATAAAGGCTGTGTTCAAACAAGTTAAGAGTACATTTCTCTATGTCTTGGAAATTTTGCAATATATGTTTTATTTTAAATGAAAAAATACAATGCCATATTGGCGTGCTTTAGCCTAATTTGGTATTTAGGCTGCATGTGTGTGTTTATATATGCATAATATATATATATTGATGTATGTTTTACAGGACGAGTTCTTAGTTGTTGGTTAAACATGCATTAATATGTATTTAAATATATATATATATATATTTGTAAGCATATATATATATATATATATATATATATATATATATATATATATATATATATATTTGTATATGCTCCGGGGCCCCCGCACGTGGGCGGGACTATTCAGTGCTTATGACTTTGATGAGTATACCCCTGGAAGAGAACTAGGATTACAGGTAAGTAACTTATCCATCTTTTACATCTGCTGGGATTCACAATGTATTAAAATCCCATCTTCAACAGTCACATCTGCAGCCCTATCTAGGAGCTATGCTCAACACTCAAATATGTTTAGCCTATCCAAATGCAGCCAGGATCTAAAATTTTCAAACAATGCTGCCACAGTTCCAAAGCAATCAGTATCTAAAAGTCAGAACTTTCATGCAACTACTAGAGATGATGGCATCATGCATTGCGATAATACTTCATGCAAGATTAAACATGCGCCCTATACAGGAATGCTTAGCACGTCAATGGAATCAATCACAGGGTCAACTACAAGATCTAGTGTTGGCAGACAGCCTCACTCATTGCTCTCTACAGAGGTGGAACAAACAGAACTTATCAAAGAGGCGGTCCCTTCGGCGACCCTATCCCACAGATTGTGCTAACAGCGTACACCTCCCTGACTGGGTGGGGTGCCACCTTACAACATCTAACAGTTCAAGGTCTCTGCGACATCAGACACCAGAATCTTCACATCAGCTACCTAGAGCTTCAAGCTGTTCACCTAGTGATGAGAGCATTTCTACCACACCTTATAAGAAAGGTTGTTCTAGTCCGGACGGACAATATGACATCCATGTACTATATACAAAAACAAGGGGGGGACACACTCTCTACAACTGTCACACCTCTCTCAGACCATTTTGCATTGGGCAATACATCACAAAATACAACTGCTAGCAGAACACCTTCCTGGGGCAGACAATGACTTTACCGACTTCCTCAGCAGGATTCAACATCAAGTACACGAGTGGGAATTCCACCCTCAAGTCCTCCTCCCATACTTCCACAGGTGGGGCTTTCCATAAGTAGAATTCTTTGTGACAGGAGAGAACACAAAATGCCCAAATTTCGCCTCCAGGTTCCCTTGCCCTCTATCCAATGGCAATGCCCTATGGATGAATTGGTCAGGAATATTTGCCTACGCTTTTCCGCCTCTCCCTCTTCTTCCATTTCTGGTTCGGAAACTCAGGCAGATGTCTCTCACCCTCATTCTAGTGGCTCCCACATGGGCTCGTCAACCATGGTTCTCCACACAACTAGAACTTTCAGTAGTTCCACACGAGAAGGTTCACTTCACCTCAAACCTTCTCACTCAGAACATGGAGAAATCAGACATCCAAACCCCAAGGAGCACAACTTAGCATTTCGGCTCCTGAAGTCATAGAGTTCGGATATCTAAACCTACCACCAGATTGCATGACAATTCTTTAGGAAGCAAGAAAACCTACCACTAGAGCGTGCTATGTAGCTAAGTGGAAAAGGTTTGTTATATATTGTAATAACCAAACTATTTACCCATTAGATGCATCTATACAACAAATTGTTTGTGATCTCTTGCATCTACAACGTTCAGGCCTTGCCTACACCTCGATACGCTTACACCTTGCAGCTGTGGCTGCCTATCTTCAAAATAGGCAACACTTAAGTACTAGTAATTAAAGCTTTCATGGAAGGCATTAAAAGAGTGATACCACCAAAAGTTCCACCTGCACCTGTTTAGAAACTTAATATTGTTTTAACAAGACTTATGGGTCCACCTTTTGAACCATTGCATAACTGTCCCCTCCAATTTTTCTCTTGGAAGGTTGCTTTTTTGGTTTCTATCACCTAACTGAGATGTGTAAGTAAGCTTCAGCCATTAACATTAGAAGAACCATTCTTCCAATTTCATATAGAGATAGGGTGGTTCTTCGTACCAACCCAAAGTTCCTTCCAAAAGTAATAGCTTTTATTATTAACCAGTCAGTTGGGCTACCTGTTTTCTTCCCTCAACCAGAGTCTGTAGCAAAAAGAGCTCTTCCTACATTAGATGTCAAAAGAGCATTAATGTATTATATTGACAGAACAAAAGTTTTTGCAAAACAAAACAACTTTGTTTTGCTTTTGCTCCCCCTCATAAAGGGAAACCTATCTCAAAATCTGGCATTTCTTGGTGGATTGTTAAATGTATCTAAACATGCTATATTAAAGCTAAAAGAGCTTTGTCTATACCTCCTAGAGCCCATTCTACTCGTAAAATAGGAACATCTTTGACCTTTTTAGGTAGCATTCCTATAGCTGACATCTGTAAAGCAGCTACTTGGTCTACACAACACACATTTACCAAACATTATTGTGTGGATGTGTTAGCACTCCAACAAGCTAATGTAGGACAGGCAGTGCTAAAACACTTTTTCAGACAACTGCACTGCCCACTGGTTAGCCACAGCTTTGGGAGAGAACTGCTATACAGTCTTTGCAGAGCATGTGTATCTACTGCCCACATGCCTCAAACAGATTGTGACTTACCCTGTAAGCATCTGATCCTGGCATGTATAGCTGTAGATTCACATGCGCCCTACCTCCTCCCTGGACACCTATGGTTGTTGCAGTTCTTATTTACATCACACATGCTTAGACATCTCTCTACTTACACTTACTTACTCCATTCTCACCCTCTTGCAAGAAAACAGTTAAACAATGGAGTAGATGCCCATGCGCACTATCACCGAAAGGAGGAGTCACCTTACCTCGTTACTCGAAAAGCCTTTTTCAAAGAAAAATAACTTGCAAACATCCAGACCCAAGACTAGATGGCAGGAGTATACAAAGCATGTGAATCTACAGCTCTACAGGGCAAGAACAGATGCTTACAGGGTAAATAACAAAATCTTTCCCTGGTGGAGAAAAATGGGATGCAGGGAAAGTGAATTTGCAGTCGCTCATCAGATTTTTGAACGAGGAAATATATGCATATCTGAAAGAGACAATTAGGTATAGATTCCTTACCTTAAAATTACCCCCAGGTGTCAGACTGGACCCGGAGAATTTTTTCGTCAGCACTACCCCTGCGCGTCGAAAGGTGGCGTCGGTCGGCTCCGCGTTTGTCGTTGGCGTCGTGGTCGCCGAGATGATGTCGCAGTAGCTACTTAGATGCCGCCCTCGCGCGCTGACGTCAGTTCTTTCTTTTTCCGCTCCAGCCAGCGCAGATCTGGAGAGAGCGGTACCTCCAGTCACTTTTTGACTGACTTTTTGTCGACTTTTGTCGACATCGTTTTGAGTCTTCGACTCCTGGTGCATGTCAGGAATGCCCGGCTTCAAGGCTTGCGGTTCCTGTAGCCGACTGATGTCGGTGACGGATCCGCACTGCGTGTGCCTGTTTACCTTGGAGCACGGCCATGACCCCAAGTCGTGCTCCGACTGCGAGACCATGGCCCCGAAGTCTTTGCGGGAGCATTCCCGAAAGCTTCTTGAGGCCCGGCAGTCGGCTCCGCGCCATTCGAGGTCCCGGTCGCGTGGGAGGTCGAGGGACCGGTCGCGGAGCCACCACCACCAGTCTTCATCCAAGTCTTCGCACTCCTCAGGTAAGTGGAAGCACAAGAAGGAGTCGAAGAAGCATCATCGCTTTTCGACTTCCCCCCGTCGGTCGGCCGACGTGACGAGGGATGCGGGTGGGGCCCCTCCCGCGGCTCCGCGTGCAGAGCCTGAAGGGCCGACTCCGAGTTTCCCCCCTTCCCGGGACCCGGAGAGACCCCTGCCCAGCTTCGCCAATTTTACGAAGCGATGCATGCCATCTTTGGGCAGCCTGACTCCGCCGGCGCGCCTTCAGGCCCCGCGGACTCGGCTGGGGGCCCTGGGCCTTCGGTGGCTCCGGCCCCGGCACCGCAGGGTCCCCTTGGATCCAGGCCTGGATCCGGATCGGCGCCGGTCGACCTGGTTACACATCCCCCGGCGCCGATTCCACCGGCACCACGTCCGCAGCCGACGCCGGTTGTGTCCCCAGCCGGCGTCGACCCCGGCCTCCACCCTGATGTAGACACGGAGCCGGACCGACGTCGACCGACGCCGGATCCGGCGCCGACGGGTACTTTTGTGCCCTTGTTCTACCCTGGCTCTTTTAGACCGGATTGGCAGCCAGAGGAGGGTGAGGAGGACTGGGAGGGATCTGGAGACCCTTTAACTGACCAGTTGAGCTATGAACCGGACTGGAGAGAGGAACTGGGGGAAGCCAGTGGTCTGGATACCTCACCAGACCATGGCATGTTGTCTCCTCCTACCGTGGCTACGGAGGAGGGTGCGTCTTACGCAGTGGTGTTGCGTAGGGCGTCCGAGGCTCTCAGCCTCGAGCTCCCTACGGTGGCGGTCAGGACCAACCTCCTGACAGAGGTCCTTCAACTGACAGCGAGCTCTTCGGAGCCCCTGCTGCCGTTTAATGAAGCCCTAACTGACATCCTTTTGGGCACCTGGTCCAGGCCCAACACAGGGGCTCCTGTGGATAGGATGATTGCCCGACGCCACCGCCCGGCCCTGGGCGACCCCACTTTGCTCTCCCAACACCCCACCCCTGAGAGCTTGGTGGTCCAAGCCTCCACCTCCAAAGGCGCATTCCCTAACGCACCACCTGATAGGGAATCCAAAAAGCTGGACCATCTTGGGAAGAAGATGTTTTCTTCCTCCAGCTTGGGACTGCGGTCGGTAAACACTGCATGTCTGTTGAGCCGTTACACCCACTCCGTGTGGGATACGGTGTCTCAAGTGCTGCTCCAGTGCCCGGAGGAGGCCCGGGCCATACTCTCCCGTGCAGTTGCCGAAGGGAGAGACGCAGCAAAGTTTACCATCCGTTGTGGGCTGGATACCGCCGAGTCACTAGGCAGGACGATTTCCACGTCGGTAGCCCTTCGACGCTACGCCTGGTTGAGGTCGACTGGTTTTTCAGGGGATGTCCAATCCACTCTTATGGACATGCCCTTTGATGGCCGTCGCCTTTTCGGTGACAAGGCAGACAACGCGCTGGAGCGCTTTAAGGACTCTCGGGCTACGGCCAGGTCCTTGGGCCTCTCCACCACCCGCCCTGCACAGTCTGCTTTTCGCCCCTTTTGTGGCTATGGAAGGGGTGCCCCGCCACGTCCCGCCCAGAGCCGCAGGCCGGCGCAAACTGTTCAGCCCCTGCGCGGCCGGGGACGTGGGAACCACCGCCGTGGTTCTGGGGGCCAGCGGGCGGGCCAGTCCACCACAGCCCCCTCTGCAGCAGCCTCCAAACCCTCCTAGTCCGACCTTTTAGGGCCACCAATCGCCAGTGGGTGGCAGGATTCGCCATCACTTCCCCCACTGGCGCACTATCACGTCGGACTCCCTCCCCTTCGAGACTACCTCTCCATCCATGCCACCTCAGTACCATCGCATGTCGGAGGATCATCTGGCCCTTCTCCAACAGGAAGTTTTGGCACTCTTGGCCAAGGGAGCCATCGAGCGAGTTACTGTCCCAGAAGTAGGTCGCGGTTGCTATTCCCACTACTTTCTGGTGCCCAAGAAGGACAAAGGCCTGCGTCCTATCTTGGATCTCAGGAACGTCAACCGCTTCCTCCGGAAGGAGGAGTTCAAAATGTTGACGCTAGCTCAGGTCCTATCTGCCCTCGACCCTGGAGACTGGATGGTAGCGTTAGACTTGCAGGACGCTTATTTTCACTCCCCGTCCTGCCGGCCCACCGGCGTTACCTGCGGTTCACGGTAGGCCACGAGCACTTTCAGTTTACCGTGCTCCCCTTTGGCCTTATCAGCGCCCCTCGGATGTTCACGAAAGAGATGGCGGTGGTCGCAGCTCATCTGCACAGATCAGGGGTTCCAGTCTTCCCCTATCTCGACGACTGGCTGTTGAAGGCGGGCTCGCCCCAGGCTGTCGTCTCCCACCTCCAGACTACGGCGGACCTCCTGCATTCGCTGGGGTTCACTATCAACGTGCCGAAGTCACACCTAACTCCCTCTCAGAAGCTCCTTTTCATCGGAGCGGTTCTGGACATGACGCAGTTTCAGGTCTATACTCCTGAGCAGCGAGTCCGGAATATTCAAGCTATGATTCCGATCTTTCAGCCCTTATCCCGGGTTTCGGTCAGACTGACCCTGAGGCTGCTGGGCCTCATGGCCTCCTGCATCCTGCTGGTGGATCATGCCAGGTGGCATATGCGGGCTCTGCAGTGGGACCTGAAGTTCCAGTGGGCACAGCATCAGGGGAATCTGTCCGATTGCGTCCAGATCTCTGAGGGCACTGCATGTCAAGTAGTGGCTAACGAACCAGGATTGGGTCAATGGCAGATCCCTCTCCCTTCCCCAACCAGAGTTCACAGTGTTGACAGATGCATCACTGCAAGAATGGGGCGGCCACATGGGAGAGGCGGAGATCAGAGGCCTCTGGTCTCCGGCGGAGTCCAGGCTCCACATCAAATTCTGGAGCTTCGGGCGACCCGTCTTGCACTAAAAGCAATCCTTCCCTCTGTCCGGGGAAGAGTAGTGCAGGTGTTCACGGACAACACCACCGCCATGTGGTACTGCAACAAACAGGGCGGGGTGGGGTTGTGGACCCTATGTCAGGAGGCTCTCCGTTTCTGGACATGGCTGGAACACCAGGGAATATCCTTGGTGGTTCAACACCTGGCAGGTTTCCTGAACGCCAGGGCGGACGAACTCGTCGCAGGTGCATGATGGATCACGAATGGCGTCTTCACTCGGAGGTGGCAGAAGGTCTCTTTCAACAGTGTGGAGAGCCTTGGTTAGAACTATTCGCCACCGAAGAGAACGCGCAATGTCAGCAATTCTGCGCGTTGGAATTTCCAAGGCGGCAGTCGCTAGGCGATGCTTTTCATCGCAAGTGGAGTTGCGGTCTTCTATACGCCTATACGGCTTCTGCCCAGAGTGCTGAAGAAGATCAAGCGTGACCGGGCACAAGTCATCCTTGTGGCTCCGGATTGGGCACGAAGAGTCTGGTATCCCGAGCTGTTACACATGGCCATCAATCCTCCGATCCGACTGCCTCTTCGGGAGGATCTTCTGTCGCAGCAGCAGGGGACGGTCCTCCACCCGAACCTGTCCAGCCTCCAACTCCTTGCGTGGAGATTGAGGGGCGACAGCTGACAGCCTTTGACCTTCCTCCCGAAGTCTGTGATGTTATCTTGGCAGCCAGGCGTCCCTCCACTAAGATGGTATACGCCTGCAGATGGAACAAATTTGTGGCATGGTGCACAGCAAAGGCTGTGGATCCCCTTTCTGCCCCTCTTTCTGAGGTTGTCTTGTTCCTCCTTTCTTTGGCCCAGCAGGGCTCTGCTCTGGGCACTCTTAAGGGCTCTCTCTGCCATTTCAGCCTTTCTTCGGCTTCCTGATCAGCCTTCTCTTTTCAAGTCCCCTGTTGTAAATCGCTTCGTTAAGGGCATTACTCATCTTTTTCCTCCTGTTCCCTTCGTAATGCCTCAGTGGGACTTGAACTTGGTTCTTACCTACCTTATGTGCGCTCCCTTTGAGCCGCTTCATAACTGTCCTCTCAGACTTCTTACTTTAAAGACTGCCTTTCTGGTTGCCATCACCTCTGCTCGCAGGGTGAGTGAGCTCCAAGCACTTTCTTCCAAGCCTCCTTTTCTGGTTGTTCATCCGGACAAGGTCGTCCTCAGAAGCAGACCTTCCTTTCTTCCCAAGGTGGTTACTTCTTTCCACATTGGTCAAACCATCACTTTGCCCACCTTATTTCCGCCTCCGCATCCTTCTAAGGAGGAAGAGAGGCTCCACCATCTGGATCCAAAACGTGCGCTTTCCTTATATTTGGATCGCACCAAACAATTCCGGGTGGATGACCAGCTCTTTGTTGGCTACGTGGGCGCCAAGAAGGGTTGGGCCTTGCACAAGCGGACCATCTCCAGGTGGGTCGTTTTGTGCATTAAAGCTTGCTTATCTTTGGCAAAGAAGGAGCCTCCAGTGGGACTGCGTGCCAATTCCACCAGGGCGACGGCAGCGACCACTGCTTTGGAACGGGGAGTCCCCCTCAATGACATCTGTCAGGCAGCTACGTGGGCTTCACTGCACACGTTTACCAAACAGGCTTCTTTGGCCGTTCTGTTCTCCATTACTTTCTGGTGTGAACTTCGTTCGCAGACTTACCTCCGTGGTTGGTATTGCTGGGGTAATTATTCTAAGGTAAGGAATCTATAACTAATTGCCTCTTTCAGATGAACAAGTTACTTACCTTCGGTAACGATATATCTGTAAGAGACATAGATTGGTTATAGATTCCTTACCGCCCTACCCATCCTCCCCGATCTGCGAACTGACTTCTAGGGTTAGAGAATCCTTTTCAGGGCTCTGCGCTTCTGGCGTGGAATGTCGTGTAAAAGAACTGACGTCAGCGCGCGAGGGCGGCGTCTAAGTAGCTACCGCAACATCATCCTGGCGACCACGACGCCAACGACGAACGTAGAGCCGACCAATGCCACCTTTCGACGCGCAGGGGTACTGCTAACGAAAAAATTCTCCGGATCCAGTCTGACGCCTGGGGGTAATTCTAAGGTAAGGAATCTATAACTAATCTATGTCTCTTACAGATATATCGTTACCGAAGGTAAGTAACTTATTATAGTTGCTCATGCAAAAATGGAATTCACATAAGTTGTATGGTTTCCAAGCCTTTTCTGTAAAATCTTGTGAATTCCTGAAAGTCATAAATCTGCACCAACGGAAGATCATTTATCTGTAGGTGCACTTTTGGGACCTTTTTTTAGGAATCTGGCCCCTAATTTATTTTCATTTGTCCTTAAATGTTGAATATAATGGTTTTGCATTGGTTCTACATTATTCATGTTTTTGTTATATTGACATTCATCAAATAGGCTTTACTAGATAAAGCCTCAGAGAAATTATATTCAAATTTGTACAGTAGTTTGCAGTATTTTTCAGGTTGCAATTTTTTTGGGCGCAGTCTTGCTTTCTGTTTATGCATATATTTGCATATAGTCAGGGAGCATTCTGGGAACATGATAAAGCGCCTCAAATAGTTACATTTTGCTACTGTGTATGCATTTTATACTGGAACCACTGTCCATAACACATGCTTAGCTCACTGTAATTTTCTAAAAAGTTTGCGCTATTGTTAAAGCCTTTAGTAATAATTAATCATATATACAAGTTTGAACAGTTTTCATATGCATTCAAATCTTACCTTTCACAGCAGACAGTTCTCTTTCGCAGAATCATATTGTGGTACTGTTAACTGGCAGCTGAAGTATCTGTGCTGTAGGGGTTGGACCTGCTTGTTCAGTGAAAGAAATAAGCATGATGACCCCAAACAAAGTCTGACTCTTACCGTAGCTTTCTCTCTTCCTCACTTTTTCCTCGGTTACTCTCTCCCATTCCTTCTGTTAATTTTACATCTGTTGACTTTCCTATCTCTTCTGTTCCTGTTCCCTCTCTACTTCCTCCCTTGTCTCTTTTTTCTCAGCCTTGCCTCTCTTTCTCGTTCCTGCATTCCTCTCTCTCTCTCTCTCTCTCACTCTCTCTCTCTCTCTCTCTCGCTCTCTTTCTCTTCCTAACCGCTCTTGTTTTTCCATCTCACACTGTTGATTTACTCTGTTTCTTCACTTTCTGTATTTCGACCACTTCTCATTCAATTCATCGTTATTCGATTCACACAAGGTGTATCATAAAATAGTACATGAACACGAAAATTCATTAAAGGGAAAGGAAAAAGGGATAAAATACAGTAAAACCAGAGATACAAAAGTACGAATCACAATATAACATACAGATCACATATTAACATACCGTAGGTAGAGACTTTCTTCTTACTTTAGTTGCCCTAAGAAACCTTGCAAGTATCACACATGTATAAAGATTTGGAAGCAGTTGCAGATATAAAAATGCGTGCCTACATTGTTTAAAATTTAAAGATTTCAATAAAGGTATAATAAATGATCTTCTCAAGTCCATATAAAATTTACAAAAAAACACTATGTGCATGGTTGATTGATACGACACATTATCACAAGGGCAAAGCAGTAGATCCTTAGACCAATTATTAACGGTTGGGAAGCTGATCAGGCGGTGGATTATATTAAACCTAAAACGTGTTAAAACAAATCTGTGTTGAGCGTTAATAACATTAAAAAGGTAAGGTTGCATGGAAAAGCTGGTCAAGACCATTTGATTGTATTACACAGTTGGTTTGGCCAGTTCCACACACAGTCTTAAATCCTCCAGTTGGTTTAGGCACTCTGATCTTAGTGCTTTCCTCGAAATGTTTGACAAGGTTTCAGGTTGATCATAAAATTCCAGACGACCAATGTCTGTCATAAAGTTCTTAATAAACTTTAACCAAGGAATCTTTAAGGCCAGTTCTGAATCACAACAGTCCTTAACTATTGCCCGGTTCAAATCCATGTAGTCCAAGGTCCATATTTTGTGCCAGAGCAGGACTGGCTGAATCTTGACCAGGTCTATTAAATAATTAGCTCCCAATTCAGAGTGACATACATGATTTGAACAACTGAAAGGAAGTGCTAAACGCTTTTAAAAAAATACATTTTCCACCGCCTGTATTGATTCAACATACTCGTGTCCCCATATTTCAGAACCATACATTGCAATAGTTCTACATTTTGGATAGTATATGGTTAACATTTCTTTCGGTTGAATATTCCCCAACTTCCAAGCAAAATTGCGAAGGGCCATAATAGATCTTACGAACTGTAATCTTCTAGAATTAACAGCACTTTTCCAAGTCCCTTCACAATCAAATAAAATTCCCAAATAGGAAAAGGTCGGCGTTTGAGCTAAAATACCTTTTCCTATATGAATGTTACGACACTTAGCTGCATTACGGCCCAGTTTCATGACAAATGTCTTACTTATGGTAATACGTAGCCCCAGATTATCCATAAATAGGACAAAACTGTCAAGCAGACGCTGCAAAGCCAAGGGGGTGCGCGCCATAAGTACCGCGTCATCCGCATAAAGCAGAACGGGTATTGGCCGATGCTTGATTTGTGGCAAGTCTGTGCACGTACTAGCCAGTGTATTACCCAGATTATTAATGTACAAATTGAATAAAAAGGGGCAATTACGCATCCTTGGCGAACCCCATTTTCAATTCTAAAGGGGCGAGTACACTCACCTTTTATACCAAAATGTACCCTTGCGTAGCTATTTCCATATAGGTGTCTTAAAAGGTTAATAATGGTGCAATCAATACCCATTGAACTCATCACTGACCACAGCTTATCATGGATTACACAGTCAAAAGGTGATGATAAGTCAACAAATACCATATATAAGTTACCACTTTTGATATGTGCATATTTTCCCAATAGCAAATTCAGATTGATAGCTTGCTCCGTGGTGCCAATTCCCTGACGGAAACCATATTGTGGGTCAGAGATCTTATTATTGTAATCCGCCCAACTTTGTAATCTGGCTAGAAGAATGCGGCCAACCACCTTGACCAACGAATCTAATAAAGAAATTGGTCTATAGTGCGATGGGCAATTTTGATCACCTTTTTTAAATATAGGTACAATCTGGGACTCTGCCCAACTCAAAGGGAACCCCGTACTCTGATAGGATCTAATGATGTGGGTATGAAGGGGGCCCCAAAGATCCATATTTGCTTTAAACACGTCAATTGGGACCCCATCTGGCCCCAGTGCTTTATTTCCCTTATTCGAGCTGATAGCG
Organism: Calotriton arnoldi; assembly: GCA_963921515.1. Classification (NCBI taxonomy): domain Eukaryota; kingdom Metazoa; phylum Chordata; class Amphibia; order Caudata; family Salamandridae; genus Calotriton; species Calotriton arnoldi. The sequence continues at coordinate 586,686 of CAWUFW010006969.1, read as the reverse complement.
AGGGAAACCTCTTCCAGGGTAAAGTTCAGGGCAGACCAATCAGTTGCGGGAGTGTGTACCAGGGAGCTATCGCATGGATTAAAACTGGTTGGGGATTAGCACAATCTGTAGTAGCCGAATGTAAGGTGGAAAAATGTGTTACCCATTCCTCTTCAGTCACTACAGCCTCTATTTTTGGTTTATCACCTTCACTAAGAAAAGGGGAGTTGATAACAACCCAAAATGCAGTGATGTCGTTACTACGGCTAGCCTCATACAATTTCTCCCAAGTTTCCTCTTTTAGTGCTCTTTTGCGATTTTTTAAGCTAAGCCTATATTCCCGCCTCCAGTGCTTAACCTCCTCATTGTTCCTGGTATTGTTTTTCAGAGATCCTATAAGTTTTTTATGGGTCTCACTGCATGCATGATCAAACCAACCCTTCCTCTTTGCCGTTCCTGACTTCTGCCTGGATGTTAACCCCACTTTAATAGCACTGGTAATTTGTCCGAAAGACTCCACGATAGCAGAGGCCTCCTCCGTAGAATCCAAACAGACATCAAAGGCACTCTTTTGCTGCTGGATTAAGTTCTCTAAGAAGTCAGTCGGGTTAATCATAGACCAGCGTAGGGTATACCCATTAATTCGTGAGAGCTCTAAATTCTCCACGGCTAGAATGTGGTGATTGACCCTCTGATCTTTTACTAACCCAGAGTTTAACACTAAGCTCTGAGGATAATGATCACTCATTGCACAGTCATATAAAGTAAAGTTGGTGATGAGTGCTGAGTAACGGGTCGGGAAGAGTAGAAAATCTATAGCGCTTTTGCCCATGGTGCCATCAAAAGTACAAATTACATCGGTTGGGCTATTACCAAACTCGTTACTGAAACCTAGATCATATTTAAAAATAAGCTCGTTGAGCTTCTTACCATAATTTGAGTGTAAAAAATGGGTGGTGTCTTCATTTAATGGTGAAACCATACCACAAATTGTTTTTGAGGGCAATTTACAGAGCTGAATGTTGAAATCCCCCACCCAGAGTAAAAAATGTTGCCCATTCCCCTTCGAGAAAATGGATTCCAGATCAGTATCGAGTAAGGTCAGTATGGCCAATATTTCCAAATCGCAAGCATTATTATAGAAATTAACTAGAATCAGTTTGAGAGATGCAGAAAAATCAAAACTAACAATTTGATAAAAAAGTACTAGGTGTCTTAAGATTTACAGTAGTGGACGGTAGTTTGTTTGACACATAAGTGCAAAGACCGCCTCTGTTTCTACCATGCCTAGATGGAATTGCCGGAGAGTTGAAGGTTTTAAAACCATTAAGATGACAAAGTTCAACCACCCAAGTTTCTTGTAAACAGACAATAGTAAAGTTAGCTATAAAATTAAGCCACTCGGGAGAGCTAAGCTTACTACGCAGTCCTGCTACTTTCCAGGAAAAAACTGTGGTGTTGTTTGGATCTAGGTGCACAGCATCCTCAATTAACTCCTTGCCTGGTGGGGGTAATGCGGAGATCGTTAAAGCTTCAAAGTTCATATCTGGTTGTATGATATTAATAGAGGTCGATATTGCAGGATCAGGATTTTGCATTGCGGTAGCCACCAATGGTTTATCCTTTAGTCAATCTACCCCAGCAAGATTAGAGTGTCAAATCTGTTAGAAGTTGCAATGGAGTATAGGGGGGTATTTGCATAATTTACATTTGTAGGTGATTGTTGCAGGGTACATTGTGTCGGGGAAAATCGTTGTGTCAAAACATTTGGCTGACTGAACGGTTGCCTAGGGGGCTTATAGAAGAAGCAAAGCGGCAGGACTGTGATTTGGTTTTGGTTTGGACACATAGACATGGCCCGTCCCAGTATGTCGTAAACCAGTCCTGGGGATTTAAAAGTGAGGACCACACAGTCATCCTGAAACACTTTGCTATCTCTACCAACCCACCCAAACCGTCCGGCCATCTTAAAATCTGCAAAGAGGGTTCCCCCCAACCCTACTTTAAAGTTTAAACAATTGAGAGATTTATTCCTCAATGAGTCCCATGTTTCATGGTGCGGAGACTCTATGGGCGGGATGTTTGCCAAGGTGACCACATAAGGTGTAACATCAGGTGGTAAATCTAGTCGGTCCCTGGCAGATGGGGGATATTTATGGGTTGTGCATCCAGCATAAGTATTCGGCTTGGGCGTTGGTGGCGTCACCCTATTGCAAGCCCTTGTCGCATCTGTAATCGGAACGCGTTGTGTCTGGGTCACTGTAGTTGACACTCCATAGAGGGATTGAGGTGGTTGATGAGGCACCCCGCAAGACCCCATTGTAAATTGCTTTACTGGGAGGTTTGTAAGTGTAGTAAGATCCGCACCAGCAATATTGCCGTAGTCAGTTGACTCTTCCCTCCCTTTCTCAGTGTACATATTCACTGAACCCAATCTCTCTGTACATGATAATACAGCACATTCAACAGCTTTGAGATGATCTGTTAGGCTACATACAGACGTTTTAATAAAATCTATCAGTTCTTGCACAGAGGTCGCTAATGAGGAACAGTCCAGAGAGTCAGATGATACAGAAGGCAATCTTTTACTCAGATCTCGCTGGGCTTTTGAGGTTAGTCCCGTTTTTATGGCAGGTGCCCTTTTAGTTGCCTTCATTTTCCCATCACACGCTGCCATATTGGCCTTAGCAGAAGTAGTTTTAGTGATTTTGGGTCGTTTAGATGGGGAAATGGGACTCGAAGCGCCAAGCGAAGCAGAGGTAACATTTTGGGCAAGCTCATTATGTTTCTCAGTATCTAGTCTAGTGGTCAGTCGTCAGTCTGTGTCAGTACTGCATTTTCTGCGAGCTGGCTGGCACCTGCTGGAGTCAGTGGGTTTGTTGTGTTGCAGCTACTGACGCTGCTCTGATTAAAGTGGTCTTTATATGACAAGTGTGTGTGCCGAGCTGTTCTGAAACCTTAGACCTGCCGTCAACTTGGAAGGATATGGAATTCAAAGCAGGAGAGGTTGTGCCTCGTACTGAGTGAGGTATGTCGCAGTCGGTGGAACGCAGCCAGTGTGACCTTTGTTTAGGGTTCAGTGGGTATGTGTCTTTTCACATGTTCATAGGTCGCAGTGGGCAAGCATGTTACATTGGAGGCTTGTGGCAATTCAGTGGGTGTATTTGGTGGGTGCAATTATATGGGTAAATATGGTGCAGTTGGAGTGCAGAATACAGTGGGAGTGCATATTGTTGTCTATTGCACTGGGTGTCTAAATTGCAATAAATGTGTCTGTTTCTCTCGATAGAGGTGGATTAATGATTGACATTGGCGGAAGTTGTTAGTGAGTCTGAACTGCTGTGGGTGTATTGGTTGTAGAGAAATGCAGCTGAGAATAAGGTTACAATGGGTTTGGAGGTCAACAGCTGGTTTGTTGCTGTTGGTTTTATCTATAGGTTGATCAATTACGGCCGGGGTGTGGTTTCTGTGTGAGAGGATTTTGATGGAAGATATACATTGACAGGCATCCAAAACACCCTCAAGTAAAATAACTCTTCAGCTGGCATGCAGTACCAAATTTTGTGAGATACCCACAACATGTTTAACCCCTTCGCTGCCAGGCCCCCCCTCCAAACCCCCACCGTGGCAAGCCTTTTTTGGCTATTTGGCGAATTTTGCACGTAGGCCCCCAGAACTTTTTGTCCAAATAAGGTATCCATGCCAAATGCATCCTGTTTTTTCACCATCCTGAGGATTCCAAAGATATCAAGGGGTTTGCGGATTCCCTTTGGAGGGAACCGAGAAAATTAGCCAAACTACAGCTAAATTTGGGGGGAGGGGTGGGGGGGGCGTTTGAAAAAGATGGGGAAAAAGCGCTGCAGAAGAAAGCATCTGTTTTTTACCTGCAAATGATATCAACGAAGTGTTTGTGGTGCTAAAATCACCATCTTCCCAGCTTTCAGGAGCAGGCAGACTTTTGTCAGGAAACCAAAATTTTCTACACAGTTTTGGCATTTTACTGGCACATAGCCTATTTTTCCTATTGTTTGTGCTTTCTACCTCCTTCCAGTTCGTGGTCGAAATAGGTGTGAAACCAATAATGGATCCCGGAAAACCATACATTTCTGGAAAGTAGCCAGGATTCTGAATGCAGCAAGGGGTTATTTGTGTAGATCCTTAAAGCTTTTCCTATAGAAAGTAATAGTTGAAATAAAAAAATATTGAAATTGAGTTGAAAATAACAGCCATTTTTGCCTATGTTTTCAACTGTAACTTCTTCAAACTATGGCACGTTTTGAACGCAATATACCGTTACGTCCACTGGAGCCTTATGGTAGCGGGGATATATAGGGTGTGTAGGTTCACCAAGAACCTGAGGTACCCAGAGCCAATAACTGAGCTGCACCTTGCAATTGTTTTTCATTTTGTACTGGGTATACAGCAATTTATTTGGTAAAATATAAAGAGTGAAAAATGGGTATCAAGGAAACCTAAGAGTTTCCGAAATGGGAGCAGGATATGGAGTTTAGAAGCAGTGGTTATTTGCACATCTCTGAATTTGTTGGTACTCATTATAGCATGTGAATTAGCGGGCGTTTTTCAAAATTACTTCTTTTTTACACAGTGTCTTTCATATGGAAGGCAGAAATGCATAGAAAGACAAATAGTAATAACACTTGTTCTCCTATTCTGTGTTCCTCTAAGTCTCCTGATAATAATTGTACCTCACTTGTGTGGGTTGGCCTAGTGCCCGTGACAGGAAATGGCCCAAAATGAGACAGTGACACATCATATTTTTCTACTGACCCTTTTTTTTTGCATTGTGCCTAGCTGTGGATTTTGGGCCTTAACTCAGTCGACACCTGAAAACTAGACGCGCAGGGGAATCCAGGATGGGGAGACTTGTGTGGCTGTTACCAAGTTCTGTTACCCAGAATCCCTTGCAAACCTCAACATTTGACAAAAAACACATTTTCCTCAAATTTCTGTGATGGAAAGCTCTGGAATCTGAGGGGAGCCACAAACTTCCTTACACCCAGCATTACCCCAAGTCACTCGATAAAAATGGTGCCTCACTTGTGTCGGCAGGTCAAGTGCCCGCAACATGAAACGGGCCAAAATGCAAGGTGGACACATCACATTTTTCAACAGAAAACTGACCTTTTTTTGTTTTGTTTTGTTTTTTGCAATGTGCCTAGCTGTGGATTTTGGGCCCTAGTTCAGCCGACACCTAGGGAAACCTAGCAAACCTGTACATTTTTTAAAACTAGACACCCAGGGGAATCAAGGATAGGGTGACCTGTCTGGCTCTCACCAGGTTCTGTTACCCAGAATCCCTTGCAAACCTCAAACTTGGTCAAAAAATACCCATTTTCCTCATATTTCTGTGATGGAAAGTTCTGGAATTTGCAGGGAGCCACAAACTTTCACTTACCCAGCATTCCCTAATGTCTCCTGATAAAAAGGGTACTTTACTTGTATGGGTAGGCCTAGTGCCTGCGACAGGAAATGGCCCAAAACGCGACGTGGACTCATTGCATTTTTCCACTGAAAACTGACCCTTTTTTTTTTTTTGCAATGTGCCTAGCTGTGGAATTTGGGCTCTAGCTCATCCGGCACCTAGGGAAACCTAGCAAACCTGTACATTTTTTAAAACTAGACACCCAGGAGAATCAAGGATGGGGTGACTTGTGTGGCTCTCACCAGGTTTTATTACCCAGAATCCCTTGCAAACCTCAAACTTTGTAAAAAAAAAAAGTAAAAACATTTCCTCACATTTCTGTGATGGAAAGTTCTGGAATCTGCGGGGAGCCACAACTTCCACCCACCCAGCATTCCCTTAAGTCTCCTGATAAAAATGGTTCCCACTTGTGTGGGTAGGCCTACTGCCCGCGACAGGTAATGCCCCAAAACGTACTGTGGAGACATCAAAATTATTGATCACAAAACGACCTAGTTTTGCAAGGGAGTAACCTGCGTTTTTGATCCCGGGATCAGCGGCTACCTAGGGAAATCTACCAAACCCAGACATCTCTGAAAACTAGACACCTGGGGGAGTCCAGGAAGGTGTGGCTTGCGTGGATCTCCCAATGTTTTCTTACCCAGAATCCCCTTTAAACCTCACATTTAGCTAAAACAAATCTAATTTTCCTGACATTTTTATGTGGGAAAGTTGTGGCATCACCGGGCTGACACAAATTTCCTACCAGCCAGCGTTCTCCCAGGTCTCCTGATAAAAATGGTACCTCTGCTTGTGTGGGTGGGCCAAGTGCCTGCGACGGAAGTGCCCAAAACCTATTGTGGAGACATTAAAATTATCTATCCCAAAACAACCTGGTTTTGCAAGGGAGTCACCTGCGTTTTAGGTCCCGGGCTCCGTGGCCATTTTTGGGGTCGCTCCCCGTAATCATCATTATAAAAAAAATCTGAATCCGAAATACGTATAAAATATGCCCCCAGTGAAGCGACCATTGACTAAGGGTTCGCTCCCCCAACAATCAGCAACTAATCCCTGGTTGTCCAGTGGTGTGGGTTCCTGCTTCACGATCGCGGCCCCACCTGCTATTGGGAAGCAGGAATACACTTCAAACAGGCACAGGGAATAAGAAAACCTCTTTCCTTCCCCCCGTGTCTGTTTTACAAAAACAACCCGCACCTTCTCCCTCCCCCCCAGAAGGACTCTCTGGATGCCAGCGCTTCCCCCATGGGTGGGTGCCAGGACGCAATGGTTCCATCCTCGGCACAGCAGCACTGCAGCCGAGGACATAACCATAATGTCCATGGCACCCAGGGGGTTGAAGGGCTTCACCAGATCTTAATCCTTGACTGGTGGCACTTTTCATCCCTCTTAACCAACTAAAAGGAAATACAGCCACCTATTGCAGCAGAGTATATATCAGAAACTTTCACGGATGTGGCTTTGTGGCTCATTTATGCACATTGTGCATACTATGACCTCAGAGTGACTATTGAGAGCCCCTTTGGAAACAGCGCCTCTATTCCATTAGCCAGGTAGCTAGATTAGCTAGGTGTCAGCTACATCAAAGGCCTTGACTCCTGACTGTCACAGAATGGGCAGAAATCCCGCCCTTCTGCTTAGGCTAAAATTGCTCTGTAGTATGAAGGCAAGTTTCATAAGTACCCATCATGCTTCTGCAGGGAACAATTATCAATTATCTTACCAAAATGTCATCAGGGAAAATGTGCCGAACCACATGTCCTTAATTGCAGTGTTTATTAATAAACGTAAATCCAGACATTATTTTTCATGGCTAGATAAAGTACAACATTCCAAAACTGTTAAAACTTGATTTTAGCCTTTCGATCACAGTTTTCACATTAGTTTGAGCAGTTTAAGACAACTGTGGACTGCTATTAAATAGATACAAAAATGCAAGCTTATTGTGTTGAGAAAAGGTAATAACGTGGTCTAGAGCATCAGGCTGGACTGTCTGTTACATCACAGATCAGGTTACATGTGCTAGCGAAATGTCACCATACTTAATTGCACTTTTAAAAGTTAACTTTTGGTCTTGCAGAGCTGGCTACAGCTTCTGCCGTACACCATGTGTTAAGCTTGCAGATGTTGGGTAGTTTGTTTTGGGTTTTAGTTGAGAGGAAGTTGGTTGGCTTTATGTATTGTGCAGTGGGTATGCTGTGTGTATGTCAGTTTTGGAAGAGTTGAAATATCTGATTCCCAAATGCATTTTGGCATAACACCTGTATGCATAGCCAGTTATCTGTCCTGTTTTCTCTAATTACAGCACCCCAGCAGAACCGGCGTGTCACCCCTCCTGCAATTTCGCTGCGTTCCAAGTCTATGACCTCTGAGCTTGAAGAAATGGGTAAATGTCACTTTGTTAATTGTGTTCTAATGTATTTGTCTCTCCTTGCTATGTTTCAAATATACAAATTAGTATTTAATTTAGCATTTCTTTCTTCCATCTCTTGGCATGAAATACATGCATTTGTGGCATGTGTTGCTGCAGATACAAATGCCATCTAGTGTTGGTCTCGGACATCTGCAACTTGTTTTTCTTCAAAAACTATTTCGAGTCACAATGTATAGTGACTCCTCCTGTGAGTGGTAATGCGCATGGGCATCGACTCCATTGTTAATTGTTTTCTTCCACCGCCGGGTTTAGACGTGTATTGCTAAAGGTCCAAATCGACGCCATGCGATGCTCGTCGTCGGGGCATTTTGGTTCTTCCACGCCCGTTGGCAAGAGACAATCACATTATGCAGCCCTGTCATCTTTCGTGGTTCCATGTGTGGGATCTCTTCGACGCCCCGTTCAGGGTTTCACCCCTCCCAGGCCCTTCCCATGAGCATTTGTCCTTGAGAATGCTCAGACCGTGATGGAAAAGACTCCCTTTCAGTACTGTCCGCAGTGCCACTTGAAGTACTCGTGGGTAGATCACCAACCTCTGCTTGTCGCTGGAACATGACGAGACCTCCTGCCCCGCCTGCCTTGGTTACTGTCCAAAAAGACCCTCAGGTATCGTCACGATCGTCGACTCGCTCAACGTAAGAGTGTGCAGCAACAGGATGAGAATACCCTGACCTTTTCAGAAAGGATATCAAAGCAGACATCACCCCTTCCGCCAACCAACCAGCTTCTTTCAGCCTGAGCCAAGTTCAGAAAATGTTGACTGTGAGTATGGTTTCCCATTATTCCTGACTCCTGGTCGACCACCGCCCCACCGGGGGTTGGGCGTTAGGTCCACAACTCATCCATCAGTGTTTTGATCCACCACTGCCTCTCAGTCATGGCCGGCACTGTCATAATGCTTTTAAGCCGACTCCATCTTTGGTACCGAAACAGCCGCCCAATCCCTCTTTGGCGCCAGCTGCTCCATCAAAGCCATCAGGTTCCTCGGCGCCAGCACTGAAGGCCTCCTCAGATCTGAAACACCACTCGATGTCGAGACCTGCCTTGAAGCTGAAACAGCCTTCGACATCTAGTCAACCATCCACAGTTTATTCCTTGGTGGACTCCGAGGAACAGGACCTCCCAACAGGGCCGGACTGGGAACCAAAACCGGCCCTGGCAAAGTGCTCGGCTGCCCCCCCCCCCCACCCGGGGGGGTTGGGGGTGCGGCTGAGCTGTTTGCCAGGGCCGGTTTCGGCCGATTTTGTTACAGGGGCCGATATTGCAGCTATGCTGCAAAAACGGCCCTGTAACAAAAACGGCCCCCCAGGGGCCCAAAACCAGGCCCCACCCTGGCGGCCCACCGGGGAAATGCCCAGTGCCCGCTACGGCCAGTCCGGCCCTGCCTCCCAATTCTACAGCACCTACAGGAGGCATTGGACATGTGGCAGAAAAGACTGTTAATCCACCTGAAAATGGACAAGATTTCTGCCAAGCCACTGCCAAAGGTTCAGGAGACTCTTCCTTGCACAAGGAAGCTTTCATTTGAGGAGCAACTCACTTTAGAGCCCTCACCACCTCCAAAATTCAAGAAACATCATGATAGGGGCACAAGTCCTCTACTCTCTCGTCCCTCCTCCTCTTCCTCCTCCATCCACTCTACCACCTCCTATTCCTCCTCCACCACTGCCACCACCACATAGGCACCTTTGCTACCTTCACCAATCACCAAGGGAGCCCCCGCAATCGTTCTATGGGAGGGCTGTCCTGTGGACCCTTATGACACCCCATATGACCAGGAGCCCCTGGTTGATTCCTGGGATGATTAAGGCGTGGTTCCCCCAGGTGACAGTGATCCAGATCTGTACCCAACAATGCTCTGCCCTCCTAATGACACCTCTTTTTATCGTTATCCATAGAGCAGCCACCCTGCCCAGGACACCTTTAATGACCCTGTGAAGGCCAGAGTGATTACTCTGAGGGTGTGTAAAAAATACAAACCCTCCCTTTCAGACCCACCTTACATTCGAGGTCAGCTCCCACCAGGCCTGTTGTTTGTGCATACTGTATGTAAATAAACGGATGCCCAATGGACTGGAGATGCCTCGCTGCCCAACAAGGAGAGTGAAAAGATTCACGCAGTGGGTAAACAGGTGGCCACTCAATCGGCAACTCCGTTGGTTTACTCTCCAGGTATGACAAGGTCCACTGGGATGAGATGGGGAATCTGAGCTAACTCCTCCTGGATCAGTATAGGGAGAGGGCCCAGGAGTTAGTTGCAGAGGGTCAGACAATCTCCAACACCACCATTAGGTGTTCACTAGAAGCGGTGGACTTGGTCATGTCTCTGGATGTTATTAGCCTCATGTACGGCTAGTAGGAACAGCTGTCCTGTCCCTGGCTCGTCAAATTTAGGGAACATACTGATCTGTCTTCTCCAATACTAATTTCTGGCTTTACTTCACCCAGTGTAAACTTTTTTCAAATTTATCTCAGGCAAACACCAGATTCAGCTGCTCTTTAGAAAGGCACAGAAAAGATCAACATCCTGAGGATCAAGAGGGAAACCACAAAAACTCTGTTTCTCTGGCTTTAAGCTAAAAGTCCAGCAGCATCTGTTGAACCTGCCCTTTGAAGGGGAATGTCTCTTTGGGTCTCAGGTTGAGCAGATGCTAGAAAAGATCAAGAAGGACATGGACACAGCTAAGACAATTGGGGCTTTTTAGTCCCCATTGCCACACAGCTTCTTTCGTAAGTCCCAGTTTCGTGACAGTGCCAAAGCCACCTCCCCAGAGGCTTCCACCTCATATCAGAGGCAGCAGCAGCACTAACAACCTTCCTGAAGTTACTCTAGGAGTGTCTATAAAGGGAATAACTCCAAAGGCAGGTACAGAGGGGGCACGGTAAAAGGTGCCGTGCCCACCAAACAGTGACTCCCCCTCCCTTCCCCAGACCACATAACACCTGTCGGGGATTGACTACAGGGGTTCCTCACACAGTGGAAAATCATCACCTCAGATCAATGGATCATTTCCAGTGTAGAGCAGGGATACTGCTTGGAACTCACTGCTCCATATCACCAAAATATTCCCCCCCGCAAACACTCTCTCCCCACAGAACATCAGCGCCGCCTCCAGAGGAAGTTAAGACGCTCTTACTCAAAGGAGCCATAGAGCCTGTACTGCCGCAGCAAAGGAGTGTACTCTCTGTACTTTCCAATCGCCAAGAAAGATGGGTCCCTCAGACCCCTTCTCGACCTCAGACCCCTCAACAAATATAGCCTTTTGGAGCACTTCTACAAGGTCACTCTTCTCCTGTTACAACAAGGTGACTTCATGACCGCTCTTGACCTGAAGGACACCTATTTTCACATTCCGATCCACCCTGCACACCTTCAAAACCTCAGGTTTGTGGTAAGTGGGTAGCACTTCCAGTTCAAAGTTCTGTCCTTTGGGGTAATTATCGCCCCCAGAGTTTTTACAAAGTGCCTTGCAGTGGTGGCTGCTCATCTCCGGAGAAGCTCCATCCATATCTTCCCATACTTCGATGACTGGCTGATAAAGAGTGCAAGCAGACAGTCCAAATCACCTTAAATTTGTAGGTAAGTCCCACCTGCAACTCTTTCAGATTCAGTCCTTTCTAGGTACAATTGTCAATTCAGTCACTGGGAACGCTTATCCAAGCTCTGCATGGGTTTAAGCCTTCCAGCTCCTGCTGCCTCTTTTTCAACCAAATCGCCGGTTAACAGTCAGAACAATACTGGGCCTCCTCTGCATGATGGCTTCCTGAATCACCATCGTTCCCCACACTCAATTACATATCATCCACTTCAATAGTGTCTGGCGGCACAATGGTCACAAGCAGTGAGTCTCTGGGAAGATCTAGTGTTGAGTTTGGCCAGCATCCATCGCTCTCTACAGTGGTGAAACAGCAACAATCTTTTCAAGGGCAGGCCTTTTCTAGATCCAGTTCCCCAAGTGGCCATTACCACGGACGCCTCTCTCACTGGCTGTGGGGCGCACTTGCTATGTGGGCCTCAGGACACCCCTTCAACAGAGCATCCACATCAATTATCTCGAGTTACTAGCAGTCCAATTCGCTATGAAAGCTTTCTTCTGCCACATACAGCACAAAACAGTCCTGATCAAAACAGACAACATGACTGCCATGTACTACTTTAGGAAACAAGGAGCCACACATTCTTCCCAGCTCTCGACGTTAGTGCAGAGCATTTGCCGTTGGGCAATCCACCACAGAGTTCATCTGTTAGCAGAGTACCTTCCGAGAATGGACTGCGACTTTACAGACCTCAGCAGGATGCAGCAACAAGTCCACTTTGAGAAATCCATCCCCAAGTCCTGCTCCCGTACTTCCAACGTTGGGGGTTTCCAGGCTTAGAGCTGTTCTCAGCTGCTGAAAAGTCCAAATGCCCAAGCTTCGCCTCTAGGTTTCCACACCCACAATCCATCGGCAATGCGCTATGGATTTGCCTACACTTTTCCCCTTCTCCCACTACTTCTGTATGTGGTACGGAGGCTAGGGAAAGCCTCCCTCACCCTCATCCTGGTGGCTCCCACATGGGCCAGACAACTATGGTACTCAACCCTTCTCGAGTTGTCAGTAGTCCCTCACGAGATGCTCTCCAACTGGCCGTATCTTCTCACTCAACACCAGGGCACAGTCAGGCACCCGAATCCCAAGCAGCTCAACCTTGTGATTTGGCTTTGCATTTGACTTGTGAATGTATGTCCATCCTCAAAGAGGCATACCATCCTTTACTCGAGCCTGCTATGCTGCAAATTGAAAGAGGTTTGTTTACTACTGCCTACCCAAACACATAGAGCCACTAAATCCAACAGTGCAGGATATTGCTCGCTACCTGTTTCATTAACAAAACTCATGCCTCGCTTATACACCCATTCGCTTACATTTGGCTTCAGGTGCAGCATTCCTACAGAACAGGGAAATCTCTTCACTATTCAGAGTCTTCGTCATTAAAGCCTTTATGGAAGGACTCAAGAGGGTTATCAACCCTAGGTTCCCCCCAACCTCCGTCTGGAATCTCAAAGTAGTCTTCACTAGGCTCATGGGTTCCCCTTTTGAGCCCCTACATTCTTGCCCTCTCCAATTCCTATCTTGGAAAGTAGCATTTCTAGTTGCAATCACTTTTGTGCAAGCTTCAAGCTGACAGAGTAGTCCTTAGAACTAACCCAAAGTTTCTACCCAAGTTGGTCTCTCTTTTCCACCTCAACCAGACAGTTGAGATGCAGTGTTATTCCCACACCCGGACTCAGTAGCAGAGAGAGCCCTTCACACATAGATTTAAAAAGGACCCTCATGGACCATATGGATATGACAAAACCGTTTCATAAAATGCCAGAACTATTTGTTGCCTACTCTAAACCACACAAAGGCAGTGCCTTTTCAAAGGCTGGGATAGCTCAATGGGTAGTCAAGTGCATTAAAATCTGCTGTGCCAAGGCCGAAAGACATCTCCCAGCTCCACCGAGGCTGAATCCTACACGCAAGAAGGCAGCCTCCATTTTTTTGGGGGGGTAAAATCCCAATAACTGACATCTATGAGGCAGCTACCTGGACCACCCCAATCACATTCACCAAACACTACTGCGTGGATATGCTAGTACACCAACAAGCTCAAGTGAGCCAAGCTGTACTACGTATACTTTTCCAACCCCTGCAGCATCCTCTAGCTAACCACCGCCTAGAGGAGAACTGCTTCATAGTCTATGCACAGCATGTGTATCTACTGCTACACATGCCACAAACTGAGAATGTTACTTACCCTGTAAGCATCTGTTTGTGGCATGTAATGTTGTAGATTCACATGCACCCACCCTCCTTCCCGGAAGTCTTCGGTTGTTGCCAATGGTTTACTTTACTTTACCTTTTTTTCTATATTTAATAATTTTTTCTTCTGTGCTTCATTACCACCCATAGGAGGAGTCACTATACCCCGTGACTTGAAAGACATCTTCGAAGACACACCAGGTGCACATGTCTGAGCTCAAAACTAGATGGCAGGAAAGTATGCACAGCATGTGAATCTACAAACAGATGCTTACAGGGTAACTAACATTTTCCATCTACACATTCAGAGATCGTTCAACGTGTTTTCGTGGTTTTCCTCTTCATCCTAAGCATGTTGACCTGGTTTTGATCTTCTTTTCCTTTCTAAAGAGTGGCTAAATCTGAAGTTTTCATCAGATAAATTTTAAAAAGTTCATACTTGTTGAAGTAAAGCCAGAACTTGGTATTGGAGGAGACAGAACAGGATCCTCCCTAACTCTGACGAGCCAGGGACAGGATAGCTGTTCCTATTAGCCATATACTAGGCTATTAACATCGAGACAGAGAAGGCCCTCGAAGCCAGAGATAAAAACAGTTGTTCATTGCTGACATCTTTGAAATCCTACTAACCTAGTGTTGAGGTCCATATGCTCAGAGTCAAGGGCCCAGGATTAGGTGCTGCAACTTGCAAAGGAGTCAGAGAGCACATTTTCCAGCTCTTCCCACTGCCCTTTCTGGAAGCCATCACACATATCTGAAAGAAACAGTTAGTTATAGATTCCTTACCTTAGAATTACCCCCAGGCGTCAGACTGGATCCGGCAAGTTTTTCGTCAGCAGTACCCCTGCGCGTCGGAAGGTGGCGTCGAACAACTCCGCGTTCATCGTTGGCGTCGTGGTCGCTGGGATGACGTCATGGTAGCTACATAGACGCCGCCCTCGCGCGCTGACGTCAGTTCTTTCTTTTTCTGCGCCAGCAAGCGCAGATCCGGAGAGAGCGGTACCTCCAGTCACTTTTTGACTGACTTTTTCTCGACTTTTGTCGACATCGTTTTTGAGTCCATCGACTCCTGGTGCACGAGGGATGCCCGGCTTCAAGGCTTGCGGTTCCTGTAGCCGACTGATGTCGGTGACGGATCCGCACTGCAGGTGCCTCTTCTGCATGGAGCGCGACCACGACCCCAAGTCGTGCTCCGACTGCCGGACCATGAATCCGAAGTCTTTGCGCGAGCAGTCCCGAAAGCTTCTCGAGGCCCGGCAGTCGGCTCCGCGCTGCTCGAGGTCCCGGTCGCGTAGTAGGTCGAGGGACCGGTCGCGGAGCCACCACCATTCTTTTTCTAAGTCTTCGCACTCGGGGTCAGGTAAGTCGAAGCACAAGAAGAAGTCGAAAAAGCATTGTCGCTCTTCGACTTCTCCCCGTCCATCGGCCGACGCAACGAGGGATGCGGGTGGTGCCCCTCCCGCGGCTCCGCGTGCGGAGCCCGAAGGGTCGACTCCGGGTTTCACCCCCTTTCCAGGACCTGGAGCGACCCCTGCCCAGCTTTGTCAATTTTACGAAGCGATGCACGTCATCTTTGGGCAGCCCGACTCTGCTGGCGCACCTTCGGGCCCCGCAGACTCGGTTGGGGGCCCTGGACCTTCGACGTCGGTGGCTCCGGCCTCGGCTCCGCAGGGTCCCCTTGGATCCAGGCCTGGATCCGGATCGGTGCCGGTCGACCTTGTTACACCTCCCCCGGCGCCGAATCCGCCGGCACCACGTCAGCAGCCGGCTGTGTCCCCAGCCGACGTCGACACGGAGGCGGACCGGCGTCGACCGACGCTGGATCCGGTGCCGACGGGTACTTTTGTGCCCCTGTTCTACCCTGGCTCTTTGAGACCAGATTGGCAGCCAGAGGAGGGTGTGGAGGACTGGGAGGGGTCTAGAGACCCTTGAACTGACCAGTTAGGTTATGAACCGGACTGGAGAGAGGAACTGGGGGAAGCCAGTGGTCTGGATACCTTGCCAGACCTTGGCATGTTGCCTCCTCCTATCGTGGGTATGGAGGAGGGAGCGTCTTATGCAGTGGTGTTGCGTAGGGCGGCCGAGGCTCTTCGCCTTGAGCTACCTACGGTGGCAGTCAGGACTAACCTCCTGACAGAGGTGCTTCAACCGGCAGCGAGCTCTTCGGAGACCCTGCTGCCGTTTAATGAAGCCCTAACAGACATCCTTTTGGGCACCTGGTCCAGGCCCAACACAGGGGCTCCTGTGGATAGGATGATTGCCCAATGCCACCTCCCGAGCGACCCCACTTTCCTCTCCTAACACCCCACCCCTGAGAGCTTGGTGGTCCAAGCCTCCACCTCCAAGGGCGCATTCCCTACCGCTCCACAGGATAGGGAATCCAAAAAGCTGGACCATCTTGGGAAGAAGATGTTTTCTTCCTCCAGCTTGGGACTGCGGTCGGTAAACACCGCATATCTGTTGGGCCGTTACACCCACTCCGTGTGGGATACGGTTGCGCACGTGCTGCCTCAGTGCCCGGAGGAGGCCCCCGGGCAGTTGCCGAAGGGAGAGACGCAGCGAAGTTTACCATCCGCTGTGGGCTGGATACCGCCGACTCACTAGGCAGGACGATTTCCACGTCGGTAGCCCTTCGACACTTCGCCTGATTGAGGTCGACTGGTTTTTCCGGGGATGTCCAATCCACCCTTATGGACATGCCTTTTGATGGCCGTCGCCTATTCGGTGACAAAGCAGACAACGCGCTAGAGCGCGTTAAGGACTCTCGGGCTACGGCCAGTTCCTTGGGACTCTCCACCACCCGCCCTGCGCAGTCTGCTTTTCGCCCCTTTCGTGGCTACGGAAGGGGTGCCCCGCCACGTCCTGCCCAGACCCACAGGCCAGCGCAAGGTGTTCAGCCCCTGTGCGGCCGGGGACGTTGGAACCACCACCGTGGTTCTGGGGGCCAGCGGGCGGGCCAGTCCACCACAGCCCCCTCTGCAGCAGCCTCCAAACCCTCCTAGTCCGACCTTTCAGGGCCACCAATCGCCAGTGGGCGGCAGGATTCGCCATCACCTCCCCCACTGGCGCACCATCATGTCGGACAGGTGGGTTTTGCAAATAGTCCGAAGGGGCTACTCCCTCCC
The DNA here is from genome assembly GCA_963921515.1 of Calotriton arnoldi. NCBI lineage: Eukaryota > Metazoa > Chordata > Amphibia > Caudata > Salamandridae > Calotriton > Calotriton arnoldi. Next base: position 569,921 of record CAWUFW010006969.1, on the reverse strand, counting down.
CTTCGAGACTACCCCTCCAGCCATGCCACCTCAGTACCATCGCATGTCGGAGGATCATCTGGCCCTTCTCCAACAGGAAGTTTCGGCACTCTTGGCCAAGGGGGCCTTCGAGCGAGTTCCTGCCCCGGAAGTAGGTCGTGGTTGCTATTCCCACTACTTTCTGGTGCCCAAGAAGGACAAAGGCCTGCGTCCTATCTTGGATCTCAGGAACGTCAACCGCTTCCTCTGGAAGGAGAAGTTCAAAATGTTGACGCTAGCTCAGGTCCTGTCTGCCCTAGACCCTGGAGACTGGATGGTAGCTTTGGACTTGCAGGACGCTTATTTTCACATCCCCGTCCTGCCGGCCCACCGGCGTTACCTGCGGTTCACGGTAGGCCACGAGCACTTTCAGTTTACCGTGCTCCCCTTTGGCTTTACCAGCGCCCCTCGTGTGTTCACGAAAGTGATGGTGGTGGTCGCATCTCATCTGCGCAGATCAGGGGTTCCAGTCTTCCCCTATCTCGACGACTGGCTGTTGAAGGCGGGCTCGCCGCAGGCTGTCGTCTCCCACCTCCAGACTACGGCCGACCTCCTGCATTCGCTGGGGTTCTCCATCAACTTGTCTAAGTCACACCTGACCCCCTCTCAGAAGCTCCTCTTCATCGGAGCGGTTCTGGACACGACGCAGTTTCGTGTCTATCCTCCCGAACAGCGAGTCCGGGATATTCGGGCTATGATTCCGATCTTTCAGCTTCTATCCCGTGTTTCGGTCAGGATGACCCTCAGGCTACTGGGCCTGATGGCCTCCTGCATCCTGCTGGTGGACCATGCCAGATGGCATATGCGGGCTCTGCAGTGGGACCTGAAGTTCCAGTGGGCACAACATCAGGGGAACCTGTCCGATTGTGTCCAGATCTCGGAGGACACTGCACACCAATTGAAGTGGTGGCTAACCAACCAGGATTGGGTCGCTGGCAGATCACTCTCCCTTCCCCAACCAGAGTTCACAGTGGTGACCGATGCATCACTTCTGGGATGGGGCGGCCACATGGGGGAGGCGGAGATCAGAGGCCTCTGGTCTCCGGCGGAGTCCGGGCTCCACATCACCCTTCTGGAGCTTCGGGCGATTCGTCTTGCACTCAAAGCATTCCTTCCCTCTGTCCGGGGAAGAGTAGTGCAGGTGTTCACAGACAACACCACCGCCATGTGGTACTGCAACAAAGGCGGGGTGGGGTCGTGGACCCTATGTCAGGAGGCCCTCCACCTCTGGACATGGCTGGAACATCAGGGCATTTCCCTGGTGGTTCAACACCTGGCAGGTTCCCTGAACGCCAGGGCGGACGAACTCAGCTGCAGGTGCATGATGGATCACGAATGGCTTCTTCACTCGGAGGTGGTGCAAGGTCTCTTTCAGCCGTGGGGAGAGCCTAGGTTAGATCTATTCGCCACCGAAGAGAACGCGCAATGTGAGCAATTCTGCGTGTTGGAATTTCCAAGGCGGCACTCGCTAGGCGACGCTTTTCATCGCGAGTGGAGTTGCTGTCTTCTATATGCCTTTCCGCCTATACCACTTCTGCCCAGAGTGCTGAAGAAGATCAAGCGCGACCGGGCCCAAGTCATTCTTGTGGCTCCGGATTGGGCACGAAGAGTCTGGTATCCCGAGCTGCTACACATGCCCATCGATCCTCCGATCAGACTGCCTCTTCGGGAGGATCTTCTGTCGCAGCAGCAGGGGACGGTCCTCCACCCGAACCTGTCCAGCCTCCACCTCCTTGCGTGGAGATTGAGCGGCGGCAGTTGACGTCGTTTGACCTGCCTACCGAAGTCTGTGATGTTATTTTGGCAGCCAGGCGTCCCTCCACTAAGACAGTATACGCCTGCAGATGGAACAAATTTGTGGCATGGTGCACAGCAAAGGCTGTGGACCCCCTTTCCGCCCCTCTTTCTGAGGTTCTCTTGTTCCTCCTTTTTTTGGCCCAGCAGGGCTCTGCTCTGGGCACTCTAAAGGGCTACCTCTCGGCCATTTCAGCCTTCCTTAGGCTTCCTGATCAGCCTTCTCTTTTCAAGTCCCCTGTTGTAAATCGTTTCCTTAAGGTCATTACTCATCTTTTTCCTCCTGTTCCCTTCGTAATGCCCCAGTGGGACTTGAACTTGGTTCTTACATATCTTATGTGCGCTCCCTTTGAGCCGCTCCATAACTGCCCTCTCAGGCTTCTCACTTTGATAACTGCCTTTCTGGTGGCCATCACCTCTGCTCGCAGGGTGAGTGAGCTACAAGCTCTTTCTTCCACGTCTCCCTTTCTGGCTGTTCATCCGGACAAGGTCGTCCTCAGAACTAGACCTTCCTTTCTTCCCAAGGTGGTTACTTCTTTCCACATTGGCCAAACCATCACTTTGCCCACCTTCTTTCCGCCTCCGCATCCTTCAAAAGAGGAAGAGAGGCTCCACCGTCTGGATTCAAAACGTGCGCTTTCCTTCTATTTGGATCGCACCAAGCAATTCCGGGTGGACGACCAGTTCTTTGTTGGTTACGTGGGCGCTAAGAAAGGTCGGGCTGTGCACAAACGGACCATCTCCAGGTGGGTCGTTCTGTGCATCAAAGCTTGCTATTCTTTGGCAAAGAAGGAGCCTCCAGTGGGACTGCGCGCTCATTCCACCAGGGCGAAGGCAGCTACCACTGCTTTGGGACGGGGAGTCCCCCTTAATGACATCTGTCAGGCAGCTACGTGGGCATCGCTGCACATGTTCACCAAACACTACTGCCTGGGCAGCCAAGTCCGGAGAGACGGCTTCTTTGGCCGTTCTGTTCTCCAGGACTTTCTGGTGTGAACTTAGTTTGCAGACCCACCTCCGGGGTTGGTATTACTGGGGTATCTATTCTAAGGTAAGGAATCTATAACTAACTGTTTCTTTCAGATGAACAAGTTACTTACCTTCGGTAACGATATATCTGTAAGAAACATAGGTTAGTTATAGATTCCTTACCGCCCCACCCATCCTCCCCATTCTGGGAACTGACTTCTAGGGTTAAGGACTTCCTTTCAGGGCCCTAGTTTTGTGCACCATTGGTCAGTGTGTTGCATGGCTCTGCGCTTCTGGCGTGGAAAGTCGTGTACAGAACTGACGTCAGCGCGCGAGTGCGGCGTCTATGTAGCTACCGCGACTTCATCCCGGCGACTATGACGCCAACGACGAATGCGGAGTCGACCAACGCCACCTTCCGACGCGCAGGGGTACTGCTGACGAAAAACTTTCCGGATCCAGTCTGATGCCTGGGGGTAATTCTAAGGTAAGGAATCTATAACTAACCTATGTTTCTTACAGATATAGCGTTACCAAAGGTAAGTAACTTGTTCATCAATACTAGACCTGACGACAAATACACAACATGTCTGTCAAGTACAGGCAGCTGGCTCTCAAAGGTAGGACTCGCTCCAATATAAGGATCAAAACATGGAGGTCCCGTTCTCTTAGAAGAGGACGTTATGCATTCCACACCTTATAGAAGGAGAATGCCAGCTCTTATTCAACATAGAGCAGGCATTGTGTTTTGTCTCCAGAATATGTACCACCATTGATATCTCCAGTCGATGGCATAGCAGCCTTGAAGGTCTCAAACATATCAGCCATAAACTTAATATCTCAACTATGAATCCAACCATGCTAACATTTATCATTTTATAAACACTTAAACCTTAGACTCCATCAATAGCTTTGGTCGTCCCATTGGTTCAATTATTTTTCAAATTTCAGTAAAACCCTAGACACTAAAGCAGGAAAAAAGGTGTAGAGATCCTTATCAGGACTTTGTTAGGACTTTATTTTTAAAAGGTAATCTACCATTTTTACCTGTGTATAAAAAGTTTATCTCCTTATCTTCTTTGTTTGTCCTTGCTGGTTGAGAAAATAGGTTCATCAAACCTTTGTAACTCCTTGATGATGGACGGTTCAGCTGCCCCTATTAGTTATGGCAAGTCACTGTGGGGCTTTTTCAAGCAAGTTCCAAAGTTCTGCATAGAGACATAAGACAGAACTTCAAAGAGGCCATGATCCGAAGCCCAGCACAGAGTCCTGGATTTGCATTTTTCAGGTTCCGCACTGTTTAATTCATATGCTAATGAAGATGCCCATAACATAAAGGTTAAAGCAGACACTATCAAGGTAGCTGTCCGAAAAATTCAGAAGGAATTCTTCATGAGTAAGATTTACTCAACAGCAGGTTCAAACCCCTTATTTAAAGCACTGGCAACAGAAACCATATTACCAGAGATGGCAGAAACATCAAACCAAAAGAAGAGAAGAAACCAACCCTCATCCTCACAAGGCAAGTCTACCTGAAGCATTATAGAATTACTCTGTATTTCTCCACAACAGCCAGTCACCCCATGGATTGCACAATATGTTTTGCAATATCAGGGTATAACAGCTGTCAGATGGGTCCTTGACATTATTCTGATGGATACTTCTACTTGCAGAGTCCTCATCTCATTAATATCCCCTATGTGCCAGACTGGATCTAGGAAAGTGGAAACATCTCTTCTGTGCTGGTAGGTTGCGCCATCTCCATCTCCACTCTGGTGCCTCACCGAATGTGATATTGCAGAACCTTATATGATCCCACCCCAGTGTTATGACGTAATTTACTTTTTTTCCAGTGGCTTTTGACATGCATCCAGAGTTGCTCTCGTCTGTAAATTTGCCTTCAAATTTCTTTTGCAAAGCCTTTATTAGTGAAAATGTCTTCTACAAAAAGGGCAGGATCTTGTAAATGTTGTTCCTGCCTTTCTCAGGGATTGTTTTCGGACCCCCATGACATCTGCCCTTGGAGTATGGAACTCTGCATTCCTCCAGATATTCTTATTGTCATGGCTTTATGCATTTGATGCCTATTAGGAACTGGGAGGGAAATTCTTGTACATCTCGAGGCTGTGATGATCAACTGTTCTGACGCCATTCTAGAGACAGGTACAGATGGATGGCTTTGTTTCGGAAAAAATGCTCCTGCACCAAGTTTAAATGGAGGATTCTTATTCATCATGTTGATGTTGCTACTCACCATGGAGCAGGCCTTCTGGTTCCCTGGCTGAGACTTCAATGTCTCCTGGACCTGTCTTCTGTTCTGGAGGATATGAGCTTGGCACTAGTGCCCAGCTCCATGTCCCATGCTGCTAAACCCTATCTGATAGAGACTTCTAGCTGCAGATTCCTTACCTTGGAATGATCCCCTGAGCAACGTGGCTGATGCCCGGTGGAGCTGCTAGACAGCTATAGAGGAGATCGGTCCCTGGGTCACCCCCTCGGCCGTCACCTACCCAGCCGGACATTGGACAATCAATCAATCAATCAAGCATTTGTATAGCGCGCTACTCACCCGGAGGGTCTCAAGGCGCTAGGGGGAGGGGGGTCCGCTACTGTTCGAACAGCCAGGTCTTGAGTTGCTTCCTGAAGGAGAGGTGGTCTTGGGTCAGGCGGAGGTGGATGGGTAGGGAGTTCCACGTCTTGGCAGCCAGGTAGGAGAAGGATCTTCCTCCCGTTGTGGCTCTTCGGATGCGGGGCGGCGGCGAGGGCGTGGTTGGTCGATCGTAGCTGGCGGGTGGGAGTGTAGAAGGTCAGACGGTCGTTGAGGTATCTGGGGCCTTGGTTGTGGAGAGCTTTGTGTGCGTGGGTGAGGAGTCGGAACGTGATTCTCTTGCTGACGGGGAGCCAGTGCAGGTCTCTCAGGTGTCCGGCGATGTGGCTGTGTCGGGGGATGTCCAGGATGAGTCGAGCTGAGGCGTTCTGGATGCGTTGGAGTCTTTTCTGAAGTTTGGCTGTGGTTCCGGCGTAGAGGGAGTTGCCGTAGTCCAGTCGGCTGGTGACGAGGGCCTGGGTGACCGTCTTCCTGGTTTCGGTGGGGATCCACCGGAAGATCTTCCGCAGCATGCGTAGGATGTTGAAGCAAGACGAGGAGACGGCGTTGACTTGTCTGGTCATTGAGAGAGAGGAGTCCAGGATGAAGCCCAGGTTGCGTGCGTGGTCCGTTGGTTTGGGTGCGTTGCCCAGGGCAGGGGGCCACCAGGAGTCGTCCCAGAAGGAGGGTGATGATCCTAGGATGAGGACTTCCGTCTTATCTGAGTTCAGTTTCAGGCGGCTGTTCCTCATCCACTCGGCTACGTCCTTCATCCCTTCATGTAGGTTGGTTTTGGCGGTTGTGGGGTCGTTGGTGAGGGAGAGGATCAGCTGGGTGTCGTCGGCGTAGGAGATGATGTTGAGGTTGTGTTGGCGTGCGATGGCTGCGAGGGGGCTCATGTAGACGTTGAAGAGGGTGGGGCTGAGTGATGATCCTTGTGGTACGCCGCAGATGACTTCGGTGGCCTCGGAACTGAACGGGGGAGGCGGACTCTCTGGGTTCTTCCGGCGAGGAAGGAGATGATCCACTCCAGTGCCTTCTCTTGGATTCCGACGTTGTTCAGGCGTTGCACTAGGGTGCGGTGGCAGACTGTGTCGAACGCTGCGGAGAGGTCCAGGAGGATGAGGGCCGCTGTTTCCCCGTTGTCGAGCAGGGCTCGGATGTCGTCGGTGGCTGCGATGAGGGTGGTCTCGGTGCTGTGGTTGGCCCGGAAGCCGGACTGTGAGTGGTCGAGGGATCCATTCGTCTCGATGAAGGCGGCCAGTTGTCTGTTGATGGTCTTCTCGATGACTTTGGCAGGAAAAGGAAGGAGCTAGATGGGGCGGTAGTTTTTGAGGTCGGTGGGGTCCGCTGACGGTTTCTTCAGTAGGGCGCAGAGTTCGGCATGCTTCCAGCTCTCTGGGAAGGTGGCGGTGTCGAAGGAGGTGTTGATGATGTCCCGGAGGTGGGGTGCGATGACGGCGTCGGCCTTGTTGAAGATGTGGTGAGGGCAGGGGTCGGTTGGTGATCCGGAGTGGATGGAGTTCATCGTGCGGATAGTGTCTTCGGTGTTGATCGGGGTCCAGGCTCGGAGGGTGGAGGTGGGGGACGTTGGAACGGTTGTAGGGTACGTCGGCTGTGTGCTGAAACTGTTGTGTATGTCTGCGATCTTGCTGTGGAAGAACGAGGCGAGCGAGTTGCAGAGGTCTTGCGAGGGGGTGATGTCGTTGTTTCCGGCGCTGGGGTTCGAGAGCTCTTTGACGATGATGAAGAGTTCCTTGCTGTTGTGGGCGTTGTTGTCCAGTCGTTCCTTGAATGCGGTTTTCTTGGTGGTGTGGATCAGCTGGTGGTGTTTTCGGGTGGCGTGTTTGAGGGTGGTCATGTTGTCTGCAGTCGGGTCTCTGCGCCATGCTTTCTCGAGGGCCCGGCAGTTCTTCTTGGATTTCTTGAGTTCGTCGGTGAACCAGGGTGCTTTCTTGTTGCCGGGTCTGATTGGGGGGTCTTCAATGGGGCGAGGATGTCGGCGCAGTTGGTGATCCATCTTGTGAGGTTGCTGGCGGCTTGGTTGGGGTTCGTTGAGCTGGCGGGAGGGTTCTGGCTCAGGGATGTGGTGAGTTGGTCGGTGGTGATCTTGTTCCAGCTTCTGCGCGGGAGCTGTTGCGGGTGGTGGTGCGTGGTGGTCCTGCTGAAGCTGAAGTGGACGCAGCTGTGGTCTGTCCAGTGGAGTCCGGTGGTGTGGCTGAAGGAGATGTCCTTGCTGGAGGAGAAGACGGGGTCAAGCGTGTGGCCGGCGTGGTGTGTGGGGGTGGTCACCAGTTGCTTGAGTCCGAGGTTGGCGAGGTTGTCCAGCAGGGTGGTGGTGTTGCGATCGTTGTTGTTCTCTAGGTGGAAGTTGAGGTCCCCAAGGAGGATGTAGTCGGCCGAGAGGAGGGCGTGCGGGCTGATGAGGTCGGCGATGTCTTCGCTGAATTGTGTGCGTGGTCCTGGGGGTCTGTAGATGAGGGTGCCTCTGAGGGTGGTCTTGGGGTCGGTGTGTATCTGGAAGTGCAGGTGTTCGCCGGCTGTGAAGGTGTCGTCGGAGTTGGTCGTAATGCGGATGGTGTTCTTGTGGACGATGGCGATGCCTCCTCCGGTCTGGTTGGCGCGGTCCTTTCGGGTGATCTTGTATCCGTCCGGGATGGCGATGGCGATGTCGGGCGCTGAGGAGGCGTTCATCCATGTTTCCGTGAGGAAAGCGACGTCTGGTGATGTGGAGTCGAGCAGGTTCCAAAGTTCCACGGCGTGTCTGTGGACGGAGCGGGTGTTGAGCAGGATGCACTTCAGGTGGTTGCTGCTGGTGCTCGGCGTGGCGGGTGCGGTGCAGGTCCGGATGCAGGAGAACTTGCAAGATTGGCAGGCGAAGGGTCCGTGGGTGCATCCTGGGGTGGCACGGTGGCAGCCGGGGATTCGGCCGGTGTTGAGTGCGTTGAGGGTGGCGGTGGCGTAGGTCCGGTGGGTGGGTTGGCTGCTGCGGGGGCCAGGGGTTCTGGCGCTGGGCGCGGTCCAGTCGCGGACGGGCGCAGACGGGCTTGCCTTAGGCGCGCCTTCGGCGCGCCAGCGCGCGGCCGCGCAGCGGCCGCCATTTATGGGGAGGTGGGAGGGAGGAGCAGCTGGGAGGCGGGAGGCAGGGGCAGCGAATGGGCAGTCAGGGGCGGGGCCGCAGGGGACGCAGCGACGGGAAAGGCGAGAGGCAACGGGGGTACAGAAGGAAAAAAAGGGGCGAGAAAACAGACAAATGCGGGCACAGTACAAATGGGGCAACGGGGGTACAGAAGGAAAAAAAGGGCGAGAAAACAGACAAATGCGGGCACAGTACAAATGGGGCAACGGGGGTACAGAAGGAAAAAAAGGGCGAGAAAACAGACAAATGCGGGCACAGTACAAATGGGGCAACGGGGTACAGAAGGAAAAAAAGGGGCGAGAAAACAGACAAATGCGGGCACAGTACAAATGGGGCAACGGGGTACAGAAGGAAAAAAGGGCGAGAAAACAGACAAATGCGGGCACAGTACAAATGGGGCAACGGGGGTACAGAAGGAAAAAAAGGGGCGAGAAAACAGACAAATGCGGGCACAGTACAAATGGGGCAACGGGGGTACAGAAGGAAAAAGGGAAGGGCGTTCTTACCAGCAGCAGCGGGCGGACAACACAGGCGGAGCTGTGTGGCGGGGGAAGCGACCTACCTGGCAAGGTCAAGGGTCGCTCTCCTCACCGCGCAGCGGCCGCCATTTATGGGGAGGTGGGAGGGAGGAGCAGCTGGGAGGCGGGAGGCAGGGGCAGCGAATGGGCAGTCAGGGGGGCGGGGCCGCAGGGGACGCAGCGACGGGAAAGGCGAGAGGCAACGGGGGTACAGAAGGAAAAAAAAGGGGCGAGAAAACAGACAAATGCGGGCACAGTACAAATGGGGCAACGGGGGTACAGAAGGAAAAAAAGGGGCGAGAAAACAGACAAATGCGGGCACAGTACAAATGGGGCAACGGGGGTACAGAAGAAAAAAAAGGGGCGAGAAAACAGCCAAATGCGGGCACAGTACAAATGGGGCAACGGGGGTACAGAAGGAAAAAAAGGGGCGAGAAAACAGACAAATGCGGGCACAGTACAAATGGGGCAACGGGGGTACAGAAGGAAAAAAGGGGCGAGAAAACAGACAAATGCGGGCACAGTACAAATGGGGCAACGGGGGTACAGAAGGAAAAAAAGGGGCGAGAAAACAGACAAATGCGGGCACAGTACAAATGGGGCAACGGGGGTACAGAAGGAAAAAGGGAAGGGCGTTCTTACCAGCAGCAGCGGGCGGACAACACAGGCGGAGCTGTGTGGCGGGGGAGCGACCTACCTGGCAAGGTCAAGGGTCGCTCTCCTCACCGCGCAGCGGCCGCCATTTATGGGGAGGTGGGAGGGAGGAGCAGCTGGGAGGCGGGAGGCAGGGGCAGCGAATGGGCAGTCAGGGGCGGGGCCGCAGGGACGCAGCGGCGGGAATGGCGAGAGGCAACGGGGTACAGAAGGAAAAAAAGGGCGAGAAAACAGACAAATGCGGGCACAGTACAAATGGGGCAACGGGGGTACAGAAGGAAAAAAGGGGCGAGAAAACAGACAAATGCGGGCACAGTACAAATGGGGCAACGGGGGTACAGAAGGAAAAAAAGGGCGAGAAAACAGACAAATGCGGGCACAGTACAAATGGGGCAACGGGGGTACAGAAGGAAAAAAAGGGGCGAGAAAACAGACAAATGCGGGCACAGTACAAATGGGGCAACGGGGGTACAGAAGGAAAAAAAGGGGCGAGAAAACAGACAAATGCGGGCACAGTACAAATGGGGCAATGGGGGTACAGAAGGAAAAAGGGAAGGGCGTTCTTACCAGCAGCAGCGGGCGGACAACACAGGCGGAGCTGTGTGGCGGGGGAGCGACCTACCTGGCAAGGTCAAGGGTCGCTCTCCTCACCGCGCAGCGGCCGCCATTTATGGGGAGGTGGGAGGGAGGAGCAGCTGGGAGGCGGGAGGCAGGGGCAGCGAATGGGCAGTCAGGGGCGGGGCCGCAGGAGCGCAGCGGCGGGAAAGGCGAGAGGCAACGGGGGTACAGAAGGAAAAAAAGGGGCGAGAAAACAGACAAATGCGGGCACAGTACAAATGGGGCAACGGGGTACAGAAGGAAAAAAAGGGGCGAGAAAACAGACAAATGCGGGCACAGTACAAATGGGGCAACGGGGGTACAGAAGGAAAAAAGGGGCGAGAAAACAGACAAATGCGGGCACAGTACAAATGGGGCAACGGGGGTACAGAAGGAAAAAAAGGGGCGAGAAAACAGACAAATGCGGGCACAGTACAAATGGGGCAACGGGGTACAGAAGGAAAAAAAGGGGCGAGAAAACAGACAAATGCGGGCACAGTACAAATGGGGCAACGGGGGTACAGAAGGAAAAAAAGGGCGAGAAAACAGACAAATGCGGGCACAGTACAAATGGGGCAACGGGGGTACAGAAGGAAAAAAAGGGCGAGAAAACAGACAAATGCGGGCACAGTACAAATGGGGCAACGGGGGTACAGAAGGAAAAAAAGGGCGAGAAAACAGACAAATGCGGGCACAGTACAAATGGGGCAACGGGGGTACAGAAGGAAAAAAAGGGGCGAGAAAACAGACAAATGCGGGCACAGTACAAATGGGGCAACGGGGTACAGAAGGAAAAAAGGGGCGAGAAAACAGACAAATGCGGGCACAGTACAAATGGGGCAACGGGGTACAGAAGGAAAAAAAGGGGCGAGAAAACAGACAAATGCGGGCACAGTACAAATGGGGCAACGGGGTACAGAAGGAGAAAAAGGGCGAGAAAACAGACAAATGCGGGCACAGTACAAATGGGGCAAAGGGGGTACAGAATGAAAAAATAGGGGCGAGAAAACAGACAAATGCGGGCACAGTACAAATGGGGCAACGGGGGTACAGAAGGAAAAGAAGGGGCGAGAAAACAGACAAATGCGGGCACAGTACAAATGGGGCAACGGGGGTACAGAAGGAAAAAAGGGGCGAGAAAACAGACAAATGCGGGCACAGTACAAATGGGGCAACGGGGGTACAGAAGGAAAAAAAGGGGCGAGAAAACAGACAAATGCGGGCACAGTACAAATGGGGCAACGGGGTACAGAAGGAAAAAAAGGGCGAGAAAACAGACAAATGCGGGCACAGTACAAATGGGGCAACGGGGGTACAGAAGGAAAAAAAGGGGCGAGAAAACAGACAAATGCGGGCACAGTACAAATGGGGCAACGGGGGTACAGAAGGAAAAAAAGGGCGAGAAAACAGACAAATGCGGGCACAGTACAAATGGGGCAACGGGGGTACAGAAGGAAAAAGGGAAGGGCGTTCTTACCAGCAGCAGCGGGCGGACAACACAGGCGGAGCTGTGTGGCGGGGGAGCGACCTACCTGGCAGGTCAAGGGTCGCTCTCCTCACCGCGCAGCGGCCGCCATTTATGGGGAGGTGGGAGGGAGGAGCAGCTGGGAGGCGGGAGGCAGGGGCAGCGAATGGGCAGTCAGGGGCGGGGCCGCAGGGACGCAGCGGCGGGAATGGCGAGAGGCAACGGGGGTACAGAAGGAAAAAAAGGGGTGAGAAAACAGACAAATGCGGGCACAGTACAAATGGGGCAACGGGGTACAGAAGGAAAAAAAGGGGCGAGAAAACAGACAAATGCGGGCACAGTACAAATGGGGCAACGGGGGTACAGAAGGAAAAAAAAGGGGCGAGAAAACAGACAAATGCGGGCACAGTACAAATGGGGCAACGGGGTACAGAAGGAAAAAAAGGGGCGAGAAAACAGACAAATGCGGGCACAGTACAAATGGGGCAACGGGGGTACAGAAGGAAAAAAAGGGGCGAGAAAACAGACAAATGCGGGCACAGTACAAATTGGGCAACGGGGGTACAGAAGGAAAAAGGGAAGGGCGTTCTTACCAGCAGCAGCGGGCGGACAACACAGGCGGAGCTGTGTGGCGGGGGGAGCGACCTACCTGGCAAGGTCAAGGGTCAAGGGACACTGTTCTTCCCGTCTCCCCGCTGTGTCTCCTTCCTCCCCCTCCCTCCGACAAAATACCGTAACATTGGTTTTTTTTTTCTCCTGTGTTTTACTTTGCTCTTGTAACGAATGTAATTTGTAACTTGTAACTTAATGATCCTCATGTAAAGCGCTCTGATACCTCCGGGTCTAGCCAGCGCTATATAAAACTCTTCAAATAAAAAAATATCCCCAGGCGTCAGACTGGATCTTGAAAGTTTTCGTGAGCAGTACCGCTGCGCACCAGTAGGTGGCTCTGCGTGGTGTTGGTGTCGTCCACGCCGGAAGTAACATGCGTGCCACATATATAGGCGCCACTCCAGCGCGCTGATGTTAGTTCTTTTGTTTCCGCGCCAGTCAGCGCAGATCCGGAGAGAGCTACACCCAGTCAATATTTGTCTGCCTTTTTGTCGAAGTTTTTTGAGACTTGTCTCCTGGTGTTACAGGGATGTCCACCAGGAAGGCTGGATTCAAGCCCTGCGGCGCCTGCCATCTGCAAATGTCTGTGACCGACCCGCACCTCGTCTGTCTTTGGTGCCTTGAGCGCGACGCCAAGACCTGCATCGATTGTCACACCATACACCCCAAGGCTTGAGGTAGAAATCTCTCAAGCTCCTTGCCACTTGACGTGCGATGCCGCAATGATCTCGATCTTGGTCAAGAGGAAGTTCCCGGGATCGGTCGCGAGCCATCCATCTTTGTCGCAGTCTAAGTCGTACCACTCCAGTAAGTCCCACAAAAAGAAGAAGAACAAGAAGTCAAAGAGATCTTTGACTTCATCACGTCCATCAAAGTCATCAGGCGAGACGAGGAAGCGCCGTTACTCGAGGTCTGGCTCTGTGGTTGAGCCTGCTCATGGGAGTTTCCAGGAGCCGGAGCAACCCCTGCCCAACTCCGAGAATTCTATGAGGCCATGCACCTCATATTTGGGCGGCCTGTCCCAGCTGGAGCACCATCAGGACCCGTGGGTTCAGAAGGGGCCCCTACTGATTCCCTGCCGGCGCGTCCGCCCTTTGCGCCAGAATCTGGACCAGCGCCGTTGTGCCACCTCGACTTTCCCCCGACGCTGATCCCATTGTCGACACTCCCGGCACCAACCTATTCTTTTCCCTGACTCCAACACGGAGTCGGAGGGGCGTCGCCCGACTCCAAATCTGGCCTTGAGGGAATGGTGTAGGAAAGTGCCTTTTTGTACATGGTCACCCCCACTTTTTGCCCTAAGACTGATGCTTTTTGACTGAAAGAGCACTGGGGCCCTGCTAATCAGGCGCCAGTGCTCTTTCCATTCAAGCAAGGTAAATGTCTAATTTTACCACAATTAGTAGGCCTTTAGCACGCCGTAAGTCCCTAGTAAATGGTACCCCTAGTACCCAGGAATGGGTACCTAAAAAGGGTCCCTATGGGCTGCAGCATGTATTATGCCACCCACAGGGACCCACACTAAAACTGCATGCAAACTGCTATTGCAGGATGCATGAAATGGTGCAAGCCATTTTGATAACAGGACATGGCACACTCCCTGTGTGCCATGCCAAGGTACACTGCATATACTATAGGTAAGTAACTCCTACAGCAGGCCTTAGAGCCTTAAGGTGGGGTCCATTATTTTTAGTCTATCCTGTTTTAGGTTTAAACCTATAATAACTGATAAAACCCCACCAAAAGGAAAATAGCCCTCACCAGTGTAAACTGAAAAAACACCTTTGCAACCACAAACTAAATGCCATTCAAAGAAAGGAAAAGGTGATTGAAGGAGTAATTTTTAAGGGGGCCAATACAATGTAACTTTGTTATAGAAGGCAGTAGCAAGAAAGACTGAGCCAACATTATTCTGCTTGGGTTCTGTTGTTTAAGGATGTCACTAAAATATTGTTTCTTCCTTTTGTTTTTTTTTTCAGTTTTGTGGTCTTTGGTCTAAAGATGCAGGGTTTAGAATCATGTTTTAGGTCTTATTTAAATATTTTATAAACTGTAGAGAATCAGGAAATATCAAAATCATATTTGATATTTTGGCTACGTTTGGTTCTTTCACTGATAGATAAAATGGCTGGTTTCATAAGAATCTTTCCCAATATGTTCCATCACCTTCACCCACAGACAGAGAATGGGTTAAACCCTTTGATACATCAGCCCCCTTTTCTAGCGAGTCAGTATTGATAGTAGGTGAATTGCCAAAAACCCCAGGCTTTAAACATTCAATGCAAGGTGTAGTAACAGGTATATGTGAAAAAAGTGCTGTCACCAAGCATCTGGGATAGTGGTGAAAACATGACACCAGACTTTTGGAAAACATTGAACGCAGTGTCACTTGGAATGCTGCTGGAAAAACTTCTTACCAATTTCAACAAAGATTGGAGAGATATTGTTTGTATTTGCATTAATTCAGCTGCTTATATGAAAAAGTTGTTTGATGACCTGTCAAAATCGATACCTGAGCTGAAGTGTTTCCCTGTAAAAGGTCCTTGCCACTTGCTAGATGGGATGCTGAAAGCATCTTTACAATCTTCAGAGGTAAGGAAAAATGCTATTGACTTTGTAGTCCATTCTGGTGCACTCTTTCATTATGCACGGGAACTAAAACGCAAGTATTTCTAATTTTGTGCTTTATGTGGCATCAAAGGAAGAGTCAACCCATCGTTCCATGTTAGAATTCTTGCCACTTGGTAAGCAAAGAAATGTTGAGGAGAAATTCAGGAAATGTTTACTGTGCATGAGAAATTACTGGCAATGATGCATAGAAATGTCTCTTCACCAACCATGGCATTTGAAGTCAATGAAGCCTCACTGAGGTACAAGCTCTAGATTCTGTCCGTAAATGGGAATTTTCGCCCGACTTTGTAAAGTACTACTAAATTTATGACCGCTTCAATGACGGAGGGCATATGCGCTCAGTTCCATGCATATGTTGCAGAACCTGTCCCAGAGAATCGCAATCTTTAGGAGCACCAGTATTTGCGTGGAAAGCTATGTCAGTGGCCAGAGTTAGCAAATTGTATACTAGCTGTTTCGGCGTTGCTCGTCTTAAGTGCCAATGTTGAGAGGGCCTTTTCACAGATAAAAGTTTACATGGGAAGAAAAGAGCAAGCGTGCATGATCAAAGACTCACTAAAGAAACATTGTATGGTGCACTACAATAAGTTTGATTTGAAAAAATGTATTTGGACCTTATATACCCTGTACACACACTGTCTATACACATGCACTATCAGTGCAGAAAGCAAGCAATAACCACAAAACATTCCATAAACACCGGGAAAAACACTGTTTCTGTTGTTTTTAATGGCGCAAAAATCTGTAACCACTGATAACCACTGGTTTTTTAAGGTATTGAAAACACTGGAAAAAAAACACCAGAATTTACCAAAAATAGAAACTGAAAACAGAAAAGCCTAATTATATTATATGTGAGGGCACATCTGCATGATCAGATAGGCCTTTGTGATGTCTAGTTCCATTACTATATGTTGCAAGTTATCAGGCAACCATATTAAGGACATGTACGGGGCACTGATCATTACAAGTTACCCAGCTACATGATCGCTACACTGAAACCAATGGTATCAAACACCTTGTCTTAATAAATCTATACTGATGCCAGAACTAAGTTTATTATGGCATGCACCCACAGGGCACCTTAGAGGTAGTCCCTGAAAACCTACTAGTCCTCTGGTGTGCTGACTGACAGGTATCGGCCAGCATGTTACCACAGACAAGTTTCTGACCCCCTGTAGGTGAGAGCCCACGCTTTCCGAGGTCAGAAAAAATGCCTGTCCCGGCGGAAGGTAATCACTCCTCATCCAGCAGGAAGGCTACTGAATCAACATGTTAAGGTCAGAGGCTTCAAAGCCTCTGCCACCCTTGATATGCGACAAAGGCTTCAGCCCAGACTTGGGCAATGCCACTCCCTGCCCTGGGGCCTATTTGGCACAGAATAGGCGGGAAATTAGTTATTCAGAAGGCGTTTCACACTTTCAGGCTAGGCACACCCCCTAAGGTGGGCTACCTGAAGTGGACAGCCAAGGAAGGGTTTCACCATTTTGAAATTGATGAAACTAGAAACTCTGGGTCAGGATTCTGCCCCCTCTCCCCTGGAAGTGGTCATATAGGGTGTTTAGTCCCCAAGGAGTAAGTAGCCCATTGGCTACTACCTTACACTCCCCTAAATTCAGTATTTAGGGGTCCCCCTGATGCCAGGAACTCCGATTCGTCTACTGGGAACTGAAGGAAGGACAAAGAAGAATCGAAGTCATGAGAACAGAGGTCCTACACCAAAATTGGCACCAAACCCTTCCTGGCTGCTTGCATCGCGAAAATCACAAAGACTGGCCTGTCCAGAAGCTGAACAACCTCCTCAAACCCTTGGGGGACCGTTCCCACCTTCAATAACCAAGCAGCATCTCCCTTGGGGTGGAGGAGCCATCCCTCTGCATCAGCAGATACCGTCTGCATCGATCCAGTACTTCGTCTTGCTGGCCATCGGGCCCACCGAGGGAGCAACTCGCCAGGAGGAGGATGTTATGAGTCCAGTAGGTCAGCCCCATCGCTGTCACCATATCTTGAGCAACTGACCCCTCCCTGAACCTCTCAGCATCAATACCCTAGGTACCGGAGCCCTTGCAACGTCCAAGGCTTGTTGTGTATCCAGTCTGGACACCACCTACAACGACCTGCCATTGAGGGATTTCTGGATCCATGCAGCCTTTGTCGAGAGTGGCCCTGCCGTCCTGTTTTCTCTTCCTCTCCTGGTCAACAAACCAAGTGAGAGCCTCTAATTACAGCGACCAGACAGAAAAAACACCTCTGCAACCGAGCCCCCCAGCCAGGGTTCATGTAAACCGACTGTGTCCCTGTGCTCCAGAGAACCTCAAGAGCCGAGACCCCCTTTAGATTATGCTGGACTTGTCCGCAAGTCCCCAGCCTTTTTTTGCAGATACTTCTTCCATAGACTTTAAAGTGTAGCGGTCAAGGCTAACAAGAAGACCAGCACCTCCGCACCCGGAAACACCAGGACAGGTAAAATCGCACCCTTAAGTCCTGGAAGGCACTCTCCAAAAACGTTTGCAAGTGTATCTATGCAGTGTGTTTCTCCCATAGAATAACATTACTGGGCTCATACCTCAAAACCATTATTCAACTGTATTTTCTATTTCTACAAAAATCTGTAACTCTGAAAGTACTTACCTGATTACGGTGTCTAAAAATATATAAAATATATAAAAAATAATTTTACTAAATTGGTCTTGAAATTCTTAAGTCTGTTTCTCATTTATTGACTCTGTGTACAACAAATGCTTAACAATTTCCTGTGATAAGCCTAAGCTGCTTGACCATACCACCACAAATAGAGCACCTGGGATTATTAATATAAGCGCTGTAAACCAATAAGGGTCGTCTATTCTTTTTGCATGGTGTGCGCTTACATTGACTCTGCCACACAAGCCAGCTTCCTACAAATGGCTTCAGTCCAGAGCCTGAGCCCTATTCCTATGGGCTACGATCCTGAAGAATACCAGCCTATCCTGATATTGACTGGTGTGAGGAGCTGGCGGATGCCAGTACACTGGACACCTCCTCTAGCACTGGCTTGGTGTCTCCTCCTACCGTGGCTACGGTGGAGGGAGCCACTTATGCTATGGTGGTGATGAGGGCGGCCGAGGTCCTGGACCTTCAGTTGCCCTCTGCGGCTGTCAAGACTAACGTTTGGCAAAGGGGCTTCAACGGGGAGTCACTCCTTCAGAACCGCTTCTCCCATTTAATGAATCCCTCACGGACGTCCCGCTCAGCCCTGGTCCAAACCAAGAACAGGGGCGCCTGTGAACAGGACAATTGCGCTCCACCATCGCCCCACCCCAGGGGACCCCTCTTTCTTCACACAACACCCCGCCCCAGAGAGCTTGGTGGTCCAAACCTCTATTTCCCGAGTAAATCCTGGCGTATTTCCTACTTCCCGACCGAATAGGGAATCCAAAAGGCTGGACACCTTGGGTAAAAAAATGTTTTTGTCTGCCAGCCTGGCATTATGGTCTGTGAACATCACATGTCTTTTGAGCCGTTACTCCCATTCCCTTTGGGATTCGGTTGTGCAGGTGCTGCCTTTGGTCCCGGAGGAGGGCCGGGGCATACTTTCCCAAGCAATGATTGATGATCGGAGGGACGCGACTAAGTTCACGATCCGATGTAGCTGGACACAACCGACTCTCTAGGAAGAGTGTTTTTTTCCTCTGTCTCCTTACTGCGCCACGCCTGGCTCAGAACAACTGGTTTATCAGAGGATGTTCAAACTTCGCTTATTGACATGCTCTTTTGATGGCTTCTGTCTCTTCAGAGACAAGGCGGGCTCAGCGCTAGAGCGCTTCTTGAACAGCAGAGCTACGGCCAGGTCCTTGGGCCTTTCCATGGCCCCCCATCAACCACAGTCTGCCTTTCGCTCCTTGGCCACGGAAGGGGTTTCCAGTCGCGTCACTAACTGCCCAGTCACCACGGCCAGCAAGCTTCCCAGCTCCTGCGTGGAAAGGACGCAGCACCCACAGACCCGGTGGGTCAGGCAGCCAGAGGTAAGCCCAGTCCACCACCCCGCTGCAGGCCTCCCACCATCATGGACGAGTGGGCGGCATGATATTCTATCACCTGCACCACTGGAGGTCAATAACATCCAACTTCTGGGTTCACCAGATATTGCGAAGGGGCTACTCCCTCCCCTTCGTGACTACCCCTCCACGCATGCCACCTACTTACGACAGGCTGAAGCAGGACCACCTCTCCTTACTCTACCAGGAAGTGGCGACTCTCTTAGCCAAGGGAGCCATAGAGATGATGCCAGCATTAGAAGTAGATCGTGGTTGCTATTCCCGCTACTTTCCTGTGCCCAAGAAGAACGTAGGCCTTTGTCCTATCCTAGACCTGCACCCTCTCAATTTCTTCCTCAAAAAGGAGAAATTCAAAATGCTCGCACAAGTCCTGTTTGCCATGGACCCAAGAGACTGAATGGTAGCGTTGGGCTTGCAGGGCGCATACTTCCACATTCCTGTCCTGCCTGCCCACAGACCTTACCTGTGGTTCACGGTAGGTCACAAGCACTTTCAGTTCGCCATGCTCCCCTTTGGCCTTACCAGCGCCCCTCGGTTGTTCACCAAGGTGATGGCGGTGGTTTCAGCTCATTTACGGAGATCAGTTTTCCCCTATCCCGACAACGGGCTGTTGAAGGTGGGCTCATCCTAGCCAGTTGTCTCCCATCTCCAGACTACGGCGGACCTCCTGCACTCGCTGGGGTTCACTATCAACGTGCCAAAGTCGCTCCTGTCTCAGGCGCTCCCTGTTCTTGAGAAAGCGCAGTTTTGGGCTTATCCTCCTGAACGGTGAGTCCAGGATATTTAGGCTATGATAACGATGTTTCAGCCTCTATCCTGGGACTAACTCTGAGACTGCTGGGTCTCATGGCCCCCTGCATCTAGTTTGTGACACATGCCTGCTGGCATATGCGTGCTCTGCAGTGGGACCTGAAGTTCCAGTGGGCGCAGCATCAGAGGAATCTCTCCGACATGGTCCAGATCTCAGAGGGCACTTCAAAAGATCTGCATTGGTGGTTAACGAACCACAATTGGGTCAATGGCACCACCTCTCTCTTTACCAACCAGATTTGACAGTAGTGACAGATGCGTCGCTCCTGGGCCAGGGTGGCCATCTGGGAGAGGTGGAGATCAGAGGCATCTGGTCTCCAGCAAAATCCAGATTCCACATCGACCTGTTGGAGCTCCGAGCAGTCCGACTGGCATTAAGCCTTTCTACCATCCATCAAGGAAAGGCTAGTGTAGGTATTCATAGACAACACCACCGCCATGTGGTACTGCAGCAGACAGGGAGGTGTGGGATCGGAGACCCTTTGTAAAGAGACCTTGCGTCTCTGAACGTGGTTGAATGTCATGGCATTTCCCTGGTGGTTCAACACCTGGCGGGCTCTCTGAATGCCAGTGTGGACAAACTCATCCGAAGGTGCCTAGCGGATCACAAATGGTGTCTCCATCCAGAGGTGGTGCAAGGTCTCTTTCAGCAGTGGGGGGAACCTTGGTTAGAACTGTTTGCCACTGCCGAGAACGCACAGTGGCAGCACTTCTGTGCAGCCGCAACCACTGCAGGTAAGAGCAGTGGGGCCGGCTGGGAGATTTCGAGGCGACCACGAGGAAAATTAATTATTTATTTAATTTTCCCTCGTGGTCGTCTCTCGAAATCCCCCCCAGCCGGCCCCACCGCTCTTACCTGCAGCGGCCTCGGCTGCTTCTGTGCGCTGGAGTTTCCAAGGTTGCTCTCGCTCGGAGATGCTTTTCTTCTCAAGTGGAGCTCCAGCCTTCTGTACCATAGTTCTTGAGAACTATGGGCTTGAGTGTTATTGGCAGAGAGCCAATACCACTCAAGCCCATAGTTCTAAAGAAGATTAGGAACGATTGGGCCCAAGTCATCCTTGTGGCTCTGGACTGGGCCCGGAGAGTTTGGTATCCTGAGCTGTTGAAAATCGCCATTGGTTCTCTGATCAGGCTACCCCTTCGGGAGGACCTTCTGTCGTAGCAGTAGGGGAGGGTTCTTCACCCAAACCTGTCAACGCTCTGCCTTCATGCGTGGAGATTGAGGGGCGGCAATCGACAGCTTTCTGCTTCCTGCCTGAAGTCTGTAATGTCATCTTGGGAGCCGGGTGTCCCTCCACCAAGACAGTATACGCCTGCCGTTGTGGCAAGTTTATGGCTTGGTGTGTAGAGAAACAGGTTGTCCCCTTTCTGCCCCCTCTTTCTCTGGTCCTTCTGTTAATTCTCTCTTTCCCAGCAGAGTTCTGCCTTGGGCAGCTTAAAAGGCTATCTTTCTGCCAGCACGACATTTCTGCGGATGCCTGATCTGCCATCCCTCTTCAAGTCTCCCATTGTACATAGGTTTCTGAAAGGTCTCCAACATTTGTTCTCTCCTTCAACATGCCTCAGTGGGACCTAAATTTAGTTATGACTTTCCTGATGTGTGCTCATTTCTTGCCGCTCCACAACTGTCCTCTCAGGCTTCTAACTATCAAAACAGCCTTTCTAGTGACAATAACATGTGCCCGGTCGGTAAGCTCAAGGATAAATCATCTAAGCCCCTGCGCCTCAACATCTTACCAGACAACCTGGCCCTTCGCACTAGAGCTTCCTTCCTATTGAAGGTGGTCACTCCCTTTCACGTAGGCCCGTCCATAACCCTGCCTACTTTTTATGCTCCACTTCATCCCTCTAAAGAAGGAGAGCGACTCCACCGGCTGGACCCAAAAAGAGTGTTGTGCCTTGACTGCAAAAAATAGTTCTGGGTGGATGAACAACTCTTCATGGGGTATGTCAGAGACCAGAAAGGGAAGGCGGTAGTGATATCTCCTTACTGTTTTACCTTAGGTATTCTTAGGTTCACATTTTGTTATTTGTATTAATTCCTTTGGCTCCTGCCTGCCTTGTAGAATGTGGAATGTTATCTTTCAAAGACTGTTATGCACTGTAAAGCAGGTTGGAGACCTGAGTGGATGGAGTTTCTTATCCTCTGTGATATACTTGTAGTTTATCTACCTAACTGTCTCTTGGACCTCTGTGGACTTCCCTAACTTCACATTATAAACGAGGATGGGATTGATAAGGTGTGTATGCGTTTTTTAAGAGGAACATTTTCAAGGAGAAAGAAACTCCAACACGTCAAGCTGTTTTCTCAACTTTACTTCCCAGTATTGCTGGATTCTGCCTCAAAACTACTTTTGCCAAGGTACTGTAATTGTGCTGAAAGCCCTGCTCAGCGCTTCAACTTAAGCTAAGTTTTGGGGAATTATTCGGTGTTTTCCCCATCGCACGCTAGTTTGTTTCTGCTGTTAGAACGCACACTCTTACAGTCTTACTGAAGTTTCCTGAGGCCTTCCGTCGCTGAAAGCAGCGCTCGTGACGTTGTTGCGCTCGTGTTCTCCCCGAGTGTTCCATGCCTTTGGACACTCCATGACACTGGTATTCTCCAACCTGCCCTGCACTGCCAAGCAGCATGTCATCAAAGAAGTGACCACGTAATCAGCAACGTTACCAGTGATTTGCTGCCATCGCTCATGTTGTGAAGAAGGGCTTACTGTGTCTCCTGATGGAATTTTGCCAGTGCATCATAGAGACGTCCCAAAGCCTGCGTGCTGCGTGCTCCCGCTTCCTGTGTGCTTTTCCAGTGCACTCCAGGTGTACAGAGACTTGTTGCTGGACAACCACCGTGCCGCTGTGTGTTCTTTGGACTGCCGCGCTACGGGTATAGCCTTCCTGAACTTTTTGGGACATTTAGAATTTACCTTCAACTCTCTCTCGAAAGACAATTTGTTCTAAAGCCGGTACTTCTGGCATTCCAGTTGCGGAGAGCTTTATGAGGAAGTAAGCTCATCTTGTAGACATTACTTCATTTTTCTGCATTACTGCAGTGTTATTTGTTTAACAATTATTTGTTTGACATTACTTCATTTTTCTGCATTGCTGCATTTCCTGAAGTGGTTATTTTTTTTAACATTTATCTGTTTCCACAGGCTTCAGTACTTCAGGTTTAGTGGGCAGCATTGCACAGAACATTTCACCTTCCCCATTGTTTCTGGCATCGCAAGGAGTGCTTGCATGGGCCAAATTGAAAAAAGTATTTATTAATTATTTGAAAGTTTGTGGTTCGAACATGTGACCTGAGAAGAAGGCTGCCAAGTTACTTCACTGAAAATCTCCCAGAATCTGATGCACATGAGGATGGTGATTGGGGTCAAGTAAGAAAGTTTGAGATATAAGATAAAATATACATTACTGTCAAAGGTGATACTATCCTGAGCTGGCTTCATCAAAAGTTGTTGGGAATGTATCTGGATCCCAGTGCCACATCTCATGTTCAGGTTAGAAAAATTTAAATTAAAGAAACTAATTTTTCTGACTTCAAGGTTGATTTTCCTTAAGAAATTTCCAGAAGTTTTTCAGACAAGATTGGATATATTAAGGGATAGGTGAATCGCATCCAACTTAATAAGGATGCTGTACCTGTATCATGTAGGGTGAGAAATTCACCTATACATCTACAAGAAGCTGTTAAACAAGCGCTGGACAGTTTGTGTTCGAAGGGTATAATTGAAGAGGTGGGAGCCTCAAGTGGGTTTCTCCCATTGTGGTGGTCACCAAGAGTTCAAGAGAGATCAGGCTCTGCATTAATTGGAGGCAACTTAACAAGCAAGTAGTGGAGGATAAATTTCCCCTTCCAAATATCATGGAAATGGTGAGCATACATGGTGAGCATACATGGTGGGGCGATGTTAGTCCAAGAATTATGCTGCTTTTATAACCCCTTTTGGTGTCTTCAAATTTAACACAATGCCCTTTGGATTAATGAATAAGATGCTGTGGAAGACTCCAGGAGTCAAATTTCTTCAGGATGATGTCCTTATTTTTAGCGACAGTCTGGCTTTGCATGTAGACCAAATCCAAGAGGTATTGCCGATTTTCAGAGGCAAATGTATCACTTTGAAAATAAGCAACTGTAAGTTCTGTTTGCTAGAGATAACTTGACTTGGTCATGTTGTTTCTGCTCATGTAGTGAAAGGACAAAGAGGAGTTAGTTAAAATCATTTTAGAACTACCTTCGCCTGAGAGAAAGGAAGATGTGCAAGCATTCTTAGGCATGGCAGGATTTTAAAGCAGATTTGTGGACAATTTTTCTAAGCGCACCTGTGCCATAAGAGATTTGTTGAAAAAGAGGTACAATTTAAGTGGACTGATGACTGTCAAAGAGAATTTGTTGATGTGAAGGTTTATTTATGCCTGGTCATCCTTGTTCTACTTACTGATGCTAGCGGGAAGGGTTTATGGGCTGTACTCAAACAGGAACAGGGATCTGACATGGTCACTATTGTTTTCAGCTCAGGATCTCTTCAAGGGGCAGAAGTCAATTACTCTGTGATCTTAAAAAGACCTTTAGCTGTATTTTGGGGAATGTAGAGGTTCAAACAGTTTTTATGGGGAACCGAGTTTATAGTGAAAACCGATCACAAGCCATTGCAAGAAGTGTTTGGGAAAAGGGATCTTGATTGCATTTCCTCCCTTATTGCTAAGTGGCTCGTGGCATTGCAAGATTTTAATTTCAATATAGAATATGTACCAGGATGTAAAAAGCTGGCTCTCTATATACTGTACCAAAAGAGGTATAGTGTGCAGAGAGTCAGTGGATCACCAGAGGCTTTACAGAGGCTAACATAGATAATACTAATGCTCTTTGTGGTAGTGTGGCGAGCAGTTAGGCTTATCAGATGGTAGTGTTAAGCATTTATTGTACATACAGTGGCAATAAATGAGACTCACACTCAATTGATAAATCTGAGACCAATTTATAAAAATAATACTTGGTTATATTTATTTTCAGAACCACAGAATTTCGTTTTAGGTAAATACTTTTTGCAATAGAAATTCTTTTCAATATCAAAAGTGGACACCGTGCAATTTTCAGACTTTGCAATGCTAACCTTTGGGAGGAAGAAAACATTCAGCAAACATGTAGGTAACATCGACTTACAAGACCAGTCTTCGGAAGGTAAGATCAGTATTGGGTAAGGTTCAGTTCAGCACCAACAGTACAGCACCAGTGGCACAGGGGCGGCAGGGTGCAAATACTGTGTCGGAGGGCCATTACATCTCAATGAAGAATGGGGCAATCAAACAGAGGCTGCTTACAGGTAAGTAGCAGCAGCTTGGTAAACCAGCCTCTGGGGGTTGAAGCAACCACTGGGCAGGGTCCAAAGCAGCACCAACACTACACCAGCGGCACAGGGGTGCCCATCTCAGGGTACCAACACAGCGTCAGGTGTCCAGTGAAAAGCAATGGAGTAAGGCCAAATCAGAAAAGGGCTGCAGGCTCAGGCCAGGAGGCCGGTCGAAGGAAACCAACAGCTGGAGAGGTAAGTAGCGATGCTCGGGGAAGTAGAGACACCTTTGGCCTTCTTCACCTAGGCCCTGGGGTGCAGGGGTGTCTTTTGGCATCGGAAACAGCTTACCGGAGCAGGTCGCGGTTGAGGGGGTCTCTGTGCAGAGGCTGCAGGTGACATTGAGGAGTCCGGGAGGTGGTCAGCCCACGATGGACTCTGGAGCCCTTGGGAACCTCACTGGGACCGGTGGGCCACTTGGACTCAGGCCGAAGGCGTCGGGTGCAGTGGTGTAACGGGGAACTGGGTTTCGCAGTTCTTCAGATCAGAGTCTTTGCTTGAAGATGGTTGCTTTTGAACAGGTCCGCTGTTCTCAGGAGATCTTGATCTTTGTCGAAGGCAGGCAGTCCTCCCAAGGTTTTGGAGGTCGCTGGGCTGCAGAACGAGTCGTCTTTTGGCAAAGGATCATTGAGCGCTGCAGACCGGCCGGTAGGGCTGAGGCCAAGTCAGTAGTTCTCTGCAGTCTTCTCTGATGGTGCGACTCTGTGGTGTCCGGCTCTTCTTAGGTCATCAGGAACTGAAGTTCAGGGTCTGGGGATGCCACCTAAATACTAGATTTAGGGGTGTTACAAGGGAGTGACAGGTAGTGGCCATTGGGCCCCTTACCTGGGGTGTCTACACTCTATTATGCCCAACTCCTGTGGGAGGGGGACATAGTCCTATGGCTGATTGGATAAGTCACACCATCTTCAAGATGGTGGGCACTGAAAAGTATACTTTACCACGCCGCTAGCACCTGAGGGGTGGAGTTGGCAAAGAGGGGCACACCTCCTATTCTTTTTAAGTTTTCCCACCTGTCCTCCCACCAAAAATGGAGTAAGGACAGGAAGGGGGCCTGCTTCCTCTAACAGGAGAGGCTGGGATCGCATTACAAAGGCGGCAAGACCTTTGAAGCTCCCCGCCACAGAAGGCTGGCTAAGGCCAGTCGGTGACCACGCTAAGGGTTGGTATGTTTCAAGGGACCCCCTCTAAGCGGTCCTCTGTTTAATTAATCTGTCACTGGAATTAGTGCAGGTTTGTTATGACGAGTTGTTTGGTACCAAGCATCCCATACTTCAGTGAAGCCATCATGGAGCTGGGGAACTCGTAATCGTAATTACGCTCGCCCAGCCCGTGTACTTACTATGGCTTCCCTGTTCACTTACAGTACCCAGGAACCAACAAGGATATTGCAGGGGCATATCTGCTCATGCAGATATGCCCTCACAGGAGATATAGTGCACCCTGCCTTAGGGCTCAGGCCTGCGAGAGGGGTGTCTTGCCTATATCTCATGCAGTGTACGATGGATTTAGGCCCAGATCTCTGTACTGGGGTGAATGTATGACATTGTTCTGCATTCTGTCCATCAATTGTTGTTTTTGCATTTGTCACCCCGAGTGGGACGGGTATGCTCAGACGTGAGTCCCGTGCTCTCCATGCCACTGGAATCAAGCTATCCTGGCTGATGAGGGCTGGAAAGCCCGAAACCGGTCCTAGGATGCTTGTTTCCAGTCCAGGGAGGACCTGGCTTGGCAGTTCGGGCTGGACTGTTCCCATGGGGCACAGGGTCAAGACTGATTTGCATATGGCTGGGTTCAAACTGGAATGGCATGGTGAGCAAAAAACGATGGATTTAGGCCCAGATCTCTGTACTGGGGTGAATGTATGACATTGTTCTGCATTCTGTCCATCAATTGTTGTTTTTGCATTTGTCACCCCGAGTGGGACGGGTATCCTCAGACGTGAGTCTCGTGCTCTCCATGCCACTGGAATCAAGCTATCCTGGCTGATGAGGGCTGAAAGCCCGAAACCGGTCCTAGGATGCTTGTTTCCAGTCCAGGGAGGACCTGGCTTGGTAGTTCGGGCTGGACTGTTCCCATGGGGCACAGGGTCAAGACTGATTTGCATATGGCTGGGTTCAAACTGGAATGGCATGGTGAGCAAAAACGATGGATTTAGGCCCAGATCTCTGTACTGGGGTGAATGTATGACATTGTTCTGCAATCTGTCCATCAATTGTTGTTTTTGCATTTGTCACCCCGAGTGGGACGGGGTATGCTCAGACGTGAGTCCCGTGCTCTCCATGCCACTGGAATCAAGCTATCCTGGCTGATGAGGGCTGAAAGCCCGAAACCGGTCCTAGGATGCTTGTTTCCAGTCCGGGGAGGACCTGGCTTGGCAGTTCGGGCTGGACTGTTCCCATGGGGCACAGGGTCAAGACTGATTTGCATATGGCTGGGTTCAAACTGGAATGGCATGGTGAGCAAAAAACGATGGATTTAGGCCCAGATCTCTGTACTGGGGTGAATGTATGACATTGTTCTGCATTCTGTCCATCAATTGTTGTTTTTGCATTTGTCACCCGAGTGGGACGGGTATGCTCAGACGTGAGTCCCGTGTTCTCCATGCCACTGGAATCAAGCTATCCTGGCTGATGAGGGCTGAAAGCCCGAAACCGGTCCTAGGATGCTTGTTTCCAGTCCAGGGAGGACCTGGCTTGGCAGTTCGGGCTGGACTGTTCCCATGGGGCACAGGGTCAAGACTGATTTGCATATGGCTGGGTCCAAACTGGAATGGCATGGTGAGCAAAAACGATGGATTTAGGCCCAGATCTCTGTACTGGGGTGAATGTATGACATTGTTCTGCATTCTGTCCATCAATTGTTGTTTTTGCATTTGTCACCCCGAGTGGGACGGGTATGCTCAGACGTGAGTCCCGTGCTCTCCATGCCACTGGAATCAAGCTATCCTGGCTGATGAGGGCTGAAAGCCCGAAACCGGTCCTAGGATGCTTGTTTCCAGTCCAGGGAGGACCTGGCTTGGCAGTTCGGGCTGGACTGTTCCCATGGGGCACAGGGTCAAGACTGATTTGCATATGGCTGGGTTCAAACTGGAATGGCATGGTGAGCAAAAAACGATGGATTTAGGCCCAGATCTCTGTACTGGGGTGAATGTATGACATTGTTCTGCATTCTGTCCATCAATTGTTGTTTTTGCATTTGTCACCCCGAGTGGGACGGGTATGCCTCAGACGTGAGTCCCCTGCACTCCATGCCACTGGAATCAAGCTATCCTGGCTGATGAGGGCTGAAAGCCCGAAACCGGTCCTAGGATGCTTGTTTCCAGTCCAGGGAGGACCTGGCTTGGCAGTTCGGGCTGGACTGTTCCCATGGGGCACAGGGTCAAGACTGATTTGCATATGGCTGGGTTCAAACTGGAATGGCATGGTGAGCAAAAAAACGATGGATTTAGGCCCAGATCTCTGTACTGGGGTGAATGTATGACATTGTTCTGCATTCTGTCCATCAATTGTTGTTTTTGCATTTGTCACCCCGAGTGGGACGGGTATGCTCAGACGTGAGTCCCGTGCTTTCCATGCCACTGGAATCAAGCTATCCTGGCTGATGAGGGCTGAAAGCCCGAAACCGGTCCTAGGATGCTTGTTTCCAGTCCAGGGAGGACCTGGCTTGGCAGTTCGGGCTGGACTGTTCCCATGGGGCACAGGGTCAAGACTGATTTGCATATGGCTGGGTTCAAACTGGAATGGCATGGTGAGCAAAAAACGATGGATTTAGGCCCAGATCTCTGTACTGGGGTGAATGTATGACATTGTTCTGCATTCTGTCCATCAATTGTTGTTTTTGCATTTGTCACCCCGAGTGGGACGGGTATGCTCAGACGTGAGTCCCGTGCTCTCTCATGCCACTGGAATCAAGCTATCCTGGCTGATGAGGGCTGAAAGCCCGAAACCGGTCCTAGGATGCTTGTTTCCAGTCCAGGGAGGACCTGGCTTGGCAGTTCGGGCTGGACTGTTCCCATGGGGCACAGGGTCAAGACTGATTTGCATATGGCTGGGTTCAAACTGGAATGGCATGGTGAGCAAAAAACGATGGATTTAGGCCCAGATCTCTGTACTGGGGTGAATGTATGACATTGTTCTGCATTCTGTCCATCAATTGTTGTTTTTGCATTTGTCACCCCGAGTGGGACGGGTATGCTCAGACGTGAGTCCCGTGCTCTCCATGCCACTGGAATCAAGCTATCCTGGCTGATGAGGGCTGAAAGCCCGAAACCGGTCCTAGGATGCTTGTTTCCAGTCCAGGGAGGACCTGGCTTGGCAGTTCGGGCTGGACTGTTCCCATGGGGCACAGGGTCAAGACTGATTTGCATATGGCTGGGTTCAAACTGGAATGGCATGGTGAGCAAAAAACGATGGATTTAGGCCCAGATCTCTGTACTGGGGTGAATGTATGACATTGTTCTGCATTCTGTCCATCAATTGTTGTTTTTGCATTTGTCACCCCGAGTGGGACGGGTATGCTCAGACGTGAGTCCCGTGCTCTCCATGCCACTGGAATCAAGCTATCCTGGCTGATGAGGGCTGAAAGCCCGAAACCGGTCCTAGGATGCTTGTTTCCAGTCCAGGGAGGACCTGGCTTGGCAGTTCGGGCTGGACTGTTCCCATGGGGCACAGGGTCAAGACTGATTTGCATATGGCTGGGTTCAAACTGGAATGGCATGGTGAGCAAAAACGATGGATTTAGGCCCAGATCTCTGTACTGGGGTGAATGTATGACATTGTTCTGCATTCTGTCCATCAATTGTTGTTTTTGCATTTGTCACCCCGAGTGGGACGGGTATGCTCAGACGTGAGTCCCGTGCTCTCCATGCCACTGGAATCAAGCTATCCTGGCTGATGAGGGCTGAAAGCCCGAAACCGGTCCTAGGATGCTTGTTTCCAGTCCAGGGAGGACCTGGCTTGGCAGTTCGGGCTGGACTGTTCCCATGGGGCACAGGGTCAAGACTGATTTGCATATGGCTGGGTTCAAACTGGAATGGCATGGTGAGCAAAAAACGATGGATTTAGGCCCAGATCTCTGTACTGGGGTGAATGTATGACATTGTTCTGCATTCTGTCCATCAATTGTTGTTTTTGCATTTGTCACCCCGAGTGGGACGGGTATGCTCAGACGTGAGTCCCGTGTTCTCCATGCCACTGGAATCAAGCTATCCTGGCTGATGAGGGCTGAAAGCCCGAAACCGGTCCTAGGTTGCTTGTTTCCAGTCCAGGGAGGACCTGGCTTGGCAGTTCGGGCTGGACTGTTCCCATGGGGCACAGGGTCAAGACTGATTTGCATATGGCTGGGTTCAAACTGGAATGGCATGGTGAGCAAAAAACGATGGATTTAGGCCCAGATCTCTGTACTGGGGTGAATGTATGACATTGTTCTGCATTCTGTCCATCAATTGTTGTTTTTGCATTTGTCACCCCGAGTGGGACGGGTATGCTCAGACGTGAGTCCCGTGCTCTCCATGCCACTGGAATCAAGCTATCCTGGCTGATGAGGGCTGAAAGCCCGAAACCGGTCCTAGGATGCTTGTTTCCAGTCCAGGGAGGACCTGGCTTGGCAGTTCGGGCTGGACTGTTCCCATGGGGCACAGGGTCAAGACTGATTTGCATATGGCTGGGTTCAAACTGGAATGGCATGGTGAGCAAAAACGATGGATTTAGGCCCAGATCTCTGTACTGGGGTGAATGTATGACATTGTTCTGCATTCTGTCCATCAATTGTTGTTTTTGCATTTGTCACCCCGAGTGGGCCGGGTATGCTCAGACGTGAGTCCCGTGCTCTCCATGCCACTGGAATCAAGCTATCCTGGCTGATGAGGGCTGAAAGCCCGAAACCGGTCCTAGGATGCTTGTTTCCAGTCCAGGGAGGACCTGGCTTGGCAGTTCGGGCTGGACTGTTCCCATGGGGCACAGGGTCAAGACTGATTTGCATATGGCTGGGTTCAAACTGGAATGGCATGGTGAGCAAAAAAACGATGGATTTAGGCCCAGATCTCTGTACTGGGGTGAATGTATGACATTGTTCTGCATTCTGTCCATCAATTGTTGTTTTTGCATGTGTACGTGGGCATGGCACACGGATGTGTGCCATGTTGACTCTTCACTTTTGTCTGCACCAAGGCATGCAGGCTGCAGTGGCAGTGTGCATGTGTTTGGTGAGGAGTCCCTTAGGGTGACACAATTCATGCTGTAGCCATTAGGGACCCTGTTTAACCAGAAGGCCCTTGGTACCAGTGGTATCTTTTACTAGGGGCATATATGTGAGCTAAAGTGGTGCCAATTGTGGAATCAATAGGTACAGTTAAGGAAAGGAGGGCTGGCACAATGGACCTGTTTGGCAGGGACCATGTGCACTTCCAGTCGAAATTACATCATTTTCCAGGCAAAAAGTGGGGGCTAACCATGTTCAGAAGAGGCACTTTCCTACATAGGTGTTGAAAACAAAACAGCGGATTGCATCTCTTGTTTGGTAGGGATTTCTCAAGATGATCAAGTTTAAGGAAACTGGTGGAAGGATGATAGTTGTAAGGTGTGCAGGATTACCAGTGGTTGTATTTCAAAGAGTGAGTGGATAGAAGAGGTCCAAGAGGATGAATTATTGAGAAATGTGTGGAAGATTTTACAGGAGAGCATGTCTTGGTCAAAAGGAGAAATGAGAGGATTTGAGAAGGTGAGAAATGAATTATCAGTAAACCATGATCTTGTTCTGAGGGGTAACAGGTTAGTTGTTCCTGCGGGCTTGAGATGTCGCTTGTTGGATTTGAAACATGAAGGCCACCAAGGTATTTGCAAAACCAACGAAGGGTTGAGGAACTTTTATTGGTGCTATGATTGTAGACATAGTGATAAGAGTCAGAAGGTCAGAACTGCTCCTTTGGTTTGCAGGAAGATTCCTGATGAGATGTGGGAAGAAGTTTCTCTGGAAATACTAGGCCCTATAGACAACAAGGCTGGTGGAAATAGATACGTATTGGCTTTGAGGGATTTGTTGTCTAGATTGCTAGTGGTAAAGATTGTTCATGACATTTTTACACATTCAGTTTGCAAGTTTCTCGATGAGGTGTTTTATGAAGAAGGCAATTCTGAGTTACATTCTCACTGACAATGGGGTTCAGTTTACTTCATCTGAAATGGAAACATACTTAAAGGAAAGGGGCATAACACACAAAAAATGCTCCTTATATCACCTGGAGACTAATGGCATGATTGAGAAATTTAACCACACGTTGAAAGAGTCGCTTCGGAGCTCCAGGTTTCATGGTTGTCATTGGGTCAAAGGACTTTTGGACAGAGGTATACTCCTCATTCCACCACCGGGCTCAGTCTTTTTGCGATGTTCCGTAAGCGCAAGCCTAATACCAAAATGTGTCCTCCATGAGTGAGACCGTTTACTGATTTGAGTAGTATGTTTGAAGAGAAGATGGATTCAAGTAGATCAAAAGACTTGCGTGCATGTGTTAAAAGGAAATTAAATATTGACAATTGCAAGACTGTAAAAGATATTAAAGTTAAAGTCAGTGATGTGGTAAGAGTATAATTACCTAAAAAAACTCAGTGAGTTACATTTTGGCAATCCTTAGTGGTGGTTGTCCAGGTGTTCAAAGGTGCAGCCAGATTGGAGAATGGCAGTCTATGGAATTTTAATAGGCTGTCACTGAATAAATAATTTTCTTATTTCATTTTCTTTTGTTTTTTATTTTTGGATGAGGGGTGTGATATCTCTGTACCGTTTTATCTTAGATATTCTAAGGTTCACATGTTGTTATTTGTATTGATTCCTTTGGCTCCTGCCTTCCTTGTAGAATGTGGATGTTTTCTTTCAAAGACTGTTATGCTTATCAAGGCAGGTTGGAGACCTGAGTGGATGGAGTTTCTTATCCTCTGTAATAAACTTGGAGTCTCCTGGACCTCTGTGGACTTCCCTAAATTCACAGCGATACAGAAACGGACCATCTCCTGATAGATCGTACTCTGTATCATAGTCTGATACTCATTGGCCAAAAAGCAATCCCCTGAGGTTGTGCATGCTCTTTCCACCAGAGCCAAGGTTGCAGCCACGGCGTTATCATGTGGAGTACTGGTCCTGGACATCTACCAGGCAGCAACATGGGCATCTTCGCACGTTTACCAAGCATTACTGCCTGGACAATCAGGTCTGTAAGGATTGGCACTTTGCCCGTTCGGTCCTGCAGGACTATTTAGTGCAAAATCGTTTTGCAGAACCACCTCCGGGGAGGTATTGCTTGGGTATCTATTCTAAAGTAAGGAATCTGCAGCTAGAAGTCTCTATCAGATGCACAAGTTACTTATCTTTGGTAACGCCTTATGTGGTAGAGACTCTATAAGGCAGCAGATTCTTTACCGACCCACCCATCCTACCCACTCTGCGAACAGATTTCTAAGGACAGGTCTATGCCCCCTTTCAGTGCTCTAGTTTTCCACACCAGTGGTAAGTGTTCTACTTGGCTCCGTGCTCCTGGCGTGGAAAGTAGTGAAAACAAACTAACATCAAAACGCTGGGGTGGTGACTATATAGGCACTGCGCATGTCACTGCTGGTGCGGACTTCTCCACCACGAAGAGCCGTACGAATCCACCAACCGATGCACATGGGTACTGCTCACGTCACAAAAAAGTTCCGGATCCAGTTTGATGCCTGGGGATAATTCTAAGGTAAGGAATCTACGGCAAAATAGAGTCTCTACTAGATAAGGTGTTACCGAAGGTAAGTAACTTGTTCTTCGCAAATTTTCTAGCCCTGATATTAACCCCACTCAAGTGGCAAGTTTCACCCAGGCTCCATCATGCCATGTTCCATCCACCTCAGGTTTCCCGGATGCGGATATGGGCCCCAAAGAGCGTACAGGACCTTCGATTGTGCCTCCATTGGCAGCCTCTAACCCGTCTGCTGAATCTCCTGACGCTGTCCCGATCCCAGCAGCCCCTTCTTTGCTTTCAAAGGACTTGCTGATTGTTTCAGGGATTTTTTTAAAATTAATGTTATGTTATTGGGATTTGTATTTTTTTTAAATTTTATTTGTAAGCTTAGGTAACAAAATCAGTACGAGTAGCATGGCAACATAGGAAGCACAGCAAGACGACTGGGTTACATAATCTGGAAAGGATCATTTCACAGTACACAGAAATTGTTTAGAAATGTGTAGGCTGCAGAGGCTTACCAATAATACATATATATATTAAAGTCACAACGCCACCTAAAGCAGATATGTATCAAGGACTCAATACATAGCAAGCGAAAAATTTGAGGAGCCATCACTTAACACACTATGCTACTGTAGGAGGAACACACCTTTTCTAGTGCGAGTTTAATAATGCCAGATAGAATCTCAATGGGTCCCAAAAGTCTTGTGCTCAAGCTGACGGTGGCAAAGTGTCTGCATATGCCCCATACCATTCCTCACACAGGGACATATCTTTCAACCAACCTCGAAACCTCGGGGCAAGGCTACTACCCCATCTCATCGCCATCCTGCATTTCCCCAAAAGCAAACCAATAGCAGTAAACTCTCTATATGGTTTCAGAATCTCCTTGACATAGCCCAACATTACTATAATGGAAGTGAGTTAATAGGCATGGTCTGTCATTTCATGACGCGCAACATGAGTTGAGTCCAGAAAGTGGCCACATCTAGGCAGGTCCACGCAAGAGGAAAAAAGTCCGCTCCCATAATGCCACAACGCTTGCATCTAGTATCAACATCCGGATAATACTGTGCAAGAGTCAGTGGCGAAAGGTACACTCTATGTAAAAACTTATAATGAATCAATCATTACACATCGGTAGAAGAAACCTCTCTCGTTTGTTGGCAGCAATATCGCCATTGTTCATCTGATATTTCCTGTCCTAGATCACCCACCCATTTCCGGCGCATATTGGGAGATTCCAGAGTCAAGCAATCTATAACCGCAGTATATAAACGTGAAATAAGTCTATACGGTTGTGGGTTAGTAGGTAGAATGTGCAGCACTGGCCATTCAGGGGGCTCTTCTGGGAACATAACAAGTGTCGCTGAGCCTCACATGAGAGTTTGCCATAGGTAAGAACATCTAACATGGTAGATTGTGAGTCAACTTGGAGATGGCAGAATGCACACCATAATTGTCAACGTACTCAAAGTTTTTCATTTTTTCGCGCTTGCGTGCCGACTGGATCCGTGCCTTGCCTCAAAGCACGTTTACGAAATTCATAACCGCATGCAGCGTAAAGGCGCTCCATTTCCAATCGCACAGCCAAAAGAACTCGTTACGAAACTCCTTTTGCTTTAATCCATGTGTTGTATCTTGACTCCAATGTTATTCTTGCTCTCTCTGTGGAACCTTGCTATGATGTCATCCTACAGAATGTTAGGAGTCAAATCTTCACAGTTGACTGGGCTGAGCAGCATGCTGGCTGCTCCTGGTGGGGTCTATTGTACCATCTTAAATAAAACTACTTGAAACCCATCTTGCGTACCTGACTCAATCACTACAAGTTTTTGGCGACGATCCTGAAGTGAACCTGCGTCTGTCACCTCATCAAACCTCTAGCAACATTAAGGTACAGATCACTGTTTTGCTCTATTGCGGCGTGGTAATGTTCAAAACTGTGGGACTGCCCAGAGTTACACTGCCATCTAGTGCCAAGCTGGAATCTGACAGGTTGCTGTTTTCCAAGGAGTCTTTCTCACACTTTTCCTCCGTGTGAAGTTTATCTACACCACGTACTTTACTGCTTCTGTATATGAAGTTTCTATCTTCGTTTCTTGGCATGTTTACATTTTGTTCCCTTAGGCAAGGGCATTTGTTCGCTTGGAAAGCTCGGGTGAGTAGTCGCTCACCAGTGATATCTCTTGAAGTTCCTATGTGGGGTGTTACATGTTCTCTGTTTTCCTATATACCTTGAACAGGCTATTTGTTTTGTTCGCAATATGCTGTTTTATTCTTCACAATTATTGTACGTTATGTTCGTGTGATTTTCACTCCATTGTTTAGGGACCCTAGGCATACACCCTGTATGTACACACCGTCAGGGTACACGCCGTAAAGAGTCTTTGCTGTCTCATGCACACTATGTGTTTCCCTACACTGGGATCGCAGTGGGTTTTAGTCCCATCTGCTCGTTGTACGTTCGTACACTTTTCTCTTGCACACAGCATCTGTCTACCCTTTTTACAAGGGATCCATGCAAAGGTTATAGTCCTTCTGCATTAGTACGGGTTCCTACCCAAACACTTAGTTCTACCCGTTTACAGGGGATCCATGCAAATGTTTCAGTCTTTATGCATTAGTGCGGGCTCCTACCCATATCTGTTTGTCTTCCTCCTGGGAGTTATGCGAGGGTTTTAGTCCTTTCTGCATTATTATATGGGTCCCTATCCATATTTGTTTATTTTGTACACGTCTCACCTGTGCACAACTTTATTCTGTCTTCCTCCTGGGAGCTATGCGAGGGTTTCAGTCCTTTTCGCATTATTATATGGGTTCCTACCCATATCTGTTTGTTGACATCGCTCAATCTCTCTTTGTTTTCACAATGTCAATATTACAAGGACTATGGTCTTTATGGGTCTCAGTCCCATCTGTTACTGCGGTTTGCTTTCGGGTTATAGTCCTCCCGAACCTCACATATAGTTTTTTGAACTTTATATTATTAATTTGCACTGTTGTCTTTACACTATATTTTGTTATTATGTATTGATGATGGTGTTTGACTTGGGTGAGGATTATCCTATTACTTTTCCTCATCTTCTTTGTTTTCTTTCTTCTTTTCTGTTCCTTTTGTGATGTTTTCTCCTGGTGCCTCGTGTGGATTCTTAGCTTTCCTCGGGTTTTCTCCCGTGTTTCTTTTCTCTGTGTTTTCCACATCCTGTAGTCCTGAGTTTTGTTGGGTCATTCCTCTTCTGCCCTCTTACATTCCTGTTCTGGCCAGTGGGTATGTTTTGGGGCAGTTATTCGTGGTTCTTTTTCTTCTTTTCTCTGACGATGTTATTTCGTTCTTTTTCTTTTGTGTACAGAAGGGAGGATGGTTCCTATATCTTGGTTTGCCTCTCTGGTTCTTATATCTTGGCTTTGCTTCTTTTTTCCTTTTCTGATGCTCTCTTCTTTCAATAGTTTCTTGTTTCTGATGTCCTCCGTTTCTCCTCATCTTCCTTGTTTTCTTGTCCCTCATTGTTGTTTTATTTATATATAGAAGGGGGATATGTTGTATCTTGACTCCAATGTTATTCTTGCTCTCTCTGTGGAACCTTGCTATGATGTCATCCTACAGAATGTTAGGAGTCAAATCTTCACAGTTGACTGGGCTGAGCAGCATGCGGGGTGCTCCTGGTGGGGTCTATTGTACCATCTTGAATAAAACTACCTGAAACCCATCTTGCATACCTGACTCAATCACTACACCATGTTTATTCCATGTTATCCTTGATTCAACAAACTTTACTTTTCTGTTCACGATAAGGCTGATAAATGTCCCAATTTTTTCAAATGAAGCAATTATGCCCACCGGGCCTTTTACTGCATCACCTGGGTACATGTAATTCATAATAGGCAACTCTGAATTAGATAATATCCCAATGCATTTCGGGCCTTTTTATGCCCTTCGTCGGGGGTAGCTGCTTTTGCTTCATCGTTACTTCTAACGGTACCAGCAACTCCTTTCATCTTGACCATATTGCCAGACGAGTGCTCAAACAGATTGTGAGTCCCCCACATATTCACAATATGTGTGCTAGAAATAAATCACCCAGTGTTGTGATGTGTCTCGTCCCCACTAACTGTATAATTCCATGGGTATGATCCAGTCGGAGCATGTGATAATGGGTATGTGCAGAGAGTATGGGATGGATACGTTACACAAAGCGGCTAGTCTGTTCCAAGCCCAAACGGTGCAAAGCATTGTGTGTATTTCTTGGGTAGGTCTCGAGAGCTAAGTAAAAGGGGCCGCCGGGAGGAGAGCAGGGGGCACCAGGCCCTGCTCAATCAAAACATGAGCGGCCTGTCTACTATTATGGAACCAGTGATGAATAAATTGTACTTGTGCCACTAAATAATAGGCTTCAAACTAGGGGGGGGGGGGTGGGTCCGCAAACCTGCCTTTGTGATATGGAAGCTGTAATGTGTGCCAGACGATTCTAGGCTGCCTGCCAGCGCATGCCAACCTAATCATGAGAAAGCGCGGTTGAGCAAAGAATGTGTTGTTCAAAGGCACCGGAATATTTTGAAATAAATATAGTAGCTTGGGCAGGACTACCATTTTCATTAAAGCAACCCTACCCTCTAGCAGCAGCGGAAGAGTAATCCACTTGTCTACATTGGATTGAAGGATTTCCATATAGCGCCCATAATTCACCCTGATTACGGTTTCAATGTTTGCATGATACATAATACCCAGATATCTGATCGGTTCAGTTTGCCATTGTAATTGACTTGTCTGGTCTAGTAGTGATTTCAGTCAGGGGGACCATGATTGATTTAGTCCAATTAATTCTGAGTCCCGACCATTGACCTAACTCAATTATTTCCTGTATAATGGGAGTCAGGTTTACTGAGGGGTCCTTGACAACCAACATGGTATCGTCAACACACATAGATAATAAAGTGTGACGGAACCCCTACGTGGAATTCACGTAGGGCACATGCCATAGGCTATATCATAAGAGCAAATCCTATCCCAAAGAGTTCTGACAAGCCACCATATCAATGCAGTCTAGCCGAAGGAGCTGTATATAATAACTGCACCTACTTTACAAACGTTCCACCCAGTCCCATTCTGGTTAACACCGTGAGCAGGAAAGGCCATTCAATGGTGTCATACGCCCTAGCCGCATCTAGAAATGCCGAAACTGCTGGCACATCAAGATTCAACTGGTGTGGAAGGGCGAAAGAAAACGAAGATTATCTGCAGTGGAGTGACCCAGGATGAAGCCGGACTCATACGGGCGGATCAGCCTCGGCATTAATGGAAGCAGTCGATTTGTCACCAATTTAGCCAGAATTTTACTGTTGACATTAATAAGGGATAAGGGACGATAAGATAGACATTTATTCAGAGGTTTGTCTGGCTTGAGAAGTGTAATAATTATGGATTCCCTCATAGTTAGGGGCAGGGTTCCCAGTTGAAACGCCTCTTCATACACACCTTGTTATATGGGTGTTTGCTCCTGAGCGTAAGTTTTGTTAAATTCAACCGGGAGGCCATCAGTTCCCAGAGCCTTTCCATTTTTTAATTGCCTAATGACCTGCTTAATCTCCGTAGCCATTGGGGGCTGACAGAGAATTTCACGTTCCGCCTTGTCCAACCACAACAAGGTGAGGTGCTTTAAGTAATCTGTCACGTCAGTGGAGGTAGCCAGAGTGTGGGAGGTGTATATTCTTCGGTAAAATGCAACAAATGTGTGTAAAATCTCTCCAGGGTCTTGCAAGGGGTGCCCATCAGAGTTATCTACAGTGTAAATATGGTTGGTAGTCCATCTGGGTTTAAGCAGCATGGCCAGTGTGCTCCCCGGTCTATCACCCTCCCCATATTTCTGAACTTGTAGGTGTTTACTCAAAAATTTCACTTTCCTGTCAGCCTCTTCCTAGAACTCCAGCAGGAGGGTGTTTATAGGGTCCATGAGGCTCTGATCTTTTGATTCCTCATACCGGAGTTCCAAGGCATGAAGTTTCTATTTGTGCAAGTCTCCCTCTACTAGATTTGAGAATGTCATGCCCATTGGCTATGCATTCACCACGGACGACCCCCTTCAGGGCCTCCTAGAAAGTTGCAATCGTTGTTACGGTGCCCTTATTCACTGTGACATATTCCGTAATTGTAGTACGGATTTCCTCTTTAAACATCACATCTAATAAGGTTTTGGGTTGAAGTCTCCATAGCAGCACTTGTGCCCAGTCATTAAGGACAGTGAGTTGCAACACCACTGGGGATTGGTCTGATAGGGTTCTGGGTAAATGTTTAACTTCTTGAGTCCAGCTCACTCCATCTCTCGATCCCACCCAAAAGTCGAGATGGGAAGACGTATCACGAAATGAAGAGTGAAAGGTGTATTTGCGAATCTTACCATGTAGTGTGCGCCAGCTGTCTAACATGTCAAACTGTGTCATTATATCCAGGAATGCATCGCTAGCCCTATTGAGTCTAAATCAATGTCCAAAACTAGATTATGGTCTCCTACCAAAATTATTGTACTGGGATTCACTGCAATACACTGTTTAAGCCCTGCTCGGAAGCAATCAGGGCTATTCACATTGGGGCCGTATGTATTAATCAATGTAACAGACGTGTGTCCAATGAGGGGTCGTATTAAATATCGTCCATCCGGATCTGCCAGGGTGCAAATATATCGAAAGGTTATCTGTTTTCTAATAATAATAACCACCCCTCTGGCATAGGATGAGTCGGAGGCAAAATATTGATGAGAACCCTATGAGGTACTTAAACTTGTCTGGCTTTAGGTGTGTTTCTTGCAGATAAATGATATCCGCCTTGTGGCTGTTGAGATAGGTAAGAACCTGGCGACATTTACGGGGATTATTTAAACTTCGGACCTTCCAAGTGATGAATGTTAATGACTGACCTGTCCGGTCAGGTCTGCGTACCATTATAAAAACAATAATATCCGGGCAATATGAAAGTGTGTGTGAAATTCCAGCCATGTGCATACCATGTTGCAACCAGGTAATAAGTATTAACATCCTGTACTTCTCCCCACCCATCCCTTCCACACCAGGACCCAATCTCCCAATGATATCCCCAAACAGTAGGAACAAACAATCATTATTTGGTATATCGCATAACATGGCCAGAGGCAGGAGGCGGCCAGAGCCCTGGTAAGGTAGCGACAACCAGCAAAATAAGCATTATAACTAATGGACAGATCAACGGCTCTCAGCGGTATCAGAAATGGAGCTGTGAGATCAATCCAAACCAGTGCAACATTCAAGTTTCTACAAATACTTCCAATAGAATCAAGGGTATCTTAACACACGGAATTTGGACAGTACTGGTATAGACATGCAAGGGAACACCCATCCACATTTAAGATAACCTAGACAGAATGCGTGACATGGAGGCACTGTCATTCCGGCTCATCCAGAGGAGAGGCATTGCAAGTTGTATCATGAGGCAGGGAGGTTCCACAAGAGGGAGGATTTTTTTTCCAGGAAGGACATGGCTGCAACTGATTCCGTGAAAATCCTTTGGTTTCCCTTCCAAGAAAAACGCGATCTAGCCAGGTAGAGCATTGCATATTTTATGCCCCTTTTCTGTAGCTTCTTTTTAACTGGAAGGCATTTTCTACGTGCATCTTGTACAACTTGCGTAAAGTCAGGAAAAAAAGTTAGGTGCATCTCTTCATGACAGATCTCCTTTGCCTCCCAGGCTAAGCAAAGCACCTGGTCTCTAGCCCTGTAATTTAAGAACTTATCAATAGGTGGTCAAGGAGAAGCTCCAGGGATCGGACGAGGTGCCAGAGATCTATCTGCCCTTTCTACCACAAAAGACGGGGAGAAATGTTCAGCTGCAAATAGTATGAGAAACAATTTTTCTACATAGTCTTCATTGTGCCCCATCTCTGTAGTTTCAGGGATTCCGAGGATGCGCACATTGTTCCTTCTGGAGGCAGAGCGTAGTCTTCTCGATGGTTGGTGGAAGTTCAGGCAGTGATTAATGTATGCGGGTCCTTGGTTGTGTAGAGCCTTGTGTGCGTTGTCACTGCTTGAATTTGCATCTCTT
Organism: Calotriton arnoldi; assembly: GCA_963921515.1. Lineage (NCBI taxonomy): Eukaryota > Metazoa > Chordata > Amphibia > Caudata > Salamandridae > Calotriton > Calotriton arnoldi. The sequence goes on along the minus strand of CAWUFW010006969.1, from coordinate 527,967 downwards.
CTGTATGGGCAGCCAGCAGAGTTGCCTGAGGTGGGCTGGGATGTTGGTTCATTGGGGAAGTCCGAGGAGGAGTCTGGCTGCGGTTTTCTGTATAGTCTGAAGTCTCTGTAGGACGTGTATTGCGATTCCTACATAGAGTGCATTGTCGTAGTCCAGTCGGCTGGTCATGAGGGCCTGTGTCACGATGCGTCTCGTGTGTAGGGGTATCCACTTGAAGATCTTACGTAACATGCGCAGAGTAAGGAAGCAGGCAGAGGAGATGTCATTGATCTGTGATTTCATGGTGAGCTTGTTGTCAATGATTATTCCTAGGTTTGATAACCACAGGAGTCGTTCCATGTGGTGCTGCTGTTGTCAAAGATTAGTACTTCCATCTTGTCTGTGGTCAGCTGCAGGCAGTTGTTCTTCATTCAGTCTGCGACATTTGTCATGCATCTGTGGAAGCTGGTTTTGGTGGTAGTGGGGTCGATGAAAGAATGAGTAGGAAATTATGAGACTGTGGGGTGTGAAGATTTTGGCCAGCGGGATCATGTATGCATTGAGCATGGGGCTGAGGGATAAGCAGGTGATCTCCTTGGGTTCAGAGGTGAAAGGTGGGAGGTGGATCCTCTGGATTCTTCCGGTGAGGAAGGAGGCGATCCATCTGAGCACGTCCCCTTGATTGCCGGTGTGGTGGAGTCTTTCAGTCAGTGTGTGGTGCGATACGGTGTTGAAGGCTGCAGAGAGGTCGAGGAGGATCAAAGCTCCTGTTTCTACTCAGTCGATGAGGGTTTGGATGTTGTTGGTGGCTGCGATCAGGGCTGTTTCAGTGCTTTGATTGCTGCGGAAGACAGATTGGGAGGCGTCGAGTAGCTGATTCTGCTCCATCTGTGTCATGAGTTGATAGTTAATGATCTTTTCCAATACTGTCGCTGGGAATAGGAGCAGGGAGATTGGGCGGTAGTTTTTGAGTTTGCTGTGGTCGGCGGAGGGTTTTTTGAGTAGTGGTCTGATTTTGGCGTGCTTCCAGGCGTTGGACAATTTTCGCGGTGGTTATAGAGGTGTTGAGTAGGGTGGTGAGTTCCTGGCCGATTCTTTGGTTTCTGAGGTAGAAGATGTGTTACGGGCATGGGTCTGTGGGAGCTCCCGAGTGGATGGATTTCATGGTGCAGGTGGTGTCCTGGATGGAAAGGATGTTCCAGGTGGTCAGTGTGTGGTTCGTGTCGGTTACGATGATGGCGCATCTGTCGAGGAAGTCCATAGGTGTGGGTTGGTGTTCGAAGTTTCTTTATATTGTTGTGGAAGAAGTGAGCGAGGTTGTTGCACAGCTCCTGTAAGGGTATGATGTTGTTTTCGCTGGCAGCCAAGTTGGAGACCCCCGCACATACCCGCCCCCAAAAAATTGAGAATGGGATAAAAAACAAAAACCCTATGGAACATATCACCATCCACTGGACGTGTTACATGCGGAACGTGTAGCGTATGTCAATTTACCAGGAGATGTATGGCGGTAGATCTTGGGCTCCAGACTCCGTGGTGATTAAATGGTCCCACAAACTGTGATTCATAGAATGTCATGTTCGAGGCATGTGACCTGCAGAGCTCACACTGTGCATTAGATCGCCATCTGGTGTTGGGCTCGGATGCTTGCACTTTGTTGTTGTCTTCGAAGAAGTCTTTGTAGTCATGTGATAGGTGACTCCTCCTTAGGACAATAGTGCGCATGGGCATCGACTCCATCCTCAGATTGTTTTTTTCCGCCATCAGGTTCGGATGCATTTCGACACTCCGGTTCGAAACTCGTTTTTTGCAGCGTTTTCCACTTTTCAAAGCCTGATACCGACATCGACATCTCGACGTCCCTTCCTCGATCTCCTTTCCAGCCGGCTGACGCGGGCCGTTGGGCCCATCGACGCCGGTAAGGCCTACTGCACATGGAAAGGACGCCATTCCGAAAATGCCCCCAATGTGGAGCAAAGTTTCCTCACAGTGACCACCACCAGGTCTGTAATCGGTGCCTCTCACCAGACCATAACGAGGCCACTTGTCCGGCCTGCGCCTCCTTCCGCTCCAAGAAGACAATCCGAGATCGTCGAGCTCGAAGGCACATCATGGCGCACAGGTCCGCTCCGGAACCCGTCAACATCTTCGACGAGGGTCCCGATGTTCCGGAAGAAGACTCCGAAGACCTCGCTATCATCTCCGAGGCAGAGGACTCCGACAGTTCCATCCCTTCAGGGCAGCGTGTGAGTACTACTGCCCCTGCCCCAACCCTCCCTGCAAAATCGAAGGCATCGGTCAGTACTTCGCTTACGGGCCCCAGTCGAGACCGTAAACGTGTTTCGGACGCCCCACCTTCGGGCTCGGCACCGAACAAGAAAACAAAGCCTTCTAGTTCCTCGGCACCGACCAAACCACATGTGCCCGTTACACTGGCACCTTCGGCGCCAAACACAAAGACCACCCGGCGCCGAAATCCAGTTCGGTCCCCAAATCCGCCTCCAAGCACGCGGGATCCCTCGGCACCGAAACCGAAGCTACTCGACACACCCCTAAACTAAAGCCGGTCGAGCCTGTAGCTAAACCGAAGGACGCCTCGACGCCTTCTAAAGCAAAGGAACATTTAAAGAAGCCATCACCACGTTCGGAACCGAAAAAGTCGGCGCCGAAAACTAATATTCAAGGAGAGGAACTGTTTACACCGGATCCCATCGATCCTAATCAACACAAACTTTATATCAATCCTAAAACAGGACATATTTCCTCTGTGCCACGTCACAAGCCTGTCCCTCCGAAGAAGAAAGACTCTTCCACTTCCCTATGCCTCCTTCTTCCCCTATACCTCTCTCTAACACCCCTCCTCTCCACATCCCTATCACACCTCCTCAACCTGCGGATTCTCCCCCACATGAGTATGAGGACAACATGGGGTACGGGGATGACCCTCATAATTTATATCTGGATCCAGATAATCAACCACAGGATGACTGGGGTTATAATGACCCCCAGACCCTACAGACCTCCCCAGCCCTCCACCTTATCCCACAAAACCATCTCCACCAGATGATCACATAGGTTTTGGGCAACTCATACATAGGGCGGCCGTTTTTCATGGGGTGCATATTCACACCGACCAACCAGAGGAAGATTTTCTTCTAGACACTTTTGAACGGTCTCAAAAACTGTTCAAACTTTGCCCATGATCAAGGGTGTCATTAAACATGCACCTGAAATTTTTAACGACCCAGTCAGAGCCAGGATCCTTAATCCTAGAGTGGATAAAAAGTATAGACCTGCCCCCGATGACCCCACCTACATCAAAGGTCAGCTCCCCTTGACTCACTGGTCGTTTCTAATGCCAGAAAACGCGCCAATTCCCAAACTTCAGGGGATGCTCCGCCCCTGATAAAGAATCCAAATTGTTAGATTCCTCTGGCAAACGCGTAGCTGCGCAAGCCACCAACATCTGGCGCATCGCTAACACCCAAGCTCTACTAGCTAGGTACGACAGGGCACACTACGATCAGCTAGAAACCCTCCTTCAACATCTACCTGATCAATACAAAACACAAGCCACTGACCTCATTCAAGAAGGCAAACTTATTTCAAATGCCTCCATTAAGTGCGCCTTAGACGCAGCCGACACCGCCGCTAGGTCAGTTAACACTAGCGTGCTTATTAGACGACACGCCTGGCTTCGCATTTCAGGTTTTAAGCCAGAAGTCCAGACTACCATACTAAACCAGCCATTTAACCAAAACCAACTATTTGGTCCTGCTGTCGACACAGCACTAGAAAAGATGAAGAAGGATACTGACACTGCCAAATCAATGGGAGCATTGCAGTCCCCGCAGCAACGTGGCTCCTTTCGCCGCTCCTTTTACAGAGGGGGCTCCAGGAATACCACCGCAGACAGTTCCTCTTCCTATCGAACAAACACCCAAACCTCTCCTAATAGAGGATACTTTAGGGGTGGTTACAGAGGCAACAACTCTAAGGGCAGAGGTCGAGGTAATAATAACAACACCCGTACCTCCACCACTCCCAAACACTGACTTTCCTCCACTTCCCCCGACCACAACACTCCCTGTCGGGGGAAGGCTATCACAGTTCCTGCCTGTCTGGAACTCCATTACAACAGACAGGTGGGTGAGACAGATTATCCAACATGGCTACTGCCTGGAGCTAACAGCTACCCCTCCACCATACCACCCAGGCAGCGTCCAATGTCCACAGACCATCTTACACTTTTACAACAAGAGGTACTTTCCCTGCTTCAAAAGCACGCCATAGAGCCAGTGCCTCTGCTACAGCAAGGCACAGGGGTTTACTCCCTGTACTTCCTCATTCCCAAAAAGGACGGCACTCTCAGGCCTATTTTAGACCTCAGACCTCTCAATCAATACATACACTCAGATCATTTTCACATGATCACTCTCCAACAAGTGCTTCCCTTACTACAACAACAAGACTTCCTTGCCACATTAGACCTCAAGGACGCCTACTTCCACATTCCCATACATCCTGCTCACAGGAAGTATCTAAGGTTCGTTCTCAATGGGCAGCACTACCAGTTCAAAGTACTCCCATTCGGAGTCACCACTGCTCCAAGAGTGTTTACCAAATGCCTTGCAGTAGTAGCAGCGCATCTACGAAGACAACAAATACATGTCTTCCCATACCTGGACGACTGGCTTATCAAAGCCAAATCATTCAACCAGTGTGTCCAACACACTCACCAAACGATACAAACATTACACAACTTGGGGTTCACAATAAACTATACCAAGTCCCACCTTCAGCCCTCCCATGTCCTTCAATATCTGGGAGCTACAATAAACACTTCCACTGCTCTAGCTTACCCCAGCCCAGCCAGGATAGCCAGTATACAAACCCTTGTCCCCAGGTTTCAAATGCAACACTCTCTTCCAGCCAGAGTGTTTATGCAGCTCATCGGCATGATGGCATCCTGCATTTTTCTCGTCCCTCATGCAAAACTTCAAATGCGTCCTCTACAAGAGTGCCTAGCGCGCCAATGGAACCAGGCTCAGGGACATCTTACAGATCTGGTGTTGGTGGACAGCCGCACACATCGCTCTCTGCAGTGGTGGAACACCAACAATTTGTCCAAGGGGCGGCCGTTCCTAGAGCCGGTTCCACAAGTAGTACTAACCACGGACGCATCCCTTACAGGATGGGGAGCACACCTGTTACACCATACAACACAGGGCAAGTGGACCACTCAGCAGAAGCTGTTCCACATCAACCACCTAGAGTTACTAGCTATATTCCTAGCTCTCAAGTCCTTTCAACTCCACGTACAAAACAAAGCTGTCCTGATCCGAACAGACAACATCACAGCTATGTACTATATACAAAAACAGGGGGGACACACTCTCCACAACTGTCCCAACTAGCACAGGACATTTGGAGGTGGGCCATTCCACAGAACATATACCTTCTATCAGAACACCTACCAGGGGTTCACAATCAGATTGCAGATCTGTTAAGTCAACAGACACAACAGATTCACGAGTGGGAACTACATCCACAAGTTCTTCTACCTTTCTTCCAGATGTGGGGCCAGCCAGACTTAGATCTGTTCGCCACACACCAAAACGCCAAATGCCCAACTTTCGCCGCCAGGCTTCCACACCCGCAGTCCAAGGGCAATGCGATATGGATGAACTGGTCCGGCAGATTTGTGTACGCTTTTCCACCGCTCCCACTGATCCCACTTGTAGTACGCAAGCTTCGACAACAGTCTCTCAAAATGATACTAGTAGCCCCTACATGGGCACGCCAACCGTGGTTCACCACACTACTGGAGCTATCAGTAGTCCCATACCAAAGACTACACCTCTCCCCAACAATGCTAACGCAGAGCCATGGAGAGATAATGCACCCAGATCCATCTCAGCTGAACCTTGCAATTTGGCTTCTGAAGTCCTAGAATTCGGTTACCTTAACCTACCCCCAGACTGCATGGACGTTATAAAAGAAGCTAGACGCCCAACTACCAGAGCCTGCTATGCAGCTAAATGGAAAAGGTTCGCTATTTACTGCACTAATAATAACATCCAACCATTACAAGCCTCTACGCAAAACATCATTTGCTATCTGCTACATTTGCAAAGATGTAGTCTTGCATACTCATCCATACGTCTGCACCTCGCAGCCCTTGCTGCTTACTTGCAAAACAGGCAACACTTATCACTATTCAAAGTTCCCGCCATTAAAGCCTTCATGGAAGGCCTTAAGCGGATCATACCTCCCAGATTACCACCTTCCCCAGTGTGGAATCTTAATATAGTACTTACCAGGCTCATGGGTCCACCTTTCGAACCCTTACATAAATGTGAACTTCAATTCCTTACATGGAAAGTTGCTTTTCTAATTGCAATCACTTCTCTAAGGAGAGTCAGTGAACTACAAGCTCTAACTATACAAGAGCCTTTCTTACAAATACATCATAAAAAGGTAGTTCTCAGAACAAACCCAAAATTCCTTCCCAAAGTCATTTCGCCTTTCCACCTTAACCAATCAGTAGAACTACCTGTGTTCTTCCAAAACCCAGATTCCGTGGCAGAAAGAGCTCTCCACACCCTAGATGTCAAAAGAGCCCTTATGTATTACATTGACAGAACCAAATCCTTTCGCAAAACCAAACAATTGTTTGTGGCTTTCTCTCCACCACACAAAGGTAATCCCATCTCAAAAGCCGGGGTTGCAAGGTGGATTGTTAAATGTATCCAAATCTGCTACCAAAAGCCAAACGCACATTATCAGTTCCCCTAGAGCGCACTCAACACGCAAACTAGGGGCATCCATGGCATTCTTAGGGAACATTCCCCTAGAAGACATATGTAAGGCAGCCACGTGGTCTACAACACACACCTTCACTAAACACTATTGTGTTGATGTGCAAGCCAAGCAACAAGCTTCCGTGGGCCAAGCTGTCCTTAAAACCCTTTTTCAAACTACTGCAACACATACAGGTGACCACCGCTAGGGAGATACTGCTGTACAGTCTATGCACAGTGTGAGCTCTGCAGCTCACATGCCTCGAACGGAAAATGCTACTTACCAGTATGCATCTGTTCTTGGCATGTAGAGCTGCAGATCCTCACACGCCCACCCACCTCCCGGGACCTGTATGTGCTCCAGTCCTATCTTAATTAGATGCACACACATGGACATCTCTTTTCTACTAACTCCATCACTCCCCAATATGGCGAAAAACAATCTGAGGATGGAGTCGATGCCCATGCGCACTATTGTCCTAAGGAGGAGTCACCTATCACATGACTACAAAGACTTCTTCGAAGACAACAACAAAGTGCAAGCATCCGAGCCCAACACCAGATGGCGATCTAATGCACAGTGTGAGGATCTGCAGCTCTACATGCCAAGAACAGATGCATACTGGTAAGTAGCATTTTCCTTATGTTTTGAAGTGTCCTTGCTCATTAATGTACATATGGATGGCAACCCTCAAAGTACTAGTGAGAATATGCAAACACAGAAGCACCTTTATATGCAAGAAAGATAATACAAGATTGACTTGACACTTCCTGGAAAAGAAACAAACAGAAGATGACATAGAGTGGTATGTCATTGTGAAAAACTGAAACCACTCCAAGAGGATATGACCAAGACTCTGCTGACATACAAGACGAGTAACAATGAATATTACCAACGAAATCAGACATGCAGGGCCTTAATGATGAGATTCCTTGGGGGCAGCTGAACAGGAATACATAAGGACACTGGACAACATTCTGTGACATTCTCCTTGTCCAATTAAATGTGAGCCCACACATCCCACTAGAGTGTTAAGACCAGAGGATAAGGCTGTACGAAGGGGTCTAGAATGAACTTTTTTTTTACCTGACACATAAACTTGTTTGCAAAACCAACCTAGATAATATTTGGATAACAAGATGTGTCATAGCTAAGGCACTCAAGACATCTGCCTATATGGAGCTTATGTTTATCCCTCCTTAAAAGACAGTTTGTTAGTGTTATATAAATATTCCTGTACCAGCCTCTACCAGAAGTTACTGCATTAATGTAATGTACTCTTTGATTGGGGTGGAGTCGTCCTGGTCATTTCATGTATTGTATTTACAGGGATACATCATGGGGAAACAAACTTTGCCACAAAGAAATGTCATAGCAATCTTTGCAAATAAATCAACGGTGGAAACTACATTTCTCATCAGCATTGGGAGGATCTAATTACATGTGGTGGCAAGGGGCCTACCACGCTCAAATTAACACTGTCCCTGATGCGGATGATGTTAGTAAGGAAGCGGAACCATTTATTTATTTTATTTGAAGAGTTTTATATAGCGCTGGCTAGACCCGGAGGTATCAGAGCGCTTTACATGAGGATCATTAAGTTACAAGTTACAAATTACATTCGTTACAAGAGCAAAGTAAAACACAGGGAAAAAAAAAAAAACAATGTTACAGTATTTTGTCGGAGGGGGAGGAAGGAGACACAGCGGGGAGACGGGAAGAACAGTGTCCAATGTCCAGCTGGGTAGGTGACGGCCGAGGGGGTGACCCAGGGACCGATCTCCTCTATAGCTGTCTAGCAGCTCCACCGGTGTGACGCGAGTGGCACTGCCTAAATATGCCTCTTGCCAGCCTCAAGTAGCCGGTAAGACCTCGTCTCCAGAACCAGAGAGGTCGGCTTGCATAAGGGGAAAATAGGTATTTAAGCAGGCATATCTTGTTGACGAAGTAAGCAACATGTTTGGGACCATTTGGACTCCTTTGAAAAAACGAGTTGGGTGCACACCAGGATAACGATAACCTGTACCCTTGTAGGTGTGGTTTCGGCTACATAGCAGTGTGATATATAGCAAACTTATGCATTCTAACACTAGTTTTTAGACTTTAGATGCACTGGAAAAGTAATCACTTGCAAGGATCATAGTGAAGTATGAACTCCTGTTGTGTTTTTTTGTTTTTTTTCTGTAACCTTGTGTATTGGCATTTCAGTTGTAAACTTTTCAACTGTTGCTTACATTTCTAGTAAGGTATGTTTTTACAAAAACTTTTCATGTACAGTGTAGCAACTCAAAATAGTTACATTATGCGCTGCTCGTGCATCATTAGGCGTCTTCAGTTAGTCTGAAGAGGAGGGTGCAGTAAGTCATAACCAACCTTACTTTAATACATTGCAACACAAGATCCCAAGCAGCTAATTTCTCCTAGCATTTCATGCCAGATCATGCTACTTAGCTTATAGCAGTTGGATATATCCCACTAGGCTAATCAAACTTGGGCTAGGAAGCATGGGAGAGACAGTCATCCAGTATCCCCGTTGTCCCCTAATGAAGGGACCCACAATTGCTCAACCCTGGATTCTGGATTATACAATGTGTCCCGAAGGTCACTATTTCACGTGGATATGACACCGTTAGGTGTGTGAGTGGTGTACCAATATGGGTACGACCAAGACAATTAAAAAAAAAACTCTTAAAATTCTGTGTCCTGGAACTATGCTGCAGACTTTCGAATGAGTGCGCGGGGAGGGGTTACTAAGGGTGATCTGCTGGAGCCTAAGGTTTCACACTAAATAAGACTGCTTGCTAGTGGCCGTGGAGAAGTCATGGACTCAAGGGCTACTGGTATCTGAGGAGCGCTGTGCATCTTGGAAGACAGAAAAGCCCAGTCTGGGTGGTTGTGGGTGTTGCCCTGGCTCAGCTTGCTCTTCGGCAGTGGGACACGTCTCCTCTATGGGGCTCTCCCACACCTCTAGTACCTCCGCCCACAATCCCACTATGGGTCGCCTTCGCACCCATCTTCCTTCCTCCCTCTGCAGTGCTCTCATCTCTGCCCTGGCCCACGTGGTCACATCTTATACCCACACCTCCACTCCAGGGCCCATTCTAAACTTCCAAGCCATTGCTGTCTGCCTCTAGGCCGGAATAGGAGCCATATCTATGAACTGGTTGTGGACATTAGGGATATGGGCCTGGGGAACGATCCCAGAGGCATATCTCCATCGTGCATGCAAGGGTGCGGTTAGTCATGTGATTTAGTCAGTCCAGGACCTCACCCCAGTAAGCCTGCAGCTTGTGGTAGCCCAACTTAAAAAATAAATTTATGAAAATAGGTATCTAGGTGCTCACATTGGGGCATCTAGAGGCTCATCCCCATATATGACCTTAACTCTGTGTGGCGGTAGGTATGTCATATGAGTATAATTGAACTGTATGTATTTCAGGCGTTTGTTCCATGACACCTTCTGGGGAAATGTCATTATCCTTAGCCACTCCGGGTCTGTGAGTTCACGGCTTAACACTGCTTCCCACTTAGCTTTAAGTGCATCCAGGGATCTCTGGACCATCCCATTTAACACCTCGTAAAACCTCGTCACAAGATGCCTACCCAATACCATCATCACCAGCAGTTGGAGCACAGCGTGTATCGGGGGCTCATCACTGCCACTATCCCATAGATCTCTGAATGTCCTCATCAGGGCTTCATAGGTTAGAAATTGGCTGAGGGGCAGTTCATTCTGCGTCGTCTTCTCCATAGGCAGCAATATGCCCATGTGAAAACAATCTCCCACTCATCATGAGCCCAACATCAGTTCACTCAGATAGCTGTGGTGCTGTGAATAAAGGAAAATGATCTCCGTGGGGGAGTCCCATGAGCAGCAGGGCAAGAGCTTAAAGTGGGTGCCCCACCATTCACTTCACACACGTGCACCAACATTTAAGAACAGGAGTCTGGGCTGCGGAATCCTGTTTGTCGGCGGAAGCACCTTGGCCATTAAGGGACCTTGGTCCAGCTCCAATCCGGCGGGACCAAGCTCTGCCTGATTCGCGCCATCCAGCCATCAGGTGATCCGCTGCAGCTGGGCTGCCGCAAAATATAACTGAATGTCGGGGAAGCCCAACCCTCCATCCAAGGGTGGCTGCCGGAGAGTCTAGAGGTCTAAGCTGGCTTCTAGCCCAAATCAGATCTCGAAGGAGGGAGTCCAGCTATCGGAACCAAGACACAGGTACCCCAACTGGTAAGTTAATGAAATAATAAGTTTCAGCGATCTCCAGAAGGGAACACAGGATTTAAGGGAGCATAAAGCCACTCCTAAGTTACCCTCTCGCAGATCTTCTAACATATGGTATATCTGAATACTGAAAGGAAAGTGGTCCATACCAGCCCAGGCAGGTTTTGGGCAACATGATACAAACATGTCTTAGCCTGCTTCCCCTTTAGGCCTGAAAAGGCACCAAACTTCTCAAGGAGCTATACCATATTATTGGCATCTGGGCTCCGTCCACCATGTATAGCAGCAGATCATTGGCGTAAAGCATTTTATGTTTGCATCCCCCAACCGCGATTCCTCTGCCTTTCCCATCCAGTCTAAGCAGTTCTACCCAAGGTTCGATTGCTATGGCAAACAGGAGGGGGGCAAAGGGCACCCCTACCACGTACCCCGATGGAAATCATGGCACCCGTTTTAACCCTGGCTGTCAGGTGGGTGTAGAGCAATTGCACCCATTTAGTCCAGGCCGCCCCAAGACCCATTTGGAGCATTACCTCTTCACGGAAGTCCCATCGGAACATGTCAAAGGCCTTCTCAAGGTCCACCAACATGATCAGGGCTCCGGGGTTAGCCTGCACTTCAGGGTCATACAGAATATGATACGGCCACTGAAGATTGAGGGAGGTATTGAGAGTCGGTATAAAACCATTCTGGTCCCTGTGATTAAGCGTATGCAGTATCCTAATCCATGTTTACCCTGGAGAGAGGGTGGAACGCTGCAGCGACAGTCCCTGGGGTCTTGTTCTTGTGAAGCGGAACTGCCACCACATCTCTAGTTGAGGACGGCCACGTCCCTGATGCAGACAACTCAGCGTAGACCTCTGGTTGCTCTGGGGCCAGCAATCCTGAATAGACAGTGTAAAACTCCACAGGCAACCCATTGAGACCCGGGGATTTTGTCTGTGGCCATGCCTTTAATGGCGCAGTCCTCCTGCGCCAGGGTCGTGAGAGGGAGTCGCTCCAAGATGGTGCGCACCGCGCCGGGTGGGAGAGGTACTGTCTGTTTCTACAAGTCAACATAATAGTCCTTGAATGCTGCATTTATGGCCTTGGGGAATACAGTGTTGCACTGCCTGCAACAAGCAAATGGGTAATAGGTGTGTCTCTGATTTCGGGTTTAATAACCCAGGCTAATAGCCTCCCAGGTCTCCCTTCTTCTTCGTGTGCCCTGTTGATATAGTCTGTATAATTGTGGCAATGTAGGCGTTCCAGAGCAACATTATATGTTTCCTTCTCGTCTAGTAGCTTTTGGAGCGCCCCTGCATCAATGCTCAGAGTGTTACCTAGGTTGTGTAACGTACCGTCCAGGTCTTGCAGCTCTTTATCTAGTTTGTGGCATACTCCCACTCAACCAGATAGTCAGTTGCTGTGCTGCGATTATTTTCAAATAACCTGTGACGGTTTCCTGCAAAGAGTCACTATAAGGGATATCAGTTAAGGGCTGCAGGGCCTAGTCGCCACGTGGGTATGGCCGGGCGCTCATCTCCCACCCAGAATTCCATTAACAGTGGGCTGTGATCCGAGAGGGTGCGACCAGATAATCTGTCTTAGGTACATATGGGCTCAGTCGTCCTGATCAGACATACCGGTCAAGGTGGGTATATAGTCTGTATGTATGGGAATATCTGAAAGAGACACGTTAGTGACAGATTCCTTACCTTAGAATATCCCCAGGCGTCAGGCTGGATCCGGAAAGTTTTTGCGTAGCAGTACCCTTGCGCGTCGGTAGGCGGCGTCGTGCGGCTCCGCGTCCGTCGTCGGCGTCGGTACCGCCGGGATGACGTCGCGGGCAGTACTTAGACGCCGCCCCTGCGCGCTGGACGTCAGTTCTTCTTTTTCCGCGCCAGTAAGCGCAGATCCGGGAAGAGCAGTGCCCTAGTCATTTTTTGACTAACTTTTTGGTGATTTTTCACTGTTTTTTCGAGTCATCTCGGCTCCACAGTGTCGGTAGGGATGCCCGGCTTCAAGCCATGCGACGCCTGTGGTCGAATGATGTCGATCACAGACCCGCACTTAGAGTGTCTCTACTGTCTCGGCCGCGACCACGACACGAAGTCGTGCTCCGACTGCCGGGCCTTGCACCCGAAGGCTTTGCGAGAGCGGTCTCGAAAGCTCCTCGAGGTCCGGCAGTCTGCTCCGCACCGCACCAAGCCCCGGTCACGCGAGAGGTCGAGGGGCCGGTCGCGGAGTCCTCGCCGGTCATCGGAGGCCAAGTCTTCGCTCTCCTCGGGTAAGTCGAAGCACAAGAAGTCTAAGAAGCACCATCGCTCTAAGACTTCGCCTCGCCGGTCTCGCGACTCGGCTGAGGCCCCTGTCGGCACCGTCCCCGGGGCTCCGGATGTGCCTGTGTCGCCGCCCCCGCATTACCCGTCCTTCCCGGGTGACTCCGGCCGAGATACAGGAATTCCTGTCGGCCATGGCCCGCCTCTTCGGGCCTCAAGGCCCCTTCGGTGCGCCTTCGGGCCCCGCGGGCCCTAATGGGATTGCCCCGGCGCCGCCGACGACTCCGGTCCCGGCGCCGCCTGTCCCACCAGCCTCGCTCCCGGCCCCGACTTCGGCCCCGGCCTCGATCCCGGCTCCGGTGGTACCGCAACCCCCATCGACGCCGGTTGACCTAACCACGCCTCCGCCGATGTCCCCGGTGCCGTTCCTGACGCCGCCCGGGGCTCCGGGCGGCGTCGTTCCCCGGTTCTCTCCGGACGCGGCGTCGGACCGACGTCGCCCGGCGCCCATGAGACCTTGGGTCCCGGACGTCCCTCCTCCTCCTTATTTTCAACCGGAGGAGGACCAGGAGAGCTGGGAGGGGTCGGATGACCCTCTCACACAGCAGTGTGACTATGATCAGGACTGGGCAGAGGAACTTGGGGATGCCAGTGGTCTGGACACTTCCCCTGACACAGTGTTGTGTAGAGCAGCTGGAGCCTTACACCTCCAATTGCCTACAGTGGCTGTCAGGACTAACCTCCTGACGGAAGTGCTTCAGCCGGCAGCTACCTCCTCGGAGCCATTGCTGCCGTTTAATGATGCACTTTCTGACGTTCTTTTGGGCACCTGGTCCAAGCCCGCCACAGGGGCTCCTGTGGATAGGAACGTGGCCCGACGCCATCGCTCTGCTCCGGGCGACCCCTTGTTTCTCTCTCAACATCCCACCCCCGAGAGCTTGGTTGTCCAAGCCTCTGCCTCCCAAACCGCCTTCCCTACCGCCCCTCCGGATAGGGAATCCAAACGCCTGGATCAATTTGGGAAGAAGGCCTTTTCTTCCTCCAGTGCTGGCTTGCGGTCCGTCAACACCGCTTGCCTTTTGGGCCGATACTCCCACTCTCTGTGGGATTCGGTGGCGCTCGTTTTGCCCCAGTGTCCTGAGGAGGTCCAGACACTGCTTTCCCGCGCCATTGCGGAAGGAAGGGATGCGGCAAAGTACACCATCCGTTGTGGCCTTGATACCGCCGACTCGCTGGGCAGATCGCTTGCAACGACAGTGGCGCTGCGTCGCCACGCCTGGCTGAGGACAACTGGTTTCTCGGGTGATGTCCAAAACACACTCATGGACATGCCCTTTGATGGAGTCGGTCTTTTTGGTACCAAAGCAGACCATGCGCTGGAGCGTTTTAAGGACTCAGGGGCTACTGCCAAGTCCCTGGGCCTTTCTGCTGTGCGCCCTCCGCTAACCTCTGCTTTTCGCCCCTTTCGTGGCCACGGAAGGGGAGCCCAGTCACGTCCGCTGCCCAGCCACCGGCCCGCGCAGCAAGCGTCTTCGCGTGGCCGAGGACGTGGCTCCCGCCGTGGCGGGTCAGGCAACCAGCGTGCGGGTCAGGCCACCAACCCCGCCCCGTCCGCGGACTCCAAGCCCTCCTAGTCCTTCCTTTCAGGTGAACAGCACGCCAGTAGGGGGCAGGGTCCGCCATCACCTTCACCACTGGCGTGCCATCACCTCTGACAGGTGGGTTTTGGACATTGTCCGAAGGGGCTACTCCCTCCCCTTCGAGACCACCCCCCCCAGCCATGCCACCTCAATTCCACCGCATGTCAGGGGATCACTTGGTGCTTCTGCAGAAGGAAGTCACGGCCCTCTTGGCCAAGAGGGCCATCGAGCATGTTCCGACCCCAGAAGTAGGACGTGGTTGCTACTCCCACTACTTTCTGGTGCCCAAGAGGGACAAGGAGGACATGCGTCCTATCTTGGACCTCCGGAACATCAATCGCTTCCTCCGGAAGGAGAAGTTCAAGATGCTCACCCTAGCTCAGGTCTTGACTGCCCTCGACCCTGGAGACTGGTTGGTAGAGTTGGACTTACAGGACGCTTATTTCCACATCCCCGTCCTGCCGGCCCACCGGCGTTACCTGCGGTTCACGGTAGGCCTCGAGCATTTTCAGTTCACCGTGCTCCCCTTTGGCCTTACAAGTGCCCCTCGGGTGTTCACGAAAGTGATGGCGGTGGTCGCAGCTCATCTGCGCCGGGCAGGGGTTCCAGTCTTCCCCTACCTCGACGACTGGCTGCTGAAGGCGGGCTCGTCCCAGGCAGTCGTCTCCCACCTCCAGACTACGGCCGAACTCCTGCACTCGCTGGGGTTCTCCATCAATGTGCCGAAGTCGCATCTGATTCCTTCTCCACAGCTCCTTTTCGTCGGGGCAGTTCTGGACACGACGCAGTTTCGGGCCTATCCTCCCGAACGGCGAGTCCGGGATATTCAGGCTATGATTCCGATCTTTCAGCCTCTATCCTGGGTTTCGGTACGGATGACCATGAGGCCAGGGTTCTCCATCAATGTGCCGAGTCGCATCTGATTCCTTCTCCACAGCTCCTTTTCGTCGGGGCAGTTCTGGACACGACGCAGTTTCGAGCCTATCCTCCCGAACGGCGAGTCCGGGATATTCAGGCTATGATTCCGATCTTTCAGCCTCTATCCTGGGTTTCGGTACGGATGACCCTGAGGCTGCTGGGCCTCATGGCCTCCTGCATCCTGCTGGTCGATCATGCCAGATGGCATATGCGGGCTCTGCAGTGGGACCTGAAGTTCCAGTGGGCGCAGCACCAGGGCAACCTGTCCGATCACGTCCAGATCTCGGAGGGGACTGCAAAACAGTTGCAGTGGTGGCTCTCGAACCGGCAATGGGTCATGGGCAGATCCCTCTCCCTTCCCCAGCCAGAGCACACAGTTGTGACGGACGCGTCCCTTCTGGGATGGGGCGGTCACATGGGAGAGGCGGAGATCAGAGGCCTCTGGTCTCCGGCGGAGTCCCGGCTCCATATCAACCTTCTGGAGCTCCGGGCGATCCGACTTGCACTCAAGGCATTCCTTCCCTCTGTCAAAGGGACGGTAGTGCAGGTGTTCACAGACAACACCACTGCCATGTGGTATTGCAACAAACAGGGCGGGGTGGGGTCGTGGACCCTATGTCAGGAGGCTCTGCGCCTCTGGACATGGCTGGAACATCAGGGCATATTCCTGATGGTTCAACACCTGGCAGGTTCCCTGAACGCCAGGGCGGACGAACTCAGCCGCAGGTGCATGATGGATCACGAATGGCGTCTTCACTCGGAGGTGGCGCAAGGTCTCTTTCAGCAGTGGGGAGAGCCTTGGTTAGATCTGTTCGCCACCCGAAGAGAACGCGCAATGTCAGCAGTTCTGCGCGTTGGAATTTCCAAGGCGGCACTCGCTCGGCGACGCTTTTCGTCGCGAGTGGAGTTGCGGTCTGTTGTACGCCTTTCCGCCTATACCACTTCTACCCAGAGTGTTGAAGAAGATTCGGCGCGACCGGGCCCAAGTCATCCTTGTGGCTCCGGACTGGGCTCGAAGAGTTTGGTATCCCGAGCTACTCAGTATGAGCGTCGATCCCCCGATCCGTCTGCCTCTTCGGGAGGATCTTCTGTCGCAACAGCAGGGGACGACGGTCCTCCACCCGAACCTGTCCAGTCTCCACCTGCTTGCGTGGAGATTGAGCGGCGGCAGTTGATTCCTTTCGACTTGCCTCCCGAAGTTTGTGATGTGATTCTGGCAGCCAGGCGTCCCTCCACTAAGGTGGTATACGCCTGCCGGTGGAACAAGTTTGTGGCATGGTGCACAGCAAAGGCTGTGAATCCCCTCTCTGCCCCTTTTTCTGAGGTTCTTCTGTTCCTTCTTTCTCTGGCCCAACAGGGTTCTGCCCTGGGTACCATCAAGGGCTATCTTTGTGCTATCTCGGCCTTCCTCAGGCTTCCTGATCAGCCATCCCCTTTCAAGTCCCCTGTTGTTAACGGGTTCCTAAAAGGCATTACACACCTCTTCCCTCCTGTTCCGTTTGTGATGCCTCAGTGGGACTTGAACTTGGTTCTTACCTTTCTCATGTGCGCTCCCTTTGAGCCTCTACATAACTGTCCTCTTCGCCTTCTGACTCTGAAGACAGCCTTTCTGGTGGCTATCACCTCCGCTCGGCGGGTGAGTGAGCTCCAGGCTCTATCATGCAAACCTCCCTTTCTGTCTGTCCATCCAGACAAGGTTGTTCTTCGGACGCGTCCGTCCTTCTTGCCAAAGGTGGTTACTGCCTTCCACATTGGGCAGACCATCACTTTGCCCACCTTCTTTCCGCCTCCGCATCCTTCCAGAGAGGAAGAGAGGCTCCACCGTCTGGACCCAAAACGTGCGCTTTCTTTTATATCAAACGCACACAACACTTCCGTGTGGATGACTAGCTCTTTGTTGGCTACGTGGGCGCCAAAAAAGGTCGGGCGGTGCACAAGAGAACCATTTCCCGCTGGGTAACCTTGTGTATCAAAGCCTGGTATTCTTTGGCTAAGAAGGAGCCTCCTGTTGGGCTGCGTGCCCATTCCACCAGGGCAACGGCTGTTACCACGGCCTTAGGCCGCGGTGTTCCGCTGCAGAATATCTGTCAGGCAGCTACGTGGGCCTCGCTGCACACGTTTACCAAGCATTACTGCCTTGACAGTCAGGTCCGGAGGGACGGCTTCTTTGGCCGATCTGTCCTCCGGGACTTCCTTGTCTGATCTTTGTTCGCAGACCCACCACCAGGGTTGGTATTGCTGGGGTATCTATTCTAAGGTAAGGAATCTGTCACTAACGTGTCTCTTTCAGATGCACAAGTTACTAACTTGTGTAACGATATATCTGTAAGAGACAGTAGTTAGTGACAGATTCCTTACCGCCCACCCATCCTCCCCGTTCTGCGAACTGATTTCTAGGGTTAAGGACATCCCTTTCAGGGCCCTAGTATTTTCAGACACCTATGTCAGCTTCTTGCATGGCTCTGCGTTCCTGGCGCGGAAAGTCGTGTACAGAACTGACGTCAGCGCGCAGGGGCGGTGTCTAAGTACTGCCCGCGACGTCATCCCGGCGGTCCCGACGCCGACGACGGACGCGGTGCCGCACGACGCCGCCTACCGACGCGCAAGAGTACTGCTACGCAAAAACTTTCCGGATCCAGCCTGACGCCTGGGGATATTCTAAGATAAGGAATCTGTCACTAACTAATGTCTCTTACAGATATATCATTACACAAGTTAGTAACTTGTGCAATAAGAATGGTCGCTCTGCTGCGTTCGCCAGATGTCGTCAAGACCCCAATTTGGCAGGCATTCCCGTAAGTCTGCAACCGCTTTATGTACTGGTGCCCCAGGCAGCCGAGGGGTGGAGCAGTCAAGAGTGGTGTCCTACATACATTTAAAGTCCCAACTCAAGTTCAGTGCCTCCTCAGTTAGGTGACTCAGCGGTGCAGAGAGGGATTGAAAGAATGTGACTTGCTCTTGACTTTGGGCATAGATACTACCCAGCGTGATTTGCCTGCCATACAATCTACCTTCAGCCAACACAATTAACGCCCCTGGTCGATCTTGGTGCTTGCTGCATGAAAGGGGACCCTCTGCTCTCACCCACATAAGAGTCCCACGGGCAAAAGCAGAAAATGTTGTAGCATACACATACCGTCTCTGCACTGCAACGGCGGTAAGATGTTTTTCTTGAAGCATAGTAATGTGTACTCCTCTGCGTTTGAGGTACATGTGTATTTTGTGCTGCTTGGCCGCCAACCCCATTCACTGCACATTCCATCTCATAAATTTAATATTGTGTTGTGGGCCTGTCATAGAGTAGACTGTAGCTAAAACATTTGAAGGCAACCCACCCGGCACCCACAGCTCCCACTTCATCAAGCACAACAGTCTCCAAGACGAGAAACAAGCAAACCAGTCCCAAGCTCCCCAACCCTAGAGCAGTCCAGCAGTGGCTGGCCACCCAAACTTCAAAGTTGAGAACATTGTCGTAAACATGATTCTGCTAAACCTTAGGCAAAGGCCAAGCAGTGTGGGGCAGGCAAGTGCATTCAGGCTAATACCGCACCAGCCCTAATATACTGTCATCAGGCCTGAATAACAGTCACTCATATCAGTCCCAGACACAGGAAGGAGCCCCAGCATACACATAGCAAAACTCTTCAGTGTTAGCTACAGCATTTTTCTAAGCAGCAAGGTGCTGGCACGCCTTCTCTATGGGCAAGCAGTTTATACAGTGGAGTCCCCACCATTAACTCTGGGGGGAATGCATTCAGTGGTGCAGATGGATTTGTGACTTGACAGGCATGGCATATAGGGCTACCAGGTGCCTCCCAGCTCATAGGAGATCCTGCGCAGTCTGGGGGTGGTGATTATCCAGAGATCCCCACTGTCCAGCACTGCGTCATCAGAGTCAGATACCACCGAGCACTGTCCTCCGAGTCGGAGGGCCTCTACACAGTGATCTCTGCTGCCACCAGGAGTGCCGCAGCCCAGTCCCTGTCCGTCTGTGACCTGGTCGGCTTCTTGAGTGTCCGCCGTCGGTAAGCACCTCGGAACGTTTCCTAGGCCTGCATTTGGTCTTGGGTCCCTCAGTCTGTGCTGTCAGAGGGCGGACCCCCACTCTATAGGCCTTCAAACAATCCCAGGTTTATGCAGGATGGCACCCTCAAACATGATTTTAGGTTTAGCCGGAAACAGCAGAGACTATTGTAGCCCCTCCCCCCTCAGCGTTCTCTTCACTTCCAGGAGGAAGTGAACTTGGCCTGTACGGCGGCTGTAAAGTTTGGAAAAAGGGACACCCTGCCGTTACTGGCATGAAAAGTGCCCCCATTTCATGTCTGCTGTAATAGCATGTCTCTGTCTTTATAGTGCAGGGTCTTGGCCACCACCAGCCTGGGGGGTTGTCCCAGGGCCAGCGGTTGGACCAGCATTCAGTGCGCCTGTTCCAGAGCAAAAAAAGAGCGTGAGCTATCTCGGGGCCACCTCCGTCCGCAGCCAATGTTCTAGGTAGGCCACCATGTTGCCACCCTCCGTTCCATCTGGGAGACCTAGGATGCCTAAGTTATTATGGCGATTGAGTCCCTCGGCCTCTTAGGCTCAGTTTTCCAGTATGCGCACCCAATCTCTCAGCTCGGTCATTTGCATGTTCAGTGCCAGCTGCACACATTGCAGCTCAGTAATTGTCGTTTCTGCGCCTTTCACTTTGTTAGCAAGCTTATGGTGGTCCGTGCGAAGTAGCCCTAATTCTACAGATACAGTGCTGATTTCACTTTGGAGAGTGGTCTTGGAGTCCACGATGGCTTTCAGAATCTTATCCAGCTTGAACTGTAGCAGCTGAAGCAAGGGTTTCGATGCATCTGCAGTTGACACAGAGCTCTGGCCCAATTCCTGGAACTCAGGCTGTGAGCTTGGTAGTCTGGGTTTAGATTTGCCATGACAGTGGTATAACAGGTAGGTATGGTAACAGCAGATGGGGCCTAGGATTTTCCAGTAGGATGCCAATGTGTAAGTGTGTCCCAGGCACAAGGCCCCCCGGGGACCAAATCGCTGTCGCAGCGACACAGCAGGTCAAACTGGGACCGGCACCTACGCAGTCCTCAACAAGCACCTGGTCAGCAGTGGGGTACCCCCCATTAGAAGTTCCACTCCAGGATGCATCCCCACAGCGACTTGACGGCAGGCCTCTCTTCAAGCGCACCTTTGTGAAGGGGGAGGCCAACTAATAAGTCAGTCACAGCCCAAAGCCTCGTGTTCTTTCTCCACTCCACTGTGTGACGGCTGTGTTCAAGCGCCGTCTCACCTTTGGCAGACCCAAGCTGGGTGCTATACCGCAGTGGGTTTACTGAGAGGGAGAAGGCGGAAAATGGGAGCTGTCAACCGCCCCAGCCAACCGGCTCACTTTGGTACTGTGATTGCATAGCGCGGATCTTCCTAGTGGCCATGCTAATTGGCTCTTATACTGATTCTGTTCCTGTAGTTCGCCTCACTGCATTCCTCACAGGATAGGCACCACTGCTGCCCCCTTCACTGTTCGCCGGTGAAATTTGCAGGCTTCGGACTACCGGGGGTAAGCCGTCACAGGCAGGGGCACACTGTTTATTGACACGGTGGGGAAGGGCTCTCAGGGGTCACAATCTGTGCCTCACATCAGCCTGCTGAGGCCTCCAACCTGCAAATTTTTCCAGGGCCCCCTCTCACAGTTGTAGGAGGGCCGCACAGCAGTACGAGTCCCAGCAGTGCAGCGTTGAAACAATGCACGCCACGGCCTCCAGGCCTACAGCCTCATATCTTCTTGGGCCCTGCACCATACCACTCCGGCCACTGACCAGTGCCACAAGACCTCCCCACTAGGCCTCACCCGGTCACGGCACGCCACACCTTTGCTTCCCACTGGTGCTGGGGGGGCAATTGCCAGCCAGTCAGGGTCCACGACTGGGGAGAGATAGCCCAGCAACTGTCTCTAGGCCCACTGCTCCTTCACTACCCGTGCCAGGCCCCACCATACAACGGACACTGATTTGTGACTTGAGGCTCTGTCTTCCGACTAGTCCCCCAGCACTGTTCACCTTCTGGTATTATGCTACGCCGTTGCGGTCACTGTGGGAGTCCAAGCCACGTCGGGTCCATGATGCCTTGCCCGCCAGCGCTGATAGCTGTTTGAGGACGCACAGCCGGGCCTCCTGCTCATCCTGTAGGAGCAGGCCACCGCCCCCAGGGATCACAGGTGGCAGTCACCAACATCAATGGTTGGCCCACGCCGCTCAGTTGTGTCCCCCACAGTGTGCCACCTTCATGCAGCTCCCGATGCCCCCCCCCGCCCAGGGAGCCAGTACACATCTGCTAGCAACCTTGGGAGCCGACGGCGCTCCGGGATAGCAAATAGCCCAGGATTTTAAATGGGCCTACGTGGAGCAGCGAGATCCAGCGTCCGCCATCATGGCCGGCTAGCCACTCCCCTATATAATAATTCCTTGTCTCTAAAAAAACAAGTAACCCCTAATATTCTGAAATTTTTTGCTATAACCCTCCTGCTTCCTGAACCAGTTTTTGTTGGCGTTTAGGACTCTACCACCACTGCTAACCAGTTCTAAAGTGTTTGTGCTCTCTCCCATAAACTTGGTGAAATTGGCTCATACCCAATTGGCGCAATTAATTTGCTTGTAAGTCATTAGTAAGGTGGTACTGCATGTACCCAGGGCCTGTAAATTAAATGCTGCTAGCGGGCCTGCAGCATTAATTGTGTGCCACTCACTTAAGTAGCCCTTTAAACATTTCAGGTCTGCCATTGCAGCCTATGTGTGAAGTTTTAACCAGGCAAAATAAATCTTTTGCCAGGCCTAACCCTTTCTTTTTAATACATATAAGTCATCCCTAGGGTAATTCCTACACAGCCCATGTGGCAGGGGGCATTGTGTCTAAAAAGCCTTTTAAACATGGCTCAGGCCTGCCATTTTAGCATGTGTGTGCAGTTTTAAACTTCCATTTTGACCCAGCTAAATAAACCTTTTGCCACGCCTAAACCTTCCTTTTAAATACATATCAATCACCCCTAGGGTAGGTACTGAACAGCCAATAGGGCAGGGTGCAATGTATTTAGAGCGTATTTAAAAAGTCTTTAATTCGTTTTTCACTACTGCAAGGCTTGTCTGTCCCATAGGATAACATTAGGTTACCTTATTATATTTAATAAGTGATAACTTTCAATTGGGAGCAGGTAGGAATGTTGAGTTTGGTCTCTAAAGAATTGTAATTTAAAACCTTGTTAATTGCAAAGTTGGATTTGAGTCAAAATTCAGAAAATGCCACTTTTAGAAAGTTATCAATAATAGAAAAGGGTTGTGCCCTTCGCCGCAAACTAGATTGGGCCTCCTTATACTTTATAAACTAACAAATTATCTAGTTGCCAAATATTGATTGTCTTTACCAAACGAAAGGACCAAAAGTCTTATTTCATTAGCCCTTGTGTTTTATTTCACTTTTCTTCTTATATTAGATGCAAAATGTCATATGCTTCATCATAAATGTCTTTTGAGAAGGGCAAACTTTTTTTTAGGAAAACAAAATCATATGTACACTTCCAAATACATTTGACATTGCAACAAATACAAACACCATAAAACGACAAAAACAATAAAGTGAAAACAATGTGGTTGTCCCATCAAATTTAAAAACCACAATGTAGATGATCTAGCTCAGACCAGTCCTTCATTTAACATAGTGATACCTGCCGGAATGTTAAGTTTCTGTTTCTCTAAACACTATATCCTGCCGATATAGGCTATCGGGAGCCGCTGTCTCAAGATTGTTTTTAAGAGAAGATTAGATGTCTTGGTAATCTCTCCCAAATGTTGTTAATTAAATTGCGAGTATTCTTATCCCTGAAGCATAGGTCAACGCGTCTCAAACCCTCTATGATTTGCGGGGTTCTCCTCAGGACCAGGTCAATGTCTGTGGAAGGTAATGTGGGACAGTGTGTTAACATTCTAAACTGTGGCTTTTACTTCTCAATTAACTCCACACTAAATATCATGGTAAACAAGTATTACCTCTATTTTTCTTTACGCTGAGTCAAATATTGTATTGACAGTTTCCATTTCGAATAGATTTGTGACCGGTTCGCTGATATGCGTCCTATAATTCATTGGGATTTGTATGCTTGTGAAAGGAAAATGTATAAACTCATTGGTCGGTCCAATTCTGTATTATACATCTGAACTTGTCGTAGTTACACTCAAAGGGAACAAAGTACATGAACGTTTTTTACAATACCATGATCAACGCATTAATTGATCAAAATGTAAATGTGAACATTCAATTGACTGGGCGTTGTTGTACTCGAAGAAAGAGAGATACACATAACCGAATTTGACAATGCCGTGAGAACAACTTGCCTAAATGGTTCTGAATTTTCTCTTCGTCTTGGTCAAAAAGCGGTCAGTTTCATTCCGAGGCACCTGCTGGTAAAAGAAACAATGTTGCCAAAACGGAACTTCAGCTTGAAACTAACAGGCTAGTTTTGTGTTTCAGTGGAAAAACTTTCATGTACTTTGTTCCCTTGGAATGTAACTACGACCAGTGAACTACAAGTTAGCTGCTATATCAAGTTTTTGAAGATCATCTGGTTTGACATATCTGTGGTCCAATAGGATTAACAAAGAATTCCTTAAAGGCCTTTTCCGAGCCTTCCCTTCAATGAAACAGCCTCTTCCATCTTGGCATTTTAATTTAGTCCTTTCAAAGTTGATGAAGGCTCCATTTGAACCCATTCACAAAGCTGAAATGAAATTTCTGTCATGGAAAATGGCACTTTTATTAGCCTTGACAAATGCAAGAACAGTAAGTGGAATACAGGCTTTCCCAATTAAAAAACCCTTTTTGCAGTTCAGAGAACATAGTGATATAACGAACCAACACCCAATTCATACCAAAGGTTCCAACAAACTTTCATCTTAATGAACATGTAGTACTGAAGAAATTCTTTCCAAACCAATGTGATGCAGTGGAAAAGACATTACACACATTAGATGTTAAAAGATGCTTCACAGTTTACACAATAATGCAGAAACTCTGACCAGTTACTGGTTGCTTATGGTAACCTTCAAAAAGGGTTTCCACTCTCCAAACAAAGTATTGCACAGTGGATTGAATCAGCTATCCAGTTTTGTCATCGTACTGCGGCAAAGCCTCTGCAGGCTAATGTACGAGCACACTCTACAAATAGTGTCTCTACGTCAACTGCTCTTTTCGTTGGAGTGTCTTTTAAGGACATTTGTAGAGCAGATATTTGGAAGAGCAGACATGCTTACGCTGCACTACTGTCTCGACTCAACAGTGCAGAGAGATGCGGCAGTGGGACAACCAGTATTACATCATGTATTCCATTAAAGTGAGCCTTCGTTTCTTCTATTATCCCACATCCGCTACTTTGTCTACATGATCATTATTGTGCATTGTTTTAACTGCTAGTTATACTGATTCAAGCATGTGTAACGATGAAAGATCCAATACTGGTGAAGAAAATAAGTTACTTACCTGTAACAGTGGTTCTCCAGTATTGGCATCTTTCATAGATTCACATGCGACCCATCCTCCTCCCCTGAGAGGCTTACCAAAATGAGAGCGCCCCACATGATACATTGCATTAAATAAGTGATCACTCAGTGGGATCAAGGGGAGGTGAGGCAAATATCATTTGTAGTGGTATTGGGAGATAAATTTACCCCTTTAAAATTCAGAGAGGTTTCTTCCATTGTTTGTTTTGTATTGCATAATGTAGCAATAAAAATATATGATTTAAGACATAGATGGTGAATATTCGCAGTTGAGAACAACTGGTGAATCCAGCAACAAAATGAAATGGTGCCTAATGTTCCTAAAGCCCAATGAGAATGCTATAAAATGGTGGAAGGAGAGTACACTGAGAATGATTGTTTTAGTTGTAGGGATATGAATTGCTGTGTTCACATCATAACAGCTCCTTGCTCCGAGTGGAACATCCATGAATCAGAAGGAGCAGCCATTTAAAGCAGTGGCTCACTCTTAACTTAAGCGTTGCTATCCATTTGCCGACTAACACTGATAAAGCCAGAGTCAGAAATACAGATACAGCTTTACAAAGTTGTAACTAATGCACGTTTCACTAACCTGCTATGGTAGGAAAAACAAATCCTGTTTTGAAAGGGAACAAGTTGGCTACTTTAGGAAAAACTGCCACACATGACTGGATACCCAAATTATCAGAAAGAAATGATATGTATGACTTTTGACAAAAATGTGCCTATGAGATCTTCATTTTGGCACACGCCTGTTGATCAGGCAAGATCCTGACTTCATTTAAAAATATTTATAACTCAAATGTGTTTTTGAGATAAAATCAAATTAATTTAAAAATATTGTTTCTAAAGAATAAAATGTGCAATATTTTCTTTTTGAGAGAAGCAGCGTTAGACCGTCTGATGCAAAGAAAAGAGGAAGGAAGACATGCCTAAAACTACCAAAAAACTGAAGAATGCTTTTTCCTACCTCTAGTTTGTGGTGAGACTCTTTCTGATGCCCGTCAAGGTCTTTCTGAAGCTGTTTCCCTGGGCTTTCTGTTAGCCTCATCTGCCTGCTGTTCTGATTGAAGACCTCCTTTTATGCTAAGGCCGTCACTGTGGCACACCCAATCATATTCCCCAAACAAAATGATAGTCTTTGGCCTTAAAGACAGACTGATTTCCTGAGACACTCGTGAATATGGCAAGCTTATACATTGAAGAGTGGATTGATACCAAGAAGACTCTTATCAGCAAGAAATCTGCATCTTCCAGATTCCACCTGCCAGACTTAACATTTGAACTTTTCAAAAAATCATCTTGTATTTTCTTTGAACAGGAAGATACCCTGAAGTACTGATACAATACTAGCAATTTCATGAAGGGAGTGCCTTAACAGAAACATAATTCGGAGGCCACTCTCAATTGTAATACATTAGGCCTGTCTTAATTGATTATGCATGTGTCACTAGTGTGGACCTGCTACCGTTCACACACAAGTACCTTCTGTCAAAGTGGACTATGTCCATGTGACCAATCTTTTTAAGCTGACAGTCTTGGTATTTTTCACTCCAGCCTCCATGTAGGAACCGCATACATGCTAGGAAAGAAAGCATAAAGTCCTATATTCTGATCCAGTTCTTGTACGATCTGTCTTTGGTGGTCTACACGTTTAAAAGAGATTCCTGCCAGCTCTAAGAACTGCTGCTCCACATGACAGAGATCGTAGCGAATACTGCCCCAGTACTTTGCAGAATAGATATGTCATTGAGCTATAAAACAAAGAAATGTTTACTTCTATCAGAATCATATTAACACTCAAACTGCTACTTTAAAAGCACAAGCCATTTCAAATTAAAGCTTCTTATATCATGGACGGATTCGGCAACTAGAAGACATTTGTGATCCAGACTGTGAGGTTTAAACCTGATGCTCAACTGAGAATGCAAATTTGACTTTTGATATAGCTTCTTTTTATATCCCCGATACACTAGAGCCAAAAACTGAATGCTGCTTTATTGGTTTTAAATATAAAAACTTTCTTTAACACCACAGATTCAGATGATAATACTATCAGATGCAATGTCAGCAGATTCAAGCCTTAGGAGTGAGAAGAAAATAAGAGGCACATCAATATTAATATCCTGAATGTTTTCAAGAGTGATGCAAAGGTGCTTATGTTGACCATCATCAGCGACAGACAAGATACTTGCTTGTTAAAGGCCTGGTTCCCTACAACATACAGTATGGGAGCGTTTTTCATCTAGACACTTGGAGTGATTTCATCAAGTTTAAAAAGAACAGCCAAAATGCCAAATAGGCATATAGCACCAAAGCAGACAATGCCTTCACTTGAGGTATATTATAAATCATCTTTATGGAAAGCAGCTAGGAGGAGTGTTTGGGTTACTTTTTAGCACTCTGGTAGCTCTTGGTAAACGAACAAAAACTCAGAATATCATATGTGGCGGCTGCTTCCACATCACAATAAAATGCACTCACAAATAGCTGTGATTTCTGTTGGGTACTGGGCACTACCATTTCAAAGTGCATCACTTTTGGTTGATATACTCACCGATCAGTAGCTGCAACTCACATACAGCAGGAAGCATTCCGCATTTTTTCCATACATTGGTGATTCTGTACTCTGTCAAGAATCACATGATCTATGCAACCAGTGGTAGATGACATTCATCATCAAGGGTTTTCAGTGAGCGGCGGAGAATCCTCCATTACTTCTAAGATATAGATTTTCTTTTCATAAGCACCTCAGCTGGTAAGTTTTTCTAGTCTAAAGAAATGTGCCTGGCATTAGAAAAGATAGAGAACATTGTTTTGGAGGACCTGCATGAATACAATTCCAAATTTCACCTTCTTCTCCAGAATATAGGAAGACAAGATACAAGCGCATTAGTAGACACTGATCCTGACAGTGTGTAAGTGGGTGAGACAGGTATTGCATCCACATTTACACATTGCTCCACATTTCAAGCTACCAAAGGAGCAAAAATATGAGCAATTCCCTTCCTATGATTCTTGTTATCTGTGTTTTCTTGTAATAGTGACAAGGGTCCGATTAGAATGTATACCAGGCACTTGATGCAAGCTGAATGTAGTTTTATCCAAACTCTTGACAGCTTTCTTTGAACTGATATACATGGGTGAGTTGTGATTTTGCCCTGAAAGATAGCCTTACTAATTATCGTAAATTTAGACAAGAGATCCAATTTAATTTAGTGTCTGATGCCTGAAAAATAATTCACAATATTTCATAAGCTTAAAATGGATCAAAGCACCAAACTGTGTTTTTTTCCTATGTGTCGGATTTTTTGCCCACAGAATTCAAAGTGTTTAATTTTACATAACATATAAGGTGTTCACTTCCAGTTGACATCAAAAACATATGTAGAGTTAATTTATGCTGTGATCCTCCTGCCCCCTTTTCCCAATGTACACAAAAAGATAAAAGAATAGTCTGCCTACTATTAGGGTCCCTTTATCACCGGTCAAATAACTACTCACTCAGATTGAGCATCACTCCTAACCTTCCCTTGGTGCTACATGTTCCAGTATTCCTAATTCTCCAAGCTCGGAGTGATCTTGTACCTGCAAGTGGTGGCGATCCCTCATTCAAATATTGTAACAGTGCTTGCCATGATTACTCAGATGTCCCTGTTTGGTCATACAAGTCACAAGACAGCCTCTGCTTAACAATCAATGACCAATGTTTTTGCTGATTTCTGAATACCTGGCAATCCTCTACTTTAACATTTCAAGTCAATCAACTGCTTTGCTGCCACAGACATATTCACAATTAGCCTCCTATCATATTTAGATAGGACTTTCACTTCAGGGCTTTCAAGCCCCAGAATCAGCACTGCTGGGACGGCAGGCAGTGGCTACCCCAAGACTCTTTTCAGAGGGCTTAGCATTTTCCTTCCAGAAGAGTTGTATCAAGTGTCAGGACCACCATTTATGTATTTCTTCTCTTTCCTTACCACAAGTACGCTAGCACTTCCCATCTGTATTTTCATACATTATATTAGTGTTTGGGGGCTATGTGCTACATTGTCATTTGTTTATACATTGTCTTCCTGTTCTGAACACTTCAACACATGTTCTTAATGCCATCCCACAATACCTGACACTTTCGTTTGGGGATAGTTTTACCTACTATTCGGTTTCATCTCTTCTTCTAGGACCAATCTACCTCCGAGTCATTGTTGGATAGTATGGATTATTCCCTAGAAACCAGACGTTTTATAGTAGTATACATATGTTAGAAATGGGGGTCTCTAGTTGGCAATGGCTGGCCACTGTCCAAGTAGGGACCCTTCTTCCTAAGTCAGAGTGAGAGGGCTGCCCTCTTTAATACCCCTGCTCAACCCTGTGGTAACGTAGCACGAGCAGGTAGGCTTATCTCAGAGGCAGGGTGTGAAGCATTTATGACCATACACAGTAACACAGTGAGGAACACTACAAAGGGACACCACACAAGTAGTTATAAAAAAATAAGTATCTTTATATAAAGGCAGATTTATCACAAGACCAATAACGGTAAAAAGCCACAATACTGTCAAAAATAGGATAGCTGTTGAAGGGCTGTCAAAAATAGTTCAAAGGTTGCAAAAATAAGGTTCAAGTTCAAAGCAGTGGTCTCTGCGACCCTTTCTTTCACAAAGTACCTGGGTTTAGTAGCAAAACCAACAAAATGTCGCAAATAAGCTGTAGCGATGATTCTCGGCACGCGAGGCCGGCGATGCGATGAAATCCTTGCCGCAAGGGAGGATGATGCGCCGATCTGCGGGATGCGTGCGGAGACGATGCGACAAACTTCGGCACGCTGGACCGCCGATGCGATGACTTTCTTGCCGCGTGGGAGAAGTCGATGCGGCGATCCTGTTGCGCTGTGCGATCGTGTTGCGATGCGAAGACAAGACGCTCCGCGAGGGAGCGACGAAATTCGGTGCGATGCGATCAAAGTGGCGGACGCACGGCGTCCGCAATGCGATGTCTCGAAGCGATGATTTCTTTAGGGGTTGCGAGTGCGCGGCGACAGCAGCGCGATGATTTTCCCAGCGCGTCTCGGCTGCAGCGGCTCGCAAAGGGGCGTCAGCGATGGTCTCGTGTTGCGAGCCCTCGGCGGCAGCAGCGCGATGATTTTCCCAGTGCTCTCGACTGCAGCGGCTCGCAAAGATGTGTTAGCGTCGATTTCCAACACTTTCTTCTCTGATGCAAACTAGAGGCCCTGGAACTCACAGGAGCCTCATCAGCAGATAGCAATCCTCGCAGGGAGGAAGCAGGAGGTTGGTGGTGGAGTCTGATGTGCCTGAGACTCCAGTAGGAGGCTAGCTCTTTTCCTAGCCCTTGGGTGATTGCTGTAACAAAAATAAAAGTTCTCTCAAAAGTTCCTTTTCCTCTTCTTCAAGGTCCAGTGGTCATTGCTGCAGGCCAGTGCAAGAAACAACACACCAGCACAGGGACAGTCACTTCCTGCAGATTCCTCCAGTGGCACGGACAGAGTTTCCTCTCCAGATCCAAAAGCAATACAAATTGTAGGGGTTTGAGCACAGATATTTATACCCCAAAAGTCTTTGTTCTCAGAAGCTACAAGTCACTGAACCTAGCCAGAACCAGTTCTGCTCAGGCCTGGAGCACTTTGTTTACCAGGCTGCATCCTTCCTTTCAGAAAGAGGGGGTCTGCTAGCAGACACACAGTAGGAGGTGGAGCCAGCATTCACCTTGCCAGGCACAGCCCTATTCAGGTCAAGGAGCCACCCCTCCCCACACTCTAAATGCAGATCTCTCTATTCAACCCAGGTCTGACTCAGCCTGCCCTGCCCCTCTAAAACCAGACAGCCAATACACATAACAGCAGAGCACACTGGAAGGCTTAGGCAAGAAAATACCTACTTTCTAAAAGTGGTATTTTCAAACACAGAATATAAAAATAAACTTCACTAAAAGATGTATTTTAATATTCTGAGCTCAGGCATACTAAATTCGTTTTTCTACCATGTTCCTGGGGTCAGTTAGGACTATAGAATGTAATAGTCAAACTGCCCATTCTAGCCTATGAGGAACAGGTAGCCTTACAGTAGTGAAAAACGAAATGGGGCATAATTCACTACCAGGACATGCTACACACACCAAGGCATGTCCTACCTTACACATACAATGCACCCTACCATAGGGGTGACTTACAAGATGCCAAGGGAAGGTTCAGGGGCTGGGAAGTGGGTGCACTTCACAGCCAAGATGGCAATTCTGGACTGCACACAGACACTGCAGTGGCAGGTCTGAGACACACTTTACAAGCTGCTTCTGTGGGTGGCGCAAACCAGCGCTGCATGCCCACCAGCAGCATTTGGTTTACCAGCCCTGGGCACACACAGGCCACACTACTAGGGACTAACAGGTAAACCAAATAAGCCAATCAGGGATATACCAATTCACATAGACATATTTACAAAGGGAGAGCATATGCACTTTAGCACTGAACAGCAGTGGTAAAGTGCCCAGAGTCATAAAACCAACAGAAACAGGTCAGCAAAAATACAGGAGGCAGGCAAAAAGTTTAGGGGTGACCCTGCAAAAGGGCCATTTCCAACACAACCCCCTTCCAGCCAAAACGCAGGGTAGACCAATCACTACTTTGATGGGCTTCCCTGCTTCGGGCGATAGAACACGGAACTGGCCCGCAACTGCAGGGGCATATGCCAGCTCTACTCCAATCTGAACCCTGGTGGATCCCTCTGTCCACACTCCTAGGGCCCACTAAGATAACCAATGGGGAACTCTTCCCTCACCTGTGGACACCACCTGTGCAGCATCTAACCTTAACTGGCCCCCAGGTGTGTCCCAACAGATAAACAACAAGCCCCAGTAGTCACTGACAGTAGTCAGTGATGAAATCCAAGCCCTATACCTCTCAGGGCTCTCAAACTTTTGTGGCATCAGAGAGTGAGGGGCAGTAACCCCAGGTGCCTGGCACCTTTTGTACACTCTCCCTCCTGTCAGGTCAGGCAAAGCACCCGGACACTGACCCACCAGCCCTGGGCCTGTACCCAGCGGCTCGGCCAGAGACTGGGGTGGGCTCTCCCACACCCGGTCCTCCTCTTTGGGGCTCGGTACCCTCCCACCTGGAGCGATACCCCCTTCCAGAATTGTCAGGGCACCTGTGGCAGGGGCCGTGCACAACTCACCCACCAGTTCAGGGGTCCTATCCTGCAACTGGTATCCCAGCCTAGGGTCTGTACCCTTAGACTGGACGGAGGTCAGGGGTGAGGCTGCCCTCTCCCCGCCCCCTTTACTGGGGCCTGGCACCCTCCCACCTGGAGAGGTGCCCCCATAACACAAACCGGGAGGGGCACTGTTAGCAGTTGCCCCTTCCTCCAGATCAGGGGGACACCCTGAACCTGGCCCCCCAACCTAGGGTCTGTACCCTTGGGCTGGGCCTGTGCCTGGCAACCCAGGACTTCTGGGGGCATACACCAATTCCCCCAAGGAAAATACACTCTTCCACTAGTTCAGGGCCTTGTCCCTGCAACTGATCCATCAACCTGGAAAAACCCTCAGGTGGTACTGGGGTCAGAGGCGAGGACTCCCTCCCTCTGCACCCCCTTCCAGCATACTGCACCCTCCCACCTGGAGTGGTGCTTTTAGAAACGAAAATGGTCGGGACACTGCTTACAGTTGTCCCTCCCTCCAGGTCAGACAACACCTGGACCTGACTTACCATCCCAGGGACCAACCCCTGTGGTTGAACAACTGCCTGGCCAACCAGGACTTCCTGGGGAGCACACAGCCCCCCTCAAGGGAAACACACCCCTCCACCAGTTCAGGGCCTGGACCCTGCAACTGACCTACCAACCTGATAAAACCCTCAGGTTGCACCGGGGTCAGAGGCGAGGACTCCCTCCCTCTGCACCCCCTTCCAGCATACTGCACCCTCTCACCTGGAGTGGTGCTCTTAGAAAAAATGGTCAGGACACTGCTTACAGTTGTCCCTCCCTCCAGGGCAGACAACTCCTGGATCTGACTTACCAACCCAGGGACCAACCCCTGCGGCTGAACAACTGCCTGGCCAACCAGGACTGAAGTGGTGTCACCATGGTCACTCCTAGGGGGCTCAGCCCTTCTGACTGGCCCCTAACCCACTGGCTCTCCCACTGGGGACTCCTTCCCCCGTCCATCCCTCAGACTGGACTTCCGTACCCTCCCCCTAGGAGTGGCACTGCCAGGCACAAGAACTGATGGAGGCCTGACTACAGGCACTCCCAGCTCACCTAACACTGGGGTACCCCCACAATGGACGGTCCATCCAGACAGACTAGGCTCCCCACCTGGTGTTCCCTCATGGAACCATCCAGTCCTGGGACTGAGGCTGGGGCACTTCGGGACCTATCCCAGTCTCACTCCTGCTCCCACGAGACAGGATGTGAGGCCCTACAACCTCCTCACAACAAGGGGACCCAGCTGTAACACTCCTAACCTTTCCCAGCACTCTGGGTTGGAAAACTTCTGAACCACTTCTCTTAGGGTCATTCCCTAATGCCTCTACAGGGCCTCTGGTACTCACCCAGAGGTCTGCCTCCTGTGCAAGTTCCCTAGGATCAGAGAACTCGCAATCTGACAGGTGTTGGTTTAGCTCTGGAAAACAGGAACTCACAATATGCTTCCCACAATTGGATTACACAGCTCCACACAGGTGCTAACCTTCACCTCACAATCCAGTGCCTTACACACGTACCCCACACCACTCTCCTGAAATGGGCGAGACATTAACTGCCTGTCTCTATCACTCAACCCACACTCTTCTGGGCGGTCCTCACACTCATACACCAGGACTTCAACCACGGGGAACCCCTCTCCCTGCACCTCTCATCCAGAGTCGGTAGAGTATCCCTCCTTTCACTAGGACTATGGGCCCCTGCGCTAGTTCCCCAATCCACCTCAGGGACACTGCATATTAATGGAGCTACCTCATATCCTTGAATCCCCTGGTGTAGATCAACCCCCTCCTTCAAGTCAGGTGCCACATCTCTGGGTGGGTGTACTACACTGTCATCACTATATATCTCAATTTTGCTGCCACCACTGGACCCCACCCTCTCTGGGGAATCCAGACAATTAAAACTGCGCTCCAGGGGTAACCTACCCTCTTGAGCTAACTTCTCTTTTTCTGCTATCTGCGCTAGGTGCGCCTCCAGCTGGGCAATCTCTATTTGGAGCCTCTCTAATTTCAGCTGGTTCTCCCTCTCCCTCTGTCTGTCCCACTGCTCTGGGGACCCTGAAGGGGATTGGGCACTACCCTGTGCACTAGACTCCGCAAGGGACTCCCCACCTATGGGACCCTCCCGCCTGTCCACCAACTCCTCTGGGGACCACGAGGGGAATTGGGCACTACCATAGGCACTAGACTCAGCAAGGAATTCCCTATCTATGAGATATTCCATAACACTTTCTTCCTCCTCTTCAGACTCTCCAGAGCCACCCTCAGACCAACTACCCTCTTGGTAGGTGTACTTGGACTCCAAGAATCTCCATCTGTCTTGTTGCCAAAGTCTCAGGGATGTCTGCAGGGATAGCTGAGTCTCCTTCCTACTCACTGCTAAGCCCCTCTCCTCACAGAACATCCTTAGCTCCTCTAGACTGTAGGTCAACAGATCATCTATATAAAAGGTAGGTCTCATTTCAGCAAGACCCATTGTAGCAATAACTGGCAATATCAATAATAAAAAATAGGCTTGCCCGTTGTAACAATCACGGGCAATATCAATAAAAGATAGAAGAAAACTTCTCAAGAAAATGTATGCGGGTAAAAAATCACCGGCAATATCAATCACAATATAGGATCCAAAAACTCTTAAAAATGTATGCGGGTACTATCACCGGCAATATCAATAAAAAATAGGCTTGCCCATTGTAACAATCACGGGCAATATCAATTACAATATAGGATCCAACAATTCTCAAAAATGTATGCGGGTACTTATCACCTGGCAATATCAATAAAACATAGGCTTGCCCATTGTAACAATCACGGGCAATATCAATAAAAGATAGAAGAAAACTTTTCAAGGAAATGTATGCGGGTAAAAAATCACCGGCAATATCAATTACAATATAGGATCCAACAATTCTCAAAAATGTATGCGGGTACTATCACCTGGCAATATCAATAAAACATAGGTTTGCCCATTGTAACAATCACGGGCAATATCAATAAAAGCAGAAGAAAACTTCTCAAGAAAATGTCTGCTGGTAAAAAATCACCGGCAATATCAATTACAATATAGGATCCAACAAATCTCAAAAATGTATGCGGGTACTATCACCTGGCAATATCAATAAAACATAGGCTTGCCCATTGTAACAATCAGGGGCAATATCAATCAAAAATAGAATTTAAAAAAACTTCAAAAATGTATGTGGTGCATTATGGTCTGCACTCACTAGTAGTGTACACTATAATTATTGTATGCGATCATAAATGCAAGTCCAGATCCTCACCGCTGACCACCAATGTTAGAAATGGGGGTCTCTAGTTGGCAATGGCTGGCCACTGTCCAAGTAGGGACCCTTCTTCCTAAGTCAGAGTGAGAGGGCTGCCCTCTTTAATACCCCTGCTCAACCCTGTGGTAACGTAGCACGAGCAGGTAGGCTTATCTCAGAGGCAGGGTGTGAAGCATTTATGACCATACACAGTAACACAGTGAGGAACACTACAAAGGGACACCACACAAGTAGTTATAAAAAAATAAGTATCTTTATATAAAGGCAGATTTATCACAAGACCAATAACGGTAAAAAGCCACAATACTGTCAAAAATAGGATAGCTGTTGAAGGGCTGTCAAAAATAGTTCAAAGGTTGCAAAAATAAGGTTCAAGTTCAAAGCAGTGGTCTCTGCGACCCTTTCTTTCACAAAGTACCTGGGTTTAGTAGCAAAACCAACAAAATGTCGCAAATAAGCTGTAGCGATGATTCTCGGCACGCGAGGCCGGCAATGCGATGAAATCCTTGCCGCAAGGGAGGATGATCTGCGGGATGCGTGCGGAGACGATGCGACAAACTTCGGCACGCTGGACCGCCGATGCGATGACTTTCTTGCCACGTGGGAGAAGTCGATGCGCCGATCCTGTTGCGCTGTGCGATCGTGTTGCGATGCGAAGACAAGACGCTCCGCGAGGGAGCGACGAAATTCGGTGCGATGCGATCAAAGTGGCGGACGCACGGCGTCCGCAATGCGATGTCTCGAAGCGATGATTTCTTTAGGGGTTGCGAGTGCGCAGCGACAGCAGCGCGATGATTTTCCCAGCGCTCTCGACTGCAGCGGCTCGCAAAGATGCGTTAGCGTCGATTTCCAACACTTTCTTCTCTGATGCAAACTAGAGGCCCTGGAACTCACAGGAGCCTCATCAGCAGATAGCAATCCTCGCAGGGAGGAAGCAGGAGGTTGGTGGTGGAGTCTGATGTGCCTGAGACTCCAGCAGGAGGCTAGCTCTTTTCCTAGCCCTTGGGTGATTGCTGTAACAAAAATAAAAGTTCTCTCAAAAGTGCCTTTTCCTCTTCTTCAAGGTCCAGTGGTCATTGCTGCAGGCCAGTGCAAGAAACAACACACCAGCACAGGGACAGTCACTTCCTGCAGATTCCTCCAGTGGCACGGACAGAGTTTCCTCTCCAGATCCAAAAGCAATACAAATTGTAGGGGTTTGAGCACAGATATTTATACCCCAAAAGTCTTTGTTCTCAGAAGCTACAAGTCACTGAACCTAGCCAGAACCAGTTCTGCTCAGGCCTGGAGCACTTTGTTTACCAGCCTGCATCCTTCCTTTCAGAAAGAGGGGTCTGCTAGCAGACACACAGTAGGAGGTGGAGCCAGCATTCACCTTGCCAGGCACAGCCCTATTCAGGTCAAGGAGCCACCCCTCCCCACACTCTAAATGCAGATCTCTCTATTCAACCCAGGTCTGACTCAGCCTGCCCTGCCCCTCTAAAACCAGACAGCCAATACACATAACAGCAGAGCACACTGGAAGGCTTAGGCAAGAAAATACCTACTTTCTAAAAGTGGTATTTTCAAACACAGAATATAAAAATAAACTTCACTAAAAGATGTATTTTAATATTCTGAGCTCAGGCATACTAAATTCATTTTTCTACCATGTTCCTGGGGTCAGTTAGGACTATAGAATGTAATAGTCAAACTGCCCATTCTAGCCTATGAGGAACAGGTAGCCTTACAGTAGTGAAAAACGAAATGGGGCATAATTCACTACCAGGACATGCTACACACACCAAGGTATGTCCTACCTTACACATACAATGCACCCTACCATAGGGGTGACTTACAAGATGCCAAGGGAAGGTTCAGGGGCTGGGAAGTGGGTGCACTTCACAGCCAAGATGGCAGTTCTGGACTGCACACAGATACTGCAGTGGCAGGTCTGAGACACACTTTACAAGCTGCTTCTGTGGGTGGCGCAAACCAGCGCTGCATGCCCACCAGCAGCATTTGGTTTACCAGCCCTGGGCACAACAGGCCACATTACTAGGGACTAACAGGTAAACCAAATAAGCCAATCAGGGATATACCACTTCACATAGACATATTTACAAAGGGAGAGCATATGCACTTTAGCACTGAACAGCAGTGGTAAAGTGCCCAGAGTCATAAAACCAACAGAAACAGGTCAGCAAAAATACAGGAGGCAGGCAAAATGTTTAGGGGTGACCCTGCAAAAAGGGCCATTTCCAACAACATAGAAAAAGCTTTCAAAGGCAAAGAGGTCCCTATTGGCTGTCAACTTATTCTGTGGTGCCATAGCCCAATTTCGTAATGTAAAATACTGCATATGCTGTAACCCAGTGGTACCTTAACCTTTGACTTTTGAGGACCCCCACCTAGGCAATTCTATGTTTTGAACAACAACAAAAAATACAGGAACAAATATACCTCAAACAAATACAGGAATGATAAAATATTTGATTTAATTCACAATCAAAAACATGCAAAAAAAATGAAATTTTAATGGGAAGGTTAAAGCGTTTCAAAATGTAGTTTCAGTTCTAAAAGACAGCAGAATGCTAGACTCTAGCATATCACATTGTATTTTTGATTCCTTATGCATGCTCTCTGTTTTTTCGGTGCATATCAGTGCTTCAATTGAGACCACCAATCATTCATACTTGATTCCATTTGCTGTACTTGTACTGGTCCCATGAATCAAGCTAAAGCTACCAACGTAATTTTTATCCTCCAGTTTCAAATTCTTTCACGTTATGAAGAGTTTTACATTTTTCAGTTTCCCCTTTTTTATGTTTATATATTTGATTAATTTCCTAATATTATTCTATACATAGGGGGTGTCCATGAGAAGACATTGCAGCTCCCCAGGAGTCCATGGGACACAGATTATGAATTGCTGCATCTACCTAAAACTTCTGCTTACAAGTTTCAACTAATTTTATCTCTCCTTTGAAATAGATCTCTTAGAATCCTACATCCCACCTGACACCATTTGCGAAACTGATCTCAGTGATCCCCGAGTGAGAAGTTAGAATTTAGACAAAGCGACATATATATGGAGAAGAAAAGATTCATGTCTCTACAATGCAATACTGTATCCCACGTCTCTAAAGTAGGGCGGAGTACATCATTGACGTATCTCACCTGAGATCTAAACTTTCTGGGTAACTACTTCAAGTTCTGCGGGGCGCGACCCAAAAATCGCTGTTTCCATATGTACCCAATGTTTCTCGGTGTTATAGAGAGACTGTTCAAATAACACCCGAAACTCTGCTGCCTGATGGTAGTATGCTAAATTAAGTAGAGCTACTCATCCCCTTTTCCTACTAGCCAATTAATTAGGATTTGACATTCTTGGATGTCTGTCTACCCATGTAAAAATGCTAATTGCAGTCTGTAACTTGGACATATCTTTCTTGGGTAGTATTACAGGAAATACTTAAAATACATACAGTAGTCTGGGTATTTTAAACACACAAAAGGTGATGGGAGGAATGCTTGCAGTACGTCTAACCACTGGCAGTCACTTGGGGAAACATTCCAACCCATCGTTCTTATGTCCACCAACCCTCATCAGCTTGGACCCAGCCATATGCAAATCAGTCTTGACCCTGCTCCAATAGGAACAATACAGCCCAAATTACCAGGCCAGGTCCTTCCTGCACCAGAACACAAGCAACCTAAGACCGTTTTTTGCTCTGATTGGGGTTTGTAAGTCGAGTGTAGCTTCGTTCCAGTGAGCACTGTACCCAGATCTGGGCATACCCTTACATCAAACACACAAAATGTGATGGGAGCAATGCTTGCAATAAGTGTAACCACTGGCTATGGCTCAGGGTAACATTCCAACCCGTTATTCTTTTGCCCACCATGCCACCTCAGTTTGGACCCAGCCATATTTATTTTTACTATGGGAATTCTACCAAACCAAGAAATACTGAGTGGTTGTCAGCAGTGCAGATCATTTGTAATTGCTGCAGTAACTCTAGGTAAGTTGGCTGAGCAAAGTTTCTTCTGTCTGGGTGTTTTAAAAACTCCCAGGCATTTGATTTTCTGTCTGGCCCCTTAAAAGTGAGAGATTTTAGCCATCTGTTGCCTCACTCCCTGATCGAGGCGCAAGCTCAGTATTTCAGATTTTTACAGGTGCACCTTGAACTGCAGTATTTCACTAAAACTGTTAATAAGTTCCCAATGTATCTCGATTGGAGGGCTCAGGGTCAGTCATTGTTAACAGGATAGTGTCTGTGAAAAAATTAATTTTATGCTGTTCCCTTTCGAGTTGCATACCCTTGACTTCTCCAGATGCCACAATCTTGACTGTAATGGTTTATCACTATTCCAAACAATAGATGGGAGGGCAGGCCTACCTGCCTCGTTCTCCGACATAGGTCAAGCACTGTTGATTTAGAGCTGTTAATCAGAATGTGGCTGTCAAGAATTTGCAGTTGGCCTCTATAAAAGCTTTCATTTTGGGCCCTAATCCTATTATGTCCTGTATTTGACTTAGAAAGGACCAGTTGACTCTGGTGAATGTATTTTCCACATCCAGTGCTAGTATGGCCATAGGGATTAACCTTGTTTTTGATTTTTCAATTAAATGAAGTATCCTATCTATGTTGTTTCATGGGAAAAAAACCAGATTGATCCGGTTGGCTCAGAAGGGCTTGTGAGGTGCAAGTCTGTTTGCTAAGATTTTGGCGAAAACCTTACGATATGAGTTCAACAAAACTACTGGTCTATTAAAAGAGCTTAAATCAACGGTTCTGTCAGACTTTTAGTGTAGAGTAATATTTGCTTCTGTCATTGTGGGCTAGACAATTTTGGTTTGGAAGAACTAATAAAATGTCTTTGCGAGCACAGCTGTGAGCTTGCATTGCAAATGTTTGTGGAAGATATTTCTTGGACCATCAGGTACCAGGTTTCATTATGTTTTAGATTGTTAATAACTGTTGAAATTTCTTTGGTCGTGATCTGGACTTCTAATGCTTCCTTGGTTCTGGGTGGCAGTTTGGCTACTGTCACTGGTTTCAAGAAAGATTCCTCTTTTACTGATCAGCCTGCTCTTCAGAGTAAAGAATCTTAGTATTCCCTGAACACTTCCCTTTATACCAGTTCTCTATGCTTGAGAACAACCAGTGTGCCTTTAACATTAGGTATTCTAAGATTAGCTGCTACCATCTTAATGCATCTTCTCAGCAGTGTCAGCTTTTTTGGCCTTCTCATAGAATTTTTCAGGCTTAGGAGCACCTACTCCAATTACTCTGTTGCAAGTAGATTAGTCTGAACTTCCAATTCTGTTCCATTCTCGCTGCAGTACAGTACTTGATAGCTGCTTTAAATGGATCGCAGAGAACACTACATTATACCTCCCCAGTGTCTTTATTCTCAAAGTACTCTTTTCTTTGATCTTTCAGGTCCTGTGTTATGACTTTGTCCTTCAGGAAGGATTTAGCAAATCTCTTCTTTTGTGTTTGGTGCCTATGTCAAGCTCCCACGTAATCATGGCATGATCTGAAAGGGCTTTCACCCCTGTATCAATCTTAGTCTTGACTTGAAGAATTGCCTGGGTTCCTCACACCAGATCCG
The DNA here is from genome assembly GCA_963921515.1 of Calotriton arnoldi. Lineage (NCBI taxonomy): Eukaryota > Metazoa > Chordata > Amphibia > Caudata > Salamandridae > Calotriton > Calotriton arnoldi. Next base: position 486,500 of record CAWUFW010006969.1, on the reverse strand, counting down.
TCCTCGAGTAGGATTTGTGGACATGGGAGCAATATGTGAATTCACTATTCAGAGGGTGTGTCTCTTTCCAGATGTTAACTGACCTTGTTCTTGCAGCATCACCACCTTGACGACATCTATTGTGTGAATGTCTGTCCATCCGGAACCAAATTAAAGTCTCCCACTCACTAAACATCCTTTCATTATTTCAATTTGTTTTGCATGGATACTTTAAAAGCTGCCTGGCCTAGATTTGATGCTTTTGTGAGGTGAATAGCCATTTCTCTACCTTCCATACTTCCAGCTAAATACACAAATCTACCTTTGTGTGGGTCACTTATGACATTGTTCACTACAAAGGCGTGTTCTCTATGCTATGCTTCCATGGCTCCACTTCCATTAGAGCTTGATGTTGTGATAAACATTTTGTAGATAAAATTTGTTCCCAATCCTCGAGACGTCTTATTTAATTTAATGGATTTCCTAAATACATATTAAATCAGGGAATTCTGTATTTACTTCCCTCCAGATTTAATGCCTCTTGACAGGCTAGTTCATACTCTTAACATTCCAAGAAAGTAGCCTCACCATTGTAAAAGTATGTATGGCTCTTCATTAATAGTGACCCTATCATATTGAATATTGCATGACTAAGTTGACTGTTATAGCATTCCTGTGGTAGAATCCAGACTCTGTAAGTGATCTCTCGTTCCCCAAGACTATCTCAACTGAAACAATGGAACTTCTCAACCCCAACTTCAACCCTTATCCCATGGGAAAGGACTAAATACATCACTGATTCATTGATGATGCATTTCACAGCCAGCCTAACCTACCCCCAGTACCCAAAACCTCCCATGACGCTCAACACACCCACCCCCTCAAATTCTCCCCTCAGGTTGTACCCATCTATGTGTGAAGCTTATTCCAATGTGGACGGGTAGTACAATCCCTTATATTTGGTCTTAGGTTGTAATAGTTTAAGGCTTAGGGTACTCCACCCAGTTAGATCACCTTCGAAATGTGCTAATTTGTCGATTCTTAGTCGTTTTTTGGCAACCACCTCCCTGGAAAACATGGTGGTGCAGGCGTCAACCAGTCAGATGAACCTGAATACCCTTCTGACTACCCCCCTCACCCGCCTCCAATAGGGAGTCTGAGCAAGTGGAAGGAGGGTATTCTTCTTCACCAGCTTGGCCCTCAGATCCATGAATACCAGTTGCTTACTGGGCCGCTATTCCCACGCTCTTTGGGATTTGGTGATTTGATTCCTCCCAGGTAACACTGAGGATCTCTGACCCTTCCTAATCCAAGAGGAACTAGGGATTGGGTGTTTAGAGGTTATATTGATGGTTCGTTATTTAATCCTCTGGATCTCAGTGTGAGTTTGTGTAGCTAAGCATTTTAACTGTTCCATTTTGAAAGATTGCCTGGCTCTTGATCGTGCTGCCATTATTCCCTGGATCAGTTACATTAAGGCTGGCTTTATTAGACTAGGCCGTCCTGAAATGTTGAATCATCCTGAAACTTTAGTTGTGGACGATCTCCTCTGGACTAAGAAAGATTTTGCGTAATGGAGGGCCAATGAGAGAGCTTGGGATAAAGTAACCGTAAGAACCTAATGACCGCTGCAGACCACATTTTCAATATAAATATCTTATGTATAACATGTCTGATATTCACCAGTTCCTTTTGACACGTTTTTGCTTAAACTTAATACATCATTTATTAGCAGGTTCCTCGGGCAGCTCCTACGGTTCTACGCCCAGCCCATGTTGCTGTAATGATCATTCAGCCCAGGATACGATGCACTTTATTATGTTTTGCACTTTCTATAAAAGCCTAAGAAAGTCTTTTATTCCACCGTTGTATACAAATAAGCACTTTACAAAAGTCCATCCTGCACTTTTTTTACTTAATGTTATTACCTGATGAAATTATTTGTTTGAATATCACCCTTTTTTATCTGATGCTGTTCGTTTGTAAAAAGTGTTATTCGAATCTAGATGTGTAGTCAATCTGTTTGCATGTAGTTGTGGACATAATGTCAACTTATATTTTATTTGACCAAGTTTTTATCTGCATTTTATCATGCTCTTCTATGGTTTTTATGAAAGAAACCAAATAAAGATTGTTGACTGACTGACTGACTACGTGTTTGGTCTTCTGGTGTGTTGCTGCTGTGCTGTCCTGTACTGTGATGTGTTTCCAAAAAGTAGTCCAACTTAAATATATATCTTTTAGGGCTTGGTCACTTGAAGAGGTTGGTTGAGTTCACATAGTCTAGATCAGCGTTTTTTAAACTTTTGTCTTGTGTAGACCCCCACTTAAACATTCCTAGATGTTTAATTTATATACAGTGGTCTTAGGCAAAGCAGTGGAGGGTGTCTGTCTAGTTCCTCCAAAACTGGGCCATTCTAAACAACACATCCTTCAATACGCAGATGATATAGTGGTAATGGACCACACTAAATCTGGTTTACAACAAGCCCTGAACAGTCTAAACATTTACAACAGAAAAAGCACCTCAGGGTAAATCAGGATAAGGCCAAGGTCCTCATTGTTAAGGGCTACAGAAATAAGATATACACCTCACATGGCACATAGGCAGAAAGATCATTAAAAAAAAACAGAAATAACACCTACCTAGGTGTTTGGTTCTCAGAGACTTCTAAACCTATTGCTCATTTAAACTCCCTGAAAAAGAAGGGTGCAGCAATTATTCATAGTATTAACCAGCTGAATACAAAATGAAAAAGCTCCTCTGCAGCCCCCATACTCAGAGTCATAAAGGTGACTCTCCTACCTGCTCTTCAGTATGGACATCAGGCCTACCCTGGGGCTCCGTCTCCAGCCAAGATACAGTGCACAGGTCACAAGAAAATATTCAGACAGCCCGCTATATCCTCAGGACAAGACTCAGACTGGAACTTGCGTTGGTGAAACAAATCTTAGCCTGCAAGTCAGATACATTGAAATATTACAATCTGAAAGAAACACATAGTGATAGATTCCTTACCTTAGAATATCCCCAGGCGTCAGACAGGATCCGGAAAGTTTTCGTCAGCAGTACCCCTGCGCGTCGGTAGGTGGCGTCGTGCGGCTCCGCGTCCGTCGTTGGCATCGTGGTCGCCGAGATGACGTCGCGGGCGCTACTTAGATGCCGCCCACGCGCGCTGACGTCAGTTCTTTTTTTTTTCGCGCCAGCAAGCACAGATCCGGGAAGAGCAGGAACCCCCAGTCAATTTCTGACTCACTTTTTTGAGGCTTTATGTCTCTATTTTTCTTCGAGTCATCGACTCCTGGTGCAGTAGAATGCCCGGTTTCAAGTCCTGCGGGGACTGTCACCGCATGATGTCGTTGACGGACCCGCACCGTGTGTGTCTTTTCTGCCTGGGGCGCGACCACGACCCCAAGTCTGGCTCCGACTGCCGGGCCATGGCTCCGAAGACTTTGCGGTCCCGGTCCCGAAAGTTGCTGGAAGCCCGGCAGTCGGCCCCGCGCCGTTCGAAGTCCCGGTCCAGAGGGAGGTCGAGGGACCGTGCGCGGAGTCATCATCATCGGTCTTCGGGATCCAAGTCTTCGCACTCGGGGTCAGGTAAGACGAAGCACAAGAAGTTGAAGAAACGCCATCGTTCTTCGACTTCCCCTCGCCGGTCGCGCGACGTGGCTGAGGGTGTGGGTGGTGCCACCCCCGCGGCTCCGGCGGAGCCTATGCAGTCGCCACCCGACTACTCGCCCTTCCCGGGGTCGTCGGCGACTCCGGCCCAAATACAGGAGTTCCTGTCGGCCATGGCTCGCCCCTTTGGGCCGTCGGGTCCCACCGGTGCGCCTTCGGGCCCGCGGTCCCGCATGGGTGTCCTCGCGTTTCATCGACGGCGGCTCCGGCGTCGCTGGTGGCTCCAGCCACAGCGCCGCAGGACACCCTTGGATCCAGGCCTGGATCCCGGTCGACGCCGGTTGACCTTGTTACGCCTCCACCAACGTCGACTCCACCGGCACCAGTTCTGACGCCGCCCGCTCCTCGGGACGTCGTCGACCTCAGTTTTAGCCCCGAAGTGGACGCGGCGTTGAGCCGGCGTCGGTCGATGCCGTTCTCGACGTTGCTTGGGGATTTTTATCCCCATGTCCCTGCTCCTTATTTTAGACCTGTTGAACAGCCTGAGGAGCAAGGGGAGGACTGGGAGGGGTCTGAGGACCCTCTCGCTGCAGCCTGCGAGTCTGAACAGGACTGGGCTGAGGAATTGGGGGACGCTAATGGTCTGGATACCTCACCAGACATTGGCATGCTGTCTCCTCCTACCGTTGCTACGGAGGAGGGTGCTAGTTATGCTGTGGTGTTGCGTAGGGCGGCCGAGGCCCTACAGCTCGAGCTCCCTACTGTGGCCATCAGGACTAACCTCCTGACAGAGGTGCTTCAGCCAGCAGCTACTTCTGCGGAGCTGCTGCTTCCTTTCAATGAAGCCCTTTCTGACGTTCTTTTGGGCACTTGGTCCAGGCCCACCACAGGGGCTCCTGTGGATAGGAACGTGGGCCGACGCCATCGCCCGGCTCCGGGTGACCCCATTTTCCTCTCCCAACACCCCACCCCCGAGAGCTTGGTTGTCCATGCCTCTGCTTCCCCAACCGCCTTCCCTTCCGCACCACCGGATAGGGAATCCAAGAAGCTGGATCAGTTTGGGAAGAAGATTTTTTCTTCCACCAGCTCTGCGCTGCGGTCCGTGAACACTGCATGCCTCTTGGGCCGTTATTCCCACTCTCAGTGGGATACGGTGGCGAACGTGCTGCCCCAGTGTCCGGAGGAGACCCGGCCTGCTCTCTCCCAGGCCGTTGCAGAGGGGAGAGACGCAGCAAAGTTCATGATTCGTTGTGGCCTAGACACCGCCGACTCAATAGGCAGATCGATTAAAACGACGGTGGCGGTTCGCCGTCACGCCTGGTTGAGGACCACTGGATTTTCGGGGGATGTCCAAAACACCCTTATGGACATGCCCTTTGATGGCCGTCGCCTTTTCGGCGACAAAGCGGACAGCGCGTTGGAGAGGTTTAAGGACTCACGGGCTACGGCCAAGTCCTTGGGACTCTCGGCAGTCCGCCCTCCTCCGCCTTCCGCTTTTCACTCCTTTCGTGGCACATAAAGGGGCGCCCTGCAGCGTTCGCAACAGAGCCACAGGCCGGCGCAGCAATCACCCCAGCGCTGCCGCGGACGCGGGTTCCGCCGTGGCAGACCAAGGGGCCAGCGGGTGGGTCAGTCCACCACCACCCCGGCCACCACTGCCTCCAAACCTTCCTAGTCCGAACTTTCAGGCCCATCAAACGCCAGTGGGCGGCAGGCTTCGCCATCACCTCCCCCACTGGCGCACCATCACTTTGGATAGGTGGGTTTTAGAGATAGTCCGGAGGGGCTACTCCCTCCCCTTCGAGACTACCCCTCCAGCCATGCCACCTCAGTACCACCGCATGTCGGGGGATCAGTTGGTACTTCTTCAGCAGGAAGTTGCGGCCCTCTTGGCCAAGGGGGCCATTGAGCGCGTTCCGATGCCAGAAGTAGGTCGTGGTTGCTATTCCCACTACTTTGTGGTGCCCAAGAAGGACAATGGCCTGCGTCCTATCTTAGACCTCCGGAACGTCAATCGCTTCCTCCGCAAAGAGAAGTTCAAGATGCTCACTCTAGCTCAGGTCTTGTCTGCTCTCGACCCACAAGACTGGATGGTGGCGCTGGACTTGCAGGACGCCTATTTCCACATCCCTGTCCTGCGAGCCCACCGGCGTTACCTATGGTTCACGGTAGGCCACGAGCACTTTCAGTTCACCGTGCTCCCCTTTGGCCTTACCAGCGCCCCTCGGGTGTTCACCAAGGTGATGGCGGTGGTAGCAGCTCATCTGCGCAGATCAGGGGTTTCAGTCTTCCCCTATCTTGACGACTGTTTGTTGAAGGCGGGCTCGCCCCAGGCAGTCGTCTCCCACCTTCAGACTACGGCCGACCTCCTGCACTTGCTGGGGTTCTCCATCAACGTGCCGAAGTCGCACCTGATCCCCACTCAGAAGCTCCTCTTTATCGGAGCGGTTCTGGACACGGCGCAGTTTTGGGTCTATCCTCCCGAGCAGCGAGTCCGGGATATTCGGGCTCTGATTCCTATCTTTCAGCCCTTGTCCCGGGTTTCGGTCAGAGTGACTCTGAGGCTGCTGGGCCTCATGGCCTCCTGCATCCTGCTGGTCAATCATGCCAGATGTCATATGCGGGCTCTGCAGTGGGACCTGAAGTTCCAGTGGGCGTAGCATCAGGGGAACCTGTCCGATCACGTCCAGATCTCGGAGGGCACTGCACGACAGTTGCAGTGGTGGCTCACGAACCGGCATTGGGTCGATGGCAGATCCCTCTCCCTTCCCCAACCGGAGTTTACAGTGGTGACGGATGCGTCCCTCCTGGGATGGGGCGGCCACATGGGAGAGGTGGAGATCAGAGGCCTCTGGTCTCCGGCGGAGTCCCGGCTCCACATCAACCTTCTGGAGCTGCGGGCGATCCGGCTTGCACTGAAGGCATTCCTTCCCTCTGTCAAGGGGAGAGTAGTGCAGGTGTTCACAGACAACACCACCGCCATGTGGTACTGCAACAAACAAGGAGGTGTGGGGTCGTGGACCCTCTGTCAGGAGGCTCTGCGTCTCTGGACATGGCTGGAACATCAGGGCATGTCCCTGGTGGTTCAACACCTGGCAGGTTCTCTGAACGCCAGGGCGGACGAACTCGGCCGCAGGTGCATGCTCGATCACGAATGGCGTCTTCACTCGGAGGTGGTGCAAGGTCTCTTTCAGCAGTGGGGAGAGCCTTGGTTAGATCTATTCGCCACCGAAGAGAACGCGCAATGTCATCAGTTCTGTGCGTTGGAATTTCCAAGGCAGCACTCGCTCAGCGACGCTTTTCGTCGCGAGTGGAGTCTGTTGTACGCCTTTCCGCCTATATCACTTCTGCCCAGAGTGCTGAAGAAGATCAGGCGCGACCGGGCCCAAGTCATTCTTGTGGCTCTGAACTGGGCTCGAAGAGTATGGTATCCCGAGCTACTCAGTATGAGCAACGATCCTCCGATCAGACTGCCTCTTCGGGAGGATCTTCTGTCGCAGCAGCAGGGGACGGTCCTCTACCTGAACCTGTCCAGCCTCCACCTCTTTGCGTGGAGATTGAGCGGAGGCAGTTGATTCCTTTCGACTTGCCTCCTGAAGTTTGTGACGTTATTCTGGCAGCCAGGCGTCCCTCTACTAAAGTGGTATACGCCTGCAGGTGGAACAAGTTTGTGGCATGGTGCACAGCAAAGGCTGTGGATCCCCTTTCTGCCCCTCTTTCTGAGGTCCTACTGTTCCTTCTCTCTTTGGCCCGGCAGGGCTCTGCTCTGGGCACTATCAAGGGCTACCTTTCTGCAATTTCTGCCTTTCTCAGGCTACCTGATCAGTCCTCTCTTTTCAAGTCCCCTGTTGTAAATAGATTTCTCAAAGGCATTACACACCTTTTTCCTCCTATTCCTTTCGTGATTCCTCAGTGGGACTTGAATCTGGTTCTTACATACTTGATGTGCGCTCCCTTTGAGCATCTTCACAACTGTCCTCTTCGTCTCTTGACATTGAAGACTGCCTTCCTGGTGGCCATCACCTCCGCTAGGCGGGTGAGTGAGCTCCAGGCTCTTTCTTGTAAGCCTCCTTTTCTTTCAGTCCATCCGGACAAAGTGGTGCTCATGCCCCGTCCTTCCTTTTTGCCAAAAGTGGTTACGGCCTTTCACATTGGGCAGACTATTACCTTGCCCACCTTCTTTCCGCCTGCGCATCCTTCCAGAGAGGAAGAGAGGCTCCACCGTCTGGACCCAAAACGTGCGCTCTCATTTTATCTCAACCGCACACAGCAGTTCCGGGTGGATGACCAGCTCTTTGTTGGCTACGTTGGCACCAAGAAAGGTCGGGCGGTACACAAGAGAACTATCTCCCGCTGGGTTGTCTTGTGTATCAAAGCCTGTTACTCTTTGGCTAAAGAAGAACCTCCGGTGGGGCTGCGTGCTCATTCCACCAGAGCTACTGCAGCCACTACTGCATTGGGACGTGGTGTCCCCCTGCAAGACATCTGTCAGGCAGCCACGTGGGCCTCGCTGCACACGTTTAACAAGCATTAGTGCCTGGACAGCCAAGTCCGGAGAGACGGCTTCTTTGGCCGTTCTGTTCTCCGTGACTTTCTGGTGTGATCTTAGTTCGCAGACCCACCACCGGGGTTGGTATTGCTGGGGTATCTGTTCTAAGGTAAGGAATCTATCACTATGCGTTTCTTTCAGATGAACAAGTTACTTACCTTCTGTAACGATATATCTGTAAGAAACATTAGTAGTGATAGATTCCTTACCGCCCCACCCATCCTCCCCGTTCTGCGAACTGATTTCTAGGTTTAAGGTCATCCCTTTCAGGGCCCTAGTTTCAATGCACCAGTGGTCAGTATCTTGCATGGCTCTGCGTTCCTGGCGTGGAAAGTCGTGTACAGAACTGACGTCAGCGCGCGTGGGCGTCGTCTAAGTAGCGCCCGCGACGTCATCTCGGCGACCACAACGCCAACGACGGACGCGGAGCCGCACGACGTCACCTACCGACGCGCAGGGGTACTGCTGACGAAAACTTTCCGGATCCAGTCTGACGCCTGGGGATATTCTAAGGTAAGGAATCTATCACTACTAATGTTTCTTACAGATATATCGTTACCGAAGGTAAGTAACTTGTTCTTCAGGTCCTGAAAACGACTGCCAACTTGCTGAAAACCCACCTGAAAGACACCTTCGAAACCCCAGGCAATCTGTGGTACCAGCAATTGCAAGAAGCCATCACGTCCTTCCAAAATCGAAGAGACAACGTTAAAGATAAATGACTTTTCACACACGGCCTTGAAAAAGGTAATTAACAGACAACTGAAGTAAATTTTGAGTTCCCAGGAATTTTTCTCCCTTAAGAACTCTGTCATCTTACTCACCCTGAAACAACTCTTACCTGTTTGGGAAGCCACAACCATATCTATCAGAAGCCATGAACAGACTCTTAGAGAGATTTTGTACATGCGTTTATTAGGCTTACCAGTGTCTGACTTTAATCCGGCATGGGCCTACCAGAGCGGGGCAGGGGCTGGCAGGCTATGCACTTACACACACGAATCAGGGCTGCACCTCCTGTGTTGTTGTCCCAAGTTAGTTGGTCCCAGAAGGATGCTGAATCCAATCTCCCACACCCAAGGCATTCGTACTTGCTTGGAGACATCATCGCTTTGTTTCACTCAAGTGGGTTCAAGTGCCTTATCGAGGTGTGGGAAATTTGTCAAAGAACTGAGGGCTCAGGTTCATCCGCAAATCATTGGCACTCATAATTCCAATATTACCCAAAAGCTGATAACAGATAATTGTACACAGAAGGCATGAATCGTGTCATCAATGCAGTCAACGAGCAGTCGGTCTAACAGGGGCATTGTAGTCAGGGACAATAACCATCACTATGACCACTTGAGGGGCCAGCCCTGCAAGACAACAGTTTCATTATTTTATTACGCCAACCGTGACCATTATGCCTATTTGCACTATTTAACGCACTCCGATCTTGTTCTGCATGCCAATTTTGCCGTTTTAAACCAACATACCCCCCTTTCATCTCTCCTGCATGATAACTGCCTTTTAACATCTTTTCGTGCTTTGCAAAGCCCTTTGTCACTGCAATCACGAAGCCTTCTTCGTACACTCCACCGTGTTAGCTCTTTCATATAACATCTTTCTACACTATACGATTTCCTACACTTTGACTTTGCACTCCTGGCTACTCGTACCTTTCAGCCTAAGAGATCCCCTTTGCAGAAAATCAATTACGAGGGATGGGGGGTGGGGGGTTGGGTAGCAGTGGGCAGAATGCACGCTACTAAGGTACCTGAGCTTGTATAAAATTAATATTTTCTCTTTTTAGGAAATGTATTTGTTTTCGTATCAGTAATTTTAACACGATTGGTCATTTTATTGCATGGATATACGTTTTATTTTATGAATATACAGTGTTATGGTTTTTATTAACTAAAACAATAAAATTGGCGTGACATAACATTCCTAGATCCTTGGGAGCCCCACTGAATAATTAATGGAATCCCTTGACCCCCACTGATTCATTACTGTAAGCCGGGGATCCCGGGTTAAGCATTTGTGACAATATGAACAGCAAAACATTACAGAAAAACTACAGAAACAAGCATCCTTCAAACAAATACTGAAATATTTTAATTAATTCACATACAAACATTTAAAAAAAAAAAACATTTTATTGTAATGGAAAGGAAGCTTTTCTTTATTCAATTGAGGCCACTCATCGTCAATACTATATTCTATTTGATGCACTTGCACTGCTCCCACGAATCAATCTGAGAATAATAACTTAATTTTTAGCCTCCAGTTTCAGAGCCTCCAGGTGGCTTACAGTACGTTTTAAAATTAAAAATGTTGCCTCTTTATTTATATACACTTTAATCTGTCAATGTATTTTAATTTTCTAAGCAATCGTAGACCACCTGAGTAGGCTTTGCAGACCACACAAGTGTCCCCGGGCCTCAGGTTAAGAACCATTGGTATGGACTGCTATCTATGTCCTTTGGGGCTCCAAACATTGTGTGCCATACAATGCCATTTGCAAGATTTGCAAAAATACAAAAAACAGTAGGCAGAGAAGTGAAAACGAATGAAATGAAAATTAAATTTGTAAAGCGTACTACTACCCTGGGGTGTCTAGGCGCTATAACTCTTGAGATAGAGCACAGTCCAATTAAGAGTTTAGTAGCGCTGTTAAAACACCTACTCTAACTGTTAAAAAGACATGTTTTAAGAACTTTCCAGAAGGCGAGCAGTTCCGTTTTGTTCCTGATGTTGAGGAGGCATTGAGTTCCCGTGCAAGTAATGAAGCTCCTGCCCCCTCAGTTAGATTGTTTAAATTTGAGAACCCTTAGGTTTCTAGCTAATGATGATCTAAGTGGCCTGCTGGGAACATACCAGTGGAAGCGATGTTTCAGATATTGAGGCCCTATATTATTCACCGCCTTAAAGGCAGTGCAGCGGGCCTTAAAGTCTATGCATTTTTAAGGGGCAGCCAGTGTAGCTGGACAAGGCCCTTAGAAGCATATTGAAATTTGGGGATTCCCCAAAGAAGTGTGCAGCAGCATTTTGAAGAATTTCTGAAGTGCTTCTTTTATGTGTGAATTTTTGCATTTTCATTGTGATTGTTGTAGGCAATTTCACTCTTCTGTGTACACCATTCGTGCAAATTTTAAGTGTGTTCTCTTTCACAAGAATTAGATTTGTATTTGTTTGTTCTTACTAAAATAACAGTCAGCTGCTGAGGATACTAATTTGCTCTTTTTTAATTTTTGTCCCCTCTTTCTTGCATTGATCATCTTGACGTCCTTTGATTTCCTCACTATCCTGCTAATCTCTGCTATTCTTCATGGGTATTTGTGTCCCGCCTTGTTGATCTCTTTACCACTATTTCCTTGATCTCTGACAGTGGATAAAGGTATGTCAAGCATATACGCATGTCTTCTAGTTGTGTCCTGATGCCTGTCCACCATTCACAAGTCTAAATGGACTTTTCTAGTTACAAATGTGACTGTATATTTCCAGGTGGTTTGAGAGGGGATGCTTGGAAAAAGTGCAGATTGTATGGATACACCAGTGTTAATGGTCAGACTAGATCCCAACCTGATTCTTGCCCTTACTGAACATCATTCCAGTCTCAGTTCCCTATTCCTCTGCACAAACTTGTTAGTCAATCAGCTCGTTTCTACAGACTACCTCCCTCTCCCATACAGATTTTTTTGTCCTCTCTAATCCATATATACCCCTTCCTTGATCAGATCATCAACTGGCTGGTAACTCAGAGGAATAAACCAATTCCACCCTTAAACACTATCCTCCTCGTGTACACACCTATTTCTCCAAATGCACCTACCCACGGGCTGATTCCTTTACCTGTACATCTGTACTTCCCTCTGATATTACCCAATGGCCATTTCTATACCCTGTATGAATGCACTTCTCCTTCAGCTATCTCCTTTGGTCTATTTCCCCAATTGCATTCATTCCTCTCTCAGATCCAATCCCCTGCCTGGCCCCCACATCCATACATACCCGTTCTATAATCAGATGCTATGTGGAGAGCGGTTCTTTATAGACAGCTGTTCCTCAGATCCTTTTGGTAAGTTGGAACCTTTCCCTGTGCACAGATATTCTTTTCCCAAATCCTGTCCTCTGCCGACTTCCCCATTCGTCCTTCAAAATCTATCACTTGACCACATACCCACTCATTGCTATGCATCATATGCTGTACTGGCTTCATTCCTTGTAGCTATCTGTTTCCCACTCACACAGCTTCCCTTTTCTGGCTTCCTCTCTCTCTCTCTCACACGCACACACATACATTTCATTCTCTGTGTAGTACATGCCTATTACTCACTGAGATCTAATCCCATGCCTTCTCCCTTCTCATTACACCCCATTTTTCATCAGATTTTTTAATCACTCAGCTACTACTCGGTGAACACTTGTCCTTCTTTCAGAGCCCTTACCTGTCAGCGTCACTTCCTTTCTGCTTATTTGTATGCATGTTCTCCTGTGTAAATACCAGTTTCTGACTGATCGTTTGTCTGGCTCACATCTACTTTTCTCTCCAATCCTGTCCTCCATACTGGTTTCCTTCCACAAACGAAGTCACTCTTAGCTTTGGCTGTTCAATCATTCCAACTTCTTTAGGGAGAGGAAGTTCCTTATCCAAAAACTTTGTCAAGCACTGGAGTTTACAACATTTTCTGAAGTATATTGTAACAGATGCCATTTAAAGGGCGACAAATTAAAATAGTCCCATGATTCTGAGTCTGGTACAGTACCTATGAACACTCTTTTTAAGTAGCAGTAGATCATGTAAGTGCTTAATCTAAAATTTTGCGCATCAAACAAAAAACACAGTAGACAGATGAAATATATTTGTAAAACATGAAAAGCAGTGCCTCTCAGACACTGTGTTCCACAGGTAAAAATGGCAAATAAAAATTCCAAGCCAAGAGAAATTATACCATTTTAAATACTTTGTGAAACTCAACCAGTCCAATTAACAGTCCATATGTCCATCAAAATTCCTATTCCAGAAAATAAAATACCATTAGAAATCATATTATTGATCAGTGCTTATATATGTTATAAAGCTGGAGGTGGCAGCTTCAATCCACTTAAACTTGAAAAGGCATTTTGTAATATGCTAATAACTTTGGTAAATCTAGAAATTTGCAGCTCACTTGAGGAGCTGTCTATGTAAGTTTCAGTGTGCCGAGCTTCATGCACATCTGTTCAGTGTGGTAAGGCTAACGGGGAGTTGAAAAACATTTGTTTTCCACATCTGAAAGAAACAGTTAGTTATAGATTCCTTACCTTTAGAATTACCCCCAGGCGTCAGACTGGATCCGGAAAGTTTTTTCGTCAGCAGTACCCCTGCGCGTCGGAAGGTGTCATCCGTCGACTCCGCGTTCGTCGTCGGCGTCGTGGTCGCCGGGATGACGTCGCGGTAGCTACATAGACGCCACCCTCGCGCGCTGACGTCAGTTCTTTCTTTTTCAGCGCCAGCAAGCGCAGATCCGGAGAGAGCGGTACCCCCAGTCATTTTTTGACTGAGCTTTTTTCTCGACTTTTGTCGACTTCGTTGTTTTCTGAGTCCATCGACTCCTGGTGCACGAGGGATGCCCGGCTTTAAGGCTTGCGGTTCCTGTAACCAACTGATGTCGGTGACGGATCCGCACCGCGTGCGCCTCTACTGCCTGGAGCGCGACCACAACCCCAAGTCGTGCTCCGACTGCCGGACCATGGCCCCGAAGTCTTTGCGGGAGCGGTCCCGAAAGCTACTGGAGGCCCGGCAGGCGGCTCCGCGTCGCTCGAGGTCCCGGCCGTGGAGGAGGTCGAGGGAGATTGCGGAGCCAACACCATTCTTCGTTGAAGTCTTCGCACTCGAGGTCAGATAAGTCGAAGCACAAAAAGAAGTCGAAGAAGCATTGTCGCTCTTCGACTTCTCCCCGTCCGTCGGCCGACGCGACAAGGGATGCAGGTGGTGCCCCTTCCCGGGACCGGGAGCGACCCTTGCCCAGCTTCGTCAGTTCTACGAAGCGATGCACGCCATATTTGGGCAGCCCGAATCCGGCTTCGGCCTCTGCGCTGCAGGGTCCCCCTGGATCCGGATCGCCGGCACCACGTCCGCCACCGGCGTCTGCTGTCTCCCCAGCCGACGTCGACCCCGGCCTCCACCTCGAGGTAGACAGGTCGACGCCGGATCCGACGCCGGCGGGTACTTTTGTGCCCCTGTTCTACCCTGGCTCTTTGAGACCAGATTGGCCACCAGAGGAGGGTGAGGAGGACTGGGAGGGGTCTGGGGACCCTTTGACCGACCTGTTGGGGTACGAACAGGACTGGCGAGATGAACTGGGGGAAGCCAGTGGTCTGGATACCTCACCGGACCTTGGAATGTTGTCTCCTCCTACCGTGGCTACAGAGGAGGGAGCGTCATACGCAGTGGTGTTGTGTAGGGCGGCCGAGGCTCTCCACCTCGTGCTACCTACAGTGGCAGTCAGGACTAACCTCCTGACAGAGGTCCTTCGACCGGCAGCGAGCTCTTCGGAGCCCCTGCTGCCGTTTAATGAAACCCTCACGGACATCCTTTTGGGCACGTGGTCCAGGCCCAACACAGGGGCTCCTGTGGACAGGATGATTGCCCGACGCCACCGCCCGGCCCCGGGCTACCCCACTTTCCACTCCCAACACCCCACCCTTGAGAGCTTGGTGGTCCAAGCCTCCACTTCAAAAGGCGCCTTCCCTACCGCACCACCGGACAGGGAATCCAAAAAGTTGGACCACCTTGGGAAGAAAATGTTTTCTTCCGCCAGCTTGGGACTGCGGTCAGTAAACTCTGCATGTCTGTTTGGCCGTTACACCCAGTCTGTGTGGGATACGGTGGCGCAGGTGCTGCCCCAGTGCCCGGAGGAGGACCAGGCCGTACTCTCCCGTGCAGTTGCCGAGGGGAGAGACGCAGCGAAGTTTACCATCCGCTGTGGGCTGGATACCGCCAACGCACTTGGCAGGACAATTTCCACGTCAGTAGCCCTTCGACGCTACGCCTGGTTGCGTTCGACTGGTTTTTCCGGGGATGTCCAATCCATCCTTATGGACATGCCCTTTGATGGCCATCGCCTTTTCGGCGACAAGGCAGACAACGCGCTAGAGCGCTTTAAGGACTCTCGGGCTACGGCCAGGTCCTTGGGCCTCTCCACCACCCGCACTGCGCAGTCTGCTTTTCGCCCCTTTCGTGGCTACGGAAGGGGTGCCCCGCTACGTCCCGCCCAGAGCCACAGGCCGGAGCAAGCTGTTCAGCCCCAGCGCGGCCAGGGACGTGGGAACCACCGCCGTGGTTCTGGGGGCCAGCGGGCGCGCTAGTCCACCACAGCCCCCTCTGCAGCAGTCTCCAAACCCTCCTAGTCCGACCTTTCAGGGCCACCAAACGCCAGTGGGCGGCACGATCCGCCATCACCTCCCCCACTGGCGCACCATCACGTCGGACAGGTGGGTTTTGCAAATAGTCCGAAGGGGCTACTCCCTCTCCTTCGAGACTACCCCTCCCTCCATGCCACCTCAGTATCATCGCATGTCGGAGGATCACCTGGCCGTTCTCCAACAGGAAGTTTTGGTACTCTTGGCCAAGGGTGCTATTGGGCGCGTTGCTGCCCCAGAAGTAGGTCGTGGTTGCTATTCCCACTACTTTCTGGTGCCCAAGAAAGACAAAGGCCTGCGTCCTATCTTGGATCTCAGGAATGTCAACCGCTTCCTCCGGAAGGAGCAGTTCAAAATGTTGAATCTCGCTCAGGTCTTGTCTACCCTCGACCCAGGAAACTGGATGGTAGCGTTGGACTTGCAGGACGCTTACTTTCACATCCCTGTCCTGCCGGCCCACCGGCGTTACCTGCGGTTCACGGTAGGCCACGAGCACTTTCAGTTTACCGTGCTCCCCTTTGGCCTAACCAGCGCCCCTCTGGTGTTCACGAAAGTGATGGCAGTGGTCGCAGCTCATCTGCGCAGATCAGGGGTTCCAGTCTTCCCCTATCTCGACGACTGGCTGTTGAAGGCGTGCTCGCCCCAGGCTGTCGTCTCCCACCTCCAGACTACGGCCGACCTCCTGCATTCGCTGGGGTCACACCTGACCCCCTCTCAGAAGCTCCTCTTCATCGGAGCGGTTCTGGACATGGCGCAGTTTCGGGTTTATCCTCCCGAACAGCGAGTCCGGGATATTCGGGCTATGATTCTGATCTTTCAGCCTCTATCCCGGTTTTCTGTCAGGATGACCCTGAGGCTGCTGGGCCTCATGGCCTCCTGCTTCCTGCTGGTAGATCATGCCAGGTGGCATATGCGGGCTCTGCAGTGGGACCTGAAGTTCCAGTGGGCGCAGCATCAGGGGAATCTGTCTGATCACGTCCAGATCTCGGAGGGCACTGCACACCAATTGCAGTGGTGGCTAGCGAACCAGGATTGGGTCGACGGCAGATCCCTCTCTCTTCCTCAACCAGAGTTCACAGTGGTGACCGACGCATCACTTCTGGGATGGGGCGGCCACATGCGGGAGGCGGAGATCAGAGGCCTCTGGTCTCCTTCGGAGTCCGGGCTCCACGTCAACCTTCTGGAGCTTCGGGCGATTCGTCTTGCACTCAAGGCATTCCTTCCCTCTGTCCGGGGAAGAGTAGTGCAGGTGTTCACAGACAATACCACCGCCATGTGGTACAACATGCAACAAACAAGGCGGGGTGGGGTCGTTGACCTGTATGTCAGGAGGCCTTCCGCCTCTGGACATGGCTGGAACATCAGGGTATTTCCCTGGTGGTTCAACACCTGGCCGGTTCCTTGAACGCCAGGGCTGACGAACTCAGCCGCAGGTGCAAGATGGATCACAGATGGCGTCTTCACTCGGATGTGATGCAAGGTCTCTTTCAGCAGTGGGAAGAGCCTTGGTTAGATCTATTTGCCACCGAAGAGAACACGCAATGTCAGCTGTTCTGCGCGTTGGAATTTCCAAGGCGGCACTCGTTAGGCGACGGTTTTCGTCGCGAGTGGAGTTGCGGTCTTCTATACGCCTTTACGCCTATACCACTTCTGTCCAGAGTGCTGAAGAAGATCAAGCGTGACCGGGCCCAAGTCATTCTTGTGGCTCCGGATTGGGCACGAAGAGTCTGGTATCCCAAGCTGCTCAACATGGCCATCGATCCTCCGATCCGACTGCCTCTTCGGGAGGATCTTCTGTCGCAGCAGCAGGGGATGGTCCTCCAGCCGAACCTGTCCAGCCTCCACCTCCTTGCGTGGAGATTGAGCGGCGGCCGTTGACGTCATTTGACCTGCCTCCCGAAGTCTGTGATGTTATCTTGGCAGCCAGGCGTCCCTCCACTAAGATGGTATACGCCTGCTGATGGAACAAATTTGTGGCATGGTGCCCAGCAAGGCTGTGGATCCCCTTTCCGCCCCTCTTTCTGAGGTCCTCTTGTTCCTCCTTTTTTTGGCCCAGCAGGGCTCTGCTCTGGGCACTATCAAGGGCTACTTCTCGGCCATTTCAGCCTTTCTTAGGCTTCCTGATCAGCCTTCTCTTTTCAAGTCCCCTGTTGTAAATAGATTCCTTAAGGGCATTACTCATCTTTTTCCTCCTGTTCCCTTTGTAATGCCCCAGTGGGACTTGAACTTGGTTCTTACCTACCTTATGTGCGCTC
The DNA here is from genome assembly GCA_963921515.1 of Calotriton arnoldi. NCBI lineage: Eukaryota > Metazoa > Chordata > Amphibia > Caudata > Salamandridae > Calotriton > Calotriton arnoldi. The sequence goes on along the minus strand of CAWUFW010006969.1, from coordinate 468,709 downwards.
CAATTGAGCCACTACATAACTGTCCTCTCAGGCTTCTCACTTTAAAAACGGCCTTTCTGGTGGCCATCACCTCTGCTCCCAGGGTGAGTGAGCTCCAAGCACTTTCTTCCAAGCCTCCTTTTTTGGCTGTTCATCCGGACAAGGTCGTCCTAAGAACTAGACCTTCCTTTCTTCCCAAGGTGGTTACTTCTTTCCACATTGGCCAAACCATCACTTTGCCCACCTTCTTTCCGCCTCCGCATCCTTCAAAAGAGGAAGAGAGGCTCCACCGTCTGGATCCAAAACGTGCGCTTTCCTTCTACTTGGATCGCACAAATCAATTCCGGGTGGACGACCAGCTCTTTGTTGGTTACGTGAGCGCTAAGAAAGGTCGGGCCGTGCACAAAGGGACCATCTCCAGGTGGGTCGTTTTGTGCATCAAAGCCTGCTATTCTTTGGCAAAGAAGGAGCCTCCAATGGGCTGCGCGCCCATTCCACCAGGGCGACGGCAGCTACCACTGCTTTGGGACGAGGAGTCCCCCTAAATGACATCTGTCAGGCAGCTACGTGGGCATCGATGCACACGTTCACTAAACACTACTGCCTGGACAGCCAAGTCCGGAGAGACGGCTTCTTTGGCTGTTCTGTTCTCCAGGACTTTCTGGTGTGAACTTAGTTTGCAGACCCACCTCCGGGGTTGGTATTGCTGGGGTATCTATTCTAAAGGTACGGAATCTATAACTAACTGTTTCTTTCAGATGAACAAGTTACTTACCTTCGGTAACGATATATCTGTAAGAAACATAGGTTAGTTATAGATTCCTTACCGCCCCCCCCATCCTCCCCGTTCTGCAAACTGACTTCTAGGGTTAAGGACATCCTTGCAGGGCCCTAGTTTTGTGCACCAGTGGTCAGTGTCTTGCATGGCTCTGCGCTTCTGCCGTGGAAAGTCGTGTACAGAACTGACGTCAGCGCGCGAGGGCGGCGTCTATGTAGCTACCGCGACGTCATCCCGGCGACCACGACGCCGACGACGAACGCGGAGTCGACCTATGCCACCTTCCGATGCGCAGGGGTACTGCTGACGAAAAAACTTTCCGGATCCAGTCTGACGCCTGGGGGTAATTCTAAAGGTAAGGAATCTATAACTAACCTATGTTTCTTACAGATATATCGTTACCGAAGGTAAGTAACTTGTTCTTTAGTTCCCATAGGAAATTTTGCCCTTCACTTCAGCAAAAATCTGAAAGTAGACTTAACTCAATCAATCAATCAATAAAGTCTTTATTCGATCTATTAAGTACAGATCATAAAAGCACAATTAAAATCAACAGTCAGCAAAAACACCAATTCATAACAGCATAAGACCCTAAAACAACTAAAATTACCACAAAATACATGCGTAAAAGAATTTTTAAAGTATTAAAAGGCACTTTACGGGAAAAAGAACCAGGGGTAAAATGTATATTATATGCTGAGTGCAAGTACTTATACATAGGATTACACAATGACTATAATTGATTGCTTAATAAAGACCTTTGTGCCATATATTGGCCTTGCTTCTTTCTCCGTTTTAAACAGGCCCACAAAAATGTGGCTACCGAAAAGCGGACAAAATAATCGCGCAAAGTTTTTAAGAAGTAGAGTGCCACCCTGCATTGTCTGAAATGATGGTGCCTTAAAATTGGTAAAATCAGATCATCTCTTTCTTTCTTGTATAGCCCACAAAACAGGACAAGGTGCAAGTCCGTTTGAGAGGAATGTTTGTCTCAGGGGCACAAAGTCAGATCAGAGTGTTTGAACCTTCTCTCAGGGTATCCTAACATCAATGGTATAAGGTTCAAACGAAATCTCAGTAATATGTATCTGTGCTGTACTATTGTGATGCGTGCTAAGAAGGAATATCCTCCCTCGAGTCTAGGGGGCACCTGGTGGTGTGCGAGGACTGCTCGTTTGGTTTGGTTCCTTTGACGGCGAACACAATGTGCCCTCAGCATGAAGGTATCGATCAATTTCTTTTTTGAAATTTTCCTGCACGCAGTTGGGTCCTTAAATAGTTCGCCTAGCCCAATTGCAGTCAATTCTGACTCTACGTATCTCAACCATCTGATCTTATTGTAATGATACAGTTTTAAGCAGTCTTTGATTATGTTTTGAGTTAAATTTACAGTGTCCCTACACCATATAGAGAATCACAATAGGATCGGCGCTAATCTGATGGTGTCTAACATGTAGGGTAGCCCCAATTCAATATGTAAAATATAATTAGAGTAAGAGGATGGGAGGGACACTAAAGACTTAAAAAAGCCATCTTCAAGTATTTGAAGGGGGTCAATAGGCGCCATTCCCCATACCCCAGCCCCATATATGACTGCTGACTTCGTCGTGGCCTGGTAAATAATTTTTTTAGTGTTGAGGGGCCTTGCACCTAACTTTTTTGAGAAGGTCTTGATAGCTATCAAACTCCTCTCCATTCCTAAGACTCTTCCCACAACCAGTTTCGACCAGGTTTGATTTTTGTCAAATAGGACTCCCAAATATGGGAAGGGGGAGGGGGGTTTATCACATTTGCCGGCCCATGTTATGATGACAAAAGATTTTGTTTTGTTGACTTTCAAGTCCAACGAGGACATATAGGATGCCTATGCTGTTATAAGTCGTTGGAGAGCTTTTCCCGTTCTAGCAATCTGAAAGAAACACGTTAGTTATAGATTCCTTACCTTAGAATTACCCCCAGGCGTCAGACTGGATCCGGAAAGTTTTTTCGTCAGCAGTACCTCTGCGCGTTGGAAGGTGGCGTCGGTCGGCTCCGCGTCGTCGTTGGCGTCGTGGTCGCCGGGATGACGTCGCGGTAGCTACTTAGAAGCCGCCCTCACGCGCAGACGTCAGTTCTTTCTTTTTCCGCGCCAGCCAGCGCAGATCCGGAGAGAGCGGTACCTCCAGTCACTTTTTAACTGACTTTTTGGAGCAACTTTTGTCGATGTCTTTTTTGAGTCTACGACTCCTGGTGCGCGAGGGATGCCCGGTTTCAAGGCCCGCGGTTCCTGTACCCGACTGATGTCGGTTACGGATCCGCACCGCGTGTGCCTCTTTTGCCTGGAGCGCGACCACGACCCCAAGTCGTGCTCCGACTGCCGGTCGATGGCTCCGAAGGCTTTGCGGGAGTGGTCCCGAAAGCTGCTTGAGCGCTGGCAGTCAGCTCTGCGCCGTTCAAGGTCCCGGTCGCGAGGGAGGTTGAGGGACCGGTCGCGGAGCCATCACCACTCGTCCAAGTCTTCGCACTCGGGGTCGGGTAAGTCGAAGCACAAAAAGAAGTCTAAGAAGCATCATCGCTCTTCGACTTCTCCCCGTCGGTCGGCTGACGCGACTAGGGATGCGGGCGGTGCCCCTCCCGCGGATCCGTGCGCGGAGCCCGAAGAGTCGACTCTGGCTTTCCCTCCCTTTCCGGGACTTGGAGCGACTCCTGCCCAACTTCGTAGTGTTTACGAGGCGGTGCATCGCATCTTTGGGCGGCCCGAACCCGCCGGTGCGCCTTCGGGCCCCGCGTACTCGGTTGGGGGGCCCAGGCCTTCTCTGCCATCGGCTCCGGCCACGGCGCCGCTGGGGCCCCGTGGATCCAGGCCTGGATCCGGAACGGTGCCGGTTGACCTCATTACACCTCCACCGGCGCCGCTTCCTCCGGCACCGCAGCCGCAACTGACACCGGTCGTGTCCCCGCCCGGCGTCGACCCCGGCCTCCATCCCGATGTGGACCCGGAGCCGGACCGGCATTGCCTGACGCCGGATCCGGCGCTGAGTGGGGTTTTTGTGCCCCTGTTCACTCCTGGGGTCCCTTTTTGGCCAGATTGGCAACCTGAGGAGGAGGACTGGGAGGGGTCAGGTGACCCTTTAACTGATCAGCTGGAGTCTGAGCAGGACTGGAGAGAGGAACTGGGGGATGCCAGTGGTCTTGACACCTCTCCTGACCTTGGCATGTTGTCTCCTCCTACCGTGGCTACGTTGGAGGGAGCGTCATACGCAGTGGTGTTGCGTAGGGCGGCCGAGGCCCTCAACCTCGAGCTTCCTACGGTGGCGGTCAGGACTAACCTCCTGACGGAGGTGCTTCAACCAGCTGCGAGCTCTTCGGAGCCCCTGCTGCTGTTAAATGAGGCCCTCACGACGTCCTTTGGGTACGTGGTCCAGACCCAACACGGGGGCTCCCGTGGACAGGATGATTGCCCGACGCCACCGCCCGGCTCCGGGCGACCCCACTTTCCTCTCCCAACACCCCACCCCGGAGAGCTTGGTGGTCCAAGCCTCCGCTTCCAATAGCACATTCCCTTCCACTCCACCGGAAAGGGAATCCAAGAAGCTGGACCATCTTGGGAAGAAAATGTTCTCTTCCGCCAGCGTAGGACTGCGGCCGGTAAACACCGCATGTCTCTTGGGCCGTTATTCCTACTCTGTGTCGGATTCAGTTGCGCAGGTGCTGCCTCAGTGTCCGGAGGAGGCCCGGACCGTGCTCTCCCAGGCTGTCGCCTCCGGGAGGGATGCGGCGAAGTTTACCATCCGTTGTGGGCTGGATACCGCCGACTCTCTGGGTAGGACAATTTCAACGTCAGTAGCACTTCGTCGCTACGCCTGGATGAGATCGACTGGCTTTTCGGGGGATGTCCAGAACACCTTGATGGACATGCCCTTTGATGGCCGTCGCCTTTTTGGCGACAAAGCAAATAACGCTCTAGAGCGTTTCAAGGACTCACGGGCTACGGTCAAGTCCTTGGGCCTCTCCAGCCGCCCAGCACAGTCTGCTTTTCGCCCTTTTCGTGGCTATGGAAGGGGTGCCCCACTCCATCCCGCCCAGAGCCACATGCCGCAGCAAGCTTCCCAACCTTCGCACGGCCGGGGACATGGGAACCAACGCCGTGGTTCAGGGGGCCAGCGGGCGGGCCAGTTCACCAATCCCCCCTCTGCAGCAGCCTCCAAACCCTCCTAGTCCGACTTTTCAGGCCCAACAAACGCCAGTGGGCGGCAGGATCCGCCATCACCTCCCTCACTGGCGCACCATCACGTCGGACAGGTGGGTTTTGCAAATAGTCCAAAGGGGCTACTCCCTCCCCTTCGAGACTACCCCTCCAGCCATGCCACCTCAATACCACCGCATGTCGGAGGATCACCTGGGCCTTCTCCAACAGGATGTTTCGGCTCTCTTGGCCAAGGGAGCCATCGAGCGCGTTCCTGCCCCAGAAGTAGGTTGTGGTTGTTATTCCCAATACTTTCTGGTACCCAAGAAGGACAACAGCCTTCGTCCTATCTTGGATCTCAGGGACGTCAACCGCTTCCTCCGGAAGGAGAAGTTCAAGATGTTGACGCTCGCTCAGGTCTTGTCTGCCCTCGACCCTGGAGACTGGATGGTAGCGTTGGACTTGCAGGATACTAACTTTCACATCCCCGTCCTGCCGGCCCACCGGCGTTACCTGCGGTTCACGGTAGGCCACGAGCACTTTCAGTTTACAGTGCTCCCTTTCGGCCTCACCAGCGCCCCTTGGGTGTTCACGAAAGTGATGGCGGTGGTCGCAGCTCATCTGCGCAGATCAATCTTCCCCTATCTCGACGACTGGCTGTTGAAGGCGGGCGCGCCCCAGGCTGTCGTCTCCCAGACTACAGCCGACCTTCTGCATTCGCTGGGGTTCTCCATCAATGTGCCGAAGTCGCACCTGATTCCCTCTCAGAAGCTCCTCTTCATCGGAGCGGTTTTGGACACGACGCAGTTTCGGGTTTATCCTCCCGAGCAGCGAGTCCGGGATATTCGGGCTATGATTCCGATCTTTCAGCCTCTATCCCGGGTTTCGGTCCGGATGACCCTGAGGCTGCTGGGCCTCATGGTCTCCTGCATCCTGCTGGTCGATCATGCCAGGTGGCATATGCGGGCTGTGCAGTGGGACCTGAAGTTCCAGTGGGCGCAGCATCAGGGGAATCTGTCCAATTGCGTCCAGATCTCGGAGGGCACTGCTCGACAGTTGCAGTGGTGGCTCATGAACCAGGATTCTGTCAACGGCAGATCCCTCTCCCTTCCCCAACCAGAGCACACAGTGGTGACAGACGCATCCCTTCTGGGATGGGGCGGCCACATGGGAGAGGCGGAGATCAGAGGCCTCTGGCCTCCGGCAGAGTCCGGGCTCCACATCAACCTTCTGGAGCTTCGGGCGATTCGTCTTGCACTGAAAGCATTCCTTCCCTCTGTCCGGGGAAGAGTAGTGCAGGTGTTCACGGACAACACCACCGCCATGTGGTACTGCAACAAACATGCTGGGGTGGGGTCGTGGACCCTATGTCAGGAGGCCCTCCGCCGCTGGACATGGCTGGAACATCAGGGCATATCCCTGGTGGTTCAACACCTGGCAGGTTCCCTGAACGCCAGGGCGGACGAACTCAGCCGCAGGTGCATGATGGATCACGAATGGCGTCTTCACTCGGAGGTGGTGCAAGGTCTCTTTCGACAGTGGGGAGAGCCTTGGTTAGATCTATTTGCCACCGAAGAGAACTTGCAATGTCAGCAATTCTGCGCGTTGGAATTTCCAAGGCGGCACTTGCTAGGCGACGCTTTTCGTCGCGAGTGTAGTTGCGGTCTGTTGTACGCCTTTCCTCCTATACCACTTCTGCCCAGAGTGCTGAAGAAGATCCGGCGCGACCAGGCCCAAGTCATCCTTGTGGCTCTGGATTGGGCACAAAGAGTCTGGTATCCCGAGCTGCTCGACATGGCCATCGATCCTCCGACCCGTCTGCCTCTTCGGGAGGATCTTCTGTCGCAGCAACAGGGGACGGTCCTCCACCCGAACCTGTCCAGCCTCCACCTCCTTGCGTGGAGATTGAGCGGCGGCAGTTGATGTCTTTTGACCGGCCTCCTGAAGCTTGTGATGTAATCTTGGCAGCCAGGCGTCCCTCCACTAAGACAGTATACGCCTGCCGGTGGAACAAGTTTGTGGCATGGTGCACAGCAAAGGCTGTGGATCCCCTTTCTGCCCCTCTTTCTGAGGTTCTCTTGTTTCTTATTTCTTTAGCCCAGCAGGGCTCTGCTCTGGGCACTATCAAGGGCTATCTTACCGCCATCTCTGTCTTCGTTCGGCTTCCAGATCAGCCCTCTCTTTTCAAGTCCCCGGCGGTTAATCGTTTCTTGAAAGGCATAACTCATCTCTTTCCTCCTATTCCCTTCGTTATGCCTCAGTGGGACTTGAATCTAGTCTTAACCTATTTAATGTGCGCTCCCTTTGAGCCGCTTCACAACTGTCCTTTGAGGCTTCTGACACTTAAAACTGCTTTCCTGGTAGCCATCACATCTGCCAGAGCTCCTGGCTCTTTCCTCCAAGCCTCCTTTCCTGTCTGTTCATCCGGACAAGGTAGTTCTCAGGACTCGTCCATCCTTCCTGCCTAAGGTTGTCACTGCCTTTCACATCGGGCAGACCATCACTTTGCCCACCTTCTTTCTGCCTCCGCATTCTTCGAAAGTGGAAGAGAGCCTCCACCGTCTGGACCCAAAACGTGCGCTTTCATTCTATCTGGATCGCACAAAGCAGTTCCGGGTGGATGACCAACTTTTTGTTGGCTACGTGGGCGCCAAGAAAGGTCGGGCCGTACACAAGCGAACCATTTCTCGATGGGTCGCTTTGTGTATCAAAACTTGCTATTCTCTGGCTAAAAAGGAGCCTCCTATGGCGCTACGCGCCCATTCCACCAGAGCGACGGCAGCCACTACTGCCTTAGGACGAGGAGTTCCTCTACATGACATCTGTCAGGCAGCTACGTGGGCATCACAGCACACGTTTACGAAAACCTACTGTCTGGACAGCCAAGTCCGGAGAGACGGCTTCTTTGGCCGTTCTGTTCTCCAGGACTTTCTGGTGTGATCTTGGTTCGCAGACCCACCACCGGGGTTGGTATTGCTGGGGTATCTATTCTAAGGTAAGGAATCTATAACTAACGTGTTTCTTTCAGATGAACAAGTTACTTACCTTCGGTAACAATATATGTGTCAGAAACATTAGTTAGTTATAGATTCCTTACCGCCACACCCATCCTCCCCGTTCTGCGAACTGATTTCTAGGGTTAAGGATATCCTTTCAGGGCCCTAGTTGTGTGCACCAGTGGTCAGTGTCTTGCATGGCTCTGCGTTTCTGGCGCGGAAAGTCGTGTACAGAACTGACGTCAGCGCGCGAGGGTGGCGTCTAAGTAGCTACCGCGACTTCATCCCGGCGACCACGATGCCAACGACAGACGCGGAGCCGACCGACGCCACCTTCCGACACGCAGAGGTACTGCTGACGAAAAAACTTTCCAGATCCAGTCTGACACCTGGGGGTAATTCTAAGGTAAGGAATCTATAACTAACTAATGTTTCTTACAGATATATCGTTACTGAAGGTAAGTAACTTGTTCATCAACACCGCGTCATCGGCGTAGGCAAGTATTGGCAGGGAATAGCTGTCAAACACAGGGACGTCCGAGGATGAGCCCGAAAGGGCTGCCTCAACCCCGTTTGTGTAGATGGAGAAAAGGAACGGGGCGAGGACGCAACCCTGCCTGACTCCCCTGGAAATTTTGAAGGGGCGGGTACATTCCCCATTTTTACCGTAATGGACACATGCAGTGGCGTTGACATATAGTTGGCAAATAAAGTTGATTATAGGTGGCTCAATCCTCATAATTTCCATTATATACCAGAGCTTGGGGTGGCTCCCGCAATCGAAAGCCGCTGACAGGTCCATAAAGGCCATGTAGATTTTACCACCCTTCGCTCTGCTATACTTGTCTATCGTTAGGGATAGATTCAGGCACTTGTCTATGGTGCCCTTTCCCCTTTGAAACCCATATTGTGCCTGCATTAAAATATTCTTTTCTTGGGCACACCCTTCCAACCTGAATAAAAGGAGCCTGCCCATAAGTTTGGCGTTTTTAACCAACATGGAAATGGGCCTGTAATTCTGAGGGCTTCCCCTGTCCCCTTTTCTATATATCGGGACAATCACACTATGGGGCCGATTCCGATCTCGGCCGGTAGGGCTCCGAATCGGATTCGGCTTTACCGGATCCGATTCGGAGCCCTGTTTCCCGACCGAACCGTACGCGCGTCCGGCCGAGCGAGTACGATGCGAAATCGCCGACCGACTCGTCCGGGCGTCCCGACCGCTCCGACCGACTCGCTCCCGGCTCGAACCGCTCCGACCGACTCGCTCGGACTCGACTCGCACCGCGCAATGGAGACGTTCCCCGGCCGGGTAAGTACGATGCGCGCCGCGAGCAGTCCGACCGAGCCGCGCACTCCGGCTCGTAAGAGCTGTCGGAGCCGTACTTTGGGGGTCCGTGTCGGACCCCCCTGTACGCGTAGCCGCGCGAGTCGCACACAGGGGGGACCCATGGGTCCCCCTACCTGTGCGTGTACGGCGCGGATCGCTCGCCGCGTACCCGCTGTAGGGGCGCCCTTGTCCGACTCGCACCCATTGAGTCAATGGGAACCCGCGTACGTGTTGTACGACCGGCTCCCATTGACTTCAATGGGAGTCCGACCGACTCGAGTCTGATAACATACGGACGCATCGTACTCGTTCGGTCGGACTGCACGGGTCCGATTCGGTTGGAAATCTCTCCGGGTCCGGCTCGGTCGGAGAAATTTCCGGCCCGAATCGGAATCGACCCCTATGCTTCCAGGAGCGCGGTGGTCCGACTATGGCTATACTGTTAAAAACATTAGTTAGCAAGGGGGCCCACAGGTCTTGGTTTTCCTGAAAGAGATCTATTGGCACCCCGTCGTGACCTGGTGCCTTCCCAGGAGGTACAGGCCATCAACCCTTTTCTTACTTCTGAAAGAGAGAAAGATACATTTCCCTCTATTTTAGAAACTGTATAAGTGGATGGTGGGACCGGGGAAGTATTGGAGGCGAAGATGTGTTCAAAATGTGCCACCCATGCTTATTCGCCTACGTGTGTATCCAATGTCGGATCCTTGGGGTTTTTGAAGCAGGTAGCATTGATTACTTTCCAGAAGTCTCTGCTGTTTCCCGTCTTGGCTGCCTGCTCCAATTCATCCCAAGCCTCCTCTCTCATCTCTCTTTCTCTATTCCTTCTTGCTGCTTTATAGTTATTCCGTAGCAATCTTCTATGCGCTGCATTTCTGGAATGGGTTTTCATGGCTTTCGTGAGAGCTCTCCTGGCTTTGGTACAAGGGGAATCAAACCAGCGCTTGGATGTTAGGCTGGGCGCCGATTTGCAGCGGGTCAGAACCGATTTTACTTCCCCTAAAAGGTCTGTAAAGTGTAGTACTACTAAAGGTGGGCAAATCTCTTGCTCCAGACAGTTAAAAATGTTATCCTGTATGTTCGCTATAATCCCCAAGACCAATTTCTGCTTCTCGATTTGAGGCCACTTTAATTGGTAACCATTTTTTCTTGAAAGGGTCAGCATTTCTACTACCTGATGCGTCTCTGCTTCCTTGGTTCCTAAGCTTAAGCATATAGTTAGGATAGCGTGATCGCTAAGGCTCGTAAATAGGTTAATTACTTGAGTCCCCTTATCGCTAGACGGGGTAGTAACTAGGATGAAGACGATGGTAGATTCATAGTCATTACGTCTGAAGGTTTTTCCTCCATGGCCTAGGCTCATGTTGTTGGCTATTGCCATGTTCCTGATGTATAGCATCCTATTTAGGCTGTTTCCATAATCATTATGGGCAAAATGGGTAAGTGAGTTTCCCTGAGGTTCTTCAAGGCCACAAACACGATCTTCATTGTGTTTACAAAGATGTGTGTTAAAGTAGCCCACCCAGATAATATTAGGTGCTCCATTTTTAGCGGACTTAAATAATTTATCTATCCCACTATCCACCTCAGCTACCACTCAGTCCATATTTCCTCCAAATTCATTATGATAATAATTAATTAGGAGCCAGTCACCATTGTTGGTATTCTCTAGGGAAAGCAAGTGGGAATGGGTATTCAGGCATTCAACCATCCTTACTTTAAATGAAAGGGTATTAGAGATTAGTGTTAGAAGGCCCCCTTTAACTCTACCTGACACTGATGGTATTGCTGCAGTCTGGAATGAGCGGTAGCCGTTACGAAAGACAGGATCCGTGCCCCAGGTTTCCTGTAGGCATATGATGTCCTGAGGTTTCCAGAGTTTTTGGCACTGTTCATTACCTAACTTGGAGGCAGTACCAGCCACATTCCAGGATGCTAGACTAATTAAATATTTATGTGCCTCACTCGTGGTAATGGAACCTTCACTGGTCTCTTGGGCGACAGAGCCTAATGAAACTAGACTGTCCGGCCCCTCAGCAGGGTTTGTGCCAACTAGGGGTAGTCAGTCACAAGCTTCAGGTCTGTCAGGGCGGCATATCTATTTTCCAAGCTCACCCCTGGATAGCTAGTAGTTCCTACTCTGCAATTCCATATTTGGCCTCCCCTCACCTGGCTGCTCTGTTCGTTTCCATACGGTGCACATTGGTTGTAGAAAAACTCCAGCGATAGGGGAACTATCTGAGTACCTTTTGGGGGAAATTTGTGTAGCTGGGTTAAAAGTGACCTGACCACGTGTGTGTTTTGATTGGGCAAAGGCCCACTACCCATTCCCAAGTCAATTAAGTGACGTGAAAACCAGTGGAGGCATTTGTCCATTAGTTGAATTGTCGTTTCTTGCTGGTCCTCCCGCAAAATTGGTACGTTTGCCAAGACCAGTACAAGTGGAGGGAGGTGCAGGGCCTGATGCGGGTAAAGATTTGTTCTCGCCTTAGGTCTTGTAGAGTTCCGGGGGTTGTCCCCCCCCATCAACGGGGCCACCGGACAATTTCCTGTACCAGATTGGGTTTGAGTTGTTACTACCGTTGCCTTCTCCGGGGGTGCGTTGTTTTGGGAAGGAAGTACATATGGCCGTGGTGGAGGTCCACTTTCAGGACAAGGATTTAAAGGTTGATCTAAACCCAAGCTATTAGATGGGGGAAGTTGGTTAGGTTCCACAGCGTGGCAAGCAGGCCTGGGGGACGAAATCTCTGCAGGTCATAAGCTCCCTGTTCCATGTGCCTCTCCTCGATCTGTATCAGTTTTAATAGGAGCGGGTTCAATAAGATAGACATAATTTTTTCTAGGCTGCCCCCCATGGGACCGCCGGTGTGCCGTGATGTCAAGGTCGGTAAAGCGGTTGAGGGGGTAACATTTCCCGTAGTAGTATCCCCTTTTAGTTTTGTTGCTCGGGTAGTTCGTATAGCTTTTGGCTTCAAAGTCCCGCCACCCCTTCTTCTTTTTACCGGCAATTCGGTGTTAGTGTCCTTATTAGAGTCCTTGGGGGGGCAAAGATCCGGGGTCCTGGTAGGTGTTACGGGAGGGTAAGGGTCTCCGCCTGCGAGAGGTACTATCTGGGTAGTTGCTGGGTAGTCAGATGAATCTATTAGGGATCGGAGTGTGGTAACATTGTCAGCACCAATACCCCCCAGAGAGGACCGCTTCTGAGATGGGAAGGGCTCCAGTGACAAGCACCGTTCTGTCAGCTCAATTTCGTGTGAGAGGACACTCGCCGCCCGGTCAAAAATGCATCGAGGGTGGTTACTGTCCCGCCACTCACTTGCTCACTGAGCCCCTTCAGTTTCACCATTTCACAATAGGAGTCGCCCAAGACAGTCACTTCAGGATAAACAACTAATGTTAACACAGTACCTTATGAGGATGCCGAGTCGTTAGAGGGGTGGTCCAGCCCAGCCTCCTCCGGGCGTGGACGGGCCCACCCTTAACCCGGGCTTTGCCCGCGCGCGTCTCGCTCCGCGGGCCGGCGTCAGCATTTTATGCACGATCGAGCGCAAGGGAAGTCGGGAGTTGTGGTCCCCAGCGGCGTGTGTCGCAGCTTTTCCCCGTCCGAGGTGAAGAGTGCCCCAGCGTCCAGGAAGAATAGCCACCAGCAGGTAACAGTGCGGCAACAATTGCCACGGGCCAGCGTCAGCGTTTTATGCGCATTCTAGCACAAGGGAAGTCAGGAGTTGTGGTCCCCAGCGGCGTGTGTCGCAGCTTTTCCCCGTCCGAGGTGAAGAGTACCTCAGCGTCCAGGAAGAACAGCCACCAGCAGGTAAGAGTGCGGCTAGACTTAACTCAGAAAGTGCACTTTATATTGTTTGGTGTAAATCCGTTCAGTGTTATTCTTTTTTTTTATAGATAGGAGTTGTGTGAACTTCAAAGTTTTATTCTTTATAGGTATTTTCTCATTTGGGTCATATGACACTGATAGTCGCCATTCCATTAAGCAGTCTGATTATCTAGCAGCCCCTGAAACTTTTTCATGCAGCAGGCATTGCAGATGTTCCAGGCACTAGTCGCATGTCCTGAAAAGTGTCAGGGGGCATAACTAGGCTGCGGGAAAATGCCCTAACCCTAGGGAGGATGCTTGTGGATCCCAAAGGGGCAGATATCGCTCCAAAAAAAGATGCCAGACAACGGCCAGCCCCTCATTCAGTGGCTAGGATGCACCATGTTAGGTTTCTGGTGCGTAGACACTGCCAAAACCTTACTTGAACTACTGTGTCAACGAAAAATGGGGACTCCTCACTTGTGGCAGTGTTCTGGGGATGGATGTAGAAGGGATAGGTAGAGAAACACTGGAAGGGATAGAAAGATAAGCAATGGGCTCTGCAAAGATTAGGAGCAGTACTTAAGGCTGCTGTGGTTAGCGTATGTGATTTTTCTGCACCTACTGCAATGAAGTGGGAAACCACAGGTGAGTATGGGGTAATGCTTAGTGGAATACAGAAGTAGTACAACAAAAATCAGGTTTACGGGTTTCAGTAGCTGATGTTGCTATGACAGACTCCTTATCGACCAGAATATCAGGCTAGCTAGTAGTTCCCACTCTGCAATTCCATATTTGACCTCCCCTCACCTGGCCGCTCTGTTCGGTTCCATACGGTGCACATTGGTTGTAGAAAAACTCCAGCAATAGGGGAACTATCTGAGTACCTTTTGTGGGAAATTTGTGTAGCTGGGTTAAAAGTGACGTGTGTGTTATTAAAGTTTATGACCACACAGTCACCTGGGAAAATTTTATTAGATGTGCACAGCCATCCCACTCTCCTTGCCATGATAATTTGATTGGGCAAAGGCCCACTACCCATTCCCAAGTCAATTAAGTGTCGTGAAAACCAGTGGAGGCATTTGTCCATGAGTTGAATTGTCGTTTCGTGCTGGTCCTCCCGCAAAATTGGTACGTTTGCCAAGACCAGTGCAAGTGGAGAAGCCGCTGTAGGGAGGTGCAGGGCCTGATGCGGGTAAAAATTTGTTCCCTCCATAAGTCTTTCTGAGTTCTGGGGGTTGTCCCCCCCCCTCCATCAACGGGGCCACCGGACAATTTCCTGTACCAGATTGGGTTTGAGTTGTTACTACCGTTGCCTTCTCCGGGGGTGCGTTGGTTTGGGAAGGAAGTACATATGGCCGTGGTGGAGGTCCGCTTTCAGGACAAGGACCAGAATATCAGGAGGAAGCCACCGCAAACCAGACTGGACTGGATCTTAGGAGATAAGCAAAAGATAGAGGATACTCGGACGTACCACAGACAGCCATATAGGCAGCAGTAGGGGTCAGGGAAGGAACCTAGGGATGTGAGGGAACCGAAACTGAAGAAAACCACAAAGATGTGGGACGCAATAACAGATGCTTACTTAAACGACACAGAGAGCCACAACAACTAACACGACGTTGTCAGGCGTCTGCTCCGTATTATCTAGTCCCTTAAATCCTGGCACTACTCTTTCTGTCCCAGGACTGTCTTGTGACCAGGAAGTGAATAAAACCTGTAAGCCTGTCTTGCCTGCCTCGCCCTCCCACTACTACAGATTTCCACAAAATACCACTCCCACAGGGTGGCTCAAACCCGACGAGGCAGGAGACATAAAACACAATAACACCTAGAAAAGGGTTTCACTTTACAAAATGCAAAGACTCTTCGAATAAGGCTTTGGGTTTTATTTATGCAATACTCTCTAACAGAAAGGCTTTCCCAGATGTCAAATGAATAACATTCAAATGTATATAGAAATATATATGCTAGCAATAATAACACACTTGGCAACAGTTAAAAGCATGAATAATAATGAATAAACAAGCAGCAAATAATACTGGATGTCCTGCAAGAAATCAGAAAGATATATACACTAAATACATCAAATGATTACTTTGGATGTGCACTCTGACTCACTCACACATCATAAAAAAAACACCTCAAATGACCACAGCCACTGGAACCACGCATCACAATGGCACTAGTCTGAAACAAATCACCTCACCTGATTGTTCATGCGACATCCTTGCCAACTCAAGCTGGTGGAGCCCATAACAGCCAGGCAATGGAGTTGCGATCACGACTCAAATCCAAATTCTTGTGACAGTACGTCTACTCCACAAGTGAACTCCCAAGCTTGCTGTCAACATTCTCCGGCTTTATAGTCTCAAACACACCAGAAGGTGCGAGAGTCTTTCCCTCTGCGCCAAGGAAACTTACTGGAACTGGCCAGTTTCCATGCAAACATTCCAGGGCAAAAGGAGTTCCCATGTTCCCTCTACATTCTCACATGTTCCAGCCTTTATCTTAACGAAGCTTACGAAAGCCTTCCAGGGTACATTCAACAACCTCTTCTCCAAAACAAAACAGCCTTGAATGTGATCAACCCAAACAACTTGCAAACACTCTGGGGGCCTGTCTATGCGCGCAGAAAAGCTTAAGCAAGGCAGAGCCAGAATTCAGGATGACATGAGGCCATGTCAAAACCAATAGTAAGAACTTCATAATACTTCCCAATGTACAATACAATGCCCATTTGTGCACCACTGCTTATAGCATCACATACTTGATCTCTCAATGTACAACACAATGCACATTTGTGCACCACTTCTTATAGCATCAAATACTTCATCTCAATGTACAACACAATGCACATTTGTGCAGCACTGCTCATAACACTGCACTTCGAGACCAAAAAGTACATTCCACACCTCTCTCTCTCTCTCATGCTTTCAAATGCACATCCCACACGTTCTGTTCTTGGTAAGGCTGTCCTATTCTGTGACAGCTCCCACTGTAAGACTGCGAGATTACAAGAAAGAAACCTTCAAGAGAAACAAGTCATATGCAGGACGTCGTACATTCATGCTAGGGTAAAGTAAAACACCAAAGTCAATTAAAATGATGGTAGTCAAAGGTCATCACGTGGTGTCAGACCATAAGAGTGCCTCTAGCACTACATTCCACCCCATGACCTTTGACTATCATAACATACATATAACAAAAAATTAACTTCTTAAGTGAAAGCATAAATATAAATGCATTTAAAATAGCTCATGCATATCTGAATACTCAGCGTCAAGAATAAATGTATGATGAATACACAAAATGAATGCACAAATAGAATCAAGCATATGAACTCATTGATGCTCCTAATGTCACAAATGGCTAATTCTGGAACTTCTAGTATTGAAGCAGCCAAACTTATATATTTTGCTTAAAAATAAAGGAACTTCAAACATCATCTTTCATTTTCTGGATATGGTCAAAAATGAAAATATCCTCCTGTGTGAAAAGTCAGCACTCTCTTTCTTTGAAATTTTTAAACATTTTACTTCATGTTCATAACATCAGTCTATTATCACTGGCTAGATAAGTTTGTCTGGTTTGTTCAGCCAAAGGATTTCAGCAACAGTGTTGGTTTACGTTGTCCGGTGATCACTTCAGGGTTGGGGGGGGGACCCACACCCTCACGGTCCCTCTCAGACAAAGGCACCCACATGCAGGACAGGGACATCGGGTACACCAACACGTCGCAGTATGATCTGGAAAAGAAACAAGCATCACTCTTCTTGCAAAAAATATTTTTCAAAAAGCGCAGGTTCTCCTTTTTTAGGTCTCGCCTAGGCAGCGCGCATGCGCTGCTCTAGGAGGCGCTTTAGCCATCGGTCTTCACTTTTCAAGCACTGCACTCGTGGCGGCATCCACCTTGCGGGAGCGAGCAGCGGCGCGCCACAAGCACGAGTGCAGTGCTTGTAAAGTGAAGACTGCTCTCCCAAGCACGCGCGCGCGCACCACTCGCGGGCTCACCTCCTGCTCCCTACCTCATCTCCCTCTCTCTCCTCGCCCACACATTTTTTTTTATCTTTCTCACTCTTGGTATTTCACTCCCCTTTCGACTTCTTCACTCGAATTTCTCGCTTTCATCGCATCGTCTTTCTTTCCTTTCCTCTGGCCCTCTTCTCTCTCCTTCTCTTTTTCTCGCCTCTTTATCCTTTGCCATTTCTTATATACGAAAAACGCACCGACATGAACAATTTCATAACAGTATCGCGTTTCAGCGCGCACCACTCGAAGGCTCACCTCCTGCTCCCTACCTCATCTCCCTCTCTCCAAAACATTACAGCGATGAACTGCAGTCTGTCATATCACACCTCCTGAGAGTCCGCGCTGTAATTATTTCCCTTGTGTGGTGTTATAACAAAGTACAATTGTATCTCACTCTTGGTATTTCACTCCCCTTTGGACTTCTTCACTCGAATTTCTCGCTTTCATCTCATCGTCTTTCTTTCCTTTCCTCTGGCCCTCTTCTCTTTCCTTCTCCTTTTCTCGCCTCTTTATCCTTTGCCATTTCTTATATACGAAAAATGCACCGACATGAACATTTTCATAACAGTATCGCGTTTCAGCGCGCGCACCACTGGCGGGCTCACCTCCTGCTCCCTACCTCATCTCCCTCTCTCTCCAAAACATTACAGCGATGAACTGCAGTCTGTCATATCACACCTCCTGCGAGTCCGCGCTGTAAGTATTTTCCTTGTGTGGTGTCATGACAAAGTACAATTGTAGCCGGCGGTGGTCCTGCCTGCATGCAAGGAAAGCCAACGCTGTGTGCACAACATCTGCGCCATTGTCCCCGGGTTCGGGGCGCTGCTGAGAATGACGTCATTCGGTTCGCAAGCCAAAGCCGCCCCTTTCCGAGGCGTTGAGGATATGGTAGAATGTTACCAGATGAGGGAAAAGCGTACTAATGCCTGACTTGCAAAGTTTATTGATAGCGTGCTTGTACCCCTCAGCGATAGGCACTCCCATTCAGCGAGCTTCGACACTGTAGGCTGCATTTGCGTTTCCCAGCAGTTATTGTGAATCTTTGATAGCAGGGACTGAATGGACTGATAAACACAAGTAATCCCATCTCTAAATGGAGAACATAGACTATGAGTGATAAATTAGTATGGGCTGGGGCGGAGGGGCCATATGATTCTGCCTCTTTCCTTCATTTTTCATTGGGGTTTGAGATCCTTAGACTATTTGTGATCTCATTTGACAACCCAAAGTTAGGAGAGTTTGCATGCTCATTGGTCGGATGTTAGCTGACTGCATTTCTGCTGTGTACATTTGATGTCTTTTACTGAATTAAAATACTGTGACCTTGGCATATTTGAGGGGAAAGGAGGGTGACAGAAGGCAAAATGGCGCTTGAGTTTAACTCAACAGGTATCTACAGCTGAAGCCTGGACTGTTAAGAGCTGGCTTTATTGGAATTCGCCTTTATTTGGTGCGATGGAAGGATAAAAAAGTATCGTTGTTTTGTCTACGCTTATTTTTAAGAAAGTGGTATTCTCTTGAAATAACCAGCACTCCATATTTCTGCTTATGTAGCAAATTTTTTAGCACTTATCCAAAAGAGGAAACCTGTTCAAAACATAAACAGCTTCATTGCCTTCAATTTTTTATTTATTCAAAGCAGATACTGCAGTTTAAAATGCTTTTGTATCACATTTGTATAGAAAACGGCATTGATTTCTTACTACCTTTAATTGATGTAATTGTGTATTCTTTCATGTGTAATATTGGATACTTTTTTGGTCCCAATTTTACTGTATTAATTTGTTTTCTATCACGTGGTGGAAACAAAGCTGCAGCGACAGAGCTGCAAGCTTACCCTAGCAGCTCCAAGCCTTTGTGTGCTTACTGCTTTTTCGTCCTGATTTAACTGTGGTCATGTGTACTCTGTCACTTGCTAGGAGCAGAACTGTGAGAGCAAAACTGCAAGCTTCTTTTTGAAGCTCCTAGTGCTTGTTTGTTTACTGGTGTTTCCCATTGCTCTCCCTGGTATTCTTGCTCTGCCTTCTACCCCACTTTTGTGCCCCTTGCTCCCTGTCTGTTCATATTCCCCCAACCTCCTCCTCTCCTAACCAGTACTTTCCCCACTTCTCCGCTACAGCCAATAGGTCTCGCCTTTGGGAACTTATAAGTGTTTAGCCATGCAACAGTTGATGTTGTTGCACCAAGGATATTGTGCTGGATAACTAAACACTTAGAGGGTCCCAAAGGCGAGACCTATTGGCTATGCCAATGCTTGTCTGTTTTGGGTCTGATGGCACAATATTATCATTCCTGTCTGCACCGTTCTCTGCTGGCTCTGGGGAATTATCTGAGAATTCTACCCACACTATGGCCTCTGAATTCTTGGTATTGGAGTGAAACTCTCCTTCTCCTTGCTCAGTAAGAAGGGCTGGGGCAGTCTCCTTCCTGACTATTTCTCCACACACTGCTGAATACGTGCACCCTTGATTATTTGGCATGAGCCCAAGGCAATCCATATGCCCTATCTGCTCTGGTAACTTTCCTTTCTTCAACTGGCCCTTCACCATCTGTGGGACTGGTCTGCGCTGTGCATGCTGACACATAGGAATCACAGTTTTAAGTAAGTCTAGGGGAATATGCATCCCTTCATCCTCTGCCCACCTGTTTGTATGGTCTTTCTCTCCTAGGTGCTCGCACTTAGTCATGCACACCAAATCAGAATTGTGTGTCACCACCTGTCTCCAAGATTTTAGCCTTTTCATCTGTAAGGGAATTAAAGGTTCTGTCTAGTGAATGAATAGGACAAAGAGCATCTACTTGATACACTGTAGCTGCGCTTTGCAGTAAAATGTGCCACTTCACTGGGGAATCCTGTGTCTCAGGCACCTCAAACACCACCCCTGGACCTTCTATTGGGACCTGCACCAACTGTTCATGCAAAACTTCAGTTTCTGTCTGTATGAACCATTTGATCACATTTGCTTCTTGTGCATTATCTGTTCTGTATAACATGGGAAAAATCTTTAACCACTGCATTTGAGAAAATTCAAAAGTCAAAATCACATAATGCCTTATTGTCATCTGCCCAGTGTCTGTCAGCGTGTCCTATTCTGTGACAGCTCCCACTGTAAGACTGCGAGATTACAAGAAAGAAACCTTCAAGAGAAACAAGGCATATGCAGGACGTCGTACATTCATACTAGGGTAAAGTAAAACACCAAATACAATTAAAATGATGGTAGTCAAAGGTCATCACGTGGTGTCAGACCATAAGAGTGCTTCTAGCACTACAAAGCCAGCACAAGGTTGTACTCTAGAGTTCAAGTATTCATGGTTGCCTGTGCCCAATTTCAGTCTGCAACACCGACTCACCCCTTATGCCTGATTCCGTGTCTCCACTGAAATGGAGTAGTGACACATAGGATGGTGGCCCCACAAGTAGGGTAACAGCCCAGGCCCTGCTTCGAAATCCTTCTGCACATGGCCAAAGGCTGTGCTAAGTGAGTGCTGGACACATGTGCGGTGGGCATGCATCATACCACTAATGTTCTTTTTAAAAACAAAACACAGAAACAACAAAGTAAAGTAATGTCATGGTATCATATGAACACCTCAAAACCCCTGAAAATCACCAGTTATGGTCTATTATATGGACCATAAATCATGCCCCTGACAGGCCTCTGCATTGTGAAGTAAACTAGGTGCTATGCACCGTCATAGCATCTATCATGGTTAAAGCTAAAGAAAGCCAAACCAGACCCAACTCCATCCTGTCACTCAAAATCAGATGAGACGGCAAGTGAGTGTCAGGCAAAAAATCATAGCCCTAGAGGTGTCTTCTGACTCAGACCCAGTCCCACAACTGGTCTCTGACTTGATCCAAATCTTAGAGGAAACCAGTCAGATATTCTGTGGTGGAAGACAAGAGCCAGCCGAATATGTTGCATGCCACTGACCCACCCTCCTCCCCCCCCCCGACTTCACAGTTGTGACAGGGACACCAGTACTGTTTTGGTGAGGTCACCTGGGGGATATGGAGGTGAGAGAACTCTTCATCAACCTTTTGGAGCCTTGAGTATTCCGTCTGGCTCTGAAAGCCTTCCTGTTATCTATCAAGAGGATGCTGATGGAGTTCCTCAAGAACAAAACGACTGCCATTTGGTACTGCAACAAGCAGGGTAGTGTGGGTTTCTAGATTTTGTGCCAGGAGGCTCTACGACTCTGGAGCTGGCTGGTCCAGTAGGACATCTTTCTGGTAGCCAACCACCTTCCAGGGTCTCTTAATGCCAGAGCAGGTAAGCTGAGCAGACGTTGGCTGGAGGATCACGGGTAGGATCTCCGACCGAAGGTGGCAAGGGACATCTTTCACCAGTGGAATATGCCCTGGTTAGATCTGTTTGCCACTGTTGAGAATGTGCAGTGTCACAACTACTGTGCAGTGGAGTTTCCTCCAAGAAAATCAATGGGAGACTGCCCAACTGCTATGTAACACGGGTCTCTTTTACACGTTCCTGGGGTGCTCCTGTGTCAGCTCCACTCGATTGGCATCACGGGTCAGGCCTGGAAATGGCTGGCACCCTTCCTTGAGGGGAGGGGGCAAGAGGTCTGGTGCCATCCCTACTCTGCCGCCTCGCGCCAGTTGAAAATTGGGGTCCCGCAGGGTTCGGCTTTGAGTCCGACCCTATTTAACATCTACCTCACACCCCTAGACACGTTGGCGGAATCGCTGGGGGGCTAAAATTGTGTCGTACGCTGATGACACGCAGCTGTTGTTTACATGGAAGAACAACGAGCCCTGTCCTGGTTTGTCAATCAGTGCCTGCCTTTCTGCCAGGTGGCTGGCTGCGAATCAGCTGAAATGTAACGCAGGGAAGACAGAGTTACTTTTCTTCGGCAAGGGCGCTGAGACACCGCTGCAAGTCTTCTGGCCAGCGGACGCACCGGCCCCAATGGCGAACAACAACTCGGTAGTGAAAAATCTGGGGTTCATAATGGAAAACCAGTTGCTTTTCCACGCCCAAGTCAATGCGTTGGTAGTCACCTGTTTTTTCCTGTTACGTCTCTTGCGGAAATTTTTATTTTTTCTGTTAAGAGCCGCCAGACAACATGTGACTCAAGCCCTGATTATATCCCGGATGGACTATGGGAATGGTCTTTATCTTGGCATGCCTAGTTAACTGCTGGATCACTTCAGCTTGTCCAGAATGCAGCAGCCCGTACCATCTTCAAGCTTCCCCGGAATGCGCATGTGTCCCACCTTCTAAGGAGCCTTCATTGGCTCCCAGTAAGGAAAGGAGTAATCTTCAAGACCTTGCTGGTTACCCAGAAAGCCCTGTATGGGACTGGACCAGAGTACCTCAAACGAAAGATCGCATTCTATACCCCACGTAGAACTCTCAGTTCCTCTGACCTACTGCTAGCTAACACCCCCGAGTTAGAAAGTCGAGGACAGGGGGCAAGGCTCTTTCTTACCTTGGGCCTGCCCTCTGGAATAAAATGCCCTTTCACTTAAGAAGCATTGAATCGACTCCTCTGTTCCGAAAGAAACTAAAAACCTGGCTCTACTCTTGCCAATAATGTTTTCCTCCCCGCGGCTTCCCTTTCAGCTTTTAGCGCCAGGACACTCCTTGGAGTAACAGTGCGATCTATAAATACCCCTACATAGACATAGACTGCCTCTCCTGCCCTGAGTTCTGAGGAAAGTCAAGACAGTCCAGGCCCAAGTCATCTTAATAGCCCTAGACAGGACCAGGAGAGTATGGTATCTAGTGCTCCGCAGCATTAGCATTTACCCTCTGATCTGGCTATCATATAGAGAGGACCTCCTGTCGCAGCAGCGGGGGAAGTTCCTGTACCTGGGTCTCTGCAACCTACTCCTCCACGCATGGATAATGAGCATCAGCAGTTAATGTAGTGATATGTTGGTTCTGTAGGCCTCAGAAGTCACAGTGTCATCTTTGCAGCCCGATGCCCTTCGTGAAAGTCCAATATGCGTTAGGCTCTGGGACAAATTCATTGCCTGGTGTGGTACTCGTCATACCAACCCGATCAGATGTAATAATGTTTGTTCTATCCTTGGTCGTGCAAGTCCTTTCAATGAGCATGGGTAAAGGTTATTTTTTGGCCTTTTCCTATTAACCTCACCAACCCTCTCTATTTAAACCATCTGTTGTCATGCGTTTTATCAAAGGCCTAAATTGCATGTTTCCCCCGAAGTTGTTTATCAGGCCCCTATGGGTTTTAAACTTAGTGTTGACATTTCCTATGTGCGTGCACTTTGAGCTGATGCATAGCTGCTCACTGTGACTACTGACTCTCAAAACTGTTTTCTTGATTCCCATCACCTCTGCATGCCACATGAGGGAGCTGCAGGCTCTCACTGTGCAACTGCCCCAAGCCACTTTCCTCCTGGAAAAATTGGTGCTGAGGACTTGGCCAACCTTCTTACCCAACATTTTGCACCTTTTCATGTTAGCCAATCTGTTAACTCTGTCAGTGTATTTTAACCTATCTCACCCTTCAAAAAGAGGGAAAGAGGAGAGGCTTCATCGGCTCAATCCTAAAAGTGCTTTAAATTTCCACATTGACCGCACAAAAGAACTTTGCATGGATGATCAGCTCTTTGTGCGATTCTCGGGTGCTAAAAAAAAGGGAAAGCAGTGTAGAAAAGGGCCCTGTTAAGGTAGACATTCTTCTACATTAAAATCTCCTATGTGCTGGCCCTGAAACAATGCACCAGGGCCAAGGTCGCTGCTGTGACGGCATATACTGAGGGTGTACCGGTTCTGGACATGTGCCAGGCTGTGGCATGGCATCATAGCACACGTTCACAAAATACTGCAAGTTAGGTCCGAAGGGAGGGCCATTTTGTCTGCTTGGTCCTGAAAGAGTTTCTTAGTTGAGTTCACCTGTCAGACCTTCCACCTTTGAGAGGGGCTACTGTGGTTTATTCTAATATTGAGAAATCTATGGTTAGAATTATCCATCAGTTACTTACCTTCAGTAACACTCTTTCTGTTGAATGCTCCAACTGCAGTTTTCCCACTGCCCTCCCACCTCTCTCTATTGTGTGGAGTGGAATCCAGAACATCGTAATAAGGTTTCAAGTTAGAGTTTGGCACACTGTCACCTTCAATTTGTTTGAAATGCTCTGCGTCCGAGGGCGCAGGAGACATTGAGAAACTAACAGTCCACAGGGGTGGCGCTTGTGTGCGTCCCCACTCTGTCATGTCCAAGGCCATAAGTGGAGTCACTAAAGAGCCACATAGCATGACTTATCACACGTAGGTGCATTGCCATAAAACTATCCTTATCCAGTCTGGTGCCAGGGAATATTCTAAAGGTGAGGAATCTGCAGTGAGAGAAACCACCTGGAAGAGCTTTACTGAAGGTAAGTAACTTGTTCTTCAAGGCCATGTCTGCCTTGTCTAGCCGTCAGACCTAGAAAGAAGCCTACAGCTTTTAGCCGTCAGACCTAGAAAGAAGCTTACAGCTTCATGGTGCCAAGCATATATGACTTAAATATGTGTGAACTGAAACATGTTGCGTGAGTACCAGAAGACCAAGAAAGTCATGATGTTCTAAAGCAGGCATCCTTTGTTTCTCCTACGCTGTATAACCCTCATACTAAACAATTTACTTTTTGGTTCTGACTTGTCAGTGGTATTGAGAGTGGTGACACCAACAAAAAATTCAACCTATGAAACTCCCACAGAGAGACATAAAGTATGTAGCTATATGATAGCAGTATCCAGTTGTTTTTAGCCAAACTCCTACCATGCCTGTAAGGCACGCCACTGGTGGTGCAAACCAACACAACCCACTATCAGCAAACTACTTTTCTGGGTTATTGTTCTTGAGGCATACAACAAGATTATGCTTTTGGCTGGATTACTTGATTACTACATGAGAATCTGGACCACGTGTTCTATATGTTGCCTAGTGAAGGAATGCAAATAGGAACAAGATAGGGTACCTTTATTTATTATGGCAAGGTAGGAGTTCAGTCAATACTAAGAAAACAAGAACAACCCCATATGTCCAGGTGAACGTGGGTATAAACGTAGTAGATCAAGACAAATGTTCACCTGGAACTCATTTCAAATACAATGTGAATACAGACTTTTGTGCATAATTACTCTATGTAGAATGAGTCATAATAGAACAGACATCTATTCCGCAAAGACTGAATCTTATTACAAACTCTAAGAATAGTCTGAAAAACAGTGCTCCATCATTTCTGTATTCAATTTGATTCAGCCGAACCGAAGTTTCATTAGTAATGATATGGAAAAATATCTGATTGTATTCATAAAAAAGTGAAAAGAGTCAGAAAAGCACCCCAAGTGAAAAACCAGACCTAAAGAACGAAAAAGTGGTCATGCAGGTGAATACAGTAAACAAATTGGTTTCTCTCAAGAGGGAGCCAGTTGTTCATTAACATATGCAACACAAAAGGTAAATACACAGTTTGTTCATTGTACATGACTACAGTCTGTCTCCTTTTAATGTCAACAACGTTTAGACCCCAATTGCGGATGCTGGGGTCTCAGCAGGACTGTAGAGTAACCTGGAGGACTAAGAGGATGTCAAATATTTGTGGTATGGCTGAAGATGATAATGTAAATTATTGAAGTAAAGAGCACTGAGTAAGGGTACATACCGGTTATGTCACCGAAAGTAGTCTATGTCATTACTTGTAGATCAGATTCGCTAATAGGCCAGATTCTCTCAGCGCGTGTGGGCCAGGCAGGCAGGTATGTACGGTATGATTCTCATCAATTCTAAAAAGAGGGGTAAGGGGCATAAGTCTATTCTTCTTAGAACATTATATCAAGAATTGTGCAGGGTGTGCCCTTCTTACCAATATGTACTGTATACTGTGGCCAATAATTCTGTGAGCAATAGGATGACCTAAAGAAACAGAAAAAACAGTATAAAAATAAATTCTGTTTCACTAGGTATTATAGAAGGTCCAACAAAACTGTTCTTACCCAAATAAGAGTGAATTGGAGCTCAACAAGGCTACACTCATGCGGTCTCCGGGTCAGAGATCCGCAAATCATCAGTCGAGAGCCCGCCGGCTTGCCGGTGCGGGAAGAAATAGACGCTCCATCGCGCCACGTCCTCACGTGGAGGCGTACCTATGGGCATGTCTCATGGGGGCATGCCCCACTAAGGGATAAATCCAGACATTCTACGATACCGGAGCTTCGAAGAGAGGCGTGCCTGTACACTTCAATAGTGCGTGTCAAGGCAGTACCCTGACATGGGAAACAAGACGGTTCAGGCTAATGCTGAACCGAACAAAAACGAAAAAGAATCACAGGAGACAAATGCAAAAAATATATACCGAGTCAAAGGCAGTTAAAAATTTAAAAAAATAGTTCAGGAAAAATAATTTCTTGAGACTTGGTGTCTGGAATTAAACCGGCACAGGCAGCACCGAAGTGCTGTGGGAAGCTCCTCCCTAGGAGCTATTCCCTGCACAGGAATCCGGATGAGAATAGAAATAATGCAGCAATGATTCAGGGGGCACAGTGCTAAATGGATGCCTATTCATATTCCTAGTATTGATTAAAGGGACACATTGCTAACAGGATGCAATATCGTATCCCCAGAATGAAAAAGGGGGATGGGCAATAATATCAGCATGGTGGAGGTTCATATTCAGACACTCACCTAAAGGAGAAAGGGGAACTCATTAGCAACAGGTGAAATTACAACTGGAAAAAAATACAACATCAAAGTGCCCACAGATATGTCCAATTGGCATGGCTGATTACTGTCCAGCGGCAATACAAAAAATTGTAAAAGACTGTGCACTTTGATTGAAATATATAAGTCAATGCTAGTAACAAACAATGACATTCAGAATGAGTGTCTTAACAAATAGTAATGTAAAGTGACGGACAAAGCATTCATGAGCTTACTAACAAATAATCAAAGGACAAAAGAGACTGACATAGTCACATCATTGGGAAATAAAGTTGCAACATTTTTCTATTGTATTCAATTAATTTCTGAAAGAGTCATTCTTGTCTATCCTTTTACATTCCAGTCTTTCAAGGATGCGCAACATATCCCCACCTCGGGGTGGAAGATAGGCTTTCGCAATGACTTGCCACTTGATGTGGTCTGCTGTATGCTGCTTTTCGAAGTAGTGGCCAACCATAGGAGCTGGCAAAATCTGACAATGGATCCTGCTTCTGTGTTGTGATATTCTGGTCTTGAATGGTTGCAATGTTTGGCCTACAGAGATCAATCCGCAAGGGCACCAGGCACAATATATTTAATTTCTAGAAGCACAGTTAGTGTAGTGTTGTAAAGTGTAGCGTGTGTGACCATGTGTGAACGTCTTAGTATTTCTGGTATATTCACAAGCGGCATAGTTCCCAAATTTAAAATGGCTCTTGATGGGATTGAGGCCCCATTAGGACAGGATGGTATCATTGTGTTTGGTGACATCAAAGTTAGCATGAACAAGATGGTCCTTAATGTTTTTGCCTCTCTTATATGAAAACAGTGGGAGTTCCTTAAGGCAATCAATAGTTGCAAGAACAGGCCAGTGTTTCCTAATAATCTTCACTATTTTAGTAGTTTCTGGACAGAATGTTGTCACACATGCTATTTTATCTGGTGTATCTTCCGTCTGGGTCTGTAATATCTGTTCTCTCGGACTGAACCACGCTTTTTTCATGGAGTTCCTTGCAAGGCATCTAGGGTACCCCCACTCACGGAGCTTCTCACTGAGTATTGACCCCTCCCTGAAATTTCTTTTCTTGAGGGTACAGTTTCTGCGTAATCTGAGAAACTGTCCGTATGGGAGTCAGTCTTTTAGGGCTGTGGGATGGAATCTTTTGTGTTGCAACAATGTATTTCGTTCTGATGGTTATCAGCGTGTTTTATCTCCAGGTCTAAAAATGGGATACTGTTGCAACTGATGCTATGAGTAAATCTTAAATGTTGCTGGCTATTGTTGAGATATTGTATAAACCCTGGTAAATCTGATTGAGAACCTTTCCATATCAAAAAAAGATTGTCAATGTATCTTTTCCAACATCTAACATTGTCAAAAAAAGGGGTTGTGATAAGTAGTAAAATAGCCTTTTTCAAAATGACCCACATACAGATGCGCTAGATTTGGAGCAAAATGACTCCCATAGAAGTCCCTGAGCACTGTTGGTAGTAATCTTGTTTAACCCCTTCGCTGCTAGGCCTTTTACCCTCCTGTGCTAAGCCTTTTTTTTGGCTATTTGGGGTAGTTCGCGCTTAGGGCCCTGTAACTTTTTGACCACATAAGGTATCCATGCCAAATTTGCGTCCTTTTTTTCCAACATCATGGGGATTCTAAAGGTACCCAGGGTTTGTGGATTCCCCTGGAGGGGACCCAGAAATTTGCCAAAATACAGCTAAATTTTGGTTTTTGGGGGAAAAATGCGAAAAAAGGGCTACAGATGAAAGCATCTGGTTTTTTCCCTGCAAATGGCATCAAAAAGGGGTTGTGGTGCTGAAATCACCATCTTCCCAGCTTTCAGGGACAAGCAGACTTTTGTCAGAAAACCTAAATTTTGTACACAGTTTTGGCATTTTTCTGGGACATAGCCTATTTTTGCTATTTTTTGTGCTTTCAACCTCCTTCCAGTTAATGGTAGAAATGGGTATGAAAGCAATAATGCATCCTGGAAAGCCATACATTTCTGAAAAGTAGACAAAATTCTGAATTCAGCAAGGGGTCATTTGTGTAGATCCTTCAAGTTTTCTTTATAGAAACAAACAGTTAAATATAGGAAAAATTGAAAATTAGTTGAAAAAAACAGCCATTTGTGTCAACGTTTTCACCTGTAACTTCTTCTAATTATGACAGCTATTTGAAAGCAATATACCATTACATCCTCTGGACCTTTCTGGATGTGGTGATATATAGGACTTGTAGGTTCACCAAGAACCCGACGAACCCAGAGCCAATAACTGAGCAGCGTCTTGCAATGGTTTTTATTATGTCCCGGGTATATAGCAATTATTCTGGGAAAATTTATACATGGAAAAATAGGTATGAAAGACTCCTATGTATTTCTGAAATGGGAACAAAATATAGAGTTTAGAAACAGTAGATATTTCACATTTCCGAAATTGGGAGTACCCATACTAGCATGAGAATTATAGGTCATTTTTCAAAATGACTTCTTTTTTACACATTGTCTTTCATTTGGAAGGCAGAAATGCATCGAAAGTCAATAGATAATAACAGTTGCTCTACAATTTTGTGTTACCCCAAGTCTCCCGATAAAAATGGTACCTCACTTGTGTGGGTAGGCCTATTGCCCGCGACAGTAAACGGCCCATAACGCAACGTGGACACACCACATTTTCACTGTGAAAAATGACTCTTTTTTTGCAAAGTGCCTAGCTAGTTTTTGAACCCTAGCTCTGCCGGCACCTAGGGAAACCTAGCAAAACTATACATTTTTAAAAACTAGACACCCAGGGAAATCCAGGATGGGGTGACTTGACTGGCTCTCACCTGGTTCTGTTACCCAGAATCCCTTGCAAACCTAAAAAATTGTCAAAAGAAACACATTTTCCTCACTTTTCTGTGGTGGAAAGTTCTGGAATCTGCGTGGATCCACAAAATTCCACCCACCCCGTGTTCCCCAAAGTCTTTCGAGAAAAACGGTACCCCACTTGTGTGGGTAGGCCTAGTGCCCGCGACAGGAAACGGCCCAAAACGCAACGTGGACACACTACATTTTCACAGTGAAAAATGACCCTTTTTTTGCAAAGTGCCTAGCTATAGTTTTTGAACCCTAGCTCTGCCGGCACCTAGGGAAACCTAGCAAACCTATACATTTTTGAAAACTAGACACCCAGGGGAATCCAGGATGGGGTGACTTGACTGGCTCTCGCCAGGTTCTGGTACCCAGAATCCCTTGCAAACCTAAAAAATTGTCAAAAAAACCACATTTTCCTCACTTTTCTGTGGTGGAAAGTTCTGGAATCTGCGTGGATCCACAAAATTCCACCCACCCCGCGTTCCCCAAAGTCTTCCAAAAAAAATGGTACCTCACTTGTGTGGGTAGGCCTAGTGCCCGCGACAGGAAACAGCGCAAACCGCAACGTGGACACACCACATTTTCACAGTGAAAAATGACCCTTTTTTTGCAAAGTGCCTGGCTGTAGTTTTTGAACCCTAGCTCTGCCGACACCTAGGGAAACCTAGCAAACCTATACATTTTTGAAAACTAGACACCCAGGGGAATCCAGGATGGGGTGACTTAACTGGCTCTCACCAGGTTCTAGTACCCAAAATCCCTTGCAAACCTAAAAAATTGTCAAAAAAACCACATTTTCTTCACTTTTCTGTGGTGGAAAGTTCTGGAATCTGCGTGGATCCACGAAATTCCAGCCACGCCGCGTTCCCCAAAGTCTTCCAAAAAAAATGGTACCTCACTTGTGTGGGTAGGCCTAGTGCCCGCGACAGGAAACAGCGCAAACCGCAACGTGGACACACCACATTTTCACAGTGAAAAATGACCTTTTTTTTGCAAAGTGCCTGGCTGTAGTTTTTGAACCCTAGCTCTGCCGGCACCCAGGGAAACCTAGCAAACCTATACATTTTTGAAAACTAGACACCCAGGGGAATCCAGGATGGGGTGACTTGACTGGCTCTCACTAGGTTCTAGTACCCAGAATCCCTTGCAAACCTAAAAAATTGTCAAAAAAACCACATTTTCCTCACTTTTCTGTGGTGGAAAGTTCTGGAATCTGCGTGGATCCACGAAATTCCAGCCACGCCGCGTTCCCCAAAGTCTTCCGAGAAAAATGGTACCTCACTTGTGTGGGTAGGCCTAGTGCCCGCGACAGGAAACAGCGCAAAACGCAACGTGGACACACCACATTTTCACAGTGAAAAATGACCCTTTTTTTGCAAAGTGCCTAGCTGTAGTTTTTGAACCCTAGCTCTGCCGGCACCTAGGGAAACCTAGCAAACCTATACATTTTTGAAAACTAGACACCCAGGGGAATCCAGGATGGGGTGACTCGACTGGCTCTCACGAGGTTCTGGTGCCCAGAATCCCTTGCAAACCTAAATAATTGTAAAAAAAAACCACATTTTCCTCACTTTTCTGTGGTAGAAAGTTCTGGAATCTGCGTGGATCCACAAAATTCCACCCACCCCGCATTCCCCAAAGTCTTCCGAGAAAAATGGTACCTCACTTGTGTGGGTAGGCCTAGTGCCCGCGACAGGAAACAGCGCAAAACGCAACGTGGACACACCACATTTTCACAGTGAAAAATGACCCTTTTTTTGCAAAGTGCCTAGCTGTAGTTTTTGAACCCTAGATCTGCCGGCACCTAGGGAAACCTAGCAAACCTACACATTTTGGAAAACTAGACACCCAGGGGAATCCAGGATGGGGTGACTTGACTGGCTCTCACCAGGTTCTGTTACCCAGAATCCCATGCAAACCTAAAAAATTGTCAAAAAAACCACATTTTCCTCACTTTTCTGTGGTGGAAAGTTCTGGAATCTGCGTGGATCCACAAAATTCCACCCACCCCGCGTTCCTCAAAGTCTTCCGAGAAAAATGGTACCTCACTTGTGTGGGTAGGCCTCGTGCCCGCGATAGGAAACAGCGCAAAACGCAACGTGGACACACCACATTTTCACAGTGAAAAATGACCCTTTTTTGCAAAGTGCCTAGCTGTAGTTTTTGAACCCTAGCTCTGCCGGCACCTAGGAAACCTGCCAAACCCACACATTTCTGAAAAGTAGATACCCGGGGATTTCAGGGAGGTATGGCTTGCGTGGATCCTCCAACGTTTCTTACCCAGAATCCCCTGCAAACCTGAAATTGTGCTGAAAAAATCACTTTTTCACACATTTGTGTGTGGGAAAGTTGTGGCATCACCGGGCTGACACAAATTTCCTACCACCCAGCGTTCCCAGGTCTCCCGATAAAAATGGGGCCTCACTCGGGTGGGAGGCCCAAGTACCCGCGACAGGCAAGGGCCCAAAACGTATTGAGGCGACATCAAAATTGCCTATCACTAAACGACCTGGTGTTTTGCAAGGGGGGTCCCATGACTTTTTGGCCCGGGGCTCGGCGGCCACCTAGGTAAACCTACCAAGCCCGCACATTTCTGAAAACTAGACACCTGGGGGATTCCAGGGAGGTATGGCTTGCATGGATCCCCCAACGTTTTCTTACCCAGAATCCCCTGCAAACCTGAACATTTGCTGAAAAAATCACTTTTTTCACACATTTGTGTGTGGGAAAGTTGTGGCATCACCGGGCTGACACAAATTTCCTACCACCGAGCGTTCCTCCATGTCTCCCGATTAAAATGGTGCCTCACTCGGGTGGGAGGCCCAAGTACCCGCGACAGGCAAGGGGCCCAAAACATTTTGTGATAGGCAATTTTGATGTCGCCTCAATATGTTTAGGGCCCTTGCCTGTCGCAGGTTCTTTTTATCGGGAGACATGGTCGAACGCTGGGTGGTAGGAAATTTGTGTCAGCCCGGTGATGCCACAACTTTCCCACACACAAATGTGTGAAAAAAGTGATTTTTTCAGCACAATTTCAGGTTTGCAGGGGATTCTGGGTAAGAAAACGTTGGGGGATCCACGCAAGCCATACCTCCCTGGAATCCCCCAGGTGTGTACTTTTCAGAAATGTGTGGGTTTGGTAGGTTTCCCTAGGTGGCTGCCGAGCCCCGGGCCAAAAAGTCATGGGACCCCCCTTGCAAAACCAGGTCGTTTTGTGATAGGCAATCTTGATGTCGCCTCAATACGTTTTGGGCCCTTGCCTGTCGCGGGTACTTGGGCCTCCCACCCGAGTGAGGCACCATTTTTATCAGGAGACCTGGACGAACGCTGGGTGGTAGGAAATTTGTGTCAGCCCGGTGATTCCACAACTTTCCCACACACAAATGTGTTAAAAAAATGATTTTTTTCAGCAAAATTTCAGGTTTGCAGGGGATTCTGGGTAAGAAAACGTTGGGGGATCCACGCAAGCCATACCTCCCTGGAATCCCGGGTGTCTAGTTTTCAGAAATGTGTGGGTTTGGTAGGTTTCCCTAGGTGGCCGCCGAGCCCCGGGCCAAAAAGTCATGGGACCCCCTTGCAAAACCAGGTCGTTTTGTGATAGGCAATTTTGATGTCGCCTCAATACGTTTTGGGCCCTTGCCTGTCGCGGGTACTTGGGCCTCCCACCCGAGTGAGGCACCATTTTTATCGGGAGACCTGGGCGAACGCTGGGTGGTAGGAAATTTGTGTCAGCCCGGTGATGCCACAACTTTCCCACACACAAATGTGTGAAAAAGCGAATATTTAAGCAACATTTCAGGTTTGCAGGGGATTCTGGGTAAGAAAACGTTGGGGGATCCACGCAAGCCATACCTCCCTGGAATCCCCCGGGTGTCTACTTTTCAGAAATGTGTGGATTTGGTAGGTTTCCCTAGGTGGCCGCCGAGCACAGGCCAAAAACCCAGGTGACCCCCCTTGCAAAACCAGGTCGTTTTGTGATAGGCAATTTTGATGTCGCCTCAATACGTTTTTGGCCTTTGCCTGTCGCGGGTACTTGTGCCTCCCACATGAGTGAGGCACCATTTTTATCGGGAGACCTGGGGGAACGCTGGGTGGTAGGAAATTTGTGCCAGCCCAGTGATGCCACAACTTTCCCACACAAAAATATGTGGAAAAAGTGATTTTTTTCAGCTAAATTTGAGGTTTGCAGAGGATTCTGGGGAAGAAAACGTGGGGGGATCCACGCAAGCCATACCTCCCTGGAATCCCCCGGGTGTCTAGTTTTCAGAAATGTGTGGGTTTGGTAGGTTTCCCTAGATGGCCGCCGACCCCGGGGCAAAAAACCCAGGTAACCCCCGTGCAAAACCAGGTTGGTTTGTGATAGGTAATTTTGATGTCGCCTCACTAGGTTTTGGGCCCTTGCCTGTCGCGAGTACTTGACCCACCCACACAAGTGAGGTACCATTTTTCTCGGAAGACTTTGGGGAATGCGGGGTGAGTGGAATTTTGTGGATCCACACAGATTCCAGAACTTTCCACCACAGAAATGTGAAGAAAATGTGTTTTTTTAATACACATTTTGAGGTTTGCAAGGGATTCTGGGTAACAGAACCTGGTGAGAGCCAGTCAAGTCACCCCATCCTGGATTCCCCTGGGTGTCTAGTTTTCAAAAATGTACAGGTTTGCTAGGTTTCCCTATGTGCCGGCTGCGCTAGGGCCCAAAATCCACAGGTAGGCATATTGCTAAAAACAAATCCGTGCCTAGTCGGCTTTCTGCCGCCCTGGGGGAGGATATCGGGGGGTGGGGTTGCCCCGATATGCCCCCAAGGGGGGCAGAAACACTGTGGCTATTTTTTGGGGGATAGGGGCATTGGTATGCCCATTCTGGGCAGCCCCCACCCCCACACATAAAAAAGCCAGCGTAATCGTTGGCGTCTACTGGGCTTTTTGCCCCCCCAGTAGCCCCCCATCTTCCCCCCAGGGGGGGCAGAAAGGCTGTAATTGTTGCGGGTGGGGGATGGGGGCATTGACATGCCCGTTTTGGGCAGCCCTCACCCTAATTAAAATTTGCCCAAAAAAATCCCTGGCGTCTAGTGGGCTTTTTGCCCCCCCGGGTGGGCAGATTGGGGGCTACTGCCCCATCTGCCCCCCAGGGGGGGCAGGAAGGCTGTAATGTTTGCGGGGAGGGGGTGGGGCATGAGCATGCCCGTTTTGGGCAGCCCCCACCCTAATTCAAATTTGCCCCAAAAAAATCCCTGGCGTCTAGTGGGCTTTTTGCCCCCCCGGCAGGGCAGATTGAGGGCTAATGCCCCCATCTGCCCCCAAGGGGGCAGAAAGTCCACTAGACGCCAGGGGCTTGGGCAAATTTTAATTAGGGTGGGGGCTGCCCAAACGGGCATGCCAATGCTCCCACCCTAATTAAAATTTGCCCCAAAAAATCCCTGGCGTCTAGTGGGCTCTTTGCCACCCCGGGGGGGGCAGATTGGGGGCTCCTGCCCCACCTGCCCCCCATGGGGGGCAGGAAGGCTGTTATTTTTGCGGGGGAGGGGGTGGGGACATGGGCATGCCCGTTTTGGGAGCCCCCACCCTAATTCAAATTTGCCCCCAAAAAATCCCTGGCGTCTAGTGGGCTTTTTGCCCCCCCCCCACCCCCGGCGGGGCAGATTGGGGGCTAAAGCCCACTAGACGCCAGGGAGTTTTTTGGGCAAATTTTAATTAGGGTGGGGGCATTGGCATGCCCGTTTTGGGCAGCCCCCACCCTAATTTAAATTTGCCCCAAAAAATCCCTGGCGTCTAGTGGGCTTTTTGCCCCCCCGGCGGGGCAGATTGGGGGCTAATGCCCCCATCTGTCCCCCAGGGGGGGCAAAGAGCCCACTAGACGCCAGGGATTTTTTGGGGCAAATTTAAATTAGGGTGGGGGCATTGGCATGCCCGTTTTGGGCAGCCCCCACCCTAATTTAAATTTGCCCCAAAAAATCCCTGGCGTCTAGTGGGCTTTTTGCCCCCACGGGGGGCAGATTGGGGGCTACTGCCCCATCTGCCCCCCAGGGGGGCAGGAAGGCTGTAATTTTTCCGGGGAGGGGGTGGGGGCATGAGCATGCCCATTTTGGGCAGCCCCCACCCTAATTCAAATTTGCCCCAAAAAAATCCCTGGTGACTAGTGGGCTTTTTGCCCCCCCCCCGGCGGGGCATATTGGGGGCCAATGCCCCCATCTGCCCCCAAGGGGGGGGCAGAAAGTCCACTAGACGCCAGGGAGTTTTTTGGGCAAATTTTAATTAGGGTGGGGGCTGCCCAAAACGGGCATGCCAATGCCCCCACCCTAATTAAAATTTCCCCCAAAAAATCCCTGGCGTCTAGTGGGCTTTTTGCCCCCCCGGGGGGGCATATTGGGGGCTACTGCCCCATCTGCCCCCCAGGGGGGGCAGGAAGGCTCTTATTTTTGCGGGGGAGGGGGTGGGGGCATGGGCATGCCCGTTTTGGGAGCCCCCACCCTAATTCAAATTTGCCCCCAAAAAATCCCTGGCGTCTAGTGGGCTTAATGCCCCCATCTGCCCCTCAGGGGGGGGCAGAAAGTCCACTAGACGCCAGGGAGTTTTTTGGGCAAATTTTAATTAGGGTGGGGGCTGCCCAAAATGGGCATGCCAATGCCCCCACCCTAATTAAAATTTGCCCATAAAATTCCTGGCGTCTACTGGGCTTTTTACCCCCCCGGGGGGGCAGATTTGGGGCTAATGCCCCCAGCTGCCCCCCAAGAGGGGCAGAAAGGCTGTCATTTTTGCGGGGGGTGGGTGGGGGTATGGGCCTGCCCATATTGGGCAGCCCCCACCACGAATTATAATAAAAAAAAAATCCCTGGCGTATAGTGGGCTTTTTGCCCCCCCGGGGGGGCAGATTGGGGGCTACTGCCCCCCAGGGGGGGCAGAAAGGCTGTAAATGTTGCGGGGTGGGGGCATGGACATGCCCTTTATGGGCAGCCCCCACCCTAATAAATTATGCGGCAAAAAAAAATATCCCTGGGGACTAGTGGGCTTTTTGCCCCCCCCCCCGGGGGGGCAAAAAGACTAAATCACGCCCAAAAAAATTGGGGGCGAGCAAAAGCCCTTGCCCAAGGGGCCGCTCCCCCCTCCCTGGTGTCTAGTGGGTGGATCCCTGCTTGGGGATCGCCCTCCTGGGGCGATCCCCAAGCAGGGATCCACTGGGGAGGGGTATCATTGGAAAGGGGAGATTCTCCCCTTTCCAATGATACCTCTCCCGTCTTTCTACGTGCCCGGGGGGCTGAGATAGCCCCCTGAGCACATAGAAAGTGAAACTGTCATTTCAGTTTCGGTTTCTGTGCAATGAGGACAGTGCGACGTGCGCGCTGATCCTCATGGCACAGAAACCAGGGAGGGGGCCTCGGGAGCCGGGGAAGCTCTTCCCCAGCTCCCAAGGTCACAGGGGTGAAATAGAAATCCCTCTGCTGTCTGCAGCAGAGAGATTTCGTGCCCCTGGCCTCATGACGGAATGGTTCCGTCATGAGCACAGGGGCACCGATGCTCATGACGGAACCATTCCGTCATGAGCATCGAAGGGGTTAAACATGAAATAGAGGTTAACGGTATCTCAAGGAGTTCCACTATTAACTCTGTGGGGATATTCACTAGAGCCAAATGGTAGTTCGAGACATCTCTAATAACCTCAATACTTTCCTGCTGTGGAAAGTTTGTATACAGTGAGTCCATGTCTAAATCACAAGCATTTCACATGTAGGGTCAAAGTCTAGACCTTCAATGAGGTTGATCATGAATGTGCTATCACGCACATATGTTTCCAATAAGGGGCCGGAATCTTTAATGAAAATGTTAATATAATTTCCCAGTGGTTCCAGAACCGAGTCGCAACCAGAGAGTATTGGTCTGCCAGGGGGATTGCCTATGTTTTTATGAATCTTGTGTAATGCGTAGAGTAAGTGGGTCCTTGGAGACTTCTTGTTCAAAAATTCAAATTCTAGTTGAGTTAGAAACCCTTGTTCCAACGCATGAGTCGTGGTCGCAAGGATCTTCTGTTTGATTCCTCTGAGTGGGTTTGAGAACATCTTTTTGTAGTTATTGGTGTTAAGTTGTATAGTGATTTCTGCCTCATATGAATCTCTGTCTTATATAACAATTCCCCCTCCTTTAATGGCAGGTTTGATTATAATAGACTTATACTTTTTGAGCTGGTTGAGAGACTACCTTTGTTTCCATGAGATATTGTGGTATAAATGTTGAAGCAGGCCATATGTTAACCTTAAGACTACCAGATCATTTGCCCCATACAATAGCTCATGGCAAGAAAGGCAGTCTCACAACCAACTCGAAATGGAGAAGTCCATTATAATCAAACCTACCGATAAAGGAGGAGGGATTGTTATACAAGACAGATTTAGCCGCAGATTCCTTACCGACCCACCCATCCTCCCCGCAATGGGAACGGATTTCTGGGGGCAAGGCTTTCCCCTTTGAGGACCCTGGTTTTCCACATCAGTTAGTGTACTCCGTGGCTATGCACTTCTGACGTGGAAAGTCACAAAAAGTAACTGACACCAGCACGCCTGGGTGTCTCCTGTATAGGCACCGCAACAATGCCTCGTGGAGCAGAATGACCCCACCTACCGACGCTCAGGGGTACTGCTCACGAAAACTTTCCGGATCCAGTCTGACTCCTGGGGATAGTTCTAAGGTAAGGAATCTGTGGATAGAAAGATCCCAAATTAAAGATCTTCACACTGGTACCTCCAATTGTTTGTGCTCCGCTGCTGGGGGCATGGAAAGAGTCAAACAAGAAGCTGACGTAGGGCACGCAGGTGTGGCACTTGCATATGGCTCTGCTTTGTCACTTCTGGAAGTGGAATAAGGTCAACACAGAGCTGCACAGTGCTACCAGGTGCCTGGAGAATATTCCAAAGGTGTAGAGTCTGCGGTTAGATAGAAAAGAAAGGATGTTGCCGAAGGTAAGTAACTTGTTCTTCAGACCTCCACCCACCGCTGTCATTTCCCCTAATTTTCCCTTCCCCTTCTCCCGCCAGTATTATTTTTTCACAATCATATCCATAGCCTCTTACATGCCCCACCCTAGTTATGATATCAAAACAGCTGGCTTGCTGTAGGAGGATGAGTGTTAGGATAGAGATAGCATAGGTTATGTGTAAGTGGATGTCTAGTGTTTGGGGATGAGTGTGGTTAAATTTTTGGCTGTATCTGGTGATTACTAATGTTTTTTTTGTTTCTTTTGCTGCCATAATCAGTGTCTCCTTGGAAGAAAAAGAGTGGTGAGTAACCAAAATAGTTTCCTACAGTTTAGCCCATATCAAAATGACATCCATGTGGCATGTAATGAGGATGCTTCACAGACTTCAGAATCTCTAGATGAACAATGGATGATCCAGCCTCTCTCCTACTCTAGGATCCCCTCTTAGTGCCCCTACTCTCATTGTGCTGCCTGGTTGTCTCCATTGGGACCTCTGAGCCCTGCTCAGCCCTCCCTTCTGGCTTGAAGGTGTAGTGACAGGATAGCCAGGAGTAAATGGACTCTGACTTGGAAAATTATGCTTATGTCTCTATAACAGCTGCAGAAATTTCACCATCTGAACTTTTACTGGGAGCACAATAAAGTTCCCACTGCATTGCTGTATTTGACCATGGGCTGCTGTGGTTAATCTTTCACTTGTGAACCCCAGACACTCAACACCAGTGGACCTGGTAACCCATGTGCATTGGCACTTGGCCTCAGCTGTAGTCCCCCATAAGACCTACCCGTCTTTGTGGCCCCCTGGTAGGATTTTTGGGTTAGCATGACCTAAAGGAGGTGTCACCGACTTGCATTGGCCCTATCATGTGAGATGACCCTCGCTAGCATTGTTTACACTGCATGTGGCAACTGCTGAGTATTTATGTGTGTGGATAATAAGCAGCGAAGCCCCCAGATATCACAGCTGGCTGTGCACAGCGATGAAGCCCTGACTCCAGGACAGCTATAAATCATGAGAACTAGTTAAGTTAAAGCTGTTTTATTGCCTTGAGATGCTCCAGGGCAGCTCTTAGTACAGGCGGTATTTACCAAAAACCTTTTGGGGCATCTGCAGTCTTTACTGCATACAACATATAACTGCTTTAGGTATTTATCCCTCCTATTATGTGTCCTTTTTCTTTTTAAAGTAAAAGCACTTGATTCATTAAGAGATAAGGTGCACTTGTTGAGTCCTGAATTTTTAGTCCATGCCACCTCCCTGGGTAATCTTGGTCTCTCTCTGTGTAGCTACCATGAGGCTCAGAGTTACTCCAGTAGCACAGAGGTTCAATGATATCAGAGGTAAAAGGCCCAAATGACATAACCGAAGCCAAGTATAAACTGTTTGTCCTTTGCCCACTGGCCCCAACCAGTTCCCTCAAAGTGGCTTGATGGCTGGTGATGGGAGGATCGACCCTAGTGATGTGCAGAAGTCTCTCACTACGTGCAGGTACCTGTTATGTCCAGAGCTTGGTGCTGGTTTGGCTGGACTTGAGCAGTGGCTTGACACAGATGGTCTCCTTAACCCGAAAATTGAAATCCAGGGATAAGTTAAAAAAATCACCTGCACCAATTGTCAGTTTCATAAGGGCTAGTTAAACTGAACTATGCCCCCTTTCCTTGGGACAGGCTCTTTTAAGTCCTCACAACACTCAGGATCCTGTACTGTAAAATGTGTTATACCCATGTGGAATATTTTACTTTATAGTAAGGCCATGGCAAGTTGTCTTAGAAAAAGCCCCAGTAGCATTCAGGTTGGGAGATATGAGGGCTAACGTGTATATTTACACCACCTACACATGACTAAGGTTTATAGGACCAGGAAACTGCGCTATGTCCTGGTGAGGCTGCAATTTAAAACCACTGCAGTAACAAAGGAAAGTGACAATTTTTTTTTAGGTAGAAAACCTTATTTTA
Source organism: Calotriton arnoldi (assembly GCA_963921515.1). NCBI lineage: Eukaryota > Metazoa > Chordata > Amphibia > Caudata > Salamandridae > Calotriton > Calotriton arnoldi. The sequence goes on along the minus strand of CAWUFW010006969.1, from coordinate 428,164 downwards.
TGCATTAGCTAGTCATCTCAAAGTGTGCCTTCTGAGTCCAAAGAGCCTAAAAGTGAGATATACCAAATAATAAATAAGAGTAAGTATCCACAATGTTATGTTATGTGAATTTGTAGAGTGCAGCTAATCACCCATGAAGGTATCCAGGCACTGAGTAGGGCAGGACTGAGAGGGGAAGAGGGGATTATGCCTGTTTCATCTAGAAGAGCCATGTCTTGAGGTTCCTTCGGAAGTCCAGGAGGTAGAGGGAGGTTCTGAGGTGTTTCAGGAGGTTGTTCCAATTCTTGGCTGCTAGGTATGAGAAGAAGCGTCTTCTGCTTCTAGTCTTCTTGATGTGAGGGAGGTGTGCTCTTGCCTGGGGCGCCAATTGAAAGTGTCTGGTAGGTTTGTAGAAGTTGAGGCAAGTTGGACTGGTGTTGTGGAGAGAACAATGAAAAGATGATGAAGGTTGTTTGTCACTGTGTAGGCCAAGTTATATTTTCCATGAACTGGCCTAACTGGGAATAAAATATAACTTTTTTCAGCTCAACCTGGGAAAGTACTAGAAACCTCGCTTGAAAGTTATTTTCCACTGTTTATCAAAAATTATAATTCATTGGTGAACGTAGGTTTTTGGTATATGTGGTGGAAAAGTAGATTTTGAAAAGTGTGGTTTGCGCTGCCTTGAAGCAAACTAGAGTTAAATCAGTTCTGCTGTTTGGGCTGGACTGTTCCCATAGGGAACAGGGTCAAGACTGATTTGCATATGGCTGGGTCTAAACTGGAATGGTATGGGGAGCAACAAAACGATGGATTTAGGCCCAGATTTCTGTACTGGGGTGAATGTTTGACATTGTTCAACATTCTGACCATCAATTGTTCTTTTTGAGGTTGCCTTTCCTCGACTGACTGTTATTAGCATACTACTTATGCTTGAATTGCTAGCCTGCTAGAGAACAAAACAGCCGCTTTTAAAGGCAGGAAAGCTGTTTGAATGTGAACACGGACCCGTCAGCTGATAAGAATCATCTTGGTAGGGAAGTGAACAGATGGTAACACAAAGGACTTCCACAACAGCCTTCTTTTTCCTATGTAAATCCCAAATGGTGAAAGAAATATTTTCACCAGAGAGGTCTCACAGACATTTGTGTCTGTATCAGGCACAAGGAGAAGCTGTTCTAAGATCGGAAAGAGAGAGTGTTCTATCATTTTCATTGGGGTGGACCTTAGAGAGGCCATAATGATTGAAAGACTCTGCGAATATTTACATTTAGATTAAAAAAAAGGTAGTTCTGAAAAAAGAGATGGGGTTTACCAATGAAGCCTGCCAGCATTGGGTTTAGGGAATTCTCCAATTGCTGGCTAATGCACAGAATAAAAATGGCATTTCACAAGCAAATCCTCAGAATTGTCCTGCACTGGGCAGAACTTCAGAAAGAAGACAGAAGAATTGTCCATGACTCCTTGGCAAGCAATCCTCAGGAACTCCTTATTTCCACACAGTATATATGTAGATCGCAGTGGACCTTGTGAGAGGCCTGCCTGGAAAGGGACCTGAGGTCTAGATGCCTGCCCTGATGACATAGGAGCTGTAGAAGAAACCAGGAGTAACTTTCCCAACATCACAAAATATTAGGACTTATTTATTTTTTGACCTCTGGAGTTCTGGGATATGGGACCAAGGTTTCCCGAGAAAGTTCATTGTTGAGTGCAAAATTTCCAGGTTCATCCCACTCTGAACTAAAAGGAATAATCAGGACCTTGCTGCAAAGTTATCCAGCCTCCTTCAGCCTGGCCCGGCTACAGTGTTGCCCCATGAGAGAATGTTGTTAAAGAATCCATCCTAGCAGCAAAACCTTCCATAGACCAAGGGCTTCTGGTGCCACAGTCCGAGTTCTACAACTTATTAGACTTCGAGGGGCCCTTGGCAGCTTCACCTTCCTGTCATGCCACACTGATGAATTTTGATTACCAACAAAGTAACCAAGTCTCAAAGTAAAAACGTTGACCAGTAGGAGTGCTAGTCTTCTACAACAGTTATGCTTTGCCATTTCTTAGGACTTCTTGCATAAATACTTTAAATATCCTTATCACTTGTTCACCAACTCTGTTTTTAAGCATGTTTGCCTTCCTACCTATTTCATTTGTCTTGGCTTTCTTATCTTAACTTTAATGTTGTTTGTTACTGGTTTAACTTAGCACACATTTCTCTGGTGTACTGGCTACTGCTTACCATAGCTAGGAGCTAAACAGAGTTTTCCAAGAAACGTCTTGTGCCCTAACAAGAATCTGTTTATTAATTTGGTAGGTGAAGCCACATTTCAAGTTAAAACCACATTTCTGACATAAGTCAGTATGATTCAATGACAATTCTGGGCTGTATCTTTGAAAATGAATGTCTTTCAGTTTCTATTGCAGGTAGGAAAGCAAGACATTTAAAATTGTGAACACCATTAAAACAAAGTCTTGACATCTTCTGTAGATAGATATTGCCCCAGAACCAAGTAGAGCACTGACATAGTATGTTGCTATATAGCACAAAATAAAGGCGCCCATATGGGAAAGCATTCAGGACTCCTTGACAAACTTAATGAACTCTTAGTTTACTAGAGCTCTGCATTTAGTCAATGGGACAGATGTGCAAGACAGAATGCTACAATTTATCGAGTTGGTTATGATATGCCTGTCTTATGAGCAAGCTATCTGTGGCCTTTATTGAGACTGGGCAAGTCAGTTAGTTTGAGCCAAATTGGCTGAAAAATCACTAATCAAAAATGCAAGAAAAGGCCACGAATACCTGAACAGTGTCGTACAAGCTGTCCTTCTTTAAATAAAAAAGGTGAGGCACTTCTTTCCAAAACCCTATTTCATAATGAAAGATGAAGCCCTGGTTCTCTTACTCCTAGTTTGTGGCAGCCTACCCAACACCACTCTGTCACCCATATAAGGCTTCCTACATGCTGCTGCAGGTCTTATCGTGGGCTAAAAGAATATCAGCCACATCACCCCAATATTGAAGAAATTACACTGGTTCCACTAGCTAGGTTCCTGCCATTCAAATAACCCTCCCATACATACATATATAACCCAGTAACCCATGACCAAAAAAGGACAGAAGTCCTATCTGATGATGATAACCTATGATATAGTTGCCAGTGGGCCAGTTCATATAGCCAAGTTGCCTAGTTAATTGATGGGTTTTGTATTTCCATGTTCCATAGCTCCAACAGGCACATTTCTGGTAGAAACAATTTTAACTCCAACCTGATTTAAAAGTCTTATTTCAACATAGAACTCTGTTGGTGCTGGAGTGGGGATATCACCTAAAGTAGGTTACCCAGGTGTACCAAAGGCCCATATCTTGAAGCTGGCCACTCGTGTCAGTATTTCAAGTTGGTGGTGGCACCCTGTGACAAGGAGTGCACCCTGACTCAACAGATCCAAAACTGTTTGGACTCTGTGGATAAAGGGTGAGAGTACAAATGTAATTTCAAAGAGTGATGTCTATAGAACTCTATACACTTGTGAGGCAGTTCAGACAATTCAAGAATCAGGGTAACGGGCTGTATCTAACGTGATATAGTCTGAAGACCTTGAATGAACAGTAAATACCTATATTGCTTTAAAGGAGCAGAAACAGACTGTTTCTATTATTCAGTTAAGTGATACTTTGAGTCTCTAGTCACAGTTTATCATTTGCTTACTCACACAGTGAAATGATGAGTCAAGCATCTCCAGGACAGTCAGTGATGAGTTCTAACTGTACTGGATTATTGTACTGATAGCTGTATAATGATGAGTTTGAATTGAACAGGTGTATAGTACTAATATTTGTATAACATTGTGAAGTCACTAGTGTGGCTTTATGACTTTCAAGAGTCCTTGTCCAGGTTAGAGGCAAACTAGGCTTGGTGACTGGTAGCTTTATCCACTTTGGGGCAAACCAGAGTTAGTGTTGTTTTATTTCATACCTTATCGCTGTGACTTGATACTGTGCACATACAGGCTTGAGTATTGAGGAAGAGTGAAGTGGTTACAGTACTGTGTTTTAGGTTGAATACTGTAAATACACTTGCTAGTTTTGCCCTTGTGTGTCATATAGGACTTTTTGGAATTGTACAAATATTGTAAACGATGGCTTGTAAATGTGGTTACCCTGTCTGATTTGGTACAAGCTAGATCTAACATGTTGGGTTTTGATGAAAGAGGAACTTGTATATGCTCTGGCCTAGTTTGAATTAGTTCCATCCAATTTGGTGTACCCCAATTTTTCTTTTGTCTGGAGGAAATGTCACAGCAGATTTGCTGGTATTACTACAAATATTTTGCATAGCCCTGATTGCTATGGTGTGACATGGATCCAGAGGACAATCATCGGGTTACAATTTATTACTGTAGATTCTTTCACAGCAAAGCATCGGGCTTCTTGTGGCATGAGGATAGGGCACAGATTGCAGCAGCAAGAAAACAACAAGGCCACAGGCTTCATACACAATTGAGAAACCCAATAAAGCAAGTGGAGACCCAGCGTCCAAGTATCGGGGTTCGGGTTTTCAGAGCTTCCCCATTGTCTCTCCATTGACTAAAAGAGACAAATATGCAAGGAAGAGGCTACCGAGCACCACCATAACATCGTTCCAAGAGACCAGTTTACACAAAGCCAAAGAGATGATCTATTTCTCACAGACAATCAAGAATCATGGAAATAACACATTCCAGAAAATACACCATTACTGAACATTCAGAAATCCAAGGTCTCAGAAATGACAATTTGCAATCTTATTCTCGATCAGAAAGCTCACCATTAACAACTACTTCAATGAAAGAATCATGATTCAGGCCAGTAACAGAAACCTTGCAGTCACTGACGGAACCTTTCATTAACTTAAAAGGCCAGACAAAACACTACCACTATTCTTAAACCTGTTTTGGCACTGCCTCATCCCAGTCGTACAGCATTGAAGGCTCACCAGAGTATCCCGTTCTTCATGCCTTCTCCTTTAATGTCAGTCAGTCAGTCAGAAAACTTTATTCGGCAGACAAGAGCCAAAAAAGTAAACATAGTCAAGAAAAAAGGACACAAATACAGAATTGACACATCAATACATAAAAACATTGAGTCACTAGATTAAAATACCAATACAAAACAAGTAAAAAAAATCTCATTTAGCCATTTCATCATTCATGTAGAAATCATGGAATAGTGCAAACAGTGTAAAGTGGAAAAAGTGCTAAGTAAAAGTCCACGGCTAATAAAGGGAATTTCAAAGGGGTACTTTAAAATAAATGGCAAGTTTATTCTGGTGGCGGCAACTTTTTCCTGTGTCTAATGGCCGCAGTTAAGAAACTAGCCACACCCAGCGATACCACAGGGGAGGGTAACATCTGGATATAGACCAAGGCCGGTCTTACTTGAACAAACCGCCGTTCTCTAAGGAGCGGTAAAATATATTTTTTACGCTGATAAGCATAAAAGGAACAGAAAAACAAAAAGTGTAGTGTATCCTGATCCGAGAAATTATCGCAGGGACAGGGTCTGAGTGAGCCGGGTTTAGAATAACCTTGAGGAAATGCCAAGAGCCAAGGAACCAAGTTAAATCTAAATCTAGTCAAAACGAAGCGGTGGTATGCTTTGCTGACATAAGATAAATATGGCTGCATTTGCGAGCCCAGGGACAATAAGATAAATCTTCTCACTGAGGGTTTACTTAGTTCCGTCTCCTCCCTCATACTCTGCCGCTTATCCAAGAACTGCTTTTTCACTTCTTTAATTGCAGTCTTGGTCAGGACACCTCGGCTCGAGAACAAATCAGGACGACCTATCCATCTAGTCTGTTCCATTACATATTTCAGCCATGGGATGGATAACACCCCCTCCAGTAACATACAGTCCGCAATTATAAGTTGATTAAGATTAGGGGCCGGATTTGCCCATACTCTAAGCCAACGTAACAATGGGGCAACCGCGATCTGGTCTGATATATAACCCGTTCCCAGTTCTTCATGTAAATTAAAAACAGGGGTTGAGGTAGGGACTGCCAGAAGTTTACGCATAAAGTTGTTCTCAGTCACCTGGATCCCCTTAACATCCTTGTATCCCCAAATGTCACACCCATATGTGGCCATCGGAACACATTTTGCATTATAGACTTTTAACAATGCAGGTAGTGGCTTTGACCCCAGTCTTTTAGCAAAATTTAGAGTGGCACCTGCTCCTCGGGCTAATGTGTTTTTTTTTAATAAAAGTTGCGGGCACCAAGATCCTCGCTCATCAAAAACCACACCTAGGTACGGAAACGTAGGCACTTTAGTTAATTCTGCCCCCTTACAGTAAAATTTAGTCTTGGCCACCCTTCCCAGCCCTATGGTCATGGTATGAGATTTCTTAAAATTTGTGGTTAGGTCAAGTGACTCCATAAAATTAGTAAAACAATTTAAAAGACGTTGAAGGCCCAATGCGGTTCTTGCCAGTAGGACCGCATCGTCAGCGTATAAAAGGGCTGGGATCATTTTAGAACTGGCTCTTAGTACGTCTTTGCAGCAGGCTGTTAGGGAGTCTCCTAATTTGTTGATGTACAGTGTAAACAGCAGTGGAGCCAAAATGCAACCCTGCCAGACTTAAAAGGCCAGACAAAACACTACCACTATTCTTAAACCTGTTTTGGCACTGCCTCATCCCAGTCGTACAGCATTGAAGGCTCACCAGAGTATCCCGTTCTTCATGCCTTCTCCTTTAATGACATTTGCCAACATAATTGTGATTTTTACATCAACTGATGCCCAACAGCAGCATTTTCATCAGCCCACCTCCAACTAGCTCCCTTAGAGTAAACTTCCACCCCAGCTGATCTTGGCCTTGCACTACCCACATGCTACCTTTCACCTCAGGGTGACCTTGCTAGCTATTCAGAGCTTTCCAGCACCCTGTGAAACCCCAAAACCTCTAGCACATCCAAGTACTCACATAAAACTAGATCTCCTCACACCTACTCATGTTAGAAGCACACTCTGGACACACAATCTTCTTCTTGAAACCAGATGTCACATAGTGTGCCTTAACATACATTTTGAGAGACAGCGCCTCTGCCATCCTGCTATGACCTTCTCCCTTTACATCTCAAGATCATACGCTGAAAAGGTGAGGCTGAGAGTGGGAGGCTAGCTTTAGTGTATACTGCTGAACTAACCTGCATTGAGCTACTGAACACAGCATACCCATCATTATAGTGCACAGCCCCCACTGCATACATTTACCCCAGTAGTTAATTCATTGTAGTAGTGATCCAGCGGCCTACCAGCAACAGATACTCCACTACCATATACTCACTTGGGCCCATACAACTCACTTCCGCTCTGCGGTAAGTAAACACTGGAATCTATTAGTTTTATATGTTTCTCATACCTCAAGATCTAGCTATTGCTTCTTTAACTAAACCTTCTGCTGATCAAACAGTTCTTTCCTCTGGTCAATGGACCAGTTAGGTGGAACTAGTTGATGGCGATAATTGACATAACTTATTATGCATTTCTTAATAAGTATAAAATAATGACAGACTCAATAAGTTTTTAAATCTTTATCTAAAATAAGGGTTTTGAACCATCTAAAAGCGTTTCAGTACAAGCACCCTCATTCACGGGAGTGCCAATTCAAAAATATCTCAGATAACACTTATCAATTCAGATCCACACAATAACTATGCTCAGAAAGAAGAGGATAGAGACAGAAGAGTATTTATCAGACGATGAATTTCATAATTACCAAGTATGGTGAGAAGACCAACCCCCTGGCCAAAGGGCTGGTAAGGGCCTCCCAGGACAGATCAGGAGACAAAGGCTTCAGGACAGGAATCAGGACAGGATACCTCACCTCTCTAGTTACCGACGACTACGTCGCACCCCTCTCTGACACTCTCTTCCTCCTCGTGGTTCTTCTGCGATCTTCTTTCTAACCCACCCAATTTAAGTAGATGGTTCTGCATTCGGTTTCTTCATCAGCATTTCAGAGCATCAGCACCACCCCGGCACACCCCGATGTCAGGCTCCTTCAACGCGCATCAAAGCTTCTTCGTAACTTCCCCAAAGCTCGCTCGCTCGAACCAACTTGTCTCTCCAATAATATATCTCTTCTAACTGAACTACCTCAATTATACCTTTCCATAGGCATGTACCACCCATTAATGTTTCATTTTGCACAGAATACTAACTTCTGATTGGACAGGCGAGGGGGGGATGATCATCGCACCATACTTATACTTCATTTATTCTCTTTAACCATTGTTTCCAAACTCCTCCCCTCAAACTTTATTCCGCCCTTCCTTTCCCATACATCTTTAAACTTTATTAATACAATTGTAACTTTTTTCTTGAATAAGTTCCTTCATATGAACTCTTCACCCTCATGTTCCCAGGGCACATCTCCGCCGACCTTGGACTCGTGACAAATCCTTAGTCATCCTCCAAGCTTCCGTATCAGGGCGCATGGGTCGCGCCATATTGGTCTGCTCGACTCAGACAACTTTAACAGGCCCAAATACGCACTAATAATAAAGTCGGAAAGGAAAAGTGTTCTTCTCAAAAATAAATGATTTCACTGTATACCACCAACCTCTACTCTAACCCATACCATTTGTTATTTCTCTCTCTGCATTTGCGTTAGTTATAAACCCATTTTCTAATTTCAGCAAAGCAGGTGCCATGCATGTGAGCTTTCAAGCGGCCATTTTATAGCTCTTTGCGCAAGCGCCAGAATTTCTCTCCAAGCGTCAGTACGTCATACTATGTAGATGCAGTAGACGCATGCGCAGTAAAGATCCCGTGTTAAATGCGTTCTAGTCCTACGTCCGTGTTATTTTCAGTTAGTAAACACATAGGCAAGCTTCATTCTTTTCCCGCGTGTAGTGAAAATGCATATTATTAATCACGAGACATGTCGTTAGTAATTCGCTAGTAAGTTAAATCGAGAGGATTGCTTCCGAGCAAGTCTCGTGTCCGAGTCCTTGCTCCATCAATCCCCTCTCTGATGGCATATTAAGCCATCACAAAATTCCCATCCATCCCAGATATCAACTTTAGCACTTCTCAGTTTTCTCCATTTGGCCTCCCAACCTTTCATCAACTGTCTCATTTCCTTTTAAATCTCGCATCTTCTTATATAACCTGCCTTTCATTTCTTCCAAAAGTATTTCTTCATACTTTCTTTTACGTGTCTGTCCCTTTCCTTTTCTGTTCAAGTGTACCTTTTCTTTCGTACCTTTTCTACAACATCTATATGTAATCATTATTAACATCACTATTGTTATTATCATCACTAATGGTATTATTATTTGACCTAAAAAACTTTTCCCAAACCCAACGAACCATTTCCCTATTGATGTTATACTTTTTGTTAGTCTTCCCCACACACTGTCAACCTCCAGTTGGGTCAAATCTTTATACATTCTTGTGATATTTTCAATATATCCTTTAATTTCTCTGCTCTTGTCCGGAATATAAGTGCAGCAATGTTGAACTTTCAACACTCCACAAACTCCACCTTCTTTTGCTAACAATATGTCAAGAGCAAGACGGTTCTGTAAAACCATTGATCTAATTGCAACCATTTCTGTGTTAATCATTAAAAATCCTCCTGCAGTGTCTGTAGAAAGACGATCAACTATGGTTGATAACTTACACATTTTCTGTGAATTTAGGATGACTCCAACTGACGGTATCAGTGCACTAAAAATATCTCCTACAATTTCAGAAAAACTAGCCCTTCTTCTTCGTGTTAGTCCATTAGAATTTCCATTGGTTCCACTGATTTTGTCTACATGATAAATTTTTGGAATAACTATTCCAAAATAACAGCTTCCGTAACATCTTGCAGGTAACCTGTAGTAGGCATTGCTCCCACAAACATAATACACTCCTGGAAACACAGGATCAGTTCCCCCTTTTAGTCCCCATCCTCCTAATATTAGGAAGTTATGTTCACATTCACTGGAACCAATGTAATTATTGTTATAATCTGTCTTTAATCTATGGAGGCAGAATTTTCCCCTTTTCACAAAGTCCAGGGACATCGCAGCATGAGCCTTGCCACTTGCATAGATTCCCTCCTTCCCAACCCATGGAGGTACATGGGTTTTCTGTGTAGTTGCCTTCTTCATTAAATCCTGTCTCCTTTCTTCTACTAAATCTAAAAAATCTTTTTCTTCTTTTATTAATGTACATGTTAGATTAGCTTTGTGTGCCTGAACTAGATCTATTGAACTCATTGTTATGAAAAATTCACCCATAAATTGTGCATTTTTACTACTAACTACTGGATTCATATTCTTTCTAATAGGAAGTTCAGGAAATATTACATACAAGTTAGAATACTGCAATCTCCCTGTAGTGTAAAATAAACTTGACAAAATACTACATGACACACCATACGTTAAAGGTATATGGTGATACGTCATCCCTTCTGATACTGATGAGGGCAATTTCATGCATACATAACAGTTTAATTTGCATAGTGCTAACATACTGAAATAATAATTTAATAAACACATTAGAGGACGTATTATAGTCTGATTCATTATGATAGTTTGCCTCATCCTCCACTCCTATATCTATTTTAGTTTCTCTTAATTTATCTACTTTAACATTAGTATCTGTATTATTCTTGTCACTTGTTTTCATTATTAAAGGTACCCCTACTGTTAGGAATAACCATCCTAATATTTCTAATAAAATACTACAAAAACAAAATCTAAGACACTTTCTTTTAACTCCACATTTTGGTTTTCCGCTAACTTCATTGTCGGCCATTTTGTCTCTGAGAAAATTTCTTTTCTCTTATCTTTTCCCTTTTACAGTCTTTTATCTTTTTATTCTTAAGGAGGTTTCAATTGGCTTTCGTCAATTTGTGCAATATGGACTTCTTCTGTCTCATCAGACAGATCCAGGGACTCAAATTCTTCAAGAATGACGTACGTCCACTCTGGAGCCTTGTATTTTCTGTTTAAATTTCTCAATCTTGGACTTCTTCGAGTTATTTTTGCTAAAGTTTGCTTAGGTCTTGTTTGACTTGTGTTTTCATTCACTTGCTCTGGTTTCTTTTCAGATTTTCTCAGGTGATATTTTAGTTTCTTTACTCCAGTTGGCCAATTGTCTCCCTTTCTGACTCTTTTAATTTGTACTGCTTTTTCACCTTCCTTATCTCCTTGTAAGGTTCTTTTTATTTCATTTATTCTGGGCACAATCTGTTCTATTTTTCTGTTTTCTGTGCTTGTACCTTCTTTTGCTTCTTCCTGCTCAGGTTCTACTGTGTTTTGTTCTACTTTTTCCTGAGCTTGTTCTTCTAATTCTGTCTGATCCTGCTCAGGTCTTACTTCAAATCTTTCTTCTTCTGCCTGAGTTTGTTCTTCTAACTCTATCTGGTCCTGTTAAGGTCTTAATTCAAACTTTTCTTTTTCTGCCTGAACGTGTTCTTCTATTTTTCCCTCCTCAGGTTTCTTTATGTCTCTTTCTGTTTTCACCTGAGTGTGTTCTTCTTCCCCTATCTCTTCCTGACTACTTTCTTGTCTTTTCAGTTCTGTTCTTCTTCTGGTTTCAATGGCATCATCAATTACTTCAATCACTGGGATCCATTCTTCCTGACTTAGCTCGGGCTGCTCATCATATGGTTGTCTTTCAGAATCTATCACTCTAGATTCTTCAATTTCACAGTTTACAATTCCTGATGCTTCAGCCTGTTCAGTCAGTGGTGGCTCTTGTTGCTCTGATGGGCTCGGAACTCTTCTGGTATGACTAGCGTGAATCCAATTGGGCAAACCTGCACACTTCACTGCTGTGGTAATGACTAGTATGTCTTGCCTTGGTTTGTCCCACTTTGGTGCTAGACACGATTTCCTTGCGTGTTTCTTCACTAGCACCCAATCTCCAGGATTCAAATCATGCGCTTGATCTGGCTGTCTTTCAACTGCGTCTTCTCCAACCTGATGAGAGATAGAACGCATCATTTCAGCCAATCCTTTGCAATAGTCCAATACCAGATCATCGGTTATACTCATTAGTTTATTTCCAGGAATAAACGCCTGTCTCATGGCTCTTCCCATGAGTACCTCATGTGGACTCATTCCTGTTTTTCTGTCTGGAATGCTTCTGAGACCCATTAACACAAGAGGTAATGCATCTGGCCATTTCAGCTTTGTAGATGCACACACCTTTCCCAATCTTGACTTGATTGTGCCATTTATTTGTTCAACAACTCCAGAAGCCTCTGGAGGATAAGCACAGTGTAGTTTTTGTTCAATGTTAAATGCAGCACAGATTAATCGAATTATTTCATTATTAAAATGAGGGCCTCTATCTGATTCCAAAGTGACCGGAAAACCAAACCGTGGCACTAACTCCCTCAATAATAATTTTGCAACTGTAAGACTGTCATTTCTTCTAGTAGGGTAGGCTTCCACCCATCTTGAGAAAAGGCACACTATGACAAGTACGTATTTCAATCCGTTGCAGGGGGGTAACTCAATGAAATCTAACTGTAATATGGTGAAGGGTCCTTCTGCCTTTCCGATTTTTCCCCAGCTTACCACTGTCTTTCTACCTGGGTTCTGCTGTTGACAGGTTAAGCATCTTTGGCAAAGGCTCTCTGCGATTACCCTGAACTTCGGATTGTACCAACTCTGTCTGAATAGTCTGATCATTGAATCTCTCCCTATGTGTGTTGCTCCATGATACACCCTCACCATTTTTGAAAGCAGACAATCTGGCATGACTGGTCTTCCATCTAGATCCACCCATACTTCATTATGTGGTCTTTTGGTACAGGCTGCCTTTATCCAGATTTCTTTTTCCTTTTCCTCAACTTCTTCCTGCAATTGTCTAATATCATCACATGTCTCTGGCACTGAGAAGTACATAAGTTGGCATCTGGTTTCCCCCGTTTCAATTTTTCTGTTTATGGCTACTGCATTTTTAGCGCAGTATTTCGCCACTTGGTCAGCATAATTATTACCAGCAGTCACATAGTCATTTCCTGACTGATGTGCAGCGCATTTTACAACTGCTATCTCTTTCGGCAATTGTAATGCTTCCAACAAATCCTTTACATTTTTGCTGTTTCTGATTGGAGACCCTGAAGAAGTCAGAAATCCCCTCTGCATCCAAAGCTGGCCGAAGTCATGCACAATCCCGAAACCATATTGACTATCCGTAAATATGGTTACTCTCCAATTTTTCCCCTTTTACATGCCATTGTCAAGGCAACCAATTCAGCTACTTGTGCAGACTTGACCCCAGGTAAACAGGATGCTTCAATTACCCCCGAAATTTTGCAAACAGCATATGCAGCACTTAGACCTCCTTCTTGTGTCCTAAGGCAGGAGCCGTCTACAAATAACTCATGATCTGCTTCTTTTAGTGGTGTCTCTCTTATATCCGGGCGGGGCTTTGTGCATAACTCAGTCACGTCTAAGCAATCATGATCACTTTCATCTTTTACTTCCTCATCACAGGGGTCTGGCAATAGGGTAGCTGGGTTCAAAATCGTACACCTTGTCACAGTCACATTCTCAGCTCCCAAAATTACTCCTTCGTACTTTGTCAAACGACTAGGGGTGAGGTGTTGTGTTCTTGTTCTTGTTAAAAGAATCTCAACCGAGTGTGGAACGAATACCTTTACCGGATGTCCCATCAATATCAACCTACTTTGCTCCAGTCTCATACAAGTAGCAGCTACTGCTTTTAAGCAGCCAGGTAATGCTGAAGCCACCGGGTCCAATGTAGCTGAAAAATATGCCACTGGACGCCGACTCAATCCATGTCTCTGTGTTAAAACTGAAAGTGCACAATTTTCTCTTTCACAACAAAACAAAGCAAAGTCTTTTGTACAGTCTGGCATGCCCAAGGCAGGGGCCTCACACAGACAATTTCGCAATCTCACAAATGCCTCTAGGCAGTCATCATTCCAATCAATCGGATCTTTTGCTCGTTTCCGAATCATCTGTATCAATAGTTTCGCTAACACAGAAAATCCATTTATCCATTGTCTGCAGTATCCAACCACTCCCAGAAACATTCTCATTTCTCTCTGAGTCTGTGGCAATTGCATTTCTTTGATTATTTTTATTCTTTCCGGTGTCACTTTTCTAACTCCTCTTTCTATTTTATGCCCTAAATATCTTACTTCTTGTCGACAGAACTGTAATTTTTCTGGAGACACCTTGTGTCCTCCTTCAGCCAAATGGTTCAGCAACGCAATTGTATCTGTGACACAAGCTTCTCGCGTTTTTGATGCCACTAACAGGTCATCAATGTACTGAACCAGAACAGAATTTCTGTGCATAATCAATGATTCCAGCCACTTTTTCAAAATCTGATTAAAGATTGAAGGACTTTCTGTGTACCCTTGAGGAACACGACATCATGCGTAAATACGATCTTCAAATTTAAACGTAAACAGATACTGGCTGTCTGGGTGTAAGGGAATGGAAAAGAACGCTTGGCATAAATCAATTACTGTGAACCATCCTGCATTCCATGGTATCTGATAAAGGATCACTGCTGGATTTGGCACAATTGGACAACAGGGAATTACAATCTTATTTATTTTTCGCAGGTCTTGTACTATTCTGTACTTTCCGCTAGGCTTTTTCAGTCCCATTATTGGTGAATTACAGGGACTACCCATCACTTCTTTCAGAATGCCTTGTTTAACCATCCGTTCAATTTCTGGGATAATTCCTGCTTTTACTTCTGAACTCATTTTGTACTGTCGGGTATTTGGATACACTGCACCTTCCTTCACTGTCACTTTAACTGGGTCTATATTTTTCATTAGCCCAATATCTTTTCCTGTAAAATCCCACACTTCTGGATTAACTGTGGTTCTCAACTCTTCTGGTAATTCATTTTCAGTTATTAGTGAAAACATTTCATCTACTTCTGTTCCCTGTTTGGCCAGTATCATCTTGTATGCCACATCTTCATCAGGGGTTTGGAAAGCGACACCATCAGGTGTACAATAGATCGTGCAATTCATTTTGCACAAAAGATCTCTTCCCAACAGGTTTACAGGACTGGAATCGCAAACTACAAACCGATGCATTTCTTTAAAGTTTCCAATGTGCACCTCCATTGGCTTTGTGATAGGGGTTCTAATCTGTTGGTTAGACACGCCTACAACTTGGATTGTCTCTCCCGAGAGGGGTAGGTTTGGGATGTCTGCTGTTCTCACAGTAGACCTGGTAGCACCAGTATCCAATAAGAAAGTAATGTCTTTACCTTCTACTCTCCCATCAACAAATGGACCTGACTGATCTACCGGCAAGGATGCGCCAAGCACGCACTCCTCTTCCTCCCCCCTCAGGCACCGTCATTGTGCAGTATCTGAACGTTCTTCATCATTCTGCAAAAAATATTGTGCAATTGTTCTATTATTCTTACCACTTTCTCCTTGAAATCCGGTGTTCGCACTGAAACTTTGATGGTTCACAAAATTTGGCATAGGAGCTGGTGGTACCTGATATTGTGGAGTGACTACCTGTTGCTGCTGATTCATAAGTACTTCATTCTGCATCTCTGGGATTAAATTTTGATTTGGCCCATTATTATTATTATTATTCTGAGTACTCCTACACTCGTTCTTCCAATGTCCAAGCTTTCCGCACGCATGACAAGGGAACTTCTTTTTCGCTTCTTCTCTGTCCATTCGCCCCGTAAATCTATTACCATTCGTTCCTTGATTATTCTGACTCTGTTCTTTTACTGGATTATTATTTTGCTCATTTGTCTTCTCTTCCTGCTGCTCTGCCAATTTAACTTGAGCCCACATCATTTTCTCTTTCAGCTTCCTTCGCCTGGCCTCTGTCATCCCCGCAATATTTCGCGTACTTTAAAATTTCATCCACTGTCTTACTTTGCTAACACAACATGTGCTGCTGTATCATCTGACTAATTTCCGATTTCAAGCCATATACAAACCGATACACAAAATGTCCCATATCTTTGTCACCAATGTTCTCAAAACCACTATACTGCTTGAACACCTGCAACAATCACTCATAATACCCATGTACAGATTCATTCGGTTCCTGTGTTGTTCTATCTATTTTTACCTAATCTGTTTCTTTAGGAGGGATTTTCCCTTTCAGATATGTAATCACTTGGTGATACTTTTTCATCACTTCTTCTGACGGTGCTCCTGTTTTTGCATCTCTAGGATACTCCTCATTAGGCCAATCAATTGTGATCTTACATTCTGTCCATAAATCAGCAGGTACCACTATGTCAAATAGACCATCCAGAACTTTCAATAACACCTTTGAGACTTTTACAAACCTCTCTACCTGTTTGTACCACTCAACTGGCTTTTCTCTCAGTTTTGGAAAATCATTTGTAAACGATAAAATATCTTGTCTACTCCAAGGGACATGAACATATCCTCCTCCAGGAACCTCCCTCATTGGACACAACCTCTCCACCTTTCCTGTTTCTCTTACTGGAAAAGCAGCTGCTGCCTCTCTTGCCTGCCCTTCTTCTTTCTTCCTTATCCACCTAATCCTCCATTTATCAATGTCTCCCCATTTCCGCAAAATGTTCATTAATTCTTTTATCTGTAACCTTTTTCCTGAAGCATTCACACTTTCTAAATCTTTATCAGTAAAATCCACTCGATAGGGCTTCTGTAACAATTTCGATTTCCCTATATCTATTCCAATCTCTGAAGCAACTTCAGTTAATCTTTCATGAAATAGTCTTGCTCTCCTGGTTATACTCTTACATAGATACAACAATTCTTCATCATTGTAAACATTTAATCTTTCTGTGCCCACACATCCTGTCATCATCTCTTCCAATTCCACTTTCAATCTGCTAATATCTAAAATCTTTGGTTTTGGGATCTGATTTTCCCTTTCCTGAGCCCACCTTTCTATTTCTTCAGAGGTGACTACTGTTGTACCTGAAGTTCCAGCCGGAACCAAAGGTATTCTTTCTCTCAAATTCATAGGCGTAACTCTCTTTTGAGTTTCCGCATTAGGTTCCACAATAGGGAGATCCATTAGTGAAATAACTGACTCACTTTCACTAACCTGATCATCTGTAATTACTATCTCTTTTCTAGGACTATTTAATGGAACTGTCACAAGTTGTGATTTCTGGGTATCCTTATTATCCCCATATAATGGGATTACTGGACCAATGGTTACAGGTACTGTCAAAGCTTCAGTATTTAAATTCAATTGACTTATCCTTTGAACTAGTTCCTCCCTAGTCTTGTTCAAAGCTTCTCTTTCATTATCTTGCAACACTCTGTTGTATGATGTCTCATATAAAATCTGTGGAGTTAATGGTATTCCCATTATGGGCGCGCTTGGGACAACCTTACTAGCTGCTTCTTGATACGGTGGTGGATTTTTAATTAAAATATCCTCTAACAATTCGTCATCTGACTCTCCATATCCTGTCGAATTCATATGTTTTGTTTTCTCTTTACACTTTCCTCCAGAATGTTCCTCAGCCATCAACACTGGATATAACCCTTCCGATACCATCGCTCTCCTCCACTGTTTCATCTGCCCTTCTCTTGACTCATGCAAATGTCTCGGAAAGAATCCTCTATATCTTCCACCTCTGCATTTCTCTCTTTCAAATGACTCAGTCTCCCATTCTTCCAAAGCCTCATATTGAGTTAACCTGGGTCTCGGTTCTAAATCATTCATCTTCAATCTAAAATTCTGAAGAATCCTCCCGTTAAACGTACCATCCTTAGGAAACGCTAACACACCATCATCCTTCGTGTACTCTACCCAATTTTCTAACCATACGCAAGTATGATATCCTCTCTCCATCATCATAAAAGATGCTGGTGTCTTCAGTGGCGGAATAGGAATGCCCTCTCTAGTCAACACAGGCTTATTCTTAACAAAGAAATTCTTTATTCTCTTAAAAATTGACATCTTTCTTTTCTCTCCATACATTCTTGAAGAACGGTGTAGGAAATAGTATTCCGCAAACCCTTGAAATCTTCTACCTGTACGTCTTACACTGACAGTCAAATCAAAATCCCGCATACAATCCTTCTCTCCTCCAATCCTAGCGCGGCTTCTAACTAAGTGTCCAATCAAATCAGGCTCACACTCGTACTCTGACCAATGTCAGCGCGGCCTTTTCCTGACGTCAGTTTTGCTCCTCACTACTGACCCCTCCTTTACAATGCTGTTCCTGTCACGCGCCCGCTGCTTCTACCAATCCCAGCGCGGCTCTTCTGTGACGTCGATCCTCCTCAGGCAATTTCTCACCCCTCCTTTACCAAGCTCCTCCTGCCACACGCCCGCTGTATCTACCAATCCCAGCGCGGCTCTCTGTGACGTCAGTACCACTCTGGCAACTGACCCTCCCTTTGCAAGGTAATACGAAATTTTATTTCTTCAAAAGTTCTTTGAACTTCTTTGTTATTAACAACGTAAAAACATTCGCTACTCTGTCTGTTCCACTAAACCAAAAGGATAGTTTATTTTCTTCCACTGCGAGTAAAACCTTCCGCTTACTCTTCACCTAAGCTCCAGAGAACCTGCTACTCTTCCGGTATCTCCCGTTAAGGAATTTTGAGACCGGTATTTCACCAGCAAACTCCTTTTGCTGTCAATCTAGCTTAGAAGAACCTGCTACTCCGTCAGGGTTACCCTTACTAGGTGATATAACGCCTAAAGTTTCACCAGCGAACTCTTTGCTTTCAACCACTCTCACTTTTGTACAGAAAATAGTCCCTAGTTTAACACTGCCAGCCCTACCTAGCTTCTCAGTGTTATTCCAACAGACGAGTAACCTCACTGCAGTGTGGTTTCTATCGCCACCTGCTATTCATTCCCGGGAATTTTCCAGACAACATAAAACAGGACACTAACTCTTTTGTTAAAACATTAACCAAAAATCAATAATCTATACTTATCACCAAACTAGTCACTAACAACCATAGCTCTGCTACCAGAAAACTGATCCAGCGGCCTACCAGCAACAGATACTCCACTACCATATACTCACTTGGGCCCATACAACTCACTTCCGCTCTGCGCTAAGTAAACCACTGGAATCTATTAGTTTTATATGTTTCTCATACCTCAAGATCTAGTTATTGCTTCTTTAACTAAACCTTCTGCTGATCAAACAGTTCTTTCCTCTGGTCAATGGACCAGTTAGGTGGAACTAGTTGATGGCGATAATTGACATAACTTATTATGCATTTCTTAATAAGTATAAAATAATGACAGACTCAATAAGTTTTTAAATCTTTATCTAAATTAGGGGTTTTGAACCATCTCAAAGCGTTTCAGTACAAGCACCCTCATTCACGGGAGTGCCAATTCAAAAATATCTCAGATAACACTTATCAATTCAGATCCACACAATAACTATGCTCAGAAGAAGAGGATAGAGACAGAAGAGCATTTATTAAACGATGAATTTCATAATTACCAAGTATGGTGAGAAGACCAACCCCCTGGCCAAAGGGCTGGTAAGGGCCTCCCAGGACAGATCAGGAGACAAAGGCTTCAGGACAGTGTAAACAGCAGTGGAGCCAAAATGCAACCCTGCCGGACTTAAAAGGCCAGACAAAACACTACCACTATTCTTAAACCTGTTTTGGCACTGCCTCATCCCAGTCGTACAGCATTGAAGGCTCACCAGAGTATCCCGTTCTTCATGCCTTCTCCTTTAATGACATTTGCCAACATAATTGTGATTTTTACATCAACTGATGCCCAACAGCAGCATTTTCATCAGCCCACCTCCAACCAGCTCCCTTAGAGTAAACTTCCACCCCAGCTGATCTTGGCCTTGCACTACCCACATGCTACCTTTCACCTCAGGGTGACCTTGCTAGCTATTCAGAGCTTTCCAGCACCCTGTGAAACCCCAAAACCTCTAGCACATCCAAGTACTCACATAAAACTAGATCTCCTCACACCTACTCATGTTAGAAGCACACTCTGGACACACAATCTTCTTCTTGAAACCAGATGTCACATAGTGTGCCTTAACATACATTTTGAGAGACAGCGCCTCTGCCATCCTGCTATGACCTTCTCCCTTTACATCTCAAGATCATACGCTGAAAAGGTGAGGCTGAGAGTGGGAGGCTAGCTTTAGTGTATACTGCTGAACTAACCTGCATTGAGCTACTGAACACAGCATACCCATCATTATAGTGCACAGCCCCCACTGCATACATTTACCCCAGTAGTTAATTCATTGTAGTAGTGATCCAGCGGCCTACCAGCAACAGATGGGCCCATACAACTCACTTCCGCTCTGCGGTAAGTAAACCACTGGAATCTATTAGTTTTATATGTTTCTCATACCTCAAGATCTAGTTATTGCTTCTTTAACTAAACCTTCTGCTGATCAAACAGTTCTTTCCTCTGGTCAATGGACCAGTTAGGTGGAACTAGTTGATGGCGATAATTGACATAACTTATTATGCATTTCTTAATAAGTATAAAATAATGACAGACTCAATAAGTTTTTAAATCTTTATCTAAAATAAGGGTTTTGAACCATCTCAAAGTGTTTCAGTACAAGCACCCTCATTCACGGGAGTGCCAATTCAAAAATATCTCAGATAACACTTATCAATTCAGATCCACACAATAACTATGCTCAGAAAGAAGAGGATAGAGACAGAAGAGTATTTATCAAACGATGAATTTCATAATTACCAAGTATGGTGAGAAGACCAACCCCCTGGCCAAAGGGCTGGTAAGGGCCTCCCAGGACAGATCAGGAGACAAAGGCTTCAGGACAGGAATCAGGACAGGATACCTCACCTCTCTAGTTACCGACGAATACGTCGCACCCCTCTCTGACACTCTCTTCCTCCTCGTGGTTCTTCTGCGATCTTCTTTCTAACCCACCCAATTTAAGTAGATGGTTCTGCATTCGGTTTCTTCATCAGCATTTCAGAGCATCAGCACCACCCCGGCACACCCCGATGTCAGGCTCCTTCAACGCGCATCAAAGCTTCTTCGTAACTTCCCCAAAGCTCGCTCGCTCGAACCAACTTGTCTCTCCAATAATATATCTCTTCTAACTGAACTACCTCAATTATACCTTTCCATAGGCATGTAGCACCCACTAATGTTTCATTTTGCACAGAATACTAACTTCTGATTGGACAGGCGAGGGGGGGGATGATCATCGCACCATACTTATACTTCATTTATTCTCTTTAACCATTGTTTCCAAACTCCTCCCCTCAAACTTTATTCCACCCTTCCTTTCCCATACATCTTTAAACTTTATTAATACAATTGTAACTGTTTTCTTGAATAAGTTCCTTCATATGAACTCTTCACCCTCATGTTCCCAGGACACATCTCCGCCGACCTTGGACTCGTGACAAATCCTTAGTCATCCTCCAAGCTTCCGTATCAGGGTGCATGCGTCGCGCCATATTGGTCTGCTCGACTCAGACAACTTTAACAGGCCCAAATACGCACTAATAATAAAGTCGGAAAGGAAAAGTGTTATTCTCAAAAATAAATGATTTCACTGTATACCACCAACCTCTACTCTAACCCATACCATTTGTTATTTCTCTCTCTGCATTTGCGTTAGTTATAAACCCATTTTCTAATTTCAGCAAAGCAGGTGCCATGCATGTGAGCTTTCAAGCGGCCATTTTATAGCTCTTTGCGCAAGCGCCAGAATTTCCCTCCAAGCGTCAGTACGTCGTACTACGTAGATGCAGTAGATGCATGCGCAGTAAAGATCCCGTGTTAAATGCGTTCTAGTCCTACGTCCGTGTTATTTTCAGTTAGTAAACACATAGGCAAGCTTCATTCTTTTCCCGCGTGTAGTGAAAATGCATATTATTAATCACGAGACATGTCGTTAGTAATTCGCTAGTAAGTTAAATCGAGAGGATTGCTTCCGAGCAAGTCTCGTGTCCGAGTCCTTGCTCCATCAGTAGTGTTCATCTGCTGCCCTTATGATATAGCCTATCACTTCTCAAAATCACAGTATAGTTGTAGAGAATGGGCTAGAAAATTGTGATCATGACCAACTACCACTTTTTGGGCTTTCTTGGGAACATGCTGGCACTGGTATTCATCAGTTAGCTACCCATGCACACCTGAGTATTTGCTGGACCTGGTATTCATTCAAGCCCTTGGTACCTCCAATACAGCAGTCTACCCATCGATCTGGTCAAACCATCCTTTCATCTCCATACACCTCTGAGAAACACCAGCTTAGAAGAATTCAATGAATCTTACAGTACTGCCAAAGTCAACTCTCAAGTACTAGTAAAAACCAGAAGCACTAATGGTCAACCTTAAGCAGAATACATCTACGGCTTTTGACATTTTGTTCCCAACCAAAAAAGAAAATCATTGCTGGGCATCATCTACATCAACAAATAGTTCAATGTGGATCTAGTTTTATAGAAAGTCATATTTTGGAGAGCAAATGTTGTATGTTACTAAAAGCAGAAGTACAAACTGCTGCAAGAGATCAAGGAGAGGCTAATAATAAAACCAAAAAACGCATTGGTGAAGCCTGAGGCACATGAGAAAGACTGTCAACATTTATCAGCCACTACTTAAACGCTGAAGAAGATTCTAAGGTCATCAAAGTGATACTGCTAAGACGTGCTCATGTTCCTCAATTTAAAAGCAACAAATATCCACAGCTCCATCTCCAGCAGTCCAGTATCTTCTCACTAATTTGTCCAGCCTCCGACTTGTGCTTCATTCTTCTTCCTCTATATCTAGACACATATAAACCAAGGATGTGCTGATTGGCTGTCAAGATAAGAGCACCTAACGTATACATGGAGCCATTCCTATTTGGATACATTACACATTTTCTCCCCTCTAATTTGAGATGTTGCAAGAATGATTGATTAAGGTAGGATTCCTGGCCCTTTAACGCCTCTGTCATCTTTCCCATTCACAAAAAAAGCATCAGTAAGCCTTTTGATCTTGTAAGATTACTGGTCACGCTCTAATCCACCCCAAGAAATTAATGGAAATTAAAGTTCCATTTTAGGTTTGAACCATCTTGTCATCAAATAGTAGTCAGTGTTCAGACTTTCAAGGTTGTCAAATCTGCCTTGGCTATCATTAAAGTAGAGCTCGTTCTCTTCATGAGTGAAGACAAACACAAACCCCAGTACTCAACGTATCTGCAATCTTTGATACCGTGGATCACAAATTCTACTGAAAACGCTGGAAGAATGGGCTTGGTCTGAATCTAATTATTTCTCTTGAACTGTAGCCAAAAAAACAAATGTTGCCTTTCCTGCTTTCTTTTCACGTCTGTAACTTCTAGCACAGCTCCTCGAGCAGTACCAGGTAAAATGCCAAATACATGTCAATGACGAATAAATCTGTTTCTAAAAAACACACCAGATATTCAGACCAACACAACGTCATGCCTAGAGAGCCTGCGTCCGTGGATTATAGAGACCGTCTGCCTCAGCGCAGCTAGTACTGAGTTTCTAGTGATGGGAAGAACAAAGCCTGATCTGTTGACACTTTGTCTATCTCCCAGAAAATTAGAACACCCCCGTCAGCTCACCCAAAGTAACAAACCTGTGAATTCTCTTTGATTCTGAGCTCCAGGTGAAGCTCATGAAAGCCCTGGTCGTGGCATGAATTTATTATTGTGGAATAGTCTGCACAAGGTTTATAAAGAGACTCATTGACAGATTTCAAACTTTTTAAAACCTGGTAGCGTGAAGGTGCCTGAACCTTCGCAAACATAACCACCTTTAAAAAGTCCTAAAAGCACAACGGTGGCTCCAGGTGGATACAAGGATGAGTTTAATGTCCTTTTTTATTGTTGATACAGCATGGTGGCACAGAATACCTATACAAACTGTTCCACAATGTGCAGCATCACAAATCTCTGCTTCAGAACTACACAATTAATCAGCTAAAGAACCTTTAAACTTATGCAACAGCAAGGTATTTCTTAGGAGTCGAGGGAACCTGTTTGTGGAATGCTCTGAACCCAACCTTGAGAGTCGAATTATATATGTTCATATCAGTAACCACCTGAAAACTAAACTCTTCGAGCTTCATCTCAGTTGAACTTCATGAATAGAGGTTGTGAATGAAGCTCATTGGACAAATATCCCACCATATTTAAATAGCCTTTTAATATTAATATATGCAGATAGTATCTCTTTGTGCTTTTTTTTAATAAAGGCAGGAATTAGCCTGGCTGTAAGTCTGGCTCTGTTAGATCCAGTGGGGAAGGTAGTCAAGAGACCTCCTGTAGATGCTTACGGACACAATGGGAGGAGGATTTGGGAACT
Source organism: Calotriton arnoldi (assembly GCA_963921515.1). Classification (NCBI taxonomy): domain Eukaryota; kingdom Metazoa; phylum Chordata; class Amphibia; order Caudata; family Salamandridae; genus Calotriton; species Calotriton arnoldi. The sequence goes on along the minus strand of CAWUFW010006969.1, from coordinate 403,884 downwards.
CCTATCGCTGCCAAGGACTGGGACACTGTTCTGGAACGAGCGCCAAAAATCTGCAAGAATGCGCACTTCAAATGAATTAATTATTGTGTGCTGTATAGATTTCACCTTTCCCCAGAGAGGATTAGAAGATACTTCCACATAGCTGAGGCAGCCTGTCCCAGATGCGGGGAGAGGGAAGCTCATATTCTGCATATGTTCTGGACATGCCCTTCGCTGCACACTTTTTGGGATGAGTTCACAACTACGATCACGACTGTCATTGAGAGGGAGGTACCCTGTTCCCCGAGCCACTGCCTACTTGGGTGGTTCCCACATACACCTAAAACTAAAGATACAAGCAAATTTCAAGATTTGACATATATCCGGGGTAAGCACGAAATTGCGTGACATTGGAAGTCACCGGAGGGGGGCCCCAAACAACCACATGGAGAAGGGAAATGGAAAAGTGGACGAACTGCGAGGGGAGATTGCTGCTGCGAGAGGCTAGGCGCGGGATAGGCACACTAGGGGCAGTGAGGGCTTGGCAAGCACTGGTAGAGAGTTTTACCACCCTGGAATCTGACAACCCCTTGGCCTCGACTGCGGGGTCTCAGAACCTGAACCTATGGCGAGTTGCACTTAGCTCTCCTTGAATCTCCGAGGGCCCCCTGATGCTTGCTCGAGTTACCATGCACAGTACCCAGAATAACACACATTATTCTACATTTGTTCCTAGGATACGCAGACATATCCCTCTTTGCTACTGATTTAGTGATGTTGTATTGACTCATTGGGAAGGAGTGTTTGTTGACTTTGAGGTTCAGACACGCTAGTTATTGATCTACTGTCATCAACTCACTATGTATACTGTACTACAGCGCTTTGATGCATGATCTGTAAAGCCCTAATAAAGTTTTTTTTTTATTAAAAAGAGACCTCCAGTAGATAGTGTTGGTATAGTTCAGTCAGAAAATTATGAGGATGCATTGAAAGGTGAAAAGGAGAAAGGAGAATGTAGCCATATCTTTTTTGACGTTCCTATCTTTATAAAAAATCTTGGGTCCTCCGCTTTAGATATAAAAAGTTTTTTTAAAAGGCGTAATTCTATCGCCCTTCCAAGAAATGACTATGCTCCTATTCAAGACGGTGGTAGTTAGTGTTGGACTCAAACTTACAACTAAGAATACAGATGAACATTGGGTCTAGGTGGATGAATTGCAGTGCCAAAGCAAAGGCACTGTACCCAATAGCAGTCACATTTGTTCTTCCCAACCTGCCTCAATATCACATGCATATAAAAGGCAAATAAAACTGCCTGAAGACATACAAGCAGTCAACAGTCTGTTTCTGGAGGAGTCTATGTGTCCTTAAGAGTGTGTGGTCCCGGCTCTATTTGTGTTAGCTGCTCAGCACGTTTTATGCCTTGGGAATATCATGTCCTCTTAGTTGGTGTCATGAGGACAGGATCTTTGAGATGATGAGTGTTGTACCACCAGCCAATAAATGCAGTTTCTGCCAGATGTTTGTGCTGCATAACGGGAGAGACATTGAGCGGAGTGGCATAAGGGAGCACATTACAGTGTTCCAGGAATGGACTACTTCGTTGTCTCTGAGCCGTCCCCAGCTCCCAAGCTATGGTTCTGGCCAGATGGACAGGCCATGGCTAATTGCCCAGTTTGCAGATTTTAAAAGAGTTCTGAAACATATGCTGTTGACAGACAGAAAGAAGACAGAGCAGAGAGCCCCAGGGATGGATTGAAAATGCACCACCAACAGTCAAATTCTTGTCAAACCTTAAAGAGAGCCAAGGACTTAAAATAGAGCGTGACTGCTACTAAGGCTACTTCCTAAAACCTCTCATGTGTCACTCTCCATGACCATAGGATCTATTCTTGTGATGAACCGCGCAGTCAAGGGCAGCTGAGGGTGAGGTCCACCACAGGAGGCAATTGTACGATATCCGCATGATCCTAGACAGAGAAGACCTGTGGTCCTAATCCTCCTGGACTTTTCTGCTGCATTTGACATGGTCTCTCACTTCATCCTCATTCAATGTCTTAATGACATTGGAATTGTAGAGCCTTTTGTCCGCTAGATCTGCTCTTTCCTTACTGGCATGACCGAGTCTGTCAGCCTGGCACCTTTCACCTCGGACCCTTGAGACTTTATCTGTGGTGTCATGCAAGGATCCTCCCTGAGCCCATCCCTCTTCAACGCGTACATGTTCTCCCTGGCCAACATCAATACCCTGCACAGCATCAATGTCCTCTCCTACGCCAATGTCACACAACTTATTCTCTCCCCTTCGGACAAAACTCCAAGCACTCAGAACAAGTTTCCTAAATGCATGACCGAAATCACTGATTAAATGATGGGCCACTGTCTGAAGTTCAACACTGACAAGACCGAAGTCGTAATCTTTGGCAATAGCCCATCACCCTGGGACTCCACCTGGTGGCCAACAGAGCTAGGACCAACACCCACCCCCACTACCCACACCAAGATCCTCAGAATTGTCTTTGACTGCAAACTCAATATGATTGTCAAGTCAACACGGTCCCTGCCTCAGGCTTTCACATTCTGAAGATACTAAGGAAGATCTTCAAATGGCTCCCAGTCAACACCCTCAAAATCGTCCCCCCACACCCTAGTCACAAGCAGACTGGACTACACTAACACTTTCCACGCCAGGATTACCAAGCAACTTTTAGGGAGGCTGAAGTCCATTCAGAATTCAGCAGCCAAAATCACTCTTAGCCTCCTGCACCACTAACACATGTCACCTCACCTCAAGGAGCTACACTGGCTACCCATACACAAACAAGTGCATTTCAAACTTGTCACCCACACTTTCAAGGCACTACATAAATCTGACACAGTATACCTCAACAATTGCATCTGCTTTCACAAACCATCCAGACACCTTTGCTTGGCTCCTACTTGCACACATCCCGCAAATTAAAAAAAAAAAGATCTGTCTGTCGAGCCAGCATGGAATGACTTGCTGCTATACATCCGAACCGCCTCCTTACTTTTTGTATTCCGCAAGAAGCTGGCTTTTCAAATAGTCACTCTTAGTCCTAACCTGGCTAGACTCACACCAGCTCAGCACCAGGATACCCTGCTGAGTGATAGTGTGCTTTACAAATCACTTAATATAACATAACTGCTTGTTCCTTCGTTGTCTCTCTACATTTTCCATGGTTCTATTCCTATTGCTCTACTCTCTTCCTTAGAGCCATTGCGCAGCCACCAGAAAACTCCCTTCCCTGAGGTGCTCTTTTTGTCCCCCTAGCGCCTCAACCCTGCCTCTTCCACTATCTAAATAGCACCTCCTTCATCTTCTCCAAATATATCCTGTTTCATAATGACAGGTGGACCCCATCATGCCTCAAGAACGCTGGGGAATCGTATTCATTGTTTGTGTGCTGTATGACCTCAATGCCATACGCCTTGCATAACCTGAGACATCTCTAGTCACCTTATTCCTTGCCCTGTTGATTGCTGCTGGTTTTCTTGCCCCATTTGAAGCCCTCCTAGGTAACAGCTCTGTCCAAAATAGGGCCGCCTTACCCCATCCGTCACTCACCTCCTTTAAATCTCTCTTTATAAGTTCAAACCCCATCTCCTGAACCAAATCCTTCTTCCCAGGTGTATCAAAACTGCGTCTAGGTGCGGCCATTTATCATGTAATTCCCATAGTGTTGGCATCAGCTGCCCTCAACGCATCACCCCTTGGCCATACCACTGCACCACCATTTCACTAAAATCCGGACCCAGTTGTTGCCCATAGCTTTGCCTCTCTTCTTAAACACTTGCCCACTTCACAATGGAGTGGCCACAGATCCAGTCCTCCTTACTTCTGCTTGCCGTTACCGGACCTGGTAAGGAAACCAGTACTGTTATATTGATTTGTACAGCGCACTAATCACCAGAGAGGGTATCCAGGCGCTTGGGCAAGTGTGAAGGTGTGAGGTGCCCAAGGTGCTTATACGAAGAGCCAGGTCTTCTGCTTCTTGCGGAACTCAAGAAGTGAGGAGGAGGTTCTGATGTGTTGAGAGCGGTCATTACATGTCTTGGGTGCGATGTAGGAGACTAAGTGACCTCCAGTTTCGGTTTTGCGGATGAGGGGAATGTGTGCGAGTGAGACTGAGGCAGAGCATAAGTGTCTGGTGAGTTGGTGAAAATGCATGCAGCTGTTCGGGTTTGCTGATCCTGTATTATGTAGGGCTTTGTATGTGTGCCTGCGGAGTATGAATTGGCTGCGCTTGTGAATGGGAAGCCAGAGAAGCTTCTTGAGGTGCAGTGTGATATGGGTGCGGCATGAGAGATTGAGTATGAATCTTTCAGCGGTGTTCTGGATGGTCTGGAGTCTGTGTAGGAGTTGTTTGGAGATTCAGGCGTGGAGAGTGTTGCCGTAGTCCAGCCTCCTGGTCATGAGTGCTTGCTTGACGGTCCTTCTGGTGTTCTGAGGCAACCATCTGAAGATCTTTCGGAGCATGCTTAGGATGTGGAAGCAGAAGGTGCACACTGTATTGACTTAAACCGTCATGTTGAGCTTGTCGTCTATGATGATCCCTAGATTTCTTGCGTGGTCTGTGGGTGTTGGTCCTAGCTCCGACGGCCACCAGGTGGAGTCCTATGGGGAGAGCTTGTTGCCAAATACCAGTATTTCTGTCTTGTTAGAGTTGAGTTGCAGGCAGTTGGTTCGCATCCAGTCTGCTACCATGGTCATGTAGTTTGTGAAGTTGGTCCTGGTGGTGGTTGTCTTGTCCGTCAGGGAGAGGATGAGTTGGGTGTCATCGGCGTAGGTGATGACAGTGATGTCTTGTGATCGGATGATGTTGGTGAGCGGTGTCATGTGTATGTTGAAAAGGGTAGGGCTGAGAGACGGTCCCTGGGGCTCTCCGTATATCAATCTCGTGGTCTCTGATGTGAAGGGTGACAGCCTGACCCTTTGGGTTCTTCCCGTGAGGAAGGAACAGATCCATTTGAGAGCAGATCCTTGTATGCCAATCTTGTGGAGACTTCTGATGAGGGTGTTCCGGGAGACAGTGTTGAAGGCCGCGGAGAGGTCAAGCAGGATGAGGGCCGCTCTTTCTCCTCAGTCCAGGATGATTCAACTGTCATCAGCGGCCACGATGAGTGCTGTTTCGGTGCTGTGGTTCTTTCGGACTCCTGATTGAGTGTTGTCTAGAAGATGGTGAAGTTCGAGGTGGGTTGTGATTTGCTTGTAGATGGCCATCTGAATCCCTTTGGCTGGATAGGGGAGCAGGGAGATGGATCGGAAGTTGCTCATTTGATTCAGGTTGGTTCTGGGCTTCTTGAGAATGGTGTTGATTTCTGCAAGTTTCCATTCATCTGGTAAAGTGGCGGTTGTGATGAAGGTGTTGATGATGTGGCTTAGGGTGGTGCAGATTGGTGACGTTGCCAGGTTGTAGATGTAGTGAGGGCATGGTCTGTTGGGGCCCCAGAGTGGATGGGTCTGCATGATTGCCGCTGTGCCGTTTGTGATGTGGTCCGATCACTGTACTGCCGCAGCTGGCCTTTATGGCTTGCGTATAATCCAACTCGCAGATACTCTTCCATTTGCCCAGCTTTTTTGACTCTCTGTCCTTCGATCCTATTCTAAAACTTTCGGGTTATGCACTTATCCTGAACAACGGTGTGTCAAACTGTTTTCCTTCTCAACCTCCTCTGTTTAGGCATATTCTCAGACCCCAATCACCTGCTTTGCAGTTAACCTTCCTGCCATTTGCATGGAAGAATAGGAGGCTATTGTCCCTTTTCCTGTATCTCTAGCACTTGTGTGTCCCATCTCCTGCCTGTTTTATATATCTGAACCTGAACTTTGGCCCCTTTCACAACTAATCTCCACAACCCTCTCTTCTGAAGATCTGTGGGTGTCTCCTTCATCCCACTCTACCTCCATCTCTCCTTCATCCCCTGTGCTATGCATCCCTGCCATGTGTTGCATCGCCCTTCCACCAGCGAATTCTATGCACCTCTTCAGCATACCCTCCATCCAGCCAGTGTGCTACTATTACAGCTAATGTAACTGCAGAACTCTGGGTGTCTGATCTTGTACCTCCCAGTGTCTTGTTCCCCCCCAGGCAAAGTGTCTGAAAAGTCTTTCTTCTGTGCCAATGATCTTCTTGAAGCACGGGGGTGCTCTGTCCACTTCTGCAATCTGCCAACCAACAGCCCTCTGCCGGCCACCTTAATCCCATTCAGTGGGGATGCTCACCCATATACGTCTACTTTGTTGGACCAGGATCTGACACCTCCTCTCCTGCGCCAACCCACTGTCCATCAGTGTTCCCCAAGGGCAACTCCTTCCTCCCTGCTCGTTCTCCAGTTCCCTGCGGAGCTGCTCTGCCTGCTGCCCCTGACACATCCTGGTCTGCCTCCTTGCGCATCCCTGCCTCTTTCTTCTAGCTGCCCCTCCTGTCAGCAATTGTTCTTAAACCAACTGCGTGTGGCCCTGCACCATCTTTAGGCCCTTCATTTCCATGCCCGCTCTGGGTTCCATCAGTTTTCCTGGATCGTATGGGGCTCTTCATGTCGTGCCCCCATGCTCTACGAGGTGCAGTCACCTTAAGCGACCAGGTCTGGCATAGTTCTGTGCTCATTGCCACCCACTCTTCTTTGTGGCATCCCTGATGTTTTAGGGGTCGGCTGCTCACTCTGCAGTCTTCTTGGGGATCCATTTTGCTATTACTGGTGAGCTGCATCACCTTAGGCTTAAGGGCTCTTGAGGGTATCAGTATTCCCAGGAGTAAAGACATAGCGCTACTCCCTATTCTTGGGGAAAGAGCCACATACTAGCACTGCTGCCGGAAACCCCGCTAATGATGCCCTGCTTGGTCCTGAAGGGGCGCTAACATCGCGTGGGGCTCCTGCAGCTCAGCTGCTAGCTTCTCTGCCATCCTCAGCACAATGAAGGCACCCTGCACTTCCTCTTCAGATGGTGTGCTGATCGTGGTTATTTCTGTCTAGTGTCAGGGAAAAATAATTCTTGCAATTTGGCAGAGCAGCATGGTGAAGTGAGAAACTTTACCTGCACAGCTGCCACATCATCAAGTCTGCACTGCACCCCTCCCCCCCCCCCCAGAGCTCCCTGGGCAGAGAGGGTAGTTCTGACTTGACCCTGAGGGGAGAAGAAGGATTGCAGGGCATGCCAGATTACATATCAGTAGTCATCATTACTCCAATTACTCATTCTTGTCTGCGTACTTACAGAATTGAAGTGTGCCACACCTTCTATAGACGCCACTTGGCTTAGCAAACAAGTTTAAGCCCTCCTCCACCAAAGAATCCCTTGGACCGACCTATGCTTGGTATTAAAGTTGTGTCAAGAGGCGGGAGGGTGGTAATGTTAATACTGAGACAAGGAAGGGTAATGTGATTAAGAAGATTAAAAGTAAGTAATCAGGAAGTTACTTCCTCAACCCTACCTTGTCTCAGTCCTTACAAATTTTAGGATGTAACAAAACATTATATCATAACTTGCTCCAACATAATACACCACTCTTTTTATTGCTACACATCTCTTTATTTAATCAAGCATGATTATAACCAGTGTTACCTAAACAGCAGCAGCAACCAACAGCAGCCGGAACTTTTGTTCCAAATTCCAACGTTTTCAAATCGTCTACTTGGAAGGAGTGGCCCTGATAGAAGCTCAACATAAATCTCAAAGAGACATCCCCCCTGCCTCTGCTCAGGAATCTGCCATTGGCTGAGTGGATAAACATTGAATTGGTCCAGGCAAGGAGACTCCCTGTGCTTCATAAGCTAAAGAAATAGCTGACCAAGTCTCAGAGCCGAGAAAGAAGATGTCTGTCCCTTGTGAAGGACGCCCGAAATTCAGAAAAAGACTTTCTAACAGTCTTTGTTTAGCTGGGCATGAAATGTAAATCTGAACTGCTCTAACGTCCTAAGATGCAGATTTTCCTCGTCTTCAAGTGGGGTTAGGGAAGAGATAGTAAAGTGATTCCCTTGCTCTGTATGAAAGTTGGAAACCACCTTTAAGATTGAAATTGGGCCCTAACTTAAATACAATTCTATCAGAAAAGATCTGAAGGTAAGGAACCTGAGGAGAAAGATCAGCCAAATATCCAAGCGTATGAGCTTGACTACCTAAAAGAAAGTCTTAAGAGTTGAAAACTTCACATCTACATCGCAATGTGGCACCGAGAACTCTAATTTTATGGACCAAACTGCGGTATTTTGCAATAACTTAATGGGCTGGTCATAACTGTGCGATGATTGGTATGAGATGTAATTATTTTAGATGACTTTAAAGAAACAACTTTTTTTCATGAATATAGTAGATGTACTTGTATACTTATTTATTGATACTTTTATGAAATTTCTAATTGTTATCTTTGCAGAAGGCAAAAGTGTCACATTTCTGTAAGAATATATTTTTGGGAAATAAAAGGTTTGTGATTCTGATTAACATCAGCATCGCTAAATGGCTCAAAGGGCGGGAGGTTTAGAGCCCTTAGAACCAAAGGCAGATTCTAAGCCAGGACTAAAAACTTGGGAGCAGGAATTTGCAAAGAAAATTCTTTCAAATCATGTGACCCCAATTCATCCATGTGAGCCAGTCCTCCCCAAGGGAAGCACACAGCTTTTATCTGAGCGTTGGACCTGAAGAATAGCCACTACTTCCCTTAAATCAAAGCAATCCTGAAGAGACTGTAAAATTCACCTTGATTCACAGGTACAGGTATCTAAGGAAAGAGTTTGACACAAAGAAAATAAGACCAATGATGATCGCAAATATGACCAATGATGATCATAAGACCTATGAGTAGAACATCTGCAAGGCTCCTATATAGAAACTGCTAGAGACGAGTAGAGTCCTTTCAGCCACCAAGCAAACAGATGGAGATTCTGTAGAAATAGGAGGGACAATTCCAGTCTCAGCAACAGAATTATCAGAAGAATCCATTCAATGCATAGCACCATCCTCCTCTGAAGCGAAAACCACATCGTACGAGGCCAAAAGGGGCCAGCTCTAGAAAGATGTGCTAGGAATCTGGTTATCATAGGAAAGGAGGAAAGCATAAGGGAGGAGAGGAGGCCATGGGGGATGATAAAACATTCACTCTCCGTGCTTTCTTCTGTGGAAACGCTTATAGAAAATTGCTTTGAAAACATGGCATTCTCGGCACTTGCAAATGCTTCCACCTTGGGAGTTCTGAATCCGTTATATGTTGGGAGAAGGGGGAAGCACCCTGCTTAGCGTATATACTGCTTACACCCTTGATATGAATAGTTGAAAGAGACGAGGTTCTGTTCCGCCCAGAAAACTATCTGAAAAGCAAGGGATGATAGATTAGGCTTAGCTGCTGATTTACGTAAGCCTTTCGAACTGTAAACCTGTTATTATCAACAGTATTTGAACCTACAGAATAGGGGCAAAATGCATCAAAGTTTTTAGTACTGATGCCAAGTCCCTCATCTTTTCTGTTGGCTGACAACAATCTGAAGCCCTGAATGAGCTTAGAATTGCCCTCCAACCCCTTCCCATTGCATCTGCTGTTAAAATCATTGGACGAGGGAGACACAAGAGACACCCCTCTTGAGACTGTCTGGAGTAAGCCACAATTGTAAGGTGCTCCTTATTTTCCAGGTTATTGGGACTGTAATATAAGATCCTTGAATGCAGCTTCCGGTGTTGTGGCAGTTGTCGAACTGGTGGACCCAAGGGCAGGCGTGCTCATGGTACAACAAATATAAACAAAAAAAACAGAAAAAGGTTGTGCCGGAACTAAATGGGTACCCACCCCTGGTTATTGTGTATCTTACCATGTCCCCTTGAACCTGGGATGAGTCCCTGGCAGCAGTAGAATGGTGGCTTACCTGGATCTGAAAATACATCCAAAATCTTGATGAACTTGACTCTGGTAAATATACTGTTCCCAATTTAGTTTGTAATCAAGCTCCAATGAACTTTAAGTCTTGGGAGGGGGGTTGTTTGTGCTTTTGAAGTTTAAAATTCTATGTTGTTTAAACAGGTGGCATACTCTAATTGCATTTGCCTCAGAGAATCTGAATGAGCATGCACAAACCAGTCATCACAGTAAGGATATACCGGGATCCCATTGTGAAGACTTGCTACTAACTGAGCAAGAACCTTTGTGAAAACCTTTGGTGATGGTTTTAGACCAGAAGAAATAAACTGGTGCTGCAGAAGAAACACCTTCCACAGAACCTTAGAAATGTATGATGAAGTAGATTGTTTGGTACGTGGCTGTCATCCATTCCCTTTGAGTGATTGAAGGAATAATACATTTAAGTGTTATATTTTAAAATGGATGGTTTTGATGCGTTGATTTAAGATTTTCAAGTTGATAGGGTGTCAGAACTTTTCAGATGCTTTTGTAACAAAGAACACTGCAAAATAGACTACCTACACCATCTCTGTTGCAAAGACTGGAATGGCAGCTTCCATCTGAAGCGTTTCAGAATTCCCCTGTTGAAGAGCTAGTTGCTTAAATTTATTTCTTGGTAAAGAGTGTGCAAAGTTTCTGCATCAGGAGGGTCTGATTCGAATTTTACCAGATTATCTTGCCTGATGATGTCCAAAACCCATATAACTTTTATTGATATTTCTGATACTTGTTGGACTCAAGAAACGAGGTCTCCTACAGGTTCGAGAACAGATAAGGGACTGGAATACTCAGGACTAGTGTCTTTGCTTTGAAGAAGAAGAATATCTACCAGTATTCCATGTTTTGAAAAAAGATTGAAAATGCCCTCTAGAAGCATATCGGTAATATATTCTCTGGTGCTGCATTCATGAGTACCTCCCGAACTGCACTATAGCCTTGGGTGTGCTTTTAAAAATCTGAGCATGTTTCTGCTTCTTAAAAGTTCTCTTTAGTAACTCTTCCAGTTGATCTCCAAAAACAAAAGAACCATCAAATTGTAACTTCACAGCAGCTGCTGTGTGTCCACTTTCAACCTTCCACTCGTTCAGATGAATCTTTTTTCTTGCTGCTATATTTGCACATATTGCAAAAGCAGTGGCTTCAGTATCTGAGATAAACTTTTCCTGCAACTCCATACGTGCTTAGATCTCCGAACATTTGGGAATCGTAAAAAGCATATATTGTTGCTATAGTTGTCAGATTCAGATCTTCATGGGAGCGGTTTCCACATGCCTGGCTACAGGATCACTAACAGAAATATCTTCTGTGCCCACTAAAAATAAATCCTCACAGATTAGTCAACATAGGATCCATGGTGACTGAAGCAGGAAGATCCAATTCCCTCTTTGCCAATGGATAAAACCTAGGTGAAACTGTGTTTTTCTGAGTTCTTCCTTTTTGCAACTTCTCTGTTTACTGGCAGTCTGGAAGGTGGAACCACTTGAAATTGTTGGAACATACCTGCACTGGAAGTAGAAGTTTCTTCTCCCTTCTGGAGATGATTATTATCTACTTGGTATTTGAAGAGTGTTTGCATGTGTGAATGTTTAATAAATTTGCTTCTGATGTATACCTCTAACTGCAGATTTCTTTCCTTGTGTATATATTTTTCAGGCATCAGATTGGATCCGTAAATGTTAAAGCAGTACTACTGCGTGCCGGCAGGTAGCATTGCGTGGCTCCACGCCAACGTCATTCCATTCTGCAAGTACGAGTAGAGCTGTTTTTAAGTGTCTCCCATGCACACTGACGTCAATTCCTTTCTTTCCGCTCTTTCAGATGCGGATCGGAGCCTTCTCCTTGATTCCAAGACCCCAAATTTTGTCAAAATGTACCAGTAATGCAAAGGAAAATGTCACCATCTAAGACGACAGGGTTCAAACCTTTTAGGGACTGTCACAAGTCCAAAGGAAAGTCTTGTCTCCCACTGGCAGATCATTGTCGCGGTCTAAGTTGTCGCTAAGTCCTACAAAAAGCATAAGAAATAGAAGTGGGAATTGGCCCCTTCCCGCCACTCTCTGACTCCAGAGAGGGCGTGAAAGTATCAGTCTCCCGGTCTCGCTCCTATCTGTATCTGTGCGGAGAATAAACACAAGGTGTGTCAAAGTTGAGTCTATTACTGGCACACCCCGTGTTTCGGGGTCCGTTGGCAAACTAGCAGCAAGTCCAGGTCTCCAGAGAGACCATGCTGCACATTTTCTGCACTTTACTGGCTCTGCCTGATGCACCTTCGGGCCCCAGGATCTTCGGGGGTCCTCAGTCAAACTTCTGCTTGTTGGTCTGCCCTCACTACCGTCATTAGGTTCATCACCGACTTTGGTGCCCACTTTGATCCTGGCGCCACCCGTTCAGTTTAATTTGCATAAAAACTGATGCTGGAGAAGGAGTTATAGCCCATTGTGCTATTACTCCAATTCCGAGCAGAGTCAGCCATAACCTCAACGAGTTCATGGCGGACTGGCTTCGAGGTCATGGCGGACTGGTATCTGGGCGCCCTCAACTGGCATTCAGCCAACATGCAATCCATCCAAATTCTGACACTTTGCACTTACTATGAAGTAGGGCTCAGACTTTTCACAATCTTTTTGCAAATTACAATTATGATGAAGGAGGTGATTATATCCCACAATGCCATAAGAATAACTAGTATGAAGAACTCCTAGATGCCGTTGTTCTGGATACTTCTCCAGATGTCAGCCTTGTATCTTACTCCGGGCATTTGTGGAAGAAAGCATCTCCTACGCAGTTGTTATGTGGAGGGCGGGAGAAGTCTTTGACCTACAGTTTACCACTATGGAGGTCAAGACTAATGTGTTAACTTAGGTACTTCAGCCAAGTCAGGCTCCCACAGCAACTCCGCTGCTATTTAATGAGGCCTTTACGGACACCCTTTTAGGCACTTGGGCGAAGCCATGTTCAGATCCACAGGTTAATAGGTTATGTTGCTCGTCGCCAACATCCTGCACTAGGCGACCCAGCCTTTCTCACGCAACATCCCAAAAAATTCCCAATGCCTTTACTCACACTTGGCCCCCTGGTGAGTCAAAACTGATAGGGACATTTGTCAAGCTGATTTTCTCCTTCATGAGCCTTGCTTTGAGGTCAGTAAATGTCAGCTGTCTTCACAGCCTCTACTCCCATGCCCATTTTAACACAGTGTTAAAATAAAGACCACATGATAAAATTGTAAAGTGGACGCCCTTTCTTAAACAACCTATGCACAACAAGGATAAAGCCTGCTTGAAATAATTTAGTTTTAATGGAATTATGACCAATAAATTTGATATGAAAAAATATTGTAACATTCCACATTTAAACATATATATCTGAAAGAAACACATAGTGATAGATTCCTTACCTTAGAATATCCCCAGGCGTTAGACTGGATCCGGAAAGTTTTCGTCAGCAGTACCGCTGCGCGTCGGTAGGTGGCGTTGTGCGGCTCCGCGTCCGTCGTTGGCGTCGTGGTCGCCGAGATGACGTTGCGGGCGGAACTTAGACGCCGCTGACGTCAGTTCTTTCTCTTTCCGCGCCAGCAAGCGCAGATCCGGAGAGAGCGGTACCCCAGTAACTTTTTGACTGAGTTTTTTGAGATTTTTGTCTCAACTTTTTGAGTTGATCGACTCCTGGTGCAGCAGGGATGCCCGGGTTTAAATCTTGCGAGGACTGTCAACGCATGATGTCGGTGACGGACCCGCACCGCGTGTGTCTCTTCTGCCTGGGGCGCGACCACGACCCCAAGTCGTGCCTTGACTGCCGGGCCATGGCGCCGAAGACTTTGCGGGAGCCGTCCCGAAAGTTGCTGGAAGCCCGGCAGTCGGCTCCGCGCCGTGTGAGGTCCCGGTCCAGAGGGAGGTCGAGGGACCGGTCGCGGAGCCGTCCTCATCGGAAGTCGTCCAAATCGAAGTCTTCGCACTCGTGGTCAGGTAAGGCGAAGCACAAAAAGAAGTCGAAGAAACGTCCTCGTTCTTCGACTTCCCCTCGCCGGTTGCGCGACGTGGCTGAGGGAGCCGGTGGTCGGTGGTGCCACCCCTGCGGCTCCGGCGGAGCCTACGCAGTCGTCGGTGACCTACCTGCCCTTCCCGGGTTCATCGGCGACTCCGGCCCAGGTACAGGAATTCCTGTCCGCTATGGCTCGCCTATTTGGGCCGTCGGGCCCCTCCGGTGCGCCTTTGGGCCCCACGGGCCCGACTGGGAGTCCTCGCCCTTTGACGCCGGTGGCTCCGGCCTCGGCACCGCAGGACTCCCATGGATCCCGTGGTGGATCACGGTCGACGCCGGTTGACCTAGTAACACCTCCACCGACGTCGACCCCCACCGGCACCACATTGGACGTCGCCCGGCGCGCCGGACGACGTCGGCCCCAGTTTCAGCCCCGACGTGGATGCGGTGCCGGAACGGTGTCGACCGACGCCGATTCCGACGCCGTTTGGGAATCTGTTTCCCTATATCCATCCTCCTCCTTTTCAACAGCAGGAGGAGGAAGGGGAGGACTGGGAGGGGTCTGAGGACCCTCTCACAGCTCAATGTGAGTATAACCCGGACTGGGCTGAGGAGCTGGGGGACGCCAGTGGTCTGGACACCTCTCCAGACATTGGCATGATGTCTCCTCCTACCGTGGCTACGGAGGAGGGCGCTAGTTTTTCTGTGGTGTTGCGTAGGGCTGCTGGGGCACTCCGCCTGCAGCTACCTACTGTGGCCGTCAGGACTAACCTCCTGACAGAAGTGCTTCAGCCAGCAGTTTCCTCTGCGGAGCCACTGCTGCCCTTTAATGAAGCACTGTCTGACGTTCTTCTGGGCTCCTGGTCTAGGCCCAGCACAGGGGCTCCTGTGGACAGGAACGTGGCCCAACGCCATCGCCCGGCCCCCGGTGACCCCCTTTTCCTCTCCCAACACCCCACCCCTGAGAGCTTGGTTGTCCAAGCCTCTGCTTCCCCAAGCGCATTCCCTTCCGCACCCCCGGATAGGGAATGCAAGAGGCTGGAACAGTACGGGAAGAAGATTTTTTCTTCCCCCAGCCTAGGGCTGCCGGCTGTGAACACCTCATGCCTCTTGGGCCGTTATTCACACTCCTTGTGGGATACGGTAGCGCAGGTGCTGCCTAGCTGTCCGGAGGAGGCCCGGACGGCACTCTCTCAGGCTGTTGCTGAGGGGAGAGATGCAGCCAAGTTTACAATCCGTTGTGGCCTTGACACCGCCGACTCGCTAGGCAGGGCGATTTCCACGACAGTGGCGCTCCGCGGCCACACCATGCTGAGGACAACTGGCTTTTCGGGGGATGTCCAGAACACTTTGATGGACATGCCCTTCGATGGCATTCGCCTTTTTGGCAATAAGGCAGACAGTGCTTTGGAGAGCTTTAAGGACTCACAGGCTACGGCCAAGTCCTTGGGCCTTTCGGCCACGCGCCCTCCTCCGCCTTCTGCCTTTCGCTCCTTTCGTGCTCGCGGAAGGGGCAACCCACCACGTTCGCAACAAAGCCACAGGCCAGCGCAACAGTCCATGCGCGGATGTGGGAGCCGCCGCGGCGGTTCAGGGGGCCAGCGGCAGGGTCAGTCCACCTTCACCCCCGCCACCACTGCCTCCAAACCTTCCTAGTCCGACCTTTCAGGCCCCTCAAACGCCAGTGGGTGGCAGGCTTCGCCATCACCTCCCCCACTGGTGCACCATCACGTCGGACATGTGGGTTTTACAGATAGTCCGAAGGGGCTACGCCCTCCCCTTCGAGACTACCCCTCCAGCCATGCCACATCAGTACCACCGCGTATCGGGGGATCACTTGGCACTTCTCCAGCAGGAAGTTGCGGCCCTCTTGGCCAAGGGGGCCATAGAGCGCGTTCCGATGCCAGAAGTAGGTCGTGGTTGTTATTCCCACTACTTTCTGATTCCAAAGAAGGGCAACGGCCTGCGTCCTATCTTGGACCTTCGGGACGTCAATCTCTTCCTCCGGAAGGAGAAGTTCAAGATTCTCACACTTCCTCAGGTCTTGTCTGCTCTAGACCCACAAGACTGGCTGGTAGCGTTGGACTTGCAGGATGCTTACTTCCATATTCCCATCCTGCCGGCCCACCGGCATTACCTCCGGTTCACGGTAGGCCACGAGCATTTTCAGTTCACCGTGCTCCCTTTTGGCCTTACCAGCGCCCCTCGGGTGTTCACGAAAGTGATGGCGGTGGTCGCAGCTCATCTGCGCAGATCAGGGGTTTCAGTCTGCCCCTATCTCGACGACTGATTGTTGAAGGCGGGCTCGCCCCAGACAGTCGTCTCCCACCTCCAGACTACGGCCGACCTCCTGCATTTGCTGGGGTTCTCCATCAACGTGCCGAAGTCACACCTGATCCCTTCTCAGAAGCTCCTCTTCATCGGAGCGGTTCTGGACACAGCGCGGTTTCGGGTTTATCCTCCCGAACAGCGAGTCCGGGGTATTCGGGCTATGATTCCAATCTTTCAGCCCTTATCCTGGGTTTCCGTCAGGATGACCCTGAGGCTGCTAGGCCTCATGGCCTCCTGCATCCTGCTGATCAATCATGCCAGGTGGCATATGCAGGCTCTGCAGTGGGACCTGAAGTTCCAGTGGGCGCAGCATCAGGGAAACCTCTCCGACTACGTCCAGATCTCGGAGGGCCCTGCACAACTCTTGCAGTGGTGGCTCACGAACCAACATTGGGTCAGCGGCAGATCCCTCTCCCTTCCCCAACCGGAGTACACAGTGGTGACGGACGCGTCCCTCCTGGGATGGGGCGGCCACATGGGAGAGGCGGAGATTAGAGGCCTCTGGTCTCCGGCGGAGTCCAGGCTCCATATCAACATTCTGGAGCTTCGGGCGATCCGACTTGCACTGAAGGCATTCCTTCCCTCTGTCAAGGGGAGAGTAGTGCAGGTGTTCAGAGACAACACCGCCGCCATGTGGTACTGCAACAAACAAGGCGGGGTGGGGTCGTGGACCCTCTGTCAGGAGGCTCTGTGTCTCTGGACATGGCTGGAACATCAGGGCATGTCCCTGGTGGTTCAACACCTGGCAGGTTCTCTGAACGCCACGGCGGACGAACTCAGCCGCAGGTGCATGCTCGATCACGAATGGCGTCTTCACTCGGAGGTGGTGCAAGGTCTCTTTCAGCAGTGGGGAGGGCCTTGGTTAGATCTATTCGCCACCGAAGAGAACGCGCAATGTCATCAGTTCTGCGCGTTGGAATTTCCAAGGCGGCACTCGCTCGGCGACGCTTTTCGGTGCGAGTGGAGTTGTGGTCTGTTGTACGCCTTTCCGCCTATACCACTTCTGCCCAGCGTGCTGAAGAAGATCAGGCGTGACCGGGCACAAGTCATCCTTGTGGCCCCGGACTGGGCTCGAAGAGTATGGTATCCCGAGCTACTCAGTATGAGCATCGATCCTCCGATCAGACTGCCTCTTCGGGAGGATTTTCTGTCGCAGCAGCAGGGGACGGTCCTCCACCCGAACCTGTCCAGCCTCCACCTCGTTGCGTGGAGATTGAGCGGCGGCAGTTGATTCCTTTCGACTTGCCTCCTGAAGTTTGTGATGTCATTCTGGCAGCCAGGCGTCCCTCTACTAAAGTGGTATACGCCTGCAGGTGGAACAAGTTTGTGGCATGGTGCACAGCAAAGGCTGTGGATCCCCTTTCTGCCCCTCTTTCTGAGGTCCTACTGTTCCTTCTCTTTTTGGCTAGGCAGGGCTCTGCTCTGGGCACTATCAATGGCTACCTTTCTGCAATTTCAGCCTTTCTCAGGCTACCTGATCAGCCCTCTCTTTTCAAGTCCCCTTTTGTAAATAGATTTCTCAAAGGCATTACACACTTTTTTCCTCCTATTCCTTTCGTAATGCCTCAGTGGGACTTGAATCTGGTTCTTACATACTTGATGTGCGCTCCCTTTGAGCCTCTTCACAACTGTCCTCTTCGTCTCTTGACATTGAAGACTGCCTTCCTGGTGGCCATCACCTCCGCTAGGCGGGTCAGTGAGTTCCAGGCTCTTTCTTGTAAGCCTCCTTTCCTTTCAGTCCATCCGGACAAAGTGGTGTTCAGGCCCCGTCCTTCCTTTTTGCCAAAAGTGGTTACGGCCTTTCACATTGGGCAGACTATTACCTTGCCCACCTTCTTTCCGCCTCCGCATCCTTCCAGAGAGGAAGAGAGGCTCCACCGTCTGGACCCAAAACGTGCGCTCTCATTTTATCTCAACTGCACACAGCAGTTCCGGGTGCATGACCAGCTCTTTGTTGGCTACGTTGGCACCAAGAAAGGTCGGGCGGTACACAAGAGAACTATCTCCCGCTGGGTTGTCTTATGTATCAAAGCCTGTTACTCTTTGGCTAAAAAGAACCTCCGGTGGGGCTGCGTGCTCATTCCACCAGAGCTACTGCAGCCACTACTGCATTGGGACGTGGTGTCCCCCTGCAAGACATCTGTCAGGCAGCCACGTGGGCCTCGCTGCACACGTTTACCAAGCATTATTGCCTGGACAGCCAAGTCCGGAGAGACGGCTTCTTTGGCCGTTCTGTTCTCCGGGACTTTCTGGTGTGATCTTGGTTTGCAGACCCACCACTGGGGTTGGTATTGCTGGGGTATCTATTCTAAGGTAAGGAATCTATCACTATGTGTTTCTTTCAGATGAACAAGTTACTTACCTTCGGTAACGATATATCTGTAAGAAACATTAGTAGTGATAGATTCCTTACCGCCCCACCCATCCTCCCCGCTCTGCGAACTGATTTCTAGGGTTAAGGTCATCCCTTTCAGGGCCCTAGTTTCAATGCACCAGTGGTCAGTATCTTGCATGGCTCTGCGTTCCTGGCGCGGAAAGTCGTGTACAGAACTGACGTCAGCGTGCGTAGGCGGCGTCTAAGTAGCGCCCGCGAAGTCATCTCGGCGACCACGACGCCAACGACGGACGCGGAGCCGCACGACGCCACCTACCGACACGCAGGGGTACTGCTGACGAAAACTTTCCGGATCCAGTCTGATGCCTGGGGATATTCTAAGTTAAGGAATCTATCACTACTAATGTTTCTTACAGATATATCGTTACCGAAGGTAAGTAACTTGTTCTTTAGTGTACGAGTGAGTTATCATGTGTGCAATGTGTAGCTTGTGCTAAATAATATGGCATGTCCAATAAGATATTATTTTTTAATAAGTAATGTGTGAATCTATCCCTGCGGAGAACCTGTATTGTAACGGTAATGCTAGGTTTACACAGGCTTTCCGCTTTTTGTCTCCTACATTTTCTTTACTCGTTTTACCGACTGTTCCAGACAACCTTCGGGCATTCTAGGATCTGGATATTACTCCTGCTTCTTCCTTGTGCCGAAGAAGGACTGAGGCCTTCATTCTAGTTTCAATCTTCACCCTCTCAACGTCTTTCTGTGAAAGGACAAATTCAAGATGCTCATGTTAGCCTATGGTCCTGTCTGCCATAGACCCCGGAGTCTGGTTGGCGGTATTGAACCTGCAGGACTCTTATTTCCATATCTCCTTCCTTCAGGCCCACAGGCTTTATATGCAGTTCACAGTTGGCTAGGAGCAATTTCAGTTCGCAGTGCTCTCCTATGACCTTATCAGTGCCCCTCAGATGTTCACAAGAGTGATGGCTGTGATCGCAGCACACCTTCAGAGGTTGAGGGTAGCAATCTTCCCTTGACTTGACGATTGGCTGCTGAAGGCAAGCTCACCCCACGCAGCCGTCAACTATTTACAGACGATGAGGTTCACTGTCAAAGTGCCGGAGTAACACATGACTCCATCGCAGTTGCTCCCGTCCATTGGAGCTGTTTCTGATGGGGTACAGTTTTGTGCTTTTGTTCCCAGTGCGAAGAGTCCAAGACATTCAGGCTTTGATCTCAAACATTCAACCTATGTCTATGAATGACTGTGAGGCTACTGGTATTGTTGGCCTCCTGAATCATGCTTGCCACAAAAACTAGGTGGCACATGCAGGCTCTGAAGTGGGACCTCAAATTCCACTAGGCACATCATCAGGGGAATTTGTCAGATTGTATCCAGATTTCGGAGGAGATTGCAAAAGACCTGCAGTGGTGGCTACTGGACCGTGATTTAATCAGGGCAGACCCCTCTCCTTACCCTTCCAAGAGCTAATGGTGGCCACAGATGTATCATTTCTCCATTGGAGAGGACATCTGGGAGAGGTGGAGATCAGACTATGATGGTCTTGTGCCAGAAGGCTTTGCCTCTCTGGAAGGGGATGGAATCCCAAGGGATGTCTCTAGTGGAGTACCACCTGGCGGGATCTTTAAACACCAGGGTGGACAAACTCAACTGCTGGGGCCTAGTTGATCATGAATAGCAGTTACACCCGATGATCACACTGGTCATCTTCCAGCAATGGGAAGAACCCTGGCTTGATATTTTCGCCACTACAGAGAGTGCACAATGTCAGCATTTCTGCATGTTGGAGTTTCCAAAGCTGCTCTCGCACAGAGATGCCTTCCCGTCTAGAGTGAAGCTCAGCATTCCTATATGCCTTCATGCCATAACCTCTCCTACCCCGACTTCTGAAGAATCTGGAACAACTGGTCCAATAAATTCCTACTAGCAGCCCCTCCATTTTTCAGTAGTACATGTAATGGAAATTATTTGTTTCTAAATGAACGTTTGCTGACAGACATATATAATTTTCTGTATTAAGGCTTTGGCTATATATAAAAAGTTACTTTTTTCTGTTTGTTTTACTGAGGGCAGGTCCTTCAAAGCCCATATTAAAGATGTATGTCTGCAGTCTCCCTCTCTCTGTCTTCTATACAGCCGAAGAGACTACATAGTGCTTCCTTTATATCTGTTCTGTTTTCAGTTGGGCAGAGCTTTTGTCACTCAACACATATTTAAGAAGCAGGGAAGATTTTGTCAGTGTGGTTTGTGAAGATTGAGGTGATGGAGCCTCATGAGCACTCATCTAAGCACCATCATACTTCTAGAGAAGATGGAGATAGGTGAGGTTAGAAAATGGAGGGTTTATCCAGATCCTCCTGCTTTATCTGAGACACAGATTCAGACTTTCATCAAATTTATATCAGAGAGTTTACAGAGATCTAGGGACAGATTTCCTCTCCTTCATCTGTGTCTTTCTGCCTGAATGTGTCGGAAGAGGAACTTGTGCGTGAACTAGTGCATGGAAGAACAAATTACGTTTGGTAACTATCTTTCAGGTAGATACTCTATCTAACCGCAGATTCCTCACTTTATGAATATTCCTCAGGTGTCAGACTGGATCCGTCCTCAGAAGCAGAACCCATTGACAGATTGGCGTTACCAGTGTGCAGAGCTCTAAATTGGAAACTTTTTAGATGGAAAAAAATTCAGTTCACAGAACGGGAAAGCGGGTGGGTCGATGAGGAATCTGGGATTAGATAGAGTCCCCACCGTGTGAACAGATACCAGAGCAGTATCTCTAAAGGTGGTTGGTTTGTTTATTGGCTCAGACCAAAAAGCCCTGCAGGACTGAATGGACAACAATGCCCCTATCAACTGACCTGACTGTCGAGACAGTAGTGCTTCATGAACGTGTGTCCCGATGATCCAGATAGACACCTGACAAATGTCCAGGACAGGCACTCTGCGTGCCAGCATAGCACTTTGGCTTGGTGGAATGAACCCATAAGTCTTCTTGTGCTGCTTCTCAGGCAGTGAGTAGCAGATTTTTATGCATCGAGAAATGGTCCGATTTTGCATTGCTGTGCCCTTCTCTGTTCCACAAAACCCTACAAAGAGCTGATCGTTTGCTAATGTTCTTTGGTATGATCAATATAAAAGCTTAGTGCCCTTTTAGGGTCCAAATGCTCAAGTCACTTTTCCTCCTTAGGAAGTGTGACAGTCAGCCTGACATGAAATGAAGTCACCATTTTGTTAAAAAGGATGCTTGGGTCTTCAACATCAACTTAATCTGGAAAGAACTTTGTGTAAGGTGGATTGACAGAAAGAGCTTGCAGCTCACTCACACGTCTAGCCGATGTTATGGCGGTGAGAAAGACGGTCTTCACCATCAGTAGTCTCAATGGACAACTGTGCAGCGACTCAAAGGAGGTGCACATCCAAAAATTGTGGAACAGATTCAAGTCCCACTGAGGCATCACAGAGGTTTTCGGCTGTAACTGTGCAAACCTTTTAAAAATCTCATCACAAGAGTTGATTTAAATAAAGAATGCTTCTGTGTCCATCATGCCCGCTCCAGTAGTGTTCCAATTTAGGAAAGAGATGAAGATGCACTTATTTACAAAACAAAACATCACAGTGCAGTACCATTACACTTCTTCTTCCAGAACCCAGCGACCTCTCGTCACTTGTTGACTGTACGCTGCCTTTTGGCTTGGTTTGCACAATGTAAATGCCATATTCATCCATACATACTATTGATACACCAGGACAACAGCCATTGTTCATATTTTATTAGGGTCTCCAGGCAAGCATCCCAACAATGTCTAGCCAGTAGGACTTCCGCTGCTCTCTTGTGATAGGTTACATCATATATGCAATTAAATAAACATCTGCAACATTTAGAAATGAACACCTATCCTCTTGCTGTCCAAAGTTTTTGTTCTTGATGGCTTGTCCCGCAGCTCACCCTAGTGAACTTCCTACCAAGACATTCTTTGAAACATTAACACATATCTTAGCTTCCCTTCTTTTTTATAACCACCCATTTTAGGCGAAAGAAAATGTTTTACTTTTGACTGGCGGATTCTTTAATTCTAAGCCCTGTTGTGATTTTCTTTTTATACTATCTTACTTTTTAGTAATTATTATTTATTAACTACTACAGTCTTCTCTACATTTTGTTCCGGACATTAAATAATATTAGTGTTTAGTGTTGGTGAATTATTTTGAGCTGGTTCACTCGAACAGCAACCAAAACAATGCGTAAGAAGACCTGAGGAAATCATCACACTGACCCACCTCTCCATGCTTCAAATTAGTGACTGAACAAACTGAGCCTTGGTTCAACTGATTTTGTAGCAATCCTCTGCCTACCTCTTTTCACCTGCTTTTCTCTTACAGAGGGGCTTCCAGTGTAGCTCAGAGACACTGCAACTTTCTTTGTTGCCTACACCGAAGTCCCGTATGATACATGCAAACTGGAAAGATGACAGTTTATCTCATTATGATGCTAACATTATTATTATACTGGTTGGTAGGAAGATATAGAGGAGGTGGGAGAGACTGCAGAATTTGTATGACATCATTGGTTTGGATGCTACTCCAGAGGGAGTGGCTAAAGACGATGTACCCACTACACTTAAAAATGATTGCAATTCATGTATGTCTTTTTTGGGATAAGCATCCTCTGCCTAGGAGTTGTAGCACTCCTTCTACCTAAGATGGTGGTATCCTTGATAAAGTGACAGACATTGTGTTACAACGGACGAGTCACCTATTTTCTGATCTGTGGTGAAGAATCCCACTGCAAATTGCTTCCTTCAGTGCCTGCTTTAATAGAGACTGTGTGAGGAAATGTAGACTATTGGGGTGTGATTAATGTTATCTGTCCTAATACCTACAAGTGAATTCTTTGGTAGTCTATACAGTAAATATGAGAGGGCAGTCTAATCAATTGTTAACCATGCCTTCTAATTGAAGGTTTCAGAGAATATATATGATGGCAAAGAAGATGTTTGCTTCTAGTGTCTGGCATTAGGGTCAGTTAATCCTGTGTCCATTTACAAATACATTGTCTCCACCAAATTTGGGACCCTAAATATATTGCACAGAAGGACCACTTACTTTCCTATGATAACTCTCTTTCTGGTGGGCCTGAGAGTTGATAAAGTAATGCTTAGAAAAGGTACGAACAGTTGCCAATGTAGCAGGTTGGCCAGAGAATAGCATAGACTCATGGATAAGTCAATCCATCTTGATAAGGCCTCATTCTTCTCCACCTTTCCCTTCTTTACACCGGCGAATCGGACAGACACTGGTGCTCCTTTGTCCAGGCCCACCCAGGATTCACCTGGCGCAATCTGTCATCCTCCTTAAATGGATGCGACACAGCGAAAACGGCTGTGCAGTTCACAATGACTCGTGCAATACGGGGTGCACCGGCTCCAGTCTCAGAATTGGGGATGAGTTGGTGGATGCTGCTGGAGTCGGAGCTTTTGAGTGCCACTTGTGCACTTTTTCCACTGAACGTGAGACGTTAATCCTGATTGTGCTTCCTGTGCTTTTGCTGTGACTTATCTTCCAACCTTGGCTTGGACTTATCTGAGGACAGTGATTGGGACTGAAGGTGGGAACAGGGTTGAGACTGTGTTATGTTTGCCAACATAGAGCTTGACTTTGAACTCCGTTTTGGCCTTGAGATTCATCACATAGCATTTGTTGCAGTTCATCGAGTCATGCAAAGGCAGATTGTGATGGTCCTTGACTGACATCTGCTTCCTACAAACGCAGCACATCTTAAACCCAATTATTTTAGTGGGAAACAGCTGTGCACGCTGTCATGAGAAGAGTTTTGAAGAAAACACACCAAAACGTTGAAAGCTGAACTCTTTAGAAATGTGTTTGAGTATGGAAAAAAAGGAACTGACATCAGCACGCAGTGCTCCATGTTGTCACTTCCACAGTTGGGACAGAGCTGCTATGGAGTCCGATGGTGCTATGGCAGGAAGAATTTCCAGAATCAGTCAGGCACCTGGGAGCATTTGTATGGTGAGGCGTCTTTGGTTACAAGTATCCATCAGAAATTTAAAAAACAATTATGTATGAGAATATAAGTGTACAAATCCCTCTCCTGAAGATGTTTCCATAACTTTTCCTGGTTCTGAATACCAGAGACATGACCAAATACAGTTAACCTAAAATATTGCTATTGTGTCTATCAAGACAAGTAAGCACTGAAGAAAACACAAAGGTGATGGGTAGAATGCAACTATGCAACCTCAGACAGAAATGAGCTATATGCAAATCTCCATCAATGCACAGTACCAAACCAGGTATAGTGTCTCGCCCTGCACTTCAGGCGGTCCCTTATGGGTTCCAACTACTCATTATCAATCCTTCAGAAGTAAAGACTTGTTGGGCAAATGATATTCAAAGTGCTTGTCTCAATTTTATTCAGTCAATCTCATTCATTTCAGTGATCTTCTTCATTTAAATAATCTTCACTTTTTCGATCCTGTATCACGTGCAAATCAAACATAAAATGATCCTTAACGAAAAAATCCTCAATGCATTTCGGACCCTAGGTCCTTCATCAGGAGTTTATTTGTGCTACAAAACAAAAGAAAATAATGTTGTTAAATACATTCATACGTTCACGTTTTGCATGTAAATGAACTCGTGATTATATGTATGTAAATGACGCTTAACCCATGTGTCAAAAAATTGTATGTTAATCTTGCTGCATACATTTAAAAAAAATATTTGTATTGTAAATGGTGTCTTTGGCGATTTGTAAAACGACCTGGCCAACAAATCTGTAATCAGGGAAGTATGAATAATTTTAAACA
Source organism: Calotriton arnoldi (assembly GCA_963921515.1). Taxonomy (NCBI): domain Eukaryota; kingdom Metazoa; phylum Chordata; class Amphibia; order Caudata; family Salamandridae; genus Calotriton; species Calotriton arnoldi. Next base: position 378,495 of record CAWUFW010006969.1, on the reverse strand, counting down.
TCCTCAAAGTATTTCTATTTCATAGCTCAAAAAGTATTGTGAAGTTATGCTTACTGATAAACGTTTATTCTGCACTGTCTCCGTGCACTTTAATACAAACTTCGCTCGGTACTCCGACGGAGTCCGTTTCTCCCATATAATTCAAAGAAGCCTGAAGGTACATATATATATGCTATCAATTGTCATCAGGAATAAGGGCTTGGCCAAAAGAAGTGTTTCAAAGAGTATGCCTAAATGAAAACTTACCAATTATTCAGTGATGTTGGGAACCGCGTATCGTGTCTGGCGTGTTCGTTCAGCACCATGTTTACTGCAATGCAGTAGGTAGGTAGGTAGGTTGAGATGTTTTGTACTATGGGTTTTAAAAATAAATCTTCCACACAGCATGTGGCCTTGCTTAAGTGGAGAAAACAGAGCGAAAAATCAAAACATGGTTGACAGAACACAAGAGCAACATAAGATTGAAAAATGAGAAGTCATCAGTGGCAGTACATTTCAACAAATTCAGCCACAATATAAATCAATTGAGGTTCTTCGTATTGGAACAGGTTGAAATTCATGACGACACAGACTACTGTAACACGTTGCTAAAAAGAGAACTATATATTTTGGATAAAAAGATTAAACACACTGATACCAACCGGGTTAAATGATAGGATTGAATATGCATGCTTCATATAATGACACGATGGGAGATGATTCAATAAACGGAGTACGAAGTGGACACTGCCAGTCATATCAATATATGTGGACATGTTGATACAATTTCTTTAAAAAAAAATAATAATAATAATATGGATTATTTATATGCACAAGATCATGACTAATAACCTACATTTTTGTGTATATTCTTGCGTATTTTCTCTGTATTTACCATGATCGTGAGAAGCAGGTAGAGGTTTGGATTTTGAAGGATCTGTTTATAACACTGGAGTAATTAGGAGTTTGGTTTGTTTTTTAAAAATTCACACAAAAGAGCAATAATCATCAGAAATAGCCCTTCTCTAAACTAGACATGACAAGTCAATAAGCAATCATTTAATCAGTTAAGTGCTCCAGTGAAAGCGGGTCTTCAATATACATTCAAACTCACTCAAATCCACATATAAACACAAACGTAATGTGTATTTTGTCAAATGTTTCCCATTTATAATTAAATGAACTTTGGGCTCACATAAACAGTGGACATTAGAGTTATACATCACCGAATTGTAACAATTTGGATTAATAATGTGGCAACACGTATTTGAACATGGTTGCAAAAAACGCTGCTAGTAGACTAATTTACCGATATGTATGTTGTAGTGGGTTTCATACTCGTATAAATCATGGAACATTAGCATTCAGGGTCACTCAATAGTTATGTTTTGGATTGAGACAGAGTATTTCATTTTCAAAATATGGCCACTGAAAATTTAACGAGCGCATTAAGATTCAATGCTCATGAGCTATCGTCTACATCCTTGGGAATTAGCCAAACATGACTATTTATTTATTCATCTATTTAAAATTATCCATCTGTTAAACAATTTTAGTTTGAGCCCTGCATGATTAGCAGCATACTGATTATTTTTTAGGTATATTACACAGCTACAGTTTGGCCACCGTTAAAGGAGTCTGATTGAGTAACCGTAATGAGTCCTACCTCATGGTTTACTACCTCAAGGCATTTAACAGCGTTGCAGTAAGCATGGCAGTAATGAACACGTCAGACGAGGTTCCCGATATCACTGAATAATCGGTAAGTTTTTGTTTAGGCATTCTTTTGGAAACACTTCTTTTGGAGAAGCGCTTATTACTAATGACAGATGCTAGCATATATATATATATATATGTACCTCAGGCTACTTTGAATTATATGGAAGAAACGGACTCAGTCGGAGTTCCTATCCGAGAATGGGAGTTCTATTCCTGTGAGTGGTGACAGTCCAGAATAAAAGTTTATTGGTGAGCATAACTTCACAATACTTTTTAGGTTATGAAGTAGACATAATTTGGGGACATTTAAAGCGATTCATACCTGATTACAGGTCTGTTTGGCCAGGTCGTTTTACAAATCGCCCAAAACACTATTTGCCTTAAACATATTTTTAAAAATGTATGGAGCAAGATCAACATAGAATATTTTAACATATGGGTAAGTGTCATTTACATATGCACAATCATGAGTTCATTTGCATGCAAAACTTGAAAGCATGAATGTATTCAACTGCATTATTTTCTTTTGTTTTGTAACACCAATAACCTCCTGACCAGCCTCTGCCCATGCAGGTAAGAGCAGTGGGGCCAGGTTAGGGGGGGATTCGACAGATGACCACGAGGGAAAATTAAATAAATAATTATTTTTCCCTCATCGTCGTCTGTCGAAATCCCCCACCCCACCGCTCTTACCTGCACCGACCGTGGCTACTCCTGATGAAGGACCTAGGGTCCGAAATGCATTGAGTGTTTTTTCGCTAAGGATCATTTTATGTTTAGTTTACACGTGATACAGGATCGAAAAATTGAAGATTACTGAAGTGAAAAAGATCATTTAAATGAATGAGATTGAGTGAATAAAATTGAGACAAGCACTTTGAATATCATTTGGTCAACAAGTCTTTATTTCTGAAGGATTGATAATGAGTAGTTAGAACCCATAAGGAACCATCTGAAGTGTGTGGGGGTGGAGAACTGTACCAAGTTTGATACGTTGCATTAATGGATATTTGAGGTCACCTGTGATCAGTGGGTGACACCCCACCAGCATCCAAAGTTTTTTCCATTGCTGATTGCACACAGTTGAACCAGGAGTGCACTGATTGCTTTACTTTGACTATATGCAAATTTGCCTTGGTCCTGCTACAGTAGGAACAGTCCAGCCCAAGCTGCCAAACCAGATCCTTTCTGAACACAAACACAAGACCAGTTACGGCCTATTTGGGCAATGTCAAGTAAGGTGCAGCTTGACTCCTGTGGCACAGTGAGCACAGGACTCAAGCCTGGGCATACCTAATGCAGGTAGGGCATTATACTGAAGAAGACACAAAGGTAATAGGTGAAATTTGTATAAAATATCTTTATGAAATCCCTTACATTGAGGTAAAGGCATGCTATATTTTGAGGAGATCCTGGAAGAGGTGGTGTTCCACCAACGTTTGAACATGGGTTTTGCTGATGGTTCTCTTGTTTCCACTTCAAGTGGGGACTTTACAGAAAATGTTTATTCCACGCTACCTTCTTGAAGAGTAGCAGGGGATTCCACTGCATCAGGGTGTTCGACAGTTGATTGTGCAGGAGTGGAAGGGTCCTGAAAAAGCTTCAGCACACAAGATATTGGTCAAAGATATATATTTTAGTAGACTCTGTCCAATAGTTGGCAAATGCCCACAAAGTGGACTGCCTTCTCCCATACCTTTCAGGCTTATCCATCATTGCCTGTGAGGACACTGCACCATCTAATCCCCCTGCTAGAGGGTTCAAGTGGACTGTAGTTCTCTGTCAGATATTATTGAAAAACAGTTACAGCTTGTAACTGGCATTGCCTTGGATACTCTCAAGGCCACCCCTCTGTTTCTTCTGGGCTGTTTCTTCAGCTGCTGCTTCAGGACATTTCTGACTCAGGACATGGAACCAAGAACCAACTCAAAAGTCCCTTCTTTTAAAACTCCCATTTTGGTGTCAATGCCTTTTAGTCCGCTATTGAAGAAGTTGGTCAACCAGGCGAGTGAAGATCTACTGCCTCCTCCAGTTGCCTGACATTGACCTTCCCTTCCTTCAAGTATGCTCCTTAACATCCTGTAGTGTCTTGAGGCAGATTCTTCATCGGGCAATGGTGCGATTGTGATGTGGTGCTTCTTCTGACCTTACATGATGCACTCCTCCTTTTAAAGAAACTCTACTATCCTGATTATACATAAATAGTGCCAATTCCTCCTACTCTAACTCAGTCATTATGTTTTCCCTTAGTACATGGACTCAGAAGGCATTGAATCATTGGGTGATGACTATCATAAAGAAATGACTATCAACTGATTGTTTTCTTTTCTCCAAAAACGTCCATCTCCTCAATTTCAGACCATCCCGAGCTGAAGAATCCTATGCAGGCAGGCCAATTTGAGCAAAGGTTTTCAGGACCTTCTACTGAAGGGAGCTGCCATCCATGTTCTGCAATGAGGAGTAGGGACTGGAAGTGTATTCCATTCTATTTTTGGTCCCTAAAAATTCCAGAGAGTCTCCCCATTACAGATCCCATCAAAGTAAATGTAGTTGCAGGCAATGTCCCATTAAGGATCAGCTCTCTTTAGTCCATCATTGCAACTGTGTCTTCTGTAGAGTTCATGGCATCCATGGATTTATAGGATCCTACATTCATGTTCCCATCAAAGATGTTCACCAACACGTCCAGCATTTTACTGTACAGAGCCAACATGTCTAGTTTCATGTACTTTCTTTTGGCCTGTGTTCTGCACCTCAAGTGTTTTCATAAAGGTGCTTGGCCTTTTGATGGATCCACGTCACAAGGAAGGAATCGTCATTCATCCCTACCTGGATGACTGGTTAGTCCATGTCCCTCTTACGAAAAGACTGTTCAAAACACCATTTATGTTAGTTCTGTTGTCAGTATAACAGGTGGCTTCTCAATCTAAAGCAATCCCACCTCAGACAAAGCAAATGTCTAGCATTGGTATGGGGATCCACTTGACACGTCTGCTGGCAAGTATTTTCTTCCTCCTCATCAAACTTCGAAGTTAAAGGTTCTCGTACAGTTCCTTCTGGGCTGACATGCAGCTACAGCGCGTCGATGGTTACAACTGCAGGGGGCCATGTTTGCATCAGTGTGGTACTGTGGGCTTGCTATCACATGAAGCCTCTGGTTTGTCACATTCTACTCCACTGGCATCCATGATGCCTGAATCTCTGAACTGTTAATTCCTGTCTGCAAGCTAGTCATCAAGTTTGTACAGTTGTGGCTTCCATTAGAGAATCTCTTCAGCTGATCCTCTCCCTCACCAAGGACCCCCTCACCGCCAAAACCAACCTCCAGGAAGGAATGAAAGCCGTCGCCGAGTGGATGAAGAACAGCCGTCTGAAGCTGAACTCGGACAAGACAGAGGTCCTCATCCTCGGCTCCACCCCCTCAGCCTGGGACGACTCCTGGTGGCCGTCCGCACTGGGAGCAGCACCAACACCCACCGACCACGCACGCAACCTGGGGTTTATCCTCGACTCAACACTCTCCATGACCAAGCAAGTCAACGCCGTCTCGTCCTCCTGCTTCAACACCCTCCGCATGCTCCGCAAGATCTACAGGTGGATCCCCACCGAAACAAGAAGAACGGTCACCCAGGCCCTCGTCAGCAGCAGGCTGGACTACGGAAACACCCTCTACGCAGGAGCCTCGGCCAAACTCCTGAAACGTCTACAACGCATACAGAACGCCTCTGCTCGCCTGATCCTCGACATCCGGCGCCACAGCCACATCACACCACACCTGAGAGACCTGCACTGGCTTCCCGTCAACAAGAGGATTACCTTCAAGCTCCTCACCCACGCACACAAGGCACTCCACAACACCGGACCGGCATACCTCAACAGACGACTCACCTTCTACACCCCGAACCGACAGCTCCGCTCCGCCGACCTCACCCTCGCCACCGTCCCCCGCATCCGAAGAGCGACCACCGGCGGCAGATCGTTCTCCCACCTCGCCGCCAAGACCTGGAATACCCTCCCCATCCTCCTATGGCAGACCCAGGACCTACTAACCTTCAGGAGGCTTCTCAAGACCTGGCTATTCGAGCAGTAGCAGCACCCCTCACCCCACCGCCTTGAGACCCTCACGGGTGAGTAGTGCGCTTTACAAATGTATTGATTGATTGATCTTTAGGGGAATGATTCTAACCCCTCTTGCCTCATTGATATTGCCGCAATTTGAAGGATGAGGAAGCAGTCCTGGGCTGGATGTCTTGCCAAGGTCTATGAACTTGAACCTAAGTAGTGCAGTGCTCGAAATGTAAAAAACACTTAGCCATGCTGAGGTCTCGTCTACACTTGTATGCCCTTTTGGAGGTTCAGGTTGTTCTTGTATGAACAGACAATCAAGTTGCTTAATTTTATGTGAAATGCCACTGGGGAGATGCAGGGGGAATTCAGTTGCATTCCCTGGATGTTGTGCTGACAAGATATATACTTGGGCAGAATCTCACTTATGTGCATTCACAGCCAGTTACATGCTAGGGGAGGAGAATGTGGCAGCAGATACTCTGAGCGGAATACTCTTATCATCGACAGAAAACTCTGAGTGTGAATCTATTTCAATGCATTTATCAACAGTTCAGAGATCCTCAGGTGGAACTCTTGTAAGCCATCTAAGCTTCCAACTTCCCACATTCTTCTGCAGTAGAAGGGATTTAGTTGCAGGAGGGATGGTTGACTTATCATCCACTTAGCTAAAGGGTCTACTATTTGCTTAACCACCCTTTCCTCTGCTCCAGAGAGCTCTGCTTTGGATCCGGAGGGAGGGATGTTAGGTGATTCTAGTAGCTCTGTCTTAGAAATTGAAGTTCTTGGGTTTCTCCTACTCGGGGGATTAGCAGTTTGTCTGACTGTTTTTTCTATTTGTCCCCTCTCTCCTTCGTTAGCCACTTCTTCTCAGGCTCTGTACCACTTAAGCTTGGCAGTTTGGCTTCTGAAAGGATAGGTTATTCATTAAGCCTGCAAACCACCTCCTTTGTGCTCATTTAACAAATGTTGAGGTTTGTTTGTTAAATGGTGTTCTACTAAGATCTTAGACCTCTTATTTCTGGAATGTTTGAGAAATCTGTTTTTAATAAAAACTGGCAGTTTCCTTTCTTTAATGACTGTTGGCTTCATTTCATGCAGTTCACCTACCAGAGGATGATCTAGGTTCTTCGGTCAATCTGGCTTCCAACCTTTTAAGGGGGTTTAAATCGCCCATACTAGGGTTTGTTCCCTGTGTCTTCTTGGGTCCTTTTTTTGTACTCAAGGCTCTCCAGTGCACACCATTTGAGCCATAGCCACTGCAAGACACTTGCTTATTTGTTATGGGATTCTGACATAGTTGTGTTTGGTTGGTCTGGGAGCTTCTATGGGAATGGCAGTAGAGGTGGACAGCAGCTGCCTCTGTCCTGCTGTGGCTATACTGGCTGTACTTCATGCTCACTAAATGCAATTGTTTCCAAGCTAACCTTGCCTCCGCTTTTTTCACTTGCTCAGCTTAACATCACCTCTACTTGTAAAATAAGGAAAACTGGTGTTCTTCTTTCTTCTGATACCTTTCTCCTCTTCCTGGTGGACTGATATTATGCCTGTCTTCTGATTTTTTGCCAAAAGTAATTTCAAAGTTCACTTAGATCAGTAAATTGTTCTACCATGTTTGTGTCCTTATCCATTTTCACTGATAATGTCACCTTATATTTATTGAAAGTATGGAGGACTGGGTCTGATTGTGATGCAAGACCTCTGTCTCTACTTTGCTCTTCACCATTGAGTTGGCACTGTCATGCTATATAAAACTCACAAATAGCTAAATACATCCTTCATTGACCAAGAACGTCTTGATGTGGATTCTGTCATCAACTCATGTAACTAATGCCACCCTCTTGCATTGCGAATGACATTGCACAACATCACTGATGATATCACATGTGACAACATTGATGACATAATTTATGACCTCACCAAAGGTTGTGGGCAGCAGGAGTTGGCTGACCAAGAGAGGCGAGGCCCTGTGTACAAAGGCCACTGTGCAATCCCTCTCACTCACTTCCTCACTTTCATCACTCTATCACTAACACTCTCATTCAGTTTCATATATATAGAATCCTGTAAGTCGGACAATTCAGTACTTACAGCTTTTAGGAAGATTCCGTCAAAGAAGAACAAGGATTACAGGTAATTAACATTTCCGTTTATATCACTATGATGGAATATGACCAAGAATAAGCATTGCAGTGGCATTCTTATTTAGATGCTCAATTGGAAATTGTAGCAATATTTAAACTTCATAGTTTCACACTCCTTGGCGTTTGATTCTCATTAGTCCACTTATCATAGTGTCTTAAGATCTGTGTCCCAAGCTAACCTTCTTGCTAAAAATATCTTTGTAGATTTTGAGCCAGCCCTGGCAACGGAGAAGAAAAGAACTGTTTACCAAATGGCACTAAGTAAGAAATGTATCTGTTTGTTCGTCATTTGATATGTGAAAAGAGCGAGAGCATGTTGCCAATCGCTGATCTGAATCTAATGTACCACGGCCCTTTACCTTCTCATAACACACAAATGGATGAGACAAGCTTCAAGCAGTAGACTAAAAATACAAATAGGATTTATTTCGAATCCAAAAATCATCTTAAAAATATGAGAAACATCTGTAACTTTATCTCCAACCTCATTCACCTCCACTGTAACTAAAAGGTCATGGGTAGAACTTGCTTTCTCTCTACCACTTCCTGACATGACCATGAGATGCATCTAGTTGAGTTGAATTGCCTCCTGAACCATTTTGTCCATGTCTATAACCGAAGAGCTACACACCCTGTATTCTTCTTGCCTCAGCAGCCGATCAGCAATCCTTCTTGTGTAGGTAGAAAAGTACATTGTAGTGACTGTCTCATTGTGTTCCAACGAATTGCATTAGACAGCCCTTACACCATTTCTTACTCTGTTTGACATGCACTCAGCCCCACCCCGGCTCACTATGGGCCTTCCTAAATCTTAATGATTGAGCTCCACGGTCTTACAATGCTAACACTCTTCTCATTGTCACCAGGACCTGATAAATAATGACTCTGCCGCCAAATTCAGGCTATAACATCAATTATCTTCCCACCAATGAACTATTACTGACACCCAGTATAAGACCAATTGGGGTTTTTACACATACTCTTCATCTAATCATTACCACTTTACTTTTCTCATCCAATTTTTTATCTTTGGTCTAACAATGATACTCCTTCCTGATACAGTGATATTTTTCATAAATGCTTCCAAGCTTTTCTATTTATGTTGAGCACACAGTACCTAACACCACTAATATATCTTTTAATAATAAAACCTTTAACCACTCTTCTACCCCTCTTCTTTTCCAGCTTGGACCCATGTGTTCACCTCCTTTTCCCACCTAATGCTATTTACCCTTTGTTCTACTTCCCACAAAAATACTAAACCAGATATTGTTTCTTTTTCTCGTGGTTGAGATGTTGCCAATCTTAAGTAACACAGAATCCGAACATCTGTGCTATCTCAGTAAAAACAACTCTCAAATTCCACGATACTGATTTTCCTGAAGAAGAAATGTCTAAATCTGTAATACAGTAGCTGCAGAATGCGGGATAAGAGCTGATCTCTAAAACCCATTCCAGAAATGTTCTAACATGTTCAAATAGAGGATCTCCAACTTATATCAGATGGCCATTGGTTTACCCACAAATAATTATTATTATTCTAAATGCATGCCCTTGCATTCATTTAAGTATACCTGCAATAGTCAAACAACTAATTTCAGATCATACTTTGCCTTCTTTGCTCCATGCCCAAATTCCATATCAACTGAGCCCAATAGTCAGTGCTGGCATAAACAATGAAATGTTCCTTTTGGCAATTAAATAGTTTACTGACCCTCCCAACTCCCATGAGAGATGATAAGTCAACTGAAACTTTCTTTTCTTGCATCTTGTCAGGCACATCCACCAAGCGCATTTTTTAAATGTAATTATTAAACGAAGGGGGCTCAAAGGCGCCATCCAATGTACCCTTAAAACTCTCCTTATAAAGATGTTTCCTCCCCTCTAAATTATTTTGCAGTTCTAAACTGTTCGATCCACCTCCCTGCCCATTAGTTCCTCTAAACCAGTCTGTTTGTTCAGGCTCTCTAACCAGTAGCTGCCTCAGGACTAGCTCGTCCACATCGATGATTCTTGCAACAACCTCTCAAGCCCTCAGGCTTCCTCCAGCAGCCAGGCTCTTCACAGCTCCTCGCCTCCGAGCCTTTTTGTAGCAAGTTCCTACAGCAGCCAGACTGTTCTCAGGAGAGGGAACAAAACGTCTGTATAGTCCCCAGCTGGAAAGTGGCTCAGTCAGTTCTGTAACACAATCCGGGAGACAGATAAATAAATCACCGGGAAGGAGTCCTAGCTCCTTGTTTTCTAGTAGCCATGTGGGGATCTGTGTTGGAGGCAATCAGGAAAGTCCTCCTTCCTAAGCTCCAAACTAGTTCTCTTTGTTGGAACAAACACTGTGCCTAATGCATATATTTAGTTTGTCATTGATGGTTAGTCCTAAACCAGTCCTAATTAATTTCCCACACTTGCCACTCCTACCTTGGTAGCAGGATGATGTGTTTCCTGTAATGGGAAAGCACTTTTCTCTTACCATATAACATCCCAGCACCCCGGTTCAACAACAGAGAGCTCTTGCCTGTATCTCACCTCCACCTGAACTTCCTGGTTCCGCCTCCTAAACTACAAAGACAAAACACTACCTTTACAGAAGCTTCAAACCTTGTGCTGAGTTGGATTATTGAAGGTGTGGAATATTGAGCTTCCCAGTCAGGAGTGTATAGCCTACTTGAAAATGGGTGGTTCAGTCAGATTTTCATATCCCAAAACTGCTACAAGCATAAATCATAAGTAAAGTGTGACTTTACATTTCTCAGTCCAAACTTTCAAATTAAATGTCTCATTATTTTCATTTAGCAGGAGGTAGCAGTAGTAGTAGTAAATTACTTTATTTCTGCAACATGTGCCATAAAAGTTTTAAACACACAGTAGAATAAAAATAAACATGTAAAAATACACTTCATTCTCAGAAACATTTGCTAAATTCCATCTATAAAAAAGAAATGGTCATCATTACAAATATATGGATGATCTAAGTATTAACATAGTTCATAATAAGGCATTATTAAATGACCTTAATTTAAGATCATAAAGGATAGCATCTAGAAAGTGCAAGGAAAAAAGTGCAAGTGTAAGTATGGGGGCCCGAAAGTAAAACCAAGTGCCTCTCAAAGGGAAGGTATGCAGGTAATAAAATCCAATGGCTTTTCGCCTGGGTTACTGAAGCCTTCCTCCTTGCATTCCACATCTTACCCAGGAATTTTGCAACAGCAAAGACATATAGAAGGCTTGGGTCGGATCTCAATATTATTAGGGCAAACTCATGATGGCAAGTACCCAGCTGCCTGCAAATCTGCTTAATCCAAGTAGATCAAAAGCAGGAATAAGCCCCACAGGCCAATATAACATATTCCACAGACTTGTTAGTAGTTCTACAGCCTGGGCATAACAAAGATGTTGGTGCTGATGTGGACCATATAGCTGTGAATGTTTTGAGAGGCAATGAGTCCGCCCTAAATTGGATGTAGAGCTTCTTGTCCATAGGATCTGTAATGCTGTCTAGATATTGCTCGAGTGCACTGACAGGTTTGAAATCTACAATCTGAAAGAGACTATTAGTTATGGATTCCTTACCTTAGAATTACCCCTAAGCGTCAGACAGGATCCGGAGAATTTTTCTTCAGCAGTACCCCTGCGCGTCGGTAGGTGGCATCAGTCGACTCCGCGTTCGTCGTTGGCGTCGTGATCGCCGGAATGACGTTGCGGTTTCTACTTAGACGCCGCCCCTGCGCGCTGACGTTAGTTCTTTCTTTTTCCGCGCCAGCCAACTCAGATCCGGAGAGAGCGAAACCCTTAGTCTTTTTTGACTAGAGTTTTTTCGACTTTTTGTCGACTTCTTTTTTCGAGTCGTTCGACTCCTGGTGCAAGGGATGTCACATCGACGGACTGGCTTCAAACCTTGTGACTCCTGTCACAAGTTGATGTCGGTCACCCACATCTCGTGTGCCTCTGGTGACTGGAGCGCTACCACGACCCGAAGTCGTACTCCGACTGCCGGGCCATGAACCCGAAGTCTTTGCGGGAGTGGTCCCGTAAGCTTCTCAAGGCCCGGCAGTCAGCTCCGCGCCACTCGAGGTCCCGGTCAAGAGGGAGGTCGCAGGACCGGTCGCGGAGTCACCACCATCACTACTCTTCTAAGTCTTCCTCTTCGGGTAAGTCGAAGCACAAGAAGTAGGCGAAGAAGCACTGTCGCTCTTCGTCTTCTCCCCGTCCGTCGGCCGACGCGGGATGCGGAAGTTAGTTGTCCGGCTCCACCCGTGGAGCCTGTTGGGTCAGCTCCGAGCTTCCCTCCCTTCCCGGAAGCTGGGGCGACCCCTGCCCAACTTCGGAGCTTTTACAGAGCCCTCCACTCCATCTTTGGGCAGCCCGACTCCGCCAGCGCGCCTTCTGGCCCCGCGGAGTCGGCTGGGGGTTCTAGGCCTTCGATGCTGGCGCCTTTGGCTCCGGCGCCGCAGGGCCCCCAGGGATCCAGGCCTGGAACCGGATTGGCGCCGGTCAACCTTACGACACCTCCTCCGGCACCGAATATATTGGCGACACCTCCGCCTCCTCCGACGCCGGTTTTGTCCCCAGCCGGCGTCGATCCCGCCCTCCCCCTCGACATGGACACGGAGCCGGATGGGAGCCGACCAGTACTTTTGTACCTCTGTTCTATCCTGGCGTTCCTTATCGCCCTGAGTGGCAGCCAGAGGAGGGTGAGGAGGACTGGGAGGGGTCTATTGACCCTCTAGCAGACCAGCTGGAACTGGGTGAGGCCAGTGGTCTGGATACATCCCCAGACCTTGGTATGCTTTCTCCCCCTACCGTGGCTACGGAGAAGGGAGCCTCCTACGCTGTGGTGTTGCGTAGGCCGGCTGAGACCTTGGGCCTTGAGCTACCTACGGTGGCAGTCAGGACTAACCTCCTGACTGAGGTGCTTCAACCAGCAGCAGCCTCTTCGGAGCCCCTGCTGCCCTTCAATGAGGCCCTCACAGACATCCTTCTGGGCATCTGGTCCAAGCCCAGCACAGGGGCTCCTGTGGATAGGATGATTGCCCAACGCCACCGTCCGGCCCCAGGGGACCCCAATTTCCTCTCCCAACACCCTAACCCTGAGAGCTTGGTGGTCCAAGCCTCAACATCCAAAGGCTCGTTCCCTACTGCTCCCCCAGATAGGGAATCCAACAAGCTGGATCATTTTGGGAAGAAGATGTTTTCTTTCGCCAGCTTAGGACCGCAGTCAGTGAACACCGCATGTCTCTTGGGCCGTTACACCCACTCTGTGTGAGACACGGTTGCGCAGGTGCTGCCACAATGCCCGAAGGAGGCCCGGACCGTACTCTCCCGTGCGGTCGCGGAAGGGAGGGATGCAGCAAAGTTCGCCATTTGCTGTTGGCTGGACACCGCCAACTCGCTAGGCAGGACGATTTCAATGTTGGTAGCCCTGAGACGCTACGCCTGGCTGAGGCCCACTGGCTTCTCGGGCGATCTCCAATTGACTCTTTTGGACATGCCCTTTGGTGGCCGTCGCTTGTTTGGCGACAAGGCGGACAATGCGCTCGAGTACTTCAAGGACTCTAGGGATACTGCCAGATCCTTGGGCCTCGCTACCACCTCTCGCCCCGCGCAGTCTGCTTTTTGCCCCTTTCGTGGCTACGGAAGGGGTGCCACACCACGTTCTGCCCAGAGCCACAGGCCCGCGCAGGCTTTCCAGCCTCTACGGGGCCAAGGACGTGGGACCCAGCGCCGTGGGTCTGGGGGCCAGCGGGCGGGCCAGTCCACCAGTGCCCCTGCTGCAGCAGCCTCCAAACCTTCCTAGTCCGACCTTTCAGGGCCACCATTTGCCAGTGGGCGGCAGGATCCGCCATCACCTCCCCCACTGGCACAACATCACGTCGGACAGGCGGGTTTTGCAGATAGTCCGAAGGGGCTACTCCCTCCCTTTCGAGACTACTCCTCCCTCCATGCCACCTGCATTCCATCGCATGTCGGAGGATCACCTGGCCCTTCTCCGTCAGGAAGTTGCGGCTCTCTTGGCCAAGGGGAGCCATCGAGCAGGTCCTTGTGCCAGAAGTAGGTCGTGGCTGCTACTCCCACTACTTTCTAGTGCCCAAGAAGGACAAAGGACTGCGTACTATCTTGGACCTCAGGGACGTCAACCGCTCCCTGGAAGGAGAAGTTCAAAATGTTGACATTGGCTCAGGTCCTGTCTGCCCTCGACCCTGGAGACTGGATGGTAGCGTTGGACTTGCAGGACGCTTATTTCCACATCCCGTCCTGCCGGCCCACAGGCGTTACCTACGGTTCGTGGTAGGCCAAGAGCATTTTCAGTTTACCGTGCTCCCCTTTGGCCTTATCAGTGTTGTGTGATGGCGGTGGTAGCAGCTCATCTGCGCAGATCAGGGGTTCCAGTCTTCCCCTATCTCGACGACTAGTTGTTGAAGGCAAGCTCGCCCCAGGCTGTTGTCGCCCACCTCCAGACTACGGCGGACCTCCTGCATTCGCTGTGGTTCACAGTCAACGTGCCGAAGTCGCACCTAAACCCTTCTCAGAAGCTCGTTTTCATCAGAGCGTTTCTGGATACAGCGCAGTTTCGTGCCTATCCTCCCGAGCAGCGAGTCCGGGATATTCGGACTATGATACCGATGTTCCAGCCTCTATCCCGGATTTCGGTGCGGATGACCCTGAGGCTGCTGGGCCTCATGGCATCCTGCATCCTGCTGGTGGATCATGCCAGGTGGCATATGCGGGCTCTGCAGTGGGACCTGAAGTTCCAGTGGGCGCAGCATCAGGGGAATCTGTCCGATGTCGTCCAGATCTCGGCAGGGACTGCACATCAGTTGCAGTGGTGGCTCACAAACCAGATTCAGGTCAACGGCAGATCCCTCTCCCTTCCCCAACCAGACTTCACATTGGTGACAGATGCGTCACTCATGGGATGGGGCAGCCCCTTGGGAGAGGCGGAGATCAGAGGCCTCTGGTCTCCGGCGGAGTCCGGGCTCCACATCAACCTTCTGGAGCTCCGGGCGATTCTTCTAGCACTGAAGGCATTCCTTCCTTCTGTCAAAGGGAGAGTAGTGCAGGTAGGCAGACAATACGTCCACCATGTGGTATTGCAACAAACAGGGCGGAGTGGTGTCTTGGACCCTCTGTCGGGAGGCCCTTCGTCTATGGAAGTGGCTGGAACATCAGGGCATGTCCCTGGTGGTTCAACACCTGGCAGGTTCTCTGAACGCCAGGGCGGACGAACTCAGCTGCCGGTGCTTGATGGATCACAAATGGCGTCTTCACTCGGAGGTAGTGCAAGGTCTCTTTCAGCAGTGGGGAGAGCCTTGGTTAGATCTATTCGAAACCAAAGAGAACGAGCAATGTCAGCAGTTCTGCGCATTGGAATTTCCAAGGCGGCACTCGGTAGGCGACGCTTTTCATCGCGAGTGGAGTTGTGGTCTTCTATACGCCTTTCCGCCTAGACCACTTCTGCCCAGAGTGCTGAAGAAGATCAAGCGCAACTGGGCCCAAGTAATTCTTCTGGCTTCGGATTGGGCATGAAGAGTTTGGTATCCCGAGCTCTTGAACATGGCCATCGATCCTCCGATCAGACTGCCTCTTCGGGAGGATCTTCTGTCGCAGCAGCAGGGGACGGTCCTCCACCCGAACCCGTCCAGCCTCCACCTCCTTGCGTGGAGATTGAGCGGGGACAGTTGACAACCTTCAACCTTCCTCCTGAAGTCTGTAATGTTATCTTGGCAGCCAGGCGTCCCTCTACTAAAACAGTATACGCCTGTAGATGGAACAAATTTGTGGCATGGTGCGCAGCAAAGGCTGTGGATCCCCTTTCTGCCCCCTTTCTGAGGTTCTCCTCTTCCTGCATTCTATGGCCCAGCAGGGCTCTGCTCTGGGCACCCTCAAGGGCTATCTTTCGGCCATTTCGGCCTTTCTTCGCCTTCCTGATCAGCCTGCTATTTTCAAGTCCCCTATTCTAAATTGTTTCCTTAAGGGCATTACTCACCTGTTTCCTCCTATTCCTTTCGTAATGCTCCAGTGGGACTTGAACCTTGTTCTGACTTACCTTATGTGCGCCCCCTTCGAGTCTCTACATAATTGTCCTCTCAGACTCTTGACCTTAAAGACTGCTTTTCTGGTTGCCATCACCTCTGCTCGCAGGGTGAGTGAGCTTCAGGCTCTTTCTTCTAAGCCTCCTTTCCTTGCTGTTCATCCGGACAAGGTTGTCCTTCGAACTCGACCTTCTTTTCTTCCCAAAGTGGTTACCTCGTTCCACATAGGACAGACCATCACTTTGCCCACCTTCTTCCCGCCCCCGCATCCTTCTAAAGAGGAGGAGAGGCTCCACCGTCTGGATCCAAAACGTGCGCTTTCATTTTATCTGTATCGCACAAAACAATTCCGGGTGGATGATCAGCTCTTTGTTGGCTATGTGGGCGCCAAGGAAGGTCGGGCCGTGCAAAAATGAACCATCTCTCGATGGGTCGTTCTTTGCATTAAAATTTGTTATTCCTTGGCGAGAACGGAACCTCCAGTAAGGATGCGCGCCCATTCCACCAGGACGATGGCAGCCACTACTGCTTTGGAACGTGGAGTCCCCTTTCATGACATCTGCCAGGCAGCCATGTGGGCTTCATTGCACACGTTCACTAAACATTACTGCCTAGACAGCCAAGTCCGGAGAGACAGCTTCTTTGGCCGCTCCTTTCTTCAGGACTTCCTGGTGTGAACTTGGTTCGCAGACCCACCTCCGGGGTTGGTGTTGCTGGGGTATCTATTCTAAGGTAAGGAATCCATAACTAATAGTCTCCATCAGATGAGCAAGTTTCTTACCTTCGGTAACGATATATCTGAAAGAGACATATATTAGTTATGGATTCCTTACCGCCCCACCTATCCTCCCCGTTCTGCGAACTGACTTCTAGAGTAAGGGACTCCCTTTTCGGGCCCTAGTTTTATGCACCAGTGGTCAGTGTCTTGCATGGCTCTGCGCTTCTGTTGTGGAATGTCGTGTAAAGAACTGACATCAGCGCGCAGGGGCAGCGTCTAAGTAGATACTGCAACGTCATTCCGGCAATCACGACGCCAATGACAAATGCGGAGTCGACCGACGCCACCTACCGACGCGCAGGGGTACTGCTGAAGAAAGATTCTCGGGATCCAGTCTGACACCTGGGGTTAATTCTAAGGTAAGGATTCCATAACTAATATATGTCTCTTACCCATATATCATTACCGAAGGTAAGTAACGAGTTCAACTCGCTTGTCAGTGCCTCTGTGGTAGTATTTAGTTTGTAATTTTGAGCTACCCACTCCTAAATAGCACTTCTTCAAATGCTCTTTTGTGGGGATAAGTTCCGGCATAAGAGAATCCCAAGCCTTTTGCATCCCCAGAGAAGATAGAATCTTTTTGATATAGCCAAAGCCGGATATTTTGTGGAATCTATCCAACTTGATTAGTTCCTTAAAGCCTTCTGCGTAAGATGCTAGTTCTGGAGTTAAAACTAATCTCCTCGAAAACAGAAGGGGTCGTAACCTAGCTCT
This sequence comes from Calotriton arnoldi, assembly GCA_963921515.1. Lineage (NCBI taxonomy): Eukaryota > Metazoa > Chordata > Amphibia > Caudata > Salamandridae > Calotriton > Calotriton arnoldi. The sequence continues at coordinate 361,069 of CAWUFW010006969.1, read as the reverse complement.
GTCTTGGATTGATTTTCCCTTCCCATATCGAGCTTTAAGGCGTATAGCGGAGTGCAAACCAGCAGAAACACTAGTTTCCTTAGGGACTTATGTTCTGCCCTCATCATAACTGTGATATTATAAAACCCCCTAAGTTCAGCACTTTACAGGGCTGAGCCCACAGCTTTTGAGTTGTAGATCTGTAGTGCGGGTGCTACTGGCTTACAGTAAGATGCACAATGCTCTTTCAGTAGAACACCTACGACTTGTTTGTGTTTATCGACGTGGGGCTTCTACGACTTGCTAGTCGCTAACTTAATACCCAGATATTCAAAAGCGTCCACCCTTTCAAATTTGACTCCCCCCATAAAAATCCTCCTTTGATATGATTTGTGCTTATTTATTGCCATGATTTGGTCTTTGTTGTGTTAATCTCCAAACCATGGATGGCACAAAATCCCTTGAATCGGTTTAACAGGCGTTTCAAACTTCCTGGGGTTTTGGCTACTAATAGCGTACCATCAGTGAAGAGGAGTGTGAATACTTTTTCCTTAGCAAGAGAGGGGGCATCCGTGGGACAAAGGGACAGAAAGTTGACCACTTCATTGAGATATAACGAGAATAATGTCGGGCCTAGCACACATGCCTGGCGAACGGCCTTGCTTACAGGAATTTGGTCTGTGAGCTGCCCCTGCTCTCCCCAGCTGATTTTAGCATAATTGTCCTTGTGGAGGTGTATGACTAAAGCTAAGATCTCCTGCGGCAGTCCCAAATCTTGTAGCACAAGCCAGACCTTTTGCCGGGGCACCATATTGAACACTGATTTCAAGTCTACAAAGGCCACATAAAGGTGGCCCCTGCCTGTTAGGACAGGTTTCCAGTACAAAAGAAGAAAATGGAGAACCTGATCTATAGTACTGTTTTTTTTCTGGAGCCAGCCTGCAGGGGGGTTAGTATATCTTTTTCATCAATCCAATCCTGGATTTTGGTAAAGACTGCACGACAAAATACCTTTTGGATAGGTTCGATTAGACTAATTGGTCTATAGTTGGTAGGTGAATTTTCAGTCACCCTTCATATAGATGGATACCACCATGGCTCTTTCCAAGATCCAGGAATCTACCCTAGCTATTGCATATGACAGGGCAAGAATGTATTTGGACAAGCTTTCTTATTCATGGATAAAAATATCCCCTGGTATGCCATCAGGCCCTGGTGCTTTGCCATGTACTATGGCATCAAAGGAAGCACTAACACAACTTAGATCGAACAAATCATCCTGCCCTGGAGATATAGATGGAAAAAGAAGTCCATTTGCAGGAGTCTGCATTTCATCAGTATGCAGGATTTTAAAATGATTAAACCAGTCAGTCGATTAGATTAGTTGGTGGGGATGCAGCGGTATTATCCCCCCAGGTGACCAAGGTCCATAATTTACTTGAATCCTTACTTATACATGTCTCTCCGAGATCCCGCCACCTCTTCTCAACCCAGTCTCTTTTTGCTTTGCACAAGATTTTCTTGTATGCCTTCCGCAAAGCACTTATTAGACCCAAGTCTTTAAATCTTATTATCAGGGTCAGCTGATTTCTATGCATCCTACACTCCTTACTAAACCAGAAATTGATGTTTTGTGCTTTCTTTTTGGGGGTATAAGGAGGGCACCAGAAAATACAAGGAAATATGCTCAAAGAAACATGAATTAATACAAGTTACTTTCTTAACATCGCCGCCCCCTGGTTGGATACCATCTAGATTAGCAAAAGTTACTTTTAAGTCATGATGAATACAGGATAAGGTGTCATGTTATAACACTAGATGGCGCCACTTGAGCCGATGCTTGTCGTTAGTGGATTCAATATCCACTGTGGTACGACGTGGAAGGTAGTCAAATGGCCACTTTCCATATAATGTCGACATACTAAGGCATAGAGGATTATGATCACTCTCAGGTCTTTCCCTGACTACCTAGTCCTCAGCATTATGCCATAGCCTTAGATCAACCAGAACGTAGTCAATACGACTCACACAATTTACTCTATTATAAGTTGAAGCCCCTACTTTGTCAGACTTTGTTCTGCCATTGACCGCCATTAGCCCAAGTTGCAATGTTAAAGCCTTCATTTGAAGGGCTATTTAGGACTACTTTTTTATTGGGGCTAGATCTAGCTTGGAAATAGCCCATAGGTCATCTTCCTCACTTGTTAGGCTAAAGTCTTCCCTATCCTTGAGTTTGAAGGTAGTATTAAAATCGCCTGCTAAGATAAGATGAAAATGGCACTCCCTCTTGTCCAGATGTTCCTCAAGGATTTGCAATGTTTTTGACTGCTTGCCTCCCTTTGTGCCTCTTGCATAGATGTTATATATGTCTACAGTAGTGTTCTTATAGTCCCTGATTCGAATACTTATGTTATCAGGACAATCTATGGCTAACTGCCTAATTGTGCAGTTGAGGGAGGCTCTAACCCACATTAACAGCCCACCAGATGCCCTTCCACATTAGTTAGAATTGGCAGGAATACAAAAATGTATATACCTTGTCCTGTAAACGGGTTCTAGACTCCATATTTCCTGGTACAAGCATATATCGATTTTTTTTCTATAAAATCATACAAATCAGGAAAAGAAATTTTAGACGTTCGTCGCGCCATGTTCCAGGAAACGGGAAAAACCTCTGCAGTTGGTTCAATTGAAGGTACGAGTACATTTGGGGAAGAATCCTCCAAAGGTGTGGCTGATGGACAACGGTCACCCAGGAGAGCTTGGTCATAAATATTGGAGGCACGTCCCTGGTTATTACATGCCTCTGTTGGACCTTGGGTACTTGGTAGAGTGGTGTTTAAACTATCATCTATAGCTGCATTAGAGATAAAAGGTGTTAGTATTGGTGACTGGCTGTCCGAACTAGTCCAAGATTTACCACAGATGGGCTGCGGTGGGTAGGTGGGTAAGAAGGAATACTTGATCTAGGCAGTCAGTCGACTTCCCCCAGTTCAGAATTACCAGTTGTTGGGTGTGAGAGATTTTCTAGAGCGCTGGTGCGCCTGGTGCCTATTCATAGGTATTTGAACTGAATATTATAACTCAGTGGGGGACTGGTCCTAGCATCAAGAGTGACCAGATTGTCTGCTAACTTCCCATCAACTAAGGTTAATTCAATACAATCTAACTTTTGGTTATGAGTAACATGTCTTTCCTGATAATTGACCTGCAACACCTCACGTGTCGTACCCAATGGATGACCTTATTCTTAAGTGAGTCCGCCCCTTCATAACTTGCCTGGGAAGAAAGCTTAGGTACATTAACTTATAGATCTTATAGGCATGTGGAAGCCCACTAGGATTGGCATGTTGTACTATCTTATTAATATGCTGCAACCGGTTATTGGTCCCTGCCGACCCAGCCCAGGGAAACCCATTCCCTGTATTAGACAGGTAGGAGATCCCTGGCCTTCTCTCGGATCTGTGATCCCGAGTATAAACCTGACTCTGGATACCCTGGGCAGTTCCTCTATCATGCCTCTCAGAAATGCCATTGGGCCCCCCGTAGAGAGCTGGATGTCATATGCATCCCTGAGGAGGACTCCGATGACCTTCCCATAGAGCTTTTTGGTTTGTCACAGTTATTAGTGCTAGTTTCCACCTTATCGATGAGCAGTTGCTTAACCATGCTTCTTAATTGATTTATCAAGGCATAAAGAACCCCTATCTCTGACCCCAACTCTTTAATTTGTGAGGTGGGATCAGCCATTTTGGGTGATAAAATTACTTGCAGGACTATCAAGCCAACCTCCTCAACCGAAGCCTCTGAAGCTGTTGGGGGTTCCTATTATATCGTATAGAAGCAAAAAGCGGTTACCGCATGGTAAGTCTAGCACTTGGGGGTGTTCTATGGAAGGCTCAGGGATCTCTAGGTTGTCATTGCCGGTAGGCTGTGTAGGTCCTTCGAGACAACTTCTTGGCAGCTTTCTGATTGAAAAAAATCTGGAAGGGTTTGAGTGGAATGCTTTGATTTTTCCAGCATAAACATAACATAACATTTGTATTTATAAAGCGCACATTCACGCAAGGGTATCTTGGTGCTGAATAACAGGTGTTTATTGTTGCCCAACTCAATGGTACTCATTTTTTCGACCTCAGAAGGATGAAAGACTGAGTGGACCCGCCGGGATTTGAACCTGTGACCATTAGGTCAAACACAGGCCCCTACAGTGGATGCATTAGTTCACTCACCCACCAGACAGGGGCCCCCTTATCATCATGTGGGCTATTTGTGCCTCTAATGGATTCAACCTCTTCAATCAGCTGATCAATCTCACTTAGGGTACAATTGTTGGACTTCTTAAGTGCCTTACTGTGTTTTGTAGCTACCTGCAATGGTTTGGTCGCTTTGCGCTTGCCCGTACAGAATGAGAGCTAGGGAAACGTGAGGAATATGTAAGTCTGGCCCCAGTTAAAAATTGAGATTACACAGAGGCAATAAAGCCACTATACTTTGATTCTGTGGCCCTTGCAATACCTACAGGGCAAACAAAGTAATCAATTATAGATCCCTGGCAGACACTAACTTGCTAGAAATCTCAAAGAAAACTAAAATTAAAATATATTGAAAACAGCAACTGTCCAAGTAATCCAGAATGCTGTTCGACGGGTGAGTTCTTCAAATAAAAATAAGCAGACCGCAGGTAGTACCACCCACTCAAGCAAACAAAGATCAATCTGGGATAAAATTAGTCCAAGACCGGATACATCCCAAGACATGCAGGATAATTCAATAGGCAGCAATCTGAAATTCTATAGAATAAGGAAAAACAGTACCTTTGCCAGAGGACTAAGAGGGGTGGCCCTGCCTCTTCCTGTCGCTAATGCACTCAAGAAAAGCCTTCCCTAGACCCAGGTGTTGCCCAGGCGCTTCCCACATGGCACGTAGCAGTCCTCGCGCATTATAGCGCTGACAGGGCACAGGTGATGGTGTTGCAGGGCTCCTCCTGGACGCCCCTCCGGATACTGGGACACATAGTCCCTGTTGCTCCACTTCAAGAAAAACTGCACACACGGCGGGAAGCAGTCCTCGCGCTTTATAGCACTAACAGGGCACAGGTGATGGTGTTGACAGGGATCCTCCCGGATGCCCCTCTGGATACTGGGACACATAGTCCCTGTTGCCCCTCTTCAAGAAAAACGGCACACACGGTGGGAAGCAGTCCTTGTGCTTTATAGCTCTAACAGGGCACAGGTGATGGCTTTGATTGGGCTCCTTCTGGACACCACACTGGATACTGGGACACATTGTCCCTGTTACCCCCTTAGAAGAAAACAGAGGAGGAGGTATATTCCAGTAGCGTGGCTGTTGCAATTACATCCTGACATCTTGTGTGCAAAGTCTCATAGAATGAACTCTTGGCAATTTGGCAGGTAGTCTTATAGACAAAGAATTGTCTTACTTGAAGGTTGATAGGTGACGATCACTCAGGACATCTGTAAACCAGCCTTCCAAATAAAAAATGAGAACTGGATGGCGTATGAAAGATGTAATTGCTCAGGAATGTGCTGTGTACAAACATGTATCTAATCAAAGGACTTCGTCCTCAGTGACCTAAATGCCTCCAACTTTCCGATACCTCAAGTGGGCTCATTAAGAGTTTACGATGAGGAGCCACAGATGTCGCAAACTAAAAGTTTTAATAATGGGCTGTACCTTGAAGGTCACGAAGAAGACGTCCCAAACCCTCAGAACCTAAACCACCGGGATACACCCAGGGCACAGAGATTTAGCAGATCCATGGTATTTTGCAATGTCTCTGCTGACCTTATTGACACATTTGTTGGAACCACAAATGCTTATATAATTTTCCTCACCAACCATGAAATATCCCCCTTTCTTTCTGAAGCAATTTTCCTCTTAAAAAAAACATTCTTATTTTTTCGACCTTCCGATTACCATGAAGGTTCCAACTGAAAGTATTCACTAACCCCTTCTAAATCTTCCTTCATCATCTAAATCTCTATGCTTGTCCTCATCAGATTTTACTTTGGTACTGCACCTTCACCTCTCCTGCACTCAACTATCCGATTAAGACTTCTAGCTGCTGATTCCTTACCTTTGAATTCCCCAGCCGTCAGGCTGGATCCGGAAACTTTTGCTGCGCAATACCCCTTGCGCACGGCGTCGGGTGGCTCCATTCGGCTTCGCGTGACGTCGGCGGCAGCGGTTATGACGTCGCGGTGCCTACATAGGCGCCACCCACTTGCGTGGACGTCAGTTCTTTTCTTTCCGCGCCAGTTAAGTGCCGATCCAGGAAGAGCTACCTCTCTGTCGCTTTTTGGCAGGTTTTTTTCTCGACTTTTGTCGAATTCAGAGAATGTTTCCCACTTTGTGTGCAAAGGATGTCTTCGAGGAAGACAGGTTTCAGGCCGTGCGGTCCTTTCCACTGCATGATGTTGTTTACCGATTCCCACCTCGTCTGTCTCTGGTGTCTCGAGCGCAACCATGATTCGAAGTCGTGCTTGGACTGCCGGGCCATGGCTCCGAAGGCCTTGAGGGAGCAAGCGATGAAGCTCCTCGCAGCCCGACAGTCGACATCTACCAGCGAGACTCGGTGAAGGTCCCGATCGAGGGAAACATCGGTTACATCGCAGTGTTTACACCGCAATACCTTTACAACGCGGGTATTACAACGCAAGTCATTACGATGACTTGCGCTGGATGGCGCTCTAAGCTAAGGAATAGTATGATTTACTATTCCAACACCTTCCCTGCTGTAACGTAGGCTGGAGTTGGAATAGTAAATCATACTATTCCTAAGACCAGCGCCCTCCAACGCAAGTCGTTGTAACTCTTGCGTTGTAATGCCTGCATTGTAAAACACCGCGATGTAACGTCGTATATTCCCAGATCGAAGAAGAGGAGGTCGCGGGACCGCTCCCGGTAACCTAAGTCCTCTTCATCCCACTCGAGGTCCTCGGGACGCTCAGGAAAGAGGCATAAGAAGAAGAGGAAGTCCAAGCGGACTTCACCTTCACCTCAGCTGGTGATCGTCGACAAGAGAGGTAAGGAGCACCGACGGAGCCGGAGCCAGAGTTGACTTCGTGCCTCCCGCTTAAATAAAAGAATTTAACGAGGCCATGCATGCCGTATTTGAGCGGAACGACCCCGCTGGTGAGCCTTCGGGCCCCGCGGAGTCATAAAGGGGTCCCATCGGGTTCGACGGCGTCAGCACCAGCCACGGCGCCAGTGGGGCCTCGAGGATCCAATCCAGGTTGACGCCGGTCGTGCCATCGCGACCTTCCCTGGCGTTGGACCCGAAGTTGGTGCCTGCGGTGCTGCCGGTGCCCATTGGCGGCGCAAACCCCATCCACATCCCCGATGACAGAGTCAAAACGACTGGCTCGACGCCAATTCCGGCGCTGATTGAACACAGAGGTTCTCTGTTGTCGCCTGAGCACTTTGAGGATGTGCTAGGCTTAGGAGAGGAATGGGAGGGGTCCGTGGACCCTCTGGAACACCAGGATGTCTCTGAGGGGAACTTGGACTGGTATGGGGAACTTGGGGAGGCCAGTGGACTGGACACCTCCCCAGATACTGGCATGCTCTCTCCGCCAACAGTGACTACAACGGAGGGGGCATCCTATGCCATGGTGGTAAAGAGGGCAGCTGAGGTCCTTGGACTGGAGCTTCCCTCAGTGCAGCTCAGGACTAATCTCCTGGCCGAGGTGCTTCAACCAGGGGCTTCTAAGGTGGACCCACGCCATGTCAGATTTAGCTCTTGAGAAAACGTGCTTTGGAGTTTTCCGCTTCCGGTAGTGAGAGAGCCAAGGTAGCGCTGCGCTGCTGCCGTGAGGAGCTGCTGTGAGGAGCGGAGAGGGGAGAGCTCTGAACGCCGCTGCCGCAGCCCCCCTATCGATTACCTGGTTATCTCGCTGGGCCCCGCAGCTGAGTTTTCGCAGCCCTACAGCTCTGCAGCTTCTGTGGCATCTGTGGCGACGAGCGGTGGGCAGCTGTAAGCTGCGAGAGGCCCGGCGAGCCCGGCGAGGAGCGAGGAGCAGGGGTGCTTGGCCGTCGGTGCCACTCGGACACGGACTCGGAGTCAATCAGGCTCTGGGGGCCACCAGCCACCAGTAAAAACCCGCGGAGGGCTCAGCATTACACCAGAAACCCCAGAAACACCAGAGAGGCGGCGGGTGTAACGTGCAACGTGAGACTGGAGGCAAGTGTGCACCTCTGAGTGTGAGAGCGCAGCCGCCCTTAGCGGCGGCGGCGGAGTGAAGAGCCTGGGTGTGTCCACGGAGGCGGCCCAACTAGGTTGGGTGCAGCTTGTGGTGCCCCAGCGTGCCCTGCTCTCATGCTCTTGCGACCCCGCCCTGTCCTGCCTCGCACCGCTCCCGCCCCACGCCGGCCGCTGCCCTTCACTGTTACACTCCCTAGGCACCCGGGCACCGTCGTTAACAGACGCTACCCCCTTCAGGGGTCTTGCCGCCCTCTTCTTGATACCCAACACATCGTCCTCGCTGCTGCTGTTCCTTTGTCACCTGCCGTTGCTCTATCCATCCCATTTCACTCACCGCTTACGGCAGTGGTTGGAGTACAGGTCCCGTTGCCTGGAGTCGACAATTCACGGCATCTGTCAAATTTAAATGTTCTGTTATACCGTGGGCTAACCAGTGCGCAGTTTTTTTTTTTTTCTTTTTTAACTGAGGCCCGCAGTCCCTTATTGGGTGTCTCCCATTAGTCCAACCTTCTCAGGTTGGTGAACATTAATCTGGCATGAGGTCAGGGAGAACAAGAGGAGGGGAAAAAAGAAAAAAAAACTCAACCTATACCCAAAAAGGTAAAGGAGGGATCCCCGCCCGCCGCCATGGACCATACTAGTAACTTTTCTGGAATGAACCTTTCAGTGCAAGGCCTACCAGACAAAGAAGATAAAGAAGTGTGGCAAGAGCAGGAAGCTCCTACTGGTGCAACTTCAGCAATGCCAAGTGCCAAGCCAATCATTATAAAAAAGTCACAGAGTCCGCCCCACACGCCAATTGTGAAGGAAGCAAGAAAGCTACTTTCTTAGCCTCAACCAGGCACTATTCATGTCCAAACAGTAGCAAACAGGCGTTGATTACTGACTTCTTAAAAGTAGCCATCAAAACTACCGAGGAAAACTGGGGCCGCAAGGATCTTAAGTCCCCTAAAGGTATAAATTTACCCAACAACATCACGGATCCTCAAAGTGAGGCCGATACGAATCCTTCTTGTGACATAAGTTCCAATAGCTGTGAAAATATAAGGAAAGCATCCCAGGTCACGGGATCGGATGTTCCGCATGACACAAACAGAGAAGTCCCAAGCCTCCAACTCCTAACAACTAAAGTTCTGTTCCCTCAGGAAACCCGTCAGTCACAATCCCCAAGTCATCGAGGCACTAATTCATCGCCATTCGCCCTCTTTAGACATCAAATTCCAGCAGCAACAACTAATCTCACCTGGAAATAATGGATACAACATATACAGCGAAGGCAATTTAACACACCAGATGAACATAAATATCTAGAGTCCTTTTGGGGTGCCACACATGTTGTTGGGAGCTTCCCTACCTGACGCTCAGGGGTTCACCAAGCCAAGCACCAACAACCAAGACAAGTCTGATTCTTTATTCCTTTCATTGAAAACGGAAGACCAACTTGGCCAGGAACCCTGTCAATTCAAACCACATGGTGAGACACAAATTAAAATTAAAAACCGGGAAACAAGCACCATGATGTCATTTTCACAAAAAAAGGAACAACCCAGTAGGATTAAGGTTTCCTTGGGCGATCCATCACCGGAGTTTTCTTCCCACCGTGTTCGTTCATCCTCAGCAGAACCAAGCAACTCCCCAACATCTTCAGTCTGGCTGCACTTGCTAAACACAATGGATACTATTGGTAAAGCAATGAACTACCACGCAGACAAGCTAGACACTCAAGTCAATCTTTTAAATATCTTAGCAACTCATGTCCAGGGGATCGAACAAAAGTTGCATAGTTTTAATGAAATGATTACGAAGGTGCAGCGAGATCGGGAAACAAGATACCAAATCGGCCATTGCTGTTGTACTCAAATAATTGACAAATTAGCTATAGTTCCAACCTTACTGACAGAAATATTGGGGACAACCAGGGATGCCCTAATCAAGCCTGCAACACCAGCAGAGAAAGAAACCGAAGTATTAAGCGAAGTGGTTATGGTATTCCCCAGCTTTCCCAGGGGGCAAAACAGAAGTGAATCAGGGATTAACTCAGTTCAAGCACAGGCAACCTCACTCACTCCCAAACCATCAAGCGCGTCTGGCAATTCAGGCGTCCTGGATACTTTACCTACCGACCAACGCAAGGTACCACCAGCAAGGCAATCTAAAGTATTTAAGCCATTAACTAAGCGGGAAAGAAATGCCTGAGAAAGGCCAGAAAAAGCAAACAAATCGGACAGGCATCCAACTCAATCTCCGTTACGCCTGAGCAAGACAGGAACCAAAGTGTAGATAACGCATCTCATAACATTCCGGACGCAGTAAGCCCTAAGGAGCTACTGACTCCACTAATCAACTCTGCCATTATTCCAAGCAGACACAATCAAGACACAAGGGAGCAATCTCTGTCAGTAAATGTATACAGTCTATTCAAGCCTCCTGTAAGGAAAGAGAAACCGAACTTAAAAATCCAGGCTACACAAATCGCGAAACCCATACCAACATCAGGGTGCATCACGCCAGAAACCAGTAGAACCTGCCCGTCAGAGGCCAATTTGGCCACGGCAAATGATAGTGAAGAAAGACCACTGACTCATTGTCAGTGAAATTGCTCTCCCACCCTCGCAGCTCCACCATTAAGTGAGGCCTGCCCCTGTCCCTGCACTCTCGAGTGTTGGTGATCGAGGCCCTCCTCCAACCGCAGGTTTCCCTGCGCCTCATCCCTGGTGGTCCAGTGGACCTCTGTCTCCTTCCTCTAACTCTGCTCTTTCACTCGTTTTTCTACCTTTTATCTTTCACCTTTCTGCACTTTTCTGCATCTCTGCTCTTTTGTGCCTTATTTCTGCTCATTTTTCCTTCCTCTCGCTCTGCCCTTTCACTTGTTTTCACTCGTTTTTCTACCCTCTTTTATCTTTCACCTTTCTGCACTTTTCTGCATCTCTGCTCTTTTGTGCCTTATTTCTGCTCATTTTCCCTTCCTCTCGCTCTGCCCTTTCACTAGTTTTCACTCGTTTTTCTACCCTCTTTTATCTTTCACCTTTCTGCATCTCTGCTCTTTTGTGCCTTATTTCTGCCTATTTTCCCTTTTTTCTTTATCCCTTATTTCCTCCCTTTACCTTTCCCCGCCGCTGCTTCCCCCGCGGCCCCTCCCCCCCAGCGCGACCGGCCCAATCCAGCTCCCCTCCCCGCTCCCGCCTCCCAGCTGTCCAGCTCTCCCCGACCCCTACTTAATGGCGGCCACTGCGGGGACAGGCGAGCAAGACCACTGACTCATTGTCAGTGAAATTGTTCTCCCACCCTCGCAGCTCCACCATTAAGTGAGGCCTGCCCCTGCACTCTCGAGTGTTGGTGATCGAGGCCCTCCTCCACCCGCAGGTTTCCCTGCGCCTCATCCCTGGTGGTCCAGTGGACCTCTGTCTCCTTCCTCTAACTCTGCTCTTTCACTTGTTTTTCTACCTTTTATCTTTCACCTTTCTGCACTTTTCTGCATCTTTGCTCTTTTGTGCCTTATTTCTGCTCATTTTCCCTTCCTCTCGCGCTGCCCTTTCACTTGTTTTCACTCGTTTTTCTACCCTCTTTTATCTTTCACCTTCTGCACTTTTCTGCATCTCTGCTCTTTTGTGCCTTATTTCTGCTCATTTTCCCTTCCTCTCGCTCTGCCCTTTCACTAGTTTTCACTCGTTTTTCTACCCTCTTTTATCTTTCACCTTTCTGCATCTCTGCTCTTTTGTGCCTTATTTCTGCCTATTTTTCCTTTTTTCTTTATCCCTTATTTCCTCCCTTTACCTTTCCCCGCCGCTGCTGCCCCCGCGGCCCCTCCCCCCCAGCGCGACCGGCCCAATCCAGCTCCCCTCCCCGCCTCCCAGCTGTCCAGCCCTCCCCGACCCCTACTTAATGGCGGCCACTGCCGAAGGCGCGTCAAAGGCAAGCCCGTCTGCGCCCGTCCGCGACGCGACCAGCGCCAGGAACCCTGGACCTCCGCCCCGCCAACGCTACGACCCAGCAGCACTCCACGCACTCAGCCAGGCCGCAACAACAACTGCAAGCTAGCATCACCAGCCGACTCCCACGGACCCTTCAGCTGTCACCGCTGCCGGCACACCTGCAGCACCGCCAAGAACACGGATCCAGCACAACCCGCCCACAAGAACACAACCGAACCGAAGACCCTGCAATGCATCCTCCTCAACGTCCGATCCCTCCACAAACACGCCACAGAAATCTGGGACCTCCTCGACAGCACCACCCTGGACGTAGCGTTCTTCACCGAAACCTGGACCAACACCACCTCGGGACCGGACATCGCCATCGCCATCCCCCAAGGATACAAGATCTCCAGGAAGGACCGCCCCACCCGCCCAGGAGGAGGAATCGCCATCGTCCACAAATCCAGCCTCCGCCTGAGCACACTCCCTGACGAGCCCACAGAACTGATGGAACACCTTCACTTCAAGATACTGGCCAGCCCCACCGCCTCCCTCCGAGGAACCCTCATCTACCGACCCCCTGGACCCCGCGGACCCTTCGCAAACTCCATCACGGACATTATCTCCCCGCAGGCCATCTCATCCACCAACTACACCGTGCTGGGAGACCTCAACTTCCACCTCGACAACCAACTGGACCCCAACACCACATCCCTCCTGGACAACCTCCACAACATTGGACTGCGCCAGATCGTGACCGAGCCCACGCAATCAGCAGGACACACCCTCGACCCCCTCTTCACTACAGGAAACTCCATCACCTTCAGCCACACCACCGAACTCCCATGGACCGACCATCGTTGCGTCCACTTCACCTTCAGAACACCCACCATCCACAGACACCAGCACCTGCTTCCACGAAGAAACTGGACCAAAATCACTGACGACCAGCTCACCTCCTCACTCAACAACTCCACCCCAACCATCGCGGAAAACGACGACCCCAACACCGCAGCCCGAACCCTGCATAGATGGATCTCGGACAGCACCAACACCATAGCCCCCTCAAGAAAAACAACAATACCCGCGCCAAGAAAGCCAGATGGTTTACCACCGAACTTCGAGAGTCCAGAAGCACATGCCGCCGCCTCGAAAAGGCCTGGAGGAACACCAAATCCACAGAAGCCCACGACAACTTCAGAGCCGCCACCAACGCTCACCATCAACTCATCAGAGAAACGAGGAAAAAAGCGATTGAAGACAGAATCTCCATCCACGCGTACAACAGCAAGGAACTCTTCAGCATCATCAAGGAGTTCGCCCAACCCACTAGCGAGTCTACCGACATCCCTCCCTCACAAGACCTCTGCGACAAACTCAGCACCTTTTTCCACCACAAAATCAAGAGCATCTACGACAACTTCGACGAAGACAACCAACACACTGAACCCTCACCAACCACCCCCGACACCCGGAAACCAGCGATTGACGACTGGACAGCCCTCACCACCGAAGACACACTGAAGACAATGAAGTCAATCCACTCAGGGGCCCCCACGGACCCCTGCCCCCACCACATCTTCAACAGAGCCGCCGACACCATCGCACCCATGCTCCGCCACACCATCAACCGCTCCCTGGCGACCTCCTGGTTCCCCGACGACTGGAAACACGCCGAGGTCAACCCCCTCCTAAAGAAACCCTCAGCGGACCCCACCGACCTCAAAAATTACAGACCCATCTCCCTGCTCCCTTTCCCAGCGAAAGTCATCGAGAAAGCCATCAACAGCCAACTCGCTACATTCATTGAAGAACACAACATCCTCGACTCCTCCCAATCCGGCTTCAGAAAAAACCACAGTACGGAAACCGCCCTCCTCGCCGCAACAGACGACATCCGCACCCTACTGGACAAAGGAGAAACAGTAGCCCTCATCCTCCTCAACCTATCAGCGGCGTTCGACACAGTCTCCCACCGCACCCTAATACGCAGACTCTACGACGCAGGAATCCAGGACAAGGCCCTCGACTGGATCCGCTCCTTCCTCTCCGGCAGAACGCAGCGGGTCAGACTCCCCCTTTCCTCTCGGACCCCACACCTACCACCTGCGGAGTCCCCCAGGGCTCCTCCCTCAGCCCGACGCTCTTCAACGTCTACATGGCTCCACTCGCCCCCATCGTCAGAACCTACGGACTCAACATCGTGTCATACGCAGATGACACCCAGCTCATCCTCTCCCTATCCAACGAGCCCAACACCACCAGACGCAACTTTCGAGAAGGCATGGAAGCCGTCGCCAAATGGATGAAAAACAGCTGCCTACAACTAAACACCAACAAAACAGAAGTACTCATCATGGGCTCAAACCCCGATGCCTGGAGCGACACCTGGTGGCCCCCCGCCCTCGGAAACCCGCCAACCCCCACGGACCACGCACGCAACCTGGGAATCATCCTGGACTCCGAGCTCAAAATTGACCGCCAGATCAACTCTGTCTCGTCTTCCTGCTTCCACACCCTCCGCCTCCTTCGTAAGACCTTCAAATGGATCCCCCTCGAACACCAAAGACCGTCACTCACGCCCTGGTTACCAGCAGACTCGACTACGGCAACGCACTCTACGCCAGAATAAACAAAAACCTCACCCGCAAGCTACAGAACATCCAGACGCCGCCGCAAGACTGGTCCTCAACCTGCCAAAACACTGCCACATCTCCCAGCACCTGCGCACACTCCACTGGCTCCCTGTCGAGGCGAGAATCACCTTCAAGATGCTCACCCACGCACACAAGGCCCTCCACGGCACCGGACCAGCATACCTGAACAGCCGACTCAAATTCCACGCACCCCAAAGGACCCTACGATCAGCCCAGCTCTCCTACGCCGTGGTCCCCCGCACCAGAAAGACCAGATCGGGAGGCCGCTCCTTCTCCTTCCTCGCGGCCAAAGCATGGAACGCCCTTCCGCTCCACCTCAGACAGACAACATCGCTCCCCATCTTCGCAAGAAACCTTAAAACCTGGCTCTTCGACAGACCCCCTCCTTGATGGATGGAACCTGCACCCCCACCCCTAGCGCCTTGAGACCCTTACGGGTGAGTAGTCACGCTTTAACAAACCCCTGATTGATTGATTGATTGAACCCTGAAACAACACACAGTTATCGCCTAGGAGGCAACAAAGTTACCCACGTAAGGAACAATGAAATACACTCACAAAATAATATACAGGCCCCTCAGAATCCATCTCGGGGAGGCGAGGAAGTTACTCATGTAAGGAACAATGAAATACACTCACAAAACAATACACATGCCTTTCCGAATCCATTTCTGACCAACTCGGAGCACACAACAGCTGACAAAGCTACTGAAAGGAGCTCAGGAAATGAGCCGCAGCGTGATCTCCTTAATAATAATAATAAATTGGACTTCAAGAGGAACTCACGATATTCTTAACAGAAGTGTATTACTCAAACTATTCAAAGCTCTTCCCTCTCTGTGCCACATTAATACAAGCGACCTAGAAAGTATTGAGTTTAAACAAAACTCTCACTTCACTGGCCAAGAAATTACTACAGCCACATTTTTTGATAACGCCTTTATTTAGCAGATCTGGCAACAGAAGGATTCATTTGCTAAATGGGGAATTGAGCTAAAAAAGGTCGCACCTCCCCGTTATCCAAGCCCCCTACATCCGTTAAACCATACAGAGGGCCTGTTAAGGGGTGCTAAAGGCCCAGACCATCTTAGCTCAGTAAAGGGTACAGAGCATACTGCAAGGAAAATCACCATCACCTTTGCCCACCCAGAAGCAATCAAGCCTTCGGGTTCCCGACATTCGAACACAGCCGGTACTACTTTCGAAACGGCATGAAGAAATTCATCAATGGCCCTAAAACCAAACCGGGGCTGCAACATCTGTTCCTAGAACGTGCATGGCCTCAGCACGAAATTCGAAGAACCAGATTTCATGGAGTTTATCTCACAGCATAATATTCTTCTCTTCCAAGAAACATGGCAGATAAATTCCTCACCAATAGTAGGCTACAAAGAATTTATGAATCCGGCTAAGAGAGTCACAACACACGGGAGAGCTAAAGGCGGCCTTTCTATTTTTATCTCAACAGATATCCCATGGCATGCTTCCACCATAGACCTCGAGTCTTCCTGGATGTTATGCATTAAACTTGAGTCCCTGCCTTTTAACTGTTTGTAAATACTAAACATCTACATCCATCCCGCGTCGAAACAAAAGAGGTCAAGAGTTGAGAAACTAACAGCTACATTAGTAACACTTAAACTTGCCTATCCAGATGCTAACATCATACTATCGGGAGACTTCAACATGAATTTACTGCATGACACCATAAAAAGCTCAACCGGCCACCTACTAGCTCCCAACCGACGTGATACACACAGCAAGAGATGCGCAGCCCGTCTGGACGACCTCTCAATGTGTGTGCTCAACGGACAAGGCCAGACAGATTGCCCTGCAGCATTCACAAGGGTTACTCCAAAAACAGGATCCACCATAGACTACACATTTACGGACCATGATCTTTTCCCCCACATTTCGACTTTTCAAATAATAGATAGGGCAGAAAGTGATCATCAACCGCAAACCTTCACGCTGCTAAGAAATATTGCAAAACCAGCTGAAGTCAACGCGATGTCTTTACCAACTCAATGCTACAACCTAAAATGTCTCATCTGGAAAAAGGAAAGCATTGGTGATATCATGAGCACTTGCACTAGTCTTCTTGAGATATTCAAATCAGCCCCATCGTGCATAAAGGCCTGGGAATCGTTCATTTGCGAATTAAATAACGAATTTTCGAATCAGTCCGACGGCCGTAAAGCCAGAAGACAAACAGGGGCAGCTTGGTTCACCATTAGTTTGAGGAAACAAAAGCAGCAATTGAATAAATACCTAAGACAACTACGAACCCGGGGCCTAGAATCCTCCCAGGAAATTCTGTCCTTAATATCAAGAACAAGAAAAGATCTAAAAAGGGACATTAAGGTGGCCAAGAAAGCGTTTAATGAACATATCTGGGCGAAACTCCTCCATGCCAGCAAACAAAGAGATTCCAAACTCTTCTGGAAAAACATCAACCGGCTATCAAATGGCAGGAACCGACATTATAACACGGATATACTGGAGGATACTTGGAGAGCTCACATCGAACTCCTATACAACGCAATTCCATCTCCAGGCACCTCAAATCAAGGAACATCAACAGGGAAGGGGGATTCCTGTGTAGGCCTAGTCTACGACCCCCTAAACTCAGAAACATCTGAACTTTCCCGGCAGATTTCATATGCGCAAGTCCATAAAACCATAAAAACTTTAAGACCGGAGGGAGCGCCAGGGCCCAACGGCTTGCCAAACGCTCTGTTTCGGCACGATCCACCATTCTGGTCTGGTTGCCTTACCCCTCTTTTTACCCACGCTTTGGTGTCTAGCACGATCCCCGACTCCTGGCGAGGAAGTATTTTAAACCCAATATATAAGTCGGGCACACCCTGCGATCCATCTAACTACAGGTTGATAGCATTAATTGATGTGGAGGCAAAAATGTACGCTTCAAACCTGTTGGTAGACTTAGAGGACTGGGTTCGCCGAACAAATCTCATACCTTATACGCAAACTGGATTCCGGGCAGGGATGGGCACCCTCACGAATATCTCTGCGGTCACTCTCTTAGCCAATCAAGCCCATGCAAAATGCAGCACCTTGTATGCGTGCTTTATCGAACTTAAAGCGGCTTTCGATAAAATATCGAGAGCCAAGTTATGGGCAAAAATGCAAAGTTGGGGGGTACCAACCAAACTTTTGGAGGCTATTATTAACCTTTACTCACATACTTGGGTACAAATAAGGAAAGGAGATGGGCGCAGTGTTGCCAACAAGATCCCAACACTCAATGGGCTCATACAGGGGTGTGTATTGGCCCCCTGCCTATTTAATATTTACACCGCAGACCTGGACAAGCATCTCCGGCTAATCCAAGCTGACCACCCAAAATTGGGCACAACACCAACACCTAGTCTCCAATATGCGGACGATATCGTCTTACTAGCACAAACAACAGTAGGTCTGCAGCGACTAATTACCAAACTAGGACCTTACATCACCTCTGCTCAACTAACAATCAACCATCAAAAAACGAAGGTGATGTGCTTCTCCAAACATCACTCAACAATGAAAAAATGCAAATTCATCTGGAAATTAGACGAGAAACCGTTGTCGCAGGTGGACTCGTACAAATACTTAGGTTTTCAACTGGATTGCCATCTCAACTTTAAGCAACATCTGGACCAAGGTCGCACGAAAGCCAAACAATTGCTCTTCGCATTTAAAATCTTAAAGCAAAAGCTCACAGGCTGCTCAACAGGTCATCTGCTCAAAGTAATTGCAGCAAAATTCCTACCCTCCATATCATATGGCTCAGAATTATTGAATACCAAAGATGCTACAGTCTTAAACACAGCACAATCCATCCTTTTTAAGAGTCTGTTCTTAATTCTTTGACACATCTCACAAGCACAAATCCGATTAGAATACGGACAAAAAAATCAGAAACCAGTCAGACAAGGTGCACTAGTTAAATATTATTGGAGGATGAGGGCAGCAGAAGATAACACTCTAGCTCACCACTGTTGGGTGGAGATCGAAAAACAAACCAGGCTAAATAACTCTATTACTAAAGTCCTGAAACAATCTCTCTCGGCACTACAGTTAGAGGAGGCCTGGCTAACAGTCACAACGTACTCCGGATTTAAAACCGTTGTAAACAACGCAATTAAACGGATCTCCTTACTAACGGACAAAACAGCCTTCTCAAAAATAAAACATGCCTGGGCAGTGATACAATCGTATCACACTCTGAAACCTCAACCGTACCTGTCTGAACATTTCTCAAATCATAAAAAGCATTACTTGACGCTGCTGCGGTTGGGGTCATACCCCACGAAGGACTTGACACCGAAATGGAAACACATATGGCCAACCAAGGAATGCCGCCTCTGCGGACAGGGGGACGAGTCATTACTACATCTCCTGCGTATCTGCCCTTCACTATTAGAAACTCGAAAAGTTGTTCTTCGGGAGGCATTAAGAAAGGCTCAAATAAGAACATGCAGAACGGCACATATAAAATGCCTTGGAGGATCATCGATTCAACTGTCCTGCAGAGCCATTAACTTTTGGAAAATTGCGGCAAAAGAACTGGACAAAAACGTGAATTAACTTAAGTACCTTTAAAAAAAAACAGTTTATAGTTTTTCAACTGCACTGATTATACCTTTAACATTTTCTACTCAACTAGCTGCTAAAATGCCGGAGGCTCGGTGTTTCAACGGGTCTGCAGAGCCATAAACTTTTGAAATCTGCGGCTAAAGAACAGGTCCAAAAAAAATAAAAATAAATAAGTGAACTAATTTCAGTGGTTCCAAAATAATTTGCTTACAGATCTCTCAATCGCACTGATTACACTTTTTAAATTACTAATTCAATTCGTTGCTCATTGCCCGAGGACATGATCTCGTCGTGATTTCCTTTATTAGGTTTTAAAATGTTGATTCAATGTTTTTTGTATCATGGTGGTATTCCCACCCTTTTTATGATTTTTAACTGTTGGACTTGGCCCTTTTTGGCAGGTTTACCCCTGAACTTTTTGCCTTATATGTAACTTGGTGTTAGTAGTTTTAAGTCCCTGGGCACTTTAGCACTGTGGTCCAGTGTAAAGTGCGTGCGCGCTGTGTGCGTGTGTGGTGAGATTGGCCTGCCCTCCCATAGGAATGCATTGAGGATGAGTGTGTCAGTGGTAATTCCTGTTATGAGAGGTGCAGCATGATCAAGTCTAGTATGTCTGAATTCGTGAGAATAAATGCTGCGCAATGGTGTGCGCAGATTTATGGTGACGGGTGGAGAAATGCCACTTCTAGAAGTTGGCATTTCTGTGTGCTCTGTGTCTGCCTGCCTGATGTGAATTGCATGTCTGGCTTGTGAGTGACAGGGGCTGGGAGGTGTGTGTGGCTCCAGGAGGGGCAGGGTGAGTCAGCGCAGGGCTGAATGGAGAGATCTCCATGTAGATGGGTGGGAGGAGTTGCACCTGGGACCTGAATAGGGCTGTGCCTTCCCTCTACAATGCTGGCTCCACCTCCTGTGGTGCGTCTGATGTCCCTAGCCTACACTCTGAAAGGAGAGAGGAGCTGAGCAAAACAAAGTGCTCCAAATCCCCCCATAACCAGTTGTATCTGGTTCCCCAAGCCCTGCACCTTGTAGACAAAGGAAAATGGTGTATAAAAGAAGGGGCTGTGACCCCATGAAGTTGTTCTTGCTTTTGGATCCTGATTCCTGCAGGGCGTGCTGCTGCTGGGGCCCAGGAGGACTTGCCAGGAGGGCTGCCTCCCTGGGCCCAGCTATGCCCTAGAACCTTTTGCTTAATTTCTTTTAGCCCTGGGCCCTGCCTTGCCCTTGATGCCTGAAAGACTTCTGGGACCTTTTGCTTTATTTTATCCAGGACTTTAGGCAACCTTTTTAGCACCAGCGCTGTCTTTTAATTTGCCCAGCTGATGGAGAGCGTGGGCTTTGCAGCGCCGAGCTGCCTTTCGCCATGAGGGAATCCCCAGCGTAGGGATTCCCCCGAGATTGCTGGCCTTACGGGTGCCCACCCCGCTTGTTTTTATTTAATAGAGCAGGTGCCCACCCTGCGTCTTCATTTCAATTAGTGCGTGGGTGCCCACCCCGCGACTTGGCCTATTTTCATAGCAGGAGCCCACCCTGCTTCATATTCTTTAATTACGAGGGAGCCTACCCCTCTTACTGCCCGAGAAGAAATCACCGCCGCGGCCCGATCGCCGCAAAAGAAGTCAGCGCGATGCCTGATGTGGGGCGGGACTTCCGTTTCCTGGAGGGAAGCCCCGCGCCCATGAAAGATCCGCCGGAGCCTCGCAGGCTCCATCTAAAAGTCCCGGGTCCCAGGAGGGCTGCCCGGGTGAAGGGAGGAGTGCGGCCGGAGCAAACAGCGACCCCGCAGGCCGCCGCAAGAGAAGTCCCGGTCCCGAGAGAGAGAGGGGACCGGGCGAAGCGAGGGAGATGCCACCGGATCCCCCAGCGAGGCTCTCATGAGTGAGAGAGCCCCGCCCGCCGCCTGTGAGGAGACCCGGCCCCCAGGAGCGGGACCGGGTGAAGAGGAGTCCCCAGAGAGCAGCCCGGTGAGTTAGAAAGGGCTGGGGGGGCTCCGTGTGGGCTATTGTTGGTGCCTGATCGAGGCACAGATCCTGAGCGGCCCCGTTTTGGCAGCGGGCCGCTCCAACGTGGCACAATGGTTTTAGGAGCCAGCACGCTCCAATGAGGGCCCAAGAGTTTAGGGGCCCCTGAGGGCCACAGTGTTTGGGGGCATAGGTTGTTCACAGAGCCTAGGTGGCTCCAACGCTTCGCACCACTTGTTTCAGAGCCCCGTGTGGCTCCAACGTTGGGCATATTTGTTTAAAGGGCCATTGAGAGCCCATGCCTCATTTGAATGTTTACAGCTGCCCAGCAAGTAGTGGGCAGCTGCACCATTTAGGTCTTTCTTTTAGGGGACATATTTTGAATTCAGGAGTGAGATGCACTCCTCTGCCCCAGTACTTTTCTTTCACAGCTGCGCAGCACTTAGTGCCAGCTGCTACGTTTAGGTTTGCGCAGTGGCGCACCCTTGACTGTCGCTGCATAGGCAGCAGCCCTGACTTTTGGACATAGGGCATTTGAGCCCCTTTGTGAAATGGCCAATGGCCAGGGGTACTGTTAGGTTTGTAGGGCGCCATGCCCTAATGTTAGTTATGCCTCTGCTATGGTTTCTACTATGAGGTTATGTGCTAACGTGATTTCTGTCCTAAAATGTGGTGCTAGGAAATGTGATGCATTTACTATGGTTTACGCACCCTGTTTCATACCTCTAAATGTATTTCTATGATTATGAGGTTTTGCATAATGTGTTTATGCTTGTGAGGTTATTATTTCCTAATGCGTTTAGGTTGTGAGTTATTCTCCACTATGGGTTATGCCTAAAGTGATTTATGCTTAGGATGTTAGTGTCTAATAGGTTTAGACTTATGAGATGATGGCATAATGTATTTATGCTGGTGAGGTTGGCGTATAATGTATTTTGCGCCTAATGTGATACTGTGCATAATGTGGTTTATGTTACAGGTTGATGCTGAGTATAGTGGTTACCAGTGATTACTGGTTGTACGTTATGATATGTCCTACATTTATGATATGTTCACTAAGTGATGGTTCTGACAGCGGCCCACGTGGCCCTGTCATGTGTAAATAATCCCTTGTAGATATTACCCAGTGCCAGTTGGCACCATGTGTATTATGTGAATACTATTCTAATGTATTATGAGAATACAAAGGCTATTTTTGATATACCCTTGTGTGGAGTTCCTTTTTGTGGTGTGCATAGTATGTTGTTGCTGGTTGTGTGTTGCGCAAACGCTTTACACATTGCCTCCGGGATAAGCCTGACTGCTCGTGCCAAGCTACCAAGGGGGTGAGCAGGGGTTATCTTGGGTGTGTAACTCACTTGCCCTGACTAGAGTGGTGGTTTCTGCTTGGCTTTGGCGCAAGCCTTAGCCAACCAGAAATCCCATTTCTAACATTAACGAAATCAAATAAAAGTATTTTTGACTTGACTTGAACAAGGGGCTTCCACTTCCAAACCCCTTTTGCCCTTTAATGAAGCACTTACAGACGTCCTTCTAGGCACGTGGTCCAAGCCTAGCACGGGCTCCTGTGGATAGGACAATTGCACGCTGCCATCGCCCAGCTCTGGGCGACCTTAAGTTCCTCAGCCAACACCCCACCCCAGAAAGTTTGGTGGTGCAGGTCTCTATGTCCCAGGGCACGTTTCCTTACGCCCCTCCAGATAGGGAATCCAAGAGGTTGGATGCATTTGGGACGAAATTTTTTCTTCCTCCAGCCTGGCATTGCGGTCGGTGAATACCACATGCTTATTGGGCCGTTTCTCCCATTCCCTTTGGGAGACGGTTGCGCAAGTGCTGCCAAAAGTCCAGGAGGAGGCCCGGGCTGTGCTCTCTCAAGCGGTCAAGGATGGGAGAGATACAGCAAAATTCACCATACGGTGTGGCAACGGAAGGGGTTTCCAGCCGCGTCAGCCCTATCCCAGCCACCGTCCTGTACAGACTGTCCAAGCCATACGAGGATGTGGGTGTGGTGCATTCCGATCCAGGAATGGAGGCCAGAAGTCATCAGCCACACTGCCCCCAGCAGCCGCAGCCTCCAAGCACTCGTAGGCTGATTCTGCAGGGCCACACTACTCCAGTTGGTGGGAGAATTTGTCATCATCTCCCCCACTGGAAATCCATAAAATCGGACAAGTGGGTCTTGCAGATCGTCCAGGAGGGCTATTCTCTGCCTTTCCTTTCCTCCCCTATTCTGCCAAATCAGGAACGGCTGACGAAGGATCATTTAAAGTTCCTCCAAGAGGAAGTTACAACTCTCTTGCCCAAGGGAGCTATAGAAAGGGTCCCGGTTTCAGAAGTAGGCAGTGGTTGTTATTCCCGCTACTTTCTGATTTCGAAGAAAAACAAAGGGTTACGGCCCATTTTAGATCTTCAGACTGTCAATCTCTTCCTCAAGAAGGAGAAGTTCAAGATGCTCACTCTAGCCCAGGTCTTGTCTGCCCTAGACCAAGAAGACTGGATGGTAGCGTTGGACCTGCAGAATGCGTATTTTCACATCCCCATCTTGCCGGGCCACAGGCATTACTTGCAGTTCAAGGCACCTGGCAGGTTCCCTGAATGCTAGGACGGACGAACTCAGCCGTCGATGCCTAGCGGATCATGAAAGGCATCTCCAGTCGGAAGTAGCGCTAGGTCTCTATGGCTGTGGTATGGCTTGTGTATCTAATTCAACGATAAGGAATCTGCCTAGAAGTCTCTATCAGATGAACAAGTTACTTACCTTCGGTAACGCGTTATCTGGTTGAGACTCCATCTAGCTGCAGATTCATTACAGCCCCACCCATGCCTCCCCGCTTTGTGGACTAATATTGTAGGGCTAGGGTTACTCCACTTTTTAGGGCCCTAGTTTTTCACACGACTATGTCAGTTACTTCTTGGCTCTGCGCTTCTGTTGTTGAAAAAAGTACTGACGTCCGCGCGACTGGGTGGCACCTATATAGGCACTGCAACCTCATAACCGACGCTGCAGACGATGTCACGCGGAGCCGAATGGAGCCACCCGCCGCCGCACTCAAGGGGTATCGCTGAGCAAAAGTTTCCCGATCTAGCCTGGCGTCTGGGGAATTTAAAGGTAAGGAATCTGCAGCTAGATAGAGTCTCTACCATATAATACGTTACTGAAGGTAAGTAACTTGTTCGTTACTTCATCTGAGCAATTTTTCTTATATGTGGGCACTGATCTGTAGGTGGCATCCTGTAATGTCTTGCTCTTGTAACTCCTAATTTGGTGTGAGTCATGGGACAGGGCATACCCGAAGTCAGTGTGGAGTGATCTCTGTCTCTGACCCAAGGCCTCACTGCCTGTTTTCCAGTACACCTTTGCTCACTGTCTCTAATAACTTCCATTTGCTAAGACTTGAAACACCCCCACTTTTGGCACTTTTCCTACCTGTCTACCTCTAAGCTCTGACACCTACTTTCTGACTACCTTAGGCCTCTATACACTCCACACTCTTCTTCCTGTAGTGATTATGTAATGATGGCATAGTAGGTACTGCCCTACTCTCTGCCACACTTCTTTCTTTTGACCGTGGCTTTGCCACAACTTCTGCACACATTTCCCATTGAACATGCCTCACTTTATACCCTTTGTATGTTTACATCAGAGTCTGGCTGTTTTTTGTTATGTGTGTGGCAGTCAAACACTGCATCTGCTGCACTATGTTGATGATTACATGGCCTTATATGAACTGATCTAGTGCCTGCTCTATCTACTGCCTGTTCCAAAAGTTTATTCCTGGCTCTCAGCTGTTCATCATCAGTTTCCCTCTGTACCCTTTAAGTCCTTGCTCGTGTTATTAGGCAAGGTGCTTCTCCTTTTCTCTTCACATACCTAATCTCCTTTCCCACCCATCTCTCTACGGGAGGTCAAATGGAGGGATATGGTGCAATATCTCTTCTGTGAAAAGTGAGTATTAAAACAGGTGAGGGAGTCCTCTATGGTAAACTTTATTCTGAGAGGGTCCCAACCTGGTTAAAAGGAGAAGGCGGGGTGGGGGGTGCGCGGCTGTTTTGTTATAATGTGACAAAAATTGCGATCATCCCCCAGCTGGTCAACATGTTTCTCGCCTCAGGTTGTCAAAAGTGATCAATGGCGATTCTTCAGGACCGAGTGAATGATAAAAACTATCTACAATGGGTGGCAAGGTGCAACACTACCTACCACTTATTGTTCCCACGGGACAGTTACCCGAAGGGAAGGAAGCCAACCTATTCAAGGTATCTAGTTGTGCCTCATCAGTAGCAGCGAAGTGTTAAACACAGAATGTAGTGTCTCTGCTCCCGCTCGGAGCCTCGTGGCAGACCTACCTTCCTGGTTGCTGCTACTGATGAGGCACAACTAGATATCTTGAATAGGTTGGCTTCCTTCCCTTCGGGTAACTGTCCCGTGGGAACAATAAGTGGTAGGTAGCGTTGCACCTTGCCACCCATTGTAGATAGTTTTTATCATTCACTCGGTCCTGAAGAATCGCCATTGATCACTTTTGACAACCTGAGGCGAGAAACATGTTGACCATCTGGGGGATGAGCGCAATTTTTGTCACATTATAACAAAACAGCCGCCCCCCCCCGGCTCCTTTTAACCAGGTTGGGACCCTCTCAGAATAAAGTTTACCATAGAGGACTCCCTCACCTGTTTTAATACTCACTTTTCACATCTACACTCACTAAGGCCCCTCACACCCACGGCACCTATACGGCAAGGAACAGAAGATCTCCGATAAAGAGCCCCTTTATGGGTGCCCGTCGGGCATTGCAGCGCCGGCCCGACGAGGAGCAGGCCCATATGATGAAGCATGACACCTAGCTTGCTGGGTGTGTGAGGGCCCTAGTTCCGATAGGAGGAATTCTCCACCTCCTCAATACCTAGAGTACATACACAGGGTGGTTAATATACCACCAAGGAACTTCGTACCCTTCTCTTTTGACTTAACTTAGGGCATGTACGTTGGACCTTTATAAGCCCTATTCGTCCCCTCTCTTGTTGACAGGTGATTCTGGGTCTCATCATCATTTATCCCTGATGCTTGTAAACTGCTGTGTTATATTACATTCCCTTATTAGTGTGTTACACATGTAGATATATATTTTAACTATAAAATCAATGTTAAATAAATATGTTTTCCTTTTGTGTGTATTTTGCGTAAGTCTGCTGAAGCTCACATGTGATTAGACACATGTAATTTCAGTACTTCAATAGAAGTTAGGCACCAGGGCTGGTCTAAAACTCAACATGCTGTCACTGAAAAGGTTTCCTGATTCAGTGTGTAAACAACTCACTTTGATTAGTTTCCAGAGAGTTATGAACTTAGTATCGATCACTGAACTCAGAAGCATGGTTGTCTTAAAGAAGTGGGAGGGTGTGAGTCAAAATTATTGCAGATTTAAATTAACTGTTTTCTTGTCTTGGAAGATAAACTGGACGAGATCTTGGCTGCTGCCCAGCAAACCATCAGTGTGAATGAAGGTACAAGTCCCAGTGGGCTTTCTTCTCTGGGAAAATCCCGTTCCACCACCGGGAAAGGCTTCTTTACCCCAGAGGTAGGAAAAGTTAAAATACCATCTCCTCTTGTGTGTACGTCCTCTTGTACTGTTGAAGGCTCTGATGTGGCTCCTCTTGGGGGCCCGCTCTTCATCTTTCAATTTAGTGTCTTTACTCCAACTGTAATCCTTTTGTTATTTTTAGAAAAATAAGTATAAACTTGTTGGTCCACCATTTAACTTGTTTTCCAAATGTGTTAGTGCAGTTATTTCAGTTGACATTGTAAACACTGCAGGACTATCTATTGCAGTGCAGACGTTTACTTTATTATTTTAGCGGGGTATTCTAACACAATGCCTAATTGCACCCTATAACGTGTGATAAGACATCAAGCAAGTAATCATTATAATAACATTGTGGTGTTAGTCTGTAAAATTGAACTGTGCTGTCTTGGAGAATTTATATAATGTTTGTTAGGGATTCCTAGGATTTGTCCTCTTAGGCAAGGAACTTATTTCCCCTAGCCCACCGAAGGGCGAGAATGCCCCAGAGTGTCTCTAAGCCTTTTGGCTTAGCTTTATGTCCTCTCTCCCACCGGGTCTCTACAACTACTGAAGTAGGCCTAATATTTACTGATTAGCCCTTGAGTCGGTAAGAAGTTAAAGCTAGCGTGCTGGCTGCTGCTTGTCAGATGTTCTCTGAGGAGGCAAAAACATGTCAAATATGGCAGCAGCCATGTTGGATCCTGCAAGAATAGCGGAAGTCTTGCAAGATCATCTGGAACCAGGGTGGAGTCTCACTTTGAATAGAACCGCGCCCATTGACTCACCGCTGGTCAAGGCGGTAACTGTCGCGAGGCAAGCAGCAGCCTGCCAGAGTTGTGGCACGCACCTTCCTTTCTAGTTTCTTCACAGTAACGGGGGGAGGGGTTGGATCCCTTCTTGGGAACTTTTGGCGAACCTTGTTTTCATGGATAATAAAGACCTTTTGGATTGTAGACTGTGAATTGTTGGGCATTTTCAGTGTACTTTGGCTGCGCTTGAGCTGCATGACCCCTTGACTTCGATTTGTGAATTTTGGAATCACTGTTAGTTGCTAATTTAGCATTGCAAAGTAACATTTGGCTAAAGACAATTATATTGTTTTGCATGGACCAGCAAACAATATTAAGGAATCTGGTGGTGATAGGTCCACCTTGTTTCAAGAGTGACTCATTGAACTTGTTAAAAAAAAAGTTTAAAAAAACAATGGTGAGCCACGACCGATTCTGACTCAGAACAATAAATACTTATGAAGTGCATTGTTGATTTGGTGGAAGGATGTTTTCTTGTGGTGTGTGAGGATTTGAGATGTGTTCCAGTCACGGTGTAGAGAACTCTTAGCTGTCCACAACATGAGATGTTGCAGAAAGGTGAGCATAGATGTGGTTACAGATACACATATCTCGGATAGCAGAGATATGTAAAATAGAAATACATGGATGACAATAGGTAGGATTTTCAGTGCTTTCCAAAATTTAAGGTGGTTGTCAATTCTTATTCTTGCAGAAATTGAGTTTCAGAGCTTGACCACTTGGAAAGATCTTCCACCAGTGAAATACTTTTTTGAAGAAGGGATGGTCTAGAGTCATTTGAACCCACAAAGTAGCAATCTAGTATGCCAGCTGGTGCAGATATGTATGTGAGGGAACAGTGTTTGAGTTCTGCAAATTGCTTGATTTGCAGTTTACATAAACATAAAAGGTGATATGTCGAGGCATAGGCAACCAGTTCAAAGATTGGAGTGCTTGTGAGATGTGTATCTGGATATGTAAATTAATTACTTCACTAGTTGTTGCATGTAGCCTGCTAAGTACGTAGAGCAAGGCTTTGAGGTACAGTGCATTAGCACTAAGGAGATTGAAGCCTGAATTATTTGAGGGAAATCTAGGTAAGCGAATGTTTGACCTGGAGACCACATAGTGTTTGATATTCATATGGTAACTTAGTTTACTTGTGCTACAATGAAGAGTTTACATAATTACTCCCAGTTTTGTTTCTTAGTTCTTGATGCCAGTTGTTTTTTATTTCCTGTAGCCTGTTGATGGAAGCTTGATATTTGGTCCTGTTCCCACATGGGAGGGTATCAGTGTTCAAGTGTATCTACCCTCGTGGTTCTTTTGAAAATCGTCGCCACTTTTGTAAATGAAGGAGGGTCCTTGTAGGTAATTAGTCCAGAAGCCAGTAGTGTAGATTATGTAGGTTTATTCAGTTACAGGTAAGATGGTACAAGCCCCCCCGGGAGCAGCATCCTGCTGCTCAGCCCCACTCATTCCAACTGATCACTCATCCAAACCATGCACTCATGAACATTCTATTACATCACACTCACACAGGCTGAGCAGCAAAGAACTAGGAGACACAGAAGATAACAACATGACACCCACTCCTCATCAAAAGGTCAACAAGGTCAGCTAGGTAATGATAAAGCTAACGCTTATAAAAGGCATAAAATCATTTACAATAAAACATACTAAAAGGTACTTGAAAGCGTGTAAAAATGTAAATAATAAAAAGTCATTTTTCCCTAAAAAAGCGTTCAAAAGGTCCTCTAAACTTGTATATATAGTGATTATTGCACTGAGCACCTTGAAAGCCATGAAGCTCAATTAGAGCCGAGAAGAGACTCGACCTTCAATTTGGTAAATGTTTAAAAAAATAGCCAAACGGTTCCCAGCACAGGAGAGGCCAGATTATTTCAAGAATCCTGTGCTGAAGACTCATCATCGCTGAACATCATATCCGCAGATGGCAGTCCCTCAAGAACTTCCAGTATCATATCCAATGAGCAAAGGTGGTCATCTCTGGTTCCCACGGCAGCCGCCGGGGAAGAGTTAGATGCCTGCACGCCTGATGCCGATGCCTGTATTTCTGGAGTTAAGCCGATATCCCTTCCAACAGGAGCAGAAGCATCCCTTAGAGTCTCTAGAAATGCTGTCATCAACATGGGAATACGATGTGGACAACTGCACATGTGGGCCTGCAAAGGTGCCAGTAGCGCTTCTATGTCCGGTGGTGCAACCGATGGAAGTGTCAGACACAGGTCCAACACGCAGCTGAATCCGCAGACGAGGCAACGGAACACAGGCAGGACACAGTCTAGCCAGACCGGTCTGAAAGACCGGAACCAATGCTCAATCAGCTCTCGAAGCAGAGGCGTCATTAGGTAGAACACCATGCGATCAGGACAACATCGTTCTAGCAGTGTTCTCTTCATTTCGTGAGGGATTGCGACGTCCATTGCGAAGCAAGAGTATTAAAATCAGGATGCCCGCTACCGAAAGCAGGACCAAAAGAAGCCCTCCAAAAATGCTTCCAAGTTCGGAGTGTATGAATGGTGGAATTACTCCGAAGATGGTCTGAAAGGTGGTTAAAAGACCTGATCCAAGTCTCTTAAATAAGTGTACGATCCCACTTGTATCAGACACGTTAAAGATACGATGAACCATTTCACCGTAATGGATCGGGAAATTCGTACAGACCAGTGCCTGTATCTCAGCTGAAGACCTTGCAACCTGGAGATCAAACGTCTCTCGGGCTGAAGTTAAGGCCACATTTTGTTGAAACAACATGGCTTTCAGTCAGCTCAGCGAATCAAACCTTATACTGGAAACATTCAATGAAGGACACAGTGGTGCCTCCCTAACTGGGCGAGCCGGGGTAATTAATACTTGCTTACAGCAAACAACCCTGAAGTTTACTGTGACTAGATAACAACAGCCCTGATCATTCACCACTAAGTAACTTTCATTCAAAAGTACTTCAAAAACCGGATGAATCACGACAGCTGGGTAGCCCTTCAAGTAGCAAGATAAGTTTGCCTTGGACTCATTACACGTACCATAAAGCGACACCTCTTTGCATACTAAAGACCCACTTAAAGCCTTCCCGCAGTCTTTACCACTTAAGAAAACTTCAGTGTCCTTATTTCTGCACCTATATCTACATGGTAACTCCCAGGTTTCCTGTATGAACCCTTCACCCAACGCTTCATACCTGCCTGCTTGGATGTATCTAAGGCAGTATTGGAACTGAAATGTCGTGATTGGCAGTGTGATATAGCCATGAATTAACCATTCTGTAGACGGTGACTCTGCTACAGTGAAAGGTAACTTCTTCAATTTTTCAATAAGCAGCATGGTGTACTTTTCATCTCTGCATGCCATAGTCAACTGTCTGTTGGTCAGATTGTAAGCCGAAAACAAACTTGTGCTATTAATGTATTTCTATGGCGCTTGTCCTGAACGCAATGATTGCAGCGTCCAACTTAAAAGCATAATGGAGCACAATTGAGATTGCCCATGTTGTAGAATAGACAAATCTTGTTCCATTATGTCAATTGCTGAGGACACAATGTTTCCCAGTGAATAAATACGTGAAGAAAGTATGGTCATACCATTGTCTACCAGAGCCAGGGCCTTTTCTAGGTTAATCCTATCAATGTCACGTAGCCTGTCAGCAGCATCCTGTTGGGAGACTTTCCACAGTTCATTGTAGATGGCATATAAGAAGCGTTTCTTACGTGGTTTTTTGGGACCTAACAAGAAATCTCGAAGATCCATGTTGTCTGCCAGAAGGGACAAGTGTTGTTTCACCTGTTGCAGTGTTGAGGTTTTTAGCCATTCTAGGCACAACTTCCCAACACTATATGAAGTCACTACCCCTGGGTCGTCTGTGTGTACATAGCGAGGGTAGGGCCTATGGATACTAAACCCTCTGGTGGTACCCATGAATCTTTCTTGACACCTATTTATGTCGATAGCCCAAACCAACCATCCCTTCCAATCGGGAGTTGAGGAATTGTATGCATCATTCTGTACCATTTCACCCAGCATCTCCTAATTTAACATTGTGTTATTCAAAAACCCTTCAATAGGTGTTGGTAAGGGGATGCGTGGCGTTTTCAGGTCTTTATTTTTGCAAACCCGTAGCAGGTAGTTTGTTGCACTGTTCTGTTCAGGAATATTATCTGTAACAGTATGAGGTAAGCTCTAAATAAAGCCTCAGTTCCCTGAACCTGCCAATCTTTCGTCCCCCAGATGGATTTTGTGTCTATTGTGTCCCTCCAATAGTCGAAACCTTGCATAGACAGTTGGGAGATGAAAGGTGCCGAATAGATTCTGTGTCTCTGTGTCCCTCCAATAGTCGAAACCTTGCATAGGCAGTTGGGAGATGAAAGGTGCTGAATATATGAGCTTTGTGTTAGTCAGCATCATTTTCTTCGCAGTTGCATTCGTCTGTTCTAACTTATAGTAGTGTGACATCGGGTCTGATGTATTGAACCCTGAAAAGTATGCAAATTTCTGTGCGAATGTGGCAGACCTACCTTTCGGTGGTGTCGGGCAATGTTCCCATTGATGATAAGTGTTTACAGTGCGTGGAACACTACCTCTGTGCAAAAAACATCCCTCCAATCGGGAGTTGAGGAATTGTATGCACCATTCTGTACCATTTCACCCCGCATCTCCTCAGTTAACAGTGTGTTATTCAAAAACCCTTCAATAGGTGTTGGTAAGGGGATGCGTGGTGTTTTCAGGTCTTTCATTTTTGCAAACCCGTAGCAGGTAGTTTGTTGCACTGTTCTGTTCAGGAATATTATCTGTAACAATATGAGGCAAGCTCTAAATAAAGCCTCAGTTCCCTGAACCTGCCAATCTTTCGTCCCCCAGATGGATTTTGTGTCTATCGTGTCCCTCCAATAGTCGAAACCTTGCATAGACATTTGGTAGATGAAAGGTAATGAATATATGAGCTTTGTGTTAGTCAGCATCATTTTCTTCGCAGTTGCATTCGTCTGTACTAACTTATAGTAGTATGACATCGGGTCTGATGTATTGAACCCAGAAAAGTATGCAAATTTCTGTGCGAATGTGGCAGAACTATCTTTCCGTGTTGTCGGGCAATATTCCCATTGATAAGTGTTTACAGTGCGTGGAACACTACCTCCGTGCAAAAAGTGATGACCATAATGCTGGTAACAAAACGTGCTATCGTAGTCAGGTGTATCTTCATACAATTCCCTGTAAGAAAATGCAGCAGATTGTTCTAAATCTGAAAGCATAGTATTTACATTCTCAATGTCCCAATCATCAGAGAGTGTACTCGGGGTAATGAAATCATTCATTGAAATTTTGAACACGTGTGGAATTTTCAAATGTTCAGTAGTACCAATTACATCATATGAAACTCTATCCCATACCATACCATCCGGTACTGGAACTGCTGAAATGTTAACTAGAGACAAGTCTCTTTGATCACGGTGTGATGGCGTATGTGGTTTCAAGACCAAGTTCACAGGTTGTACTGCAGAGCGTTGTGGGAGGTAATGTCCATTCATTAGTAGGAAAAAGACAGTTAGTGTACCAATCCAAATTAACAGGAACAGGATCCCTAATGCAAACCAAAGATGCAACCAAGAGTAAGGTAAGTCTTAGAAATGGGTGGCATTTGCTCAGGTTTACTTGGATCTGAAGAAAAGTCATCGAAGTTGATGAAGTAGCCAGACACAGTTCGATCTATCTTAGGGAGCTCAGCAGTGTTTGTAGAACTGGCAGTTGCTTCTTGTGAAGACATGTTGATGTAAAGTTCGTTGTTGGGCCGAATTGCAATTTGCGTTTCAGTTTCATGTGGATGTTGTTCGTACTCCATTATTGGCTACTCCGGCATCTTGCGCAGAGGAGTCTTGGAATGTTATTAGTCTTTCCATCTGAACTTCCTGTATAGTAGCGAGAGGAGATCGGTGGCTACTCAGGATTCCACACCGCCTGCTGTTGAGAAACGGCCACATAGTGTGGTTTGATCAGATCAATGGAGACAAATCTTTTTTCTTTTCGGCCGGAAAGAGGCGGATGAAGTACTGTTCTAGTTCCTTGAACCACCAGGACAGGTACAGGTGTTCTGTAAGATGGCCCAAACT
Source organism: Calotriton arnoldi (assembly GCA_963921515.1). Classification (NCBI taxonomy): domain Eukaryota; kingdom Metazoa; phylum Chordata; class Amphibia; order Caudata; family Salamandridae; genus Calotriton; species Calotriton arnoldi. Next base: position 327,257 of record CAWUFW010006969.1, on the reverse strand, counting down.
CCCTCTTGTCCACGATCTTTTCTCTGACCAGGTCCCCAACCTTTGGGACCCAGACAGGTCTTGCCGGAACCGGTCTCACTTCCCCAGTGGCTGTGCTTTGTAATGTCCGGAATTCATTGAGTTCCTGTAAAACAGCCAAACCATCATTCAATTCAAATTGTTTTACATCCGCCACTGTGCTGGCACAATTGAGGTCAGGTATTGAGGTTCTTGTTCCAAACAGGATTTCATAGGCGGTATGTCCTCCCAAGGATTTTCTCGGCATATTATTCAGTGCCCTCTGGACCCCGTATAGGTGATTGACCCAACTACTGCCTGCACCTAATACCCTTGCTGTTAAGGATTGCTTTAGGTCCCGGTTTTTCCTCTCCACACCCGAATTTCCCTCGGGATGGTAGGGGGTGGAGTACCGCAAGGCCAGGCCCATACTTTCCATGGCTTCATTGTAAGCTCGAGAGCTAAACGCAGGGCCACGGTCAGAATGTAACGTGCCAATTGAGTATGTCCCGATGAAGACTCGCAAATCCTTTATAACAGTTCGAGCGTCAGCCAAGCGCTGATGCCAAACCCATAGAAATCTAGAGCATGAATCCACTGCCACCAAGATGTACTTGTAAGCCCCTTCTGAATTTAAGGGGCCGCAGTGATTGAAATAGATACATGCGAGAGGTCTGTCGGAAATGAGTAATGGTGTTTGTGGTGGCCGTGCTACGGTGGAACCTTTCATCTGCTCACAGATGTTGCACTCCAAGACATAAGCCTTGGTTTGTTTGGACAAACTTGGCCCCCAGAATCGCTGCTTCAGTTGCGAGACCGTTGCGGTGGCTCCTGCGTGTGCAGAGCCCAGACCCTCGTATGCAGCTAGTATTAAACCTAATCTGCGATCTCTGTTGGGTATAACTCTATCCCCCACTCCTGGAATTTGAGCATACGGTGTGTTTTGCACATCTAATTTATAGGAATATTTAAGTGGAAAGCCCTTTGGAACGGCAGAGTCATTCTTTGAGGCGTTGACAGCTATCAATATGTCTCCATCTATCCTCGTGCTGGAACGAGTGATTGCAGCAACGGCAGCAGTTCGCACTGTCGCCTTGGCGGCTTCATCAGCCAGTGAATTCCCTTCAACGTGTATGCCAACACGCTGGTGACTCAATGTGTGAATAACTTGAGCCTGTGGCAGGCATGCTTTCAGCTTTGCCACTTGTTCCCATAACAATTTATGTTTAATTGTGTAACCCTAGGAATTTCTAAATCCATTCTGGCCCCAGTAATGAAGATATTCATTGTGTGACTGCACACAGTAAAACGAATCGCACACTATCAGTGTGGGGAATTCCCGATCCGTGTACCAAAGTGCCAATATCAGGGCTATCAGCTCTGCCAACTGGGCTGTACAATCTCCTAGAGATTGCGTAGTCGTATTGCTGAGATGGAACTTGCCGTCCCGCACAACTCCCTTCACTATAGCACATGCAGTGCTATATTGCTGTTTACTTCCTATGGCAGGCTGAGCAGATCCATTAGTGTAAATGATGTATTCATATTTCTCTAGAGGCAAGATTTCAATCGGGAGAGGGTATTCTTGTTCGTACTGCAGGAACGCTTGTGTTTTTAGTGTAGAATCCTATCTGTAATCTACATCTGTTGCAGTGAGAGAATTAGCCCATTGTATCCATCGCGCATGTAGTGCTTTCGCATGTGGAATGCTTGCTTTGGTAACAGCTTCTAAAGTTGGTGCTGGGTTTACAACAATTATGCGTTTCCCTTGTGCTAGTGCTCTTTATCTCACTACAGCAGTCTGTACTGCAGTCAATATTTTTTCAGTTGTCGCAAATCGCATTTCAGCATTTGTGTATAAATGTGATTTGTATGCAATTGGAACTATCTCGCCTTCATTGAACGTGAGGTAAGTATATACAAAACCGAAGGTACCCCTTAAATTATTGTTTTTGTGGTCTGGGAGAAAAGGGGAAAACAGAAATATATATATACACACAACCTCCCACTCAACCAACATTTATTATACAATGGCTATAGTAAGCTCTGACGGGCTGCCCCTTTGCTGTAAATATCAGTAGATACAACAAAAATACATTAGTTCATATCTTTATTTGTTGTCCATCTTTGTAGGTATATTTCAAAAATTATATAACATATTTTTTATCATTTGAATTCTTTTTTTAAGGTATTATAAAACCATAATTTTTTCTGTGTTCGTATATACAGTGCAATTCATAAATAGTTCGGCATTAGTCCAATTCTCCTAAATGTGCAAATCTGAAAGAAACACATAGTGATAGATTCCTTACCTTAGAATATCCCCGGGGCGTGGCCTGACAGCATGGCCGGCTAGACGTGTTTTCTGCGCCGCTCCTGCCCCAACACCGTACATCCTTATGAATCCTGGCACTATAGTGACTCTCATAGTGCAGAACGATAGGGGAACCCTCCCCTGACCCCAAGGAACCCAGCGAACTGCGGAGAAATTGGCCCGCGATTGCACAGCGCTGATGCAGACGGCGACCGATTTGGAGGAACCCCGGTCGTCATAATGGCGGCCATCGAGCAGTTCTCGGAGGGGAGCGCAGTCGGACAGTGGTGAGGCCCCTGGGCCGCGGTGAGTCCGACCGCAAGCTCTAGATAACTTCTACGGCCCCAGGAGGGGGGAAAAAAGCAGAAGGAACGTACCGCTGTATGCGGCCGGCTGGCTGGGCTCCGACGACCGGGAGCAGAATCGACGCGAGACTGCGGCGGTGCGGCCTACAGGTGTTCCGACCGGAGAGGCCTGGACGCGGTGAGGGAACCGCCTGGGGACCGAGGTGGCCCGGTGTGTTGCCGGAGGCCTGAACTTGATGCTGAGGGGCGGGGGTACACAGACCCCGAAGGCCACTACGAACCCCGGAGCAGCGGTGGGTCCCAAACTGAGGTCGCGGCGGGGCCCCGGTGAATCCTGAGTCAGACGCGGGGGCAGTCTAGCCGACACGGAGGCAGCAACAATTGCCCAGTAGCTGGGAGGCTCTCCATACGATATCGAAGCCGGAGGCCGGGAGAATAGGCCTCAGTGTGATCGGATGGCAGGGCTGCACCGGGCCATGAAGACAGCTTAGGGGCGGTGTCGGGGCTGCAGTTCAATAGCGGCGATAAAGAGCACCCCCTGCGGCCAGCGAGCCACGGCAAGGAAGTGGGCCTGGGGAGCGATGTGACGAACTGGGGGCAAGTGGTGCCAGAGAACGGCCCCGGCCAACGGAAGGGGAGGCCTACCTGGTATAGTCGACGCAAAGGCCACAGGGTGAACGGCCTGAGATACTCATTTGACCCGGACGGAGGGGGCCACCAGACAGCACACTAGGATGGCCAGACTGACTATGGGGAAGGACCGACCCCTAAGAGGTGCCCAAGCCAATAAAATTATGCAATATACGGTCCCGGGGCCGACGGCGGTGGACCGCCTTGGAACTGATACGGAGCGGGGGGCCCACCCCGACGCGGCAGCTCGCGACAAGGCCGACATCTTGGCAGCGATTCGTGATTCCAGGGTGGCGTTAGAAACAAAAATGGACGGTATGGCCATGGACATCAACCATCTGCGCCTGGATCTCCGGAAGGTGGCGGATAGGGTGACCACCACGGAAGGGGACCTGAATACTGTACAGACGGAGGTCAGACAACTACGGGAGACGGTGGCGGCGCTCCAGGGCCATACGGCCCGGCTGGAAGAAAGGGCGGAAGATGCAGAAGGGCGGTCCAGAAGGAATAATCTCCGCTTTTTAGGATTTCCAGAAAAGGCGGAGGGGCCGGCGGCGGACCTATTTCTGGAAGATTGGATTGGCACATCGTTCCCGAGCCTTAGGCTCTCCAACCTGTTTGCAGTGGAAAGGGCGCATAGATCTCTTGGGCCGCCGCCGAGACCGGGAGCCCCGCCCAGAGCCTTGATTGCCCGACTGTTCAATTATAGGGACCGGGACATGATCCTGCAACATATCCGCACCAATGGCCCACCTCAATTTGAGAACCAAGACATCCATATCTATCCAGACTATACCAAAAAGGTGCAGGAACTGCGGAATGACTTCTTGAGCGTTAAACGGCGGATGCGGAGCCACGACATCAAGTACAGCCTACTGTTTCCGGCCCGGCTCCGAGTACAACATGCCGACAAGGTGTACTTCTTTGGCAACTCAGTAGAGGCAGCTGAATGGATGGACGCGTTGGGCTTGGCCGGCCAAGACCAAAACCAGGGCTGGCGAGAGCAGAGACGCCGGAGTAATCGACAGCGGACCCAGCAACGGCGAGAAGGGAGACAGCACCAACGAGACCGAGATTTGGCGGATGGAGGACGTATCGTGGTGGGACCAGATGGCACTCTCCTGGCAGATCGGGAGGCGATCCCAACGCAGAACCAGTATTCTCCGCTCTGTTTGGTACAGGAAACACAATCGGAGGCGGGCAGCGCCGCCGGCCCGGTTGTAGAGGGCTCCGGTAATGAGTGAGTGATGGACCTCACACTAAGACCGGGAGGGTCTGGGACACAGACACTGTGAGTACCTGTTTTGGCCCGTTGGGCGCTTGACTTTCTTGAGAGACTCGTGTGCGAGGACACGGCGCCCAGTGACATTGAGGGGGGGAGAGGTTTTCGATAAAATTGATAAAAATCAGAGGAGGGTACACTATTTTGCCTATCTGTTGTTCAGACTTGCCGGCGGTAGAGTGCTGAGGTGGCCTGGCTAGACCTTTGGTCGGGCGGGGCTGCACGGTGCCAGTCAGTCGGCTGATTTACACAGTTTAGGAAGGGGGGGGATTGCCAAGTGGGGAGAGCACGCCCACTTGTAATTGTTATTTTAAGTTGAGGGGGGTGCTCTAAGGGGTGGGTGGAGCTTTGGGGCGGGGTTCAGAATCCTCGGACCCGGACGGGTTGCGGGAATGAAGGGCTACCGCCTGTGGGTGGAGGGAGTTGGGGTTTCGTGTTATGGGGTTGTTTGGGGTGCTGCCGGGTCTGTTCTAGGTCACAATACAAGGGATCGAAGTAGTCTACCCTTAGAGGGGCCACGCTATATTTCTCCTGGGGGGCCCCACATAATAGACAGGAGGCAGAGATGCCAACAACAATTCACTTATGCCAGGTGATTCACAGACATACAAATTGATCACATGGAATGTTCGTGGGCTCAACAATGTGGTCAAGCGAATCCGGGTAGCATCCTACCTCAGACGATTTGGAGTAAGTATAGCCCTGCTCCAGGAGACGCACTTGTGGGGAGATTGTCTTAAATATGTTCAACGCCGATGGAGGGGTCAGTTTTTCGCAACATCCTACTCGGGGTTTGCTAGGGGAGCGTTGGTCTGGGTGGCACCGGGGGTCCCCTTTAAGGCTTTACACACTATACGAGATCCTGAAGGGAGATTTGTGATGGTGGAGGGGACACTGGATGGACGCAGCATATGCCTGGTAAACGTGTATGCCCCGAATACTGACGACGGGGGTTTTTTGAGCCGAGTGATGGGGCAACTCGATCTCGACCCGGACACAGAACTGATTGTGGCGGGAGACTTTAACTGCGCCCTTGATGGGGAGCTCGACAGACACCCCCCAAAACTAGATGCCAAACCTAGAGTCAGGGAAGCGATGGGCCGAATGCTTCACAATCATGGCCTGTTGGATATATGGCGACACCATAATCCTGGTCGTCGAGTGTACTCGTGCCACACACCTGCTGCCAATACCCATAGTAGGCTTGATTACTTTTTCATTCAAAAGACGGCGGTGCATCGGATAATGGAGACGCTATATCTGGCCCGCTATCTGTCTGACCACTCCCCGTTATTAATTACCTACTCGCTGGACCGACCGAGATCTAAAGTACCGCTTTGGAGGCTTAATATTGAAGCTTTCGGTGATCCGATCTATAAAGGCGCTATAGCAAAAGGGTTGGATGATTATTTGGAACTCAACTGGGGTTCAGCAGGCACCAGGGCGACCGAATGGGACGCGATGAAGGTGGTAATACGGGGGATCTGCATGTCCACAGAGGTGGGGGTTAAAAGAGTACTGGAGCGCGATCTGCGTCGGCAGGAGGAGCGCTTGGCGACATTGGAGAAAGAAATGCCCACCAACGGTGGGAGGTCGACTGAATGGGCCACCGTGCGGCGACAGATAGGGGACATATGGGACTCGCTCGGCAGATTTAATAGAACGGAAAGTAGACGTCGCTGGTATACAGAAGGAGATAAGGCGGGGCGGCTGTTGGCGCGCCTGATCAGGACGGAGACTCAGCCCCACCCGATTATGGCCCTCAAAAACGACTCAGGACAGGTGGTATATACTCAACATGCGATCAATAACGTATTCCTGACCCATCTACGAAAAATATACTCCAAGCCCCAATCCCCAGAGACCCTCGTGGTTATGGAGACCTATCTTGCAGGGGTGGACCTACCTAGCATAGACATAGACAGTAAGGAGGCCCTAGGAGGCCCCTTTAGTGGGGAAGAAATTCGGGCGGCGATCGCCCTCCTGAAGACCGCGAAGTCTCCTGGGTTGGACGGTATAACCGCCGAACTCTATAAGAGAGAGGCGGAGTCCTGGTCCCCAGGCTATTAGATATCCTGGGCGAGGCCGAGGAACGCGGTAGGCTCCCAGATTCCATGCGGGAGGCGCTGATTGTGATGATCCCCAAACCAGGGAAGGATCCCCTCCTCCCCGGCTCATATCGGCCCATTTCAATGTTGAACGTAGACCTTAAAATTATCAGTCAGGTGTTGGCGTGTCGGCTCCTCCCCTATCTCCAGCGGCTGGTCCATGAGGACCAATCCGGGTTTATACCGGGCCGGAATACGTTGCGTAACATCCGCCGCCTCGCGCATATTATGCACTCATTAGAGGGACGGGCCCAACAGAGCGCCTTGGTGTTCCTAGATGTCGAACAAGCGTTCGACTCGGTCGGCTGGGACTATCTATGGCGGGTACTTTTAAAAATGGGTCTGGGGGAGGGGTTTGTAAAGTGGATTAAACTACTCTATACTCATCCAACGGCAAGAGTTCGCACGGGGCGATACGTGTCAGAGGCGATCTCTATAGGGAGGGGGACGCGGCAGGGTTGTCCGCTCTCCCCCTTGCTGTTCGCCCTGGCAATGGAGCCATTGGCTTGCCACCTGCGTGAGGTTCTCAGAGGACGGGGCATACAGGTAGGCGGTTCGGAACATGTCGTTTCGTTATACGCCGATGATGCACTAATATACCTGAGACAGCCGACCCGGTCATTGCCAACACTGATGACTGCGCTGGCACAGTTTGCTGCTGCCTCCGGTCTTTCCATCAACAAGTCAAAATCGCAACTGTATGCGATTGGCCCGGAGTGCAACTGGGAGGGGTCACAACACCCAGTACTGGAGCTTCCATGGGCAGGGGACGTTATCCGCTATCTGGGGATATGGATTGGTAGGAATGAGGCAGTTTTTTACCAGCACAATATGGGGAGGATAATTAGAGGTCTTCAGGGCAGTATTGCCTTTTGGAACACGCTCAAACTCTCCCTAATGGGGAAGATTGCCTTAATTAAGATGGTGGTCTTACCTCGCTGCCTCTATACCATGCAGGGCTCCTTCTTTGAACTTCCACACCGGGTATTTAAGGAGATAGAGGCCCTGCTGGTCCTGTTGTTGTGGAATGGGAAGAGATGTAGGGTAAGTCTAGAGGTCATGAAACGTAGATGGGGCAAAGGGGGTTTAGAGATCCCCGATCTCGAACTATATTATTTTGCATCCCAATTGCAACATGCCATAGCCTGGTTGGATACGGATCCCTCTTGGGAGAGGTCCCTGCTGGCAAGTACATACGGGGACCGACAGCTAGGAGCGCTTTTGTGGCGGGCTAGGGGACACAGGGAACAAGGTCCTTCATTGGTGCGGCTTGGGGCAGCAATATGGAATCGGGTGATACGCAGAGTGATCCGGGAAAGGCCGTTTGCCCCGGAGGCGGACTTTTGGCTGATGCCGCCCTTTGCGCAAATAGACCAGGTAATGTCCACGGAGGCCTGGAAGGCTGGGGGCTGCCTAATGTTGTCTGACCTTTACCCGGACAATAAATGTATCACCTACCGGGAGGCGGTGACCACCTTTGAGCTGGGAGCAGGGCAGTTTCTGCAATACGCTAAAATAGCGGCAACGGCGCGACAATTATGGCCCACGTTCCCTGAGGCTCTGGGGTGGTCCCAAACCCTGGTCACTATGATCACCATGGCTGGGGGGAGAAGACTTGTTACTCACCTCTACAGGGCGCTTAGAGATGATAGGCAGACTGGCCCCCTCAAAATATAAGAAAAATGGCAGCAGGTGTGTCCGCAGGAGATCACAGCACCAGAATGGGGAAAAATACACGAGAGTGTGCGGAAGGTGTCGGTAAGCAACCGCTTCAAACAAATTCAGTATAACATAATACATATGACCTAACTCTCACCTCGAAGGCTGCAGGCCATTGATAGTTCCAGGGATTCCCGCTGCCCTCGATGTCGCTCTGATCAGGCAGACTTTCTGCACATGGTATGGATCTGCCCAACGATCCAGACATACTGGGTGGCAGTCCTTGAGGTTCTGAATAGGATAACAGGGTGGACAATAGCCCTGGATCCAAGGGCTTGCCTCTTGGGCTTGATACTTCGGGATCCTAAATGGAAGACAAGTAGGCGGTTCCTGGTCTTGGGCCTGGTTATAGCCCAACGGCGTATAGCGATACATTGGCTAACCCAGCAGGGGCCGCTATTGGCGAAGTGGAAGACAGATCTCAGGGAGTGGGCAGTAGCAGAGGAGGGGCACATACGGAACACCAGGAGAGATGACAAATTACCCGAGGTGCTACTGGCATGGGGAGCGATGATGCAAGAGATAGAAGGACAAAACACACAACTCACACCAGAAGGTTCAGGCGAGGCGTCTTCCACGGAGGGGGTGGCCACAGGACGACGAGGGGAAACACAAAGTGTCCCCACATGAACACTAAGCTGTACAGACCATCAGTTACATAGACCCGGCAGAGGGGGGGAGGGCACCGGGGAGGGGGGGATGGGGGGGAGGAGGGGGGAGTTTAACACAGTTCAAGTTATGTTTACACATGTAAAGAATACAAAGCGAAGAAAACTAGGATAGAGGAATCTCCAAGGTTGTCAACATAGATTTAATGTTTGCAATTTATTACACCGCCTCGGCTGAGGTGGACAAACTCTGTAACTATTTTACATGCGAGCTGCTGATTTGGAGCAATAACTCAATAAAGAAATACTAAAAAAAAACTAAAAAAAAAACCTTAGAATATCCCCAGGCGTCAGACTGGATCCGGAAAGTTTTCGTCAGCAGTACCCCTGCGCGTCAGTAGGTGGCGTCGTGCAGCTCCACGTCCGTCGTTGGCGTCGTGGTCGCCGAGATGACGTCGCGGGCGCTACTTAGACGCCGCCCACGCGCGCTGACGTCAGTTCTTTCTTTTTCCGCGCCAGCTAGCGCAGATCCGAAGAGAGCGGTACCCCAGTCAATTTTTGACTGAGTTTTTTGAGATTTTTGTCTCAGCTTTTTGAGTCGATCGACTCCTGGTGCAACAGGGATGCCCGGGTTTGAATCTTGCGAGGACTGTCATCGCATGATGTCGGTGACGGACCCGCACCGCGTGTGTCTCTTCTGCCTGGGGCGTGACCACGACCCCAAGTCGTGCCCTGACTTCCGGGCCATGGCGCCGAAGACTTTGCGGGAGCGGTCCCGAAAGTTGCTGGAAGCCCAGCAGTCGGCTCCGCGCCGTGAGAGGTCCCGGTCCAGAGGGAGGATCCCGGTCGACGCCGGCTGACCTAATAACACCTCCACCGACGTCGACCCCACCACACATTGGACGCCGGCGCGCCGGACGACGTCGGCCCCAGTTTCAGCCCCGACGTGGATACTGTGCCGGAACGGTGTCGACAGACGTCGATGCCGACGCCGTTTGGGAATCTGATTCCCTATATCCATCCTCCTCCTTTTCAACAGCAGGAGGAGGAAGGGGAGGACTGGGAGGGGTCTGAGGACCCTCTCACAGCTCAATGTGAGTATAACCCGGACTGGGCTGAGGAGCTGGGGGACGCCAGTGGTCTGGACACCTCTCCAGACCTTGGCATGATGTCTCCTCCTACCGTGGCTACGGAGAAGGGCGCTAGTTTTTCTGTGGTGTTGCATAGGGCTGCTGGGGCACTCCGCCTGCAGCTACCTATTGTGGCCGTCAGGACTAACCTCCTGACAGAAGTGCTTCAGCCAGCAGTTTCCTCTGCGGAGCCACTGCTGCCCTTTAATGAAGCACTGTCTGACGTTCGTCTGGGCTCCTGGTACAGGCCCAGCACAGGGGCTCCTGTGGACAGGAACGTGGCCCAACGCCATCGCCCGGCCCCGGGCGACCCCCTTTTCCTCTCCCAGCACCTCACCCCTGAGAGCTTGGTTGTCCAAGCCTCTGCTTCCCCAAGCGCATTCCCTTCCGCACCCCCGGATAGGGAATCCAAGAGGCTGGAACAGTACGGGAAGAAGATTTTTTCTTCCGCCAGCCTAGGGCTGCGGGCTGTGAACACCGCGTGCCTCTTGGGCCGTTATTCACACTCCTTGTTGGATACGGTAGCGCAGGTGCTGCCTAGCTGTCCGGAGCAGGGCCCGGACGGCACTCTCTCAGGCTGTTGCTGAGGGGAGAGATGCAGCCAAGTTCACAATCCGTTGTGGCCTTGACACCGCCGACTCGCTAGGCAGGGCGATTTCCACGACAGTGGCGCTCCGCCGCCACGCCTGGCTGAGGACAACTGGCTTTTCAGGGGATGTCCAGAACACTTTGATGGACATGCCCTTCGATGGCATTCGCCTTTTTGGCAATAAGGCAGACAGTGCTTTGGAGCGCTTTAAGGACTCACGGGCTACGGCCAAGTCCTTGGGCCTTTCGGCCACGCGCCCTCCTCCGCCTTCTACCTTTCGCTCCTTTAGTGCTCGCGGAAGGGGCAACCCACCATGTTCGCAACAGAGCCACAGGCCAGCGCAACAGTCCACGCGCGGCCGCAGACATGGAAACCGCCGCGGCGGTTCAGGGGGCCAGCGGCAGGGTCAGTGCACCTCCACCCCGCCACCACTGCCTCCAAATCTTCCTAGTCCAACCTTTCAGGCCCATCAAACGCCAGTGGGTGGCAGGCTTCGCCATCACCTCCCCCACTGGCGCACCATCACGTCGGACAGGTGGGTTTTACAGATAGTCCGAAGGGGCTACGCCCTCCCCTTCGAGACTACCCCTCCAGCCATGCCACCTCAGTACCACCGCGTATCGGGGGATCACTTGGCACTTCTCCAGCAGGAAGTTGCGGCCCTCTTGGCCAAGGGGGCCATAGAGCGCGTTCCGATGCCAGAAGTAGGTCGTGGTTGTTATTCCCACTACTTTCTGATTCCAAAGAAGGGCAAGGGCCTGCGTCCTATCTTGGACCTTCGGGACGTCAATCTCTTCCTCCGGAAGGAGAAGTTCAAGATGCTCACACTTGCTCAGGTCTTGTCTGCTCTAGACCCACAAGACTGGCTGGTAGCGTTGGACTTGCAGGATGCTTACTTTCATATTCCCATCCTGCCGGCCCACCGGCGTTACCTCCGGTTCACGGTAGGCCACGAGCATTTTCAGTTCACTGTGCTCCCTTTTGGCCTTACCAGCGCCCCTCGGGTGTTCACGAAAGTGATGGCGGTTGTCGCAGCTCATCTGCGCAGATCAGGGGTTTCAGTCTTCCCCTATCTCGACGACTGGTTGTTGAAGGCGGGCTCGCCCCAGACAGTCGTCTTCCACCTCCAGACTACGGCCGACCTCCTGCATTCGCTGGGGTTCTCCATCAACATGCCGAAGTCACACCTGATCCCCTCTCAGAAGCTCCTCTTCATCGGAGAGGTTCTGGACACGGCGCGGTTTCGGGTTTATCCTCCCGAACAGCGAGTCCGGGATATTCGGGCTATGATTCCAATCTTTCAGCCCTTATCCTGGGTTTCCGTCAGGATGACCCTGAGGCTGCTGGGCCTCATGGCCTCCTGCATCCTGCTGATCAATCATGCCAGGTGGCATATGCGGGCTCTGCAGTGGGACCTGAAGTTCCAGTGGGCGCAGCATCAGGGAAACCTGTCCGACTACGTCCAGATCTCGGAGGGCACTGCACAACTCTTGCAGTGGTGGCTCACGAACCAACATTGGATCAGCGGCAGATCCCTCTCCCTTCCCCAACCGGAGTACACAGTGGTGACGGACGCGTCCCTCCTGGGATGGGGCGGCCACATGGGAGAGGCGGAGATCAGAAGCCTCTGGTCTCCGGCGGAGTCCAGGCTCCATATCAACATTCTGGAGCTTCGGGCGATCCGACTTGCACTGAAGGCATTCCTTCCCTCTGTCAAGGGGAGAGTAGTGCAGGTGTTCACAGACAACACCGCCGCCATGTGGTACTGCAACAAACAAGGCGGGGTGGGGTCGTGGACCCTCTGTCAGGAGGCTCTGCGTCTCTGGACATGGCTGGAACATCAGGGCATGTCCCTGGTGGTTTAACACCTGGCAGGTTCTCTGAACGCCAGGGCGTACGAACTCCGCCGCAGGTGCATGCTCGATCACGAATGGCGTCTTCACTCGGTGGTGGTGCAAGGTCTCTTTCAGCAGTGGGGAGAGCCTTGGTTAGATCTATTCGCCACCGAAGAAAACTCGCAATGTCATCAGTTCTGCGCGTTGGAATTTCCAAGGCGGCACTCGCTCGGCGACGCTTTTCGTCGCGAGTGGAGTTGCGGTCTGTTGTACGCCTTTCCGCCTATACCACTTCTGCCCAGAGTGCTGAAGAAGATCAGGCGCGACCGGGCACAAGTCATCCTTGTGGCCCCGGACTGGGCTCGAAGAGTATGGTATCCCGAGCTACTCAGTATGAGCATCGATCCTCCGATCAGACTGCCTCTTCGGGAGGATCTTCTGTCGCAGCAGCAGGGGACGGTCCTCCACCCGAACCTGTCCAGCCTCCACCTCTTTGCGTGGAGATTGAGCGGCGGCAGTTGATTCCTTTCGACTTGCCTCCTGAAGTTTGTGATGTCATTCTGGCAGCCAGGCGTCCCTCTACTAAAGTGGTATACGCCTGCAGGTGGAACAAGTTTGTGGCATGGTGCACAGCAAATGCTGTGGATCCCCTTTCTGCCCCTCTTTCTGAGGTCCTACTGTTCCTTCTGTCTTTGGCCCGGCAGGGCTCTGCTCTGGGCACTATCAAGGGCTACCTTTCTGCAATTTCAGCCTTTCTCAGGCTACCTGATCAGCCCTCTCTTTTCAAGTCCCCTGTTGTAAATAGATTTCTCAAAGGCATTACACACCTTTTTCCTCCTATTCCTTTTGTGATGCCTCAGTGGGACTTTAATCTGGTTCTTACATACTTGATGTGCGCTCCCTTTCAGCCTCTTCACAACTGTCCTCTTCGTCTCTTGACATTGAAGACTGCCTTCCTGGTGGCCATCACCTCCGCTAGGCGGGTCAGTGAGCTCCAGGCTCTTTCTTGTAAGCCTCCTTTCCTTTCAGTCCATCCGGACAAAGTGGTGCTCAGGCCCCTTCCTTCCTTTTTGGTTACGGCCTTTCACATTGGGCAGACTATTACCTTGCCCACCTTCTTTCCGCCTCCGCATCCTTCCAGAGAGGAAGAGAGGCTCCACCGTCTGGACCCAAAACGTGCGCTCTCATTTTATCTCAACCGCACACAGCAGTTCCGGGTGGATGACCAGCTCTTTGTTGGCTACGTTGGCACCAAGAAAGGTCGGGCGGTACACATGAGAACTATCTCCCGCTGGGTTGTCTTATGTATCAAAGCCTGTTACTCTTTGTCTAAAAAAGAACCTCCGGTGGGGGTGCGTGCTCATTGCACCAGAGCTACTGCAGCCACTACTGCATTGGGACGTGGTGTCCCCCTGCAAGACATCTGTCAGGCAGCCACGTGGGCCTCGCTGCACACGTTTACCAAGCATTATTGCCTGGACAGCCAAGTCCGGAGAGACGGCTTCTTTGGCCGTTCTGGTCTCCGGGACTTTCTGGTGTGATCTTGGTTCGCAGACCCACCACCGGGGTTGGTATTGCTGGGGTATCTATTCTAAGGTAAGGAATCTATCACTATGTGTTTCTTTCAGATGAACAAGTTACTTACCTTCGGTAACGATATATCTGTAAGAAACATTAGTAGTGATAGATTCCTTACCGCCCTACCCATCCTCCCCGCTCTGCGAACTGATTTCTAGGGTTACGGTCATCCCTTTCAGGGCCCTAGTTTCAATGCACCAGTGGTCAGTATCTTGCATGGCTCTGCGTTCCTGGCGCGGAAAGTCGTGTACAGAACTGACGTCAGCGCGCGTGGGCGGCATCTAAGTAGCGCCCGCGACGTCATCTCGGCGACCACGACGCCAACGACGGACGCGGAGCCACACAACGCCACCTACCGACGCGCATGGGTACTGCTGACGAAAACTTTCCCGATCCAGTCTGACGCCTGGGGATATTCTAAGGTAAGGAATCTATCACTACTAATGTTTCTTACAGATATATCGTTACCGAAGGTAAGTAACTTGTTCAATAAGCATAATTGTGCAATTTATACATACAAAATGGCATATTTATACGTATCCCCATGCTGTGATACTGACCATTATCACATCTACGCTAACCTCACATACTGTCATTTCCTTACATACCAAACACACACATACACACATCACATTCATTGCTTTTCCAGCTTGAAATGGCTTGCAACAAAAAACTCATGGCGAAAGTCCTTCATTATTGTCCATGGTTATGCCACCAGCTGGAAGATAAACAGGCCGATGCGCGTTTCAGTGGATAAAACTACTTGAATCCACCTTCCTCAGGACCGCTTGCTTTCTTTAATTTATGCAGCGGAGGTTGGATGGGTAATCGATCAATCTGAATCTGGTCGATTTGGACTACACAATGGCTGGCCCGTGTAAGCGACGAAAATGCCTCTCGGGGTTTTTCCAATTGGTGAGAGTGTTGCCATTAATAGTTGTGGCTCCAACTTGAATATTCACTTATAGGTCATTGGTGCACCTTCCCTATTGGTGATTCATTGACGGTATTCGTGCGACCCGCTTTCGGCTGAAAGTGCCAGTATGTTTTGAGGCGGCTATGCTGGGTCCCGTTTTGTAGTTAAGATCCAATTCTTTACGCTGTAGTAAGTCTTCCCTTTCCTCACCGGACGCCCGAACTGCCGCTAGCCTGCCAAATGGAAAAGAGACGTGAGGTAAGTATATCCTGATAATCCAGGGACAATCCGGATCACCAAGTTTGTAGAATTTACACATGTGTGTAAGTGTTTAGATGCTATCATGTCAGCCTGAACTGAACGGAGAGTATCTGTGTGTTGTTGCGTCCACTGATGTGGTGTGGAATCAGGTCTGATTAAATCGTAGAAAGGTTTTACTCTTTCTGCGTAATCTAGAATGTACGTTCTACCAAAATTCAGAAATCCTAAAATGGATTGCAAACTTTTGAGAGTCTTAGGAGGTTGGAGCAGCGCACACTTTTCTAAAAAGTTGGCTGCCAGTCTCTTGCCTTCACTTGACAGTTCATATCGCAAAAATAGGACATTAAGTTGGGCAATTTTAGATTTTTTTAAATTACATTTGTAGCCCAAATTGGCAAATCCCACTATTATGTTGTTAACCCTGCTCAAGTGTCAAGTAAGTCATCGTCCGTCAGATAGATGTCATCTAAATTGGACACAATCTCCTAGTCACATGTTTGTAATAATTCTGACACTCTTGCCGATAATAGCCCTGGGCTGTTCTTATACCCTTGAGGCAAACAACAAAAATTTAGCTGAGTGCAGAGCTCAGAAATTGCTGTCAAATATCGGCTTTCTGGAGCTATATTCTGGCAGAAGAATCCATTCGAGGTATCTAATGTTGTTTTGTATTTTTTCCGCACAATGTTATTCATTAATGCGGCACTGTGTGCAATTTGAACTGCAAATGTCCTTGTGCATGTGTTCAAATGTTGGTAATCTAAAACTAGACGATATGAATTGTCAGGTTTCATTACTGGAAACAAAGGATTATTCATCTGGGAGGTGCAGGTCTCAATTACACCTTGGTATTCAAGTTGTTCTAAGATTTCTTTGACCTGTCTTTTTGCATCGTTCTTTATAGGGTACTGTCTGTGGATTTGGAGTAGTTTTTAACTGGATTTCGTGGTGGGTAGACTCCACGTCCCACCCTAAATGGTTTCTGTATAATGCCGGAGCTATCGCTAGTGCCCACTCCTGCGCGTAGGAATGTTTTAATGATTCTGGAACGAGGTCGGAGAAAGCAGGCAAAATGACGCTTTCACCTTTTGGGCAATCAATCACAAACTCAGACGGCCAATCTTTTTTTGCTAGCAGTATGTCATATCCAAATGTTAAGTTCTCCCAAAAGAGACCTTCAACCCTTCTTGAGATGTCTCCCTCTATTTGGAGCATAATTTCATACAATCTATCTGGGACACTAACTCTGGTATCAGGTGTTTCCACCGTGATGTTCTCATTCAATACTGCTGTCACCAGAAAATCCTTTTTTTATTTTTATAATTTTTTTATTAGTAGTATGCAAATCAGAATCAGTGTACAGACATTATTGTTACAGACATCAGTGCAATATACTGTTGCCTGTCCATGGGGGCCCCTTGGTACAGTTCTCAGAACATAGAGCATCGCTTAGGCACCAGAAAATCCTTCATGTTCTGGCGAGCTATTGTTACGTCTGCCACGCTGTCTAGCATCATCAGAGCCCATTCCCCGTTCAGAAGCTGAGTTCTCAGTAACCTGGGCTTGTCTAATTTTTAAGACAGCTACTTTCTTCTTTTTGAATTGAGGTTTTGCTTTAGGTTGCTTATCCTGTTTGATAATGTAATCTGAAGTGCGATGTGTTTCTCTTTTTGTTTTCGGTCGATCTTCAGTCTTTTGATCTGATCGCCTGTCTCTCTCTGAGTTTTTTGATGAGCCATGGAAGGAACGAGAGGAATGTGTTTCAGTGTCCTGATACTTGTCAGTTTTTTTTAATGTTATCACGATTCCTAAGGTTGTACCTCTTTTCAGAGAACTCCCGTTGAGGAGACCCACCCCTTGATTGTGAATTCTTTTCCGAATTATTATTTTTGAAATTTTTGTTTTCCCATTCCTTTCTAGAAGAAGTGGGTGCTTGCTTTGATTTGTCTTTGTCGGGACTACCCGCCATTTGCGGCTTCCCTGCTTGGGTTCCCAAATTACCTCTACCTAATTCAGCGTAAGTTTCTTCGATAATTTTTGGTAAGTCTCGCTCCCTATTTCTAGGCGTTATTTCCCTTAGGCGGCTGTGTATGACCACTGCTGCTGCCTCCCCCTTTATATTACTCAGCATTATTGCCGAGACTTGGGCAAAATCACCCAACAATTTAATTCCCGAGTCCAGGGCAGGTCCTGCCCCGTACTCATTCTGTATTTGGAAGGAATTGTCCCTATTACTGATTTCAGTGTCTGTGGGTTAATTGTAGGTGTGGTCTGATGTGGACCAGCTGGTGCATTTCTCGCAGGTTGGACTGTTAATGTTCGCATGACGAACTGGACAATGTGTCTGTATAGCATGACTATGTATTTGTATATTTTACGTACTTCATCCACTGGTAGTCTATCTATCTCAGGATGTGGAGTGTATGTCGCTAAGACCGGCCAGGTTGCTCCATCTATGCTGAGCGGACCGAGTCTCACGACAGATGTTATGTCTGGGAGGGCGCCTTTAAATCAGCTTTTATGCTGCTGGTAAGTTAACGGGACTGCAGTGTCTGCGTATGGAATGTATTTCTCTGGTGGTGCAGCCACAATGTATGCATGGAACAATTTAGTCACCGGATCTGCAGGTGGGAACTGAACCCAAGAATAGAATACCTCTGATCCGAACACCTCGAGTGCCTCGATCACGAAGGTAACACAGCAGCCTGTTGCGGGTACGCTGTGTTCTAACAGCTTTATTGTTACTGCATGTCTGCAATTCTCTGTGATGTTAAGAGCATTTGCAAATTCGTCTTCCCCCGAGCTACTCGCGGGGTCAGTTATTTTTAAAAGAGAAGAAAAAGTTAAGAAGTAGGGTTTTGCACAATGTGGGGAACCTTTTATCCTTACAAGCTTGCTAAACCTTCAGCCAAAACACAGAGTATATCTGCTCAGCTGAGGCGGATATTCCCTTCCCACTTCAGACGTCTCTGAAAAAATGTGAGTAGGGCTTTCTGAGAAAACACAACTGAACTACTCAGATTTTTACTGTTAATATAAGAACCAAACCAACGTTGGCGGCGCCATGTCGTGTAGTTCCTAAGAGTCCCCCGGGACCTGCGCGTTTTAGATGACTTAAACTGAGGGCTTGGTGTCCTGACCGCTTCTAGACACCCCCACAGGATATGTCAGCTGTTAGACCAGCTAGCTCTACAGTGCCATTACCACCCCCCTGTATACTACAGTGGTGTAGGTAGTCTCTGGCAACCACTGAACATGACAACCCTGATTCCTCAGGGATCGTGGAAAACAGTACAGTACGTTTCGCTCACACACTCGTGCTTGCTTTCTCTCAGAAAATACACAGGATGGCGATTAGGACGTTTCAATAAGAATTTATTAGTCCAGCGACAGCCTTGTGTAATACATATGTGCTGCGACAATCAGGAGACAGAAACATACGAAAGAGATTGCTAGTACCAATATAGTGAATAGTAGATACATTTCTACCTTAGTGCTAATAAGATGAACAGAAACAGTTCAGATAAAAACAGTAGCACTTGCATATTCCTAAAATGCGCGCCCTAAGTAATTTTCTAAAATGTACCTAGCCTAACCTGGATCTGTAGCTGTATGTGCGTATAGCTATGTGTATCTGTAGCCAAGAATCCCCCAGGGATGAACCAGCCCCTCACCTGATGGTTTAGAACGAAGGACCCCCTCTCTGTGTCGAGGATGATAACCCGCAAGGGATGTCAGACCGCTGTGTGTGGAAGATTCGGCATGCAGGACCCCCGTGACAGCCTTGAAGGAATTCTCCTCTAATTTGTAGGTGGGAGTGAGGGTCCTTTATACTAAAGTGGTCACTCCAGGGTTTTTTCTAGAATCGATATGTTTTTAATACAACCATGGATGTTTTTAAAACAATCATAAATGTTTTGAAAACAATCACTGATGCTTTTCTAAACAAGTGATATCATGCACAGCTAGCTGTTCGCCAAGGATGAAAAAAAGTGGTGGCCCTTATACAGAATAAATCTGCTGTGCCTGGGGACATGTTTATGTACGTCAGGTATAGGGATTCTGATAGAAGACTAATAGCCTGCCGTCGAAGAGACAGGAGCAAGCTATTAGGTAAAAGGTCACCTGTTTAGAATCGTTATAGTCGTGTGGATTGGACAATGTATGTAAAATGGAGTATATATGACAGGGCTATCCTAAAGGACATGGCATTACTGTGTCATACTGTACCTGCACCCCAAACATATACCACATTCTAGGCAAAACCTTAACTACTTGCCCAAGCAACCACAGGACAGTCACGTTTGAAGTGGTTTATAGCTGCTGGAGAAAAGGCCTCATAGTTGAGCAGGTTTTCCTAATAGAATGAAAGGTGAAGTCATCTTAGGGACTATCAGTAAAGAGGATATGATATTGATGAAAGAATTAGTCATGTTCACAGAAGGCGCTAAGACACAGTACAATAATTGAATGATAAAAAAGTGTTTTGGTCTGCCTCAACTCAATAATACTGTTATTTATTTGACTTCTAGGCGAGCTTTGAGCCGCATCGTGTGCCAGGACTGACTTCGGGTCCCCAGTCTGTTTATGATAGACCTTCATACATGGCTTCCACACCTTCACAGGCCATCATGATGCGGCAAAGGTCAATCGGTAAGACTGGGCAGGAAATTGTTCACTGTGGTTGCCACAATTTACATAGCTTTTAATGTGGGGAGATACATCTCTACTTGGTTTACCTGGCTCACTCTTGTGATTTAAGTCTAACATCATAAAATGTGTGAACATACGTTTAATATTGTGAATATGGATGTCATCGATCTCAGGGTTTTTATTGATCACATCTAGTAGAGCTTGTTTGACAATTTCATGAGCTCTTTGCTGTCTGACACTGTAGTTGGCAAACCACTATCCAGTGCTGCCATAATAGACACCTTGCTATCCGAAGTCACAGATGACTTGGTCTCTGATTACTGTCTGAAAGTATCACCAACAGATAGTGCTAAGTCCTACTTTCTATAAAATATGGATAACCTTTATGCCATCTGATACTGAAATGAGCTGTCTGTCATATGGTAATCCCATGTGCTGCTTACTATTATGCCATCATCTGCTTATTATCTGAATATGCTGTAGCCTGCATACCATTTCTCAATACCAACTGCTGCTTACTATCTTATAATGTCCTGTGCTGTTTACATTTGATAAAGCTATGGGCTGCCTAACATATAATATTTGATAATTACGTTGCCTACTTACTATCTGACAGTACTATGTGCTACTTAGCATTAGATAAAGCCTTATGATGTTTACACTCTCATAATATCCTTTGCTGCTCCCCTTCTGCTACTCTCATGTGATGCTTACTATCAGATCATGTCACATGTGGCTTATAGTCTGAGCAAAGTGATATCTGCTTATGCTCTGACAGTGTCATTGATCAGTGACACTCTGATACGGCCATGAGTGTCTTAACTTGTGATAATGTTGGTAACTGCTTATAATAGCTACTTTATCATTAGATCATGTTATGTGGTGCTTAACATCTAGTAATACAATTGGTTCATAAATCCATTGTCTACTTATTCTCTGATAATGGCATGGACTGATTATCATCTGATAATGCCAGTGTCAGTTTGCCATCTGGTTATCATCTGAGAATGCAAATAGTTGTATATCATCTGCTAGTGTCACAGGATGCTTATCATTTGATCAAATTCTAGACAGATTCTCATATCATTATGTTAATTTCATATGATTCTAAGTCATAGGCAGATTGTTTTTAGCTGTTTCGGATGTGTTACCCTTTTGATATATTTGACTGTTTCTCTGATAATATTGTGATGCAAGATTATGCTTGTAAATAAATTAATAGTGGATGAGATGGTAAACCTAAAATATAGGTATTGCCTGGAGACTTTAATAACAAACCACTGAGAACAAGTCATGTGCATAATATAATACTCGGGTTACATCCATATCCAAGAAGGCCTTTCAAATTTTTCAGATTTCTAGCTCTGTTTGTCGCTTATCTCCATCACGGAGAGATGCAGAGTATGATACCAAGTAAAACTGAAATATGTCTTGTTTTGAGATCTCATGAATTCTTTGATTTATTAAAATGCAGAGTCCAAAGTTCTTGTGTGCGCTTTTTGCTGCTTGATGTTATGTTTATTTTATGCTTTTCTCTTTTGTCTAAAAATAATCAAAAGATTTTCCCCCCAAAAAAACATCCATCTATTCTTCTGTGATATTGAACCCACATCCTTTTAATTCCCAGAGTTGGAAATCCTTTGATCTTGAATAGACTGCTCAAAAAGGAAAGGCAGTTCGGACATTTCTCGTCAGCTCCTAGTGATTTCTGGTATATGTAATAAGTTATTCGGGGCTCAGACCCTTGGAGCTCCTCAAGAGGCATGAAAGCTTGAACTCAGGATTGGATCCTAGTAGTACTTGCATATGGATATTCTATAACAATAGTTCAGCATTGAAATTGAAAGTAGTTTGGCCTGGAGAGAAATTGAGAGACTAATGCCTTGGAATATCATGTAGGGGTGGGGTCACATGTCAGGCACGTTTACCTCTAGAAGGCTGGGAGACTAGGTGACATGGCAGAATTTCATAACATGATGGATTATCACTGTCCCTACTGTACCTTTACAGCTACCAGCTTCTCTTTAAGGCATTCTCCCTCTTTTTTTGCCACTCTTCTTTTGGTGTCTGTGCTAACTGAAATCTACTTGTTTCTTGCAGGAACCGGTGATGATGATAAGCCATTCTTGTCTGCGCCACTCATGAAGTTCACCCGCAGCCTGTCTGTGCCAAGCTCAGAAGACATCCCACCTCCACCTACCACATCACCACCTGATCCACCCTTCAACAGTGCCTCTTCTCCCACTGCCCGAGTTGGCCCAAATGCCAGATCCCCCTTTAGTCCAAGCTCAGAGCCCAGGTCATACTCACCATCGCTGCGTCAGGAACCTGGCCTTTTCGATCAGAAAATGCTAGAGCAACAGCAGCAACTGCAGCAACCACAGAGGCGAGAAAAGGTCCAACTTTACCATCAGGATTCAGACCAGGGTGCAGACGATCAACCACGTGTGAACATGGCAGCACAGTCTTCTATGAGGAGTTGGAGGAGCCAACCACAAGAGATTCGTTACTTCAATCTTCCTGCTAGGGCAGCCAGCACTGCCATGTATGTGCCTGCAAAGGCAGCTCGCAGGAAAGGACTAGTGAAGCAGGTGAAGGTAGAGGATGAGCAGCAACAGCATCAGCATTATCAGAAACAGCATCATCACCACCATCAACAACAGCATCAGCCAAAGCAACAACAACAGCAAGAAAAGAACTCCATTCCCATCCCCACTATCATTATAAAGGCTCCATCTACCAGCAGCAGTGGTCGGAGCAGTCAAGGGAGCAGCATGGAGGCAGAGATTCAACCTGACCCAATCCCATCTCTACAGCTGAGGGACAACATTGACTTCACCAGCCAGTTTGGAGCCGCAATTGTAGGAGCAGCACGTCGGGATCGAGAATGGTATAATGAAGCCCGACGCAAGTCAGCATTATTTTTGTCTACTGACTTGGCAGATGAGGAACCAGAGCCCACGCCAGCACCCAGACTCAAGCAGTCAAAATCCATTGATGAAGGCATGTTTGCCAGCGAGCCCTACATGCACTTGAATGTCCCTGCTAACTTTGGACTTCCTGAGAGCATTGGCATTGCTAGCGGATTCTCTTACCAGCCCAAAACTGGCAAGGTCTATGGTTCCAGTACCACTAGTGCCTTCAGCACTGTGTGTTCAACTTTCATACCCCCACTCCAGGCTCACTCCACTGAGCCAGCTTTGTCCAATATCAGCCCGGTTGGAAGTGTGACTAGTACACTGATACATCCCTTGACAGGAAAGATCCTGGATCCCAGTTCACCTCTTGGTCTTGCATTAGCTGCCAGAGAGAGAGCCTTGAAGGAATCGCAACAGCAAAGTAGGAGTGAAGCTGAGGGGAGGAAATCCCGATCATCATCTCCACGTTTTGGAGAGTCCTCTAGATCATCTACTGAACCTCATGGTGGTACATCTCTCCGACTGTGGGGATCTGGGCAGAGGAAAGAGATAGAGTACAAACCCTGTATGATATCACCAAATTATGAAAAGAGGTCAGCAGGAAGCCCCAGACATAGTCCTTCGGGACATCTAATGCACCAAGGGACAGAACGTGGCAAATCATGGAAGGAACGTGGTGAAGAGAATGAGAAGATAGAACTGCATGTGCGTTTTATGGAGAACTGCAGAAATAAATCAGAAGAAGAGGATGAAAGTAAAGGATCATCTGGAAATGAAGAAAAGCGAGAAGCAGCCTCACCGTCAACTTTAGAGTCCCATCCCAACTTTTCTGGCAGGAACTCTGAACGCAGTGAGTGTAACAAGGAGGAAAATGGCCTTCCGCTTCTTGTCCTTCCCCCTCCTGCTCCTTCAATTGATGTAGATGATGACTTCCTCTTCACAGAGCCTCTTCCTCCACCTTTAGAGTTCTCCAACAGCTTTGACAAGGCAGAGTCTCCTCCTAGTACATCATGTGGAGAGGTGACACTTCCACCTCCTGTTCCTCCTCCACCCCCTGATTCGACCATCACTCCCAATTTAGATTCCACCACCTCGAGTCTCACCTCATATGACAGTGAAGTGGCTACCTTAACGCAGGGGGCTTCTGAACCCAAAGAACCTCATGTTAACTTTTCATCAGTAGTGTCATCGATTCAGATTCCTGCTTCAGACACTATAGAGACAGTCATTGATTCTGGAATAGAGGAAATAGACAGCCGAAGCAGTAGCGACCACCATCTAGAGACAATCAGCAGTGTCTCCACATTGTCCAGCATGTCTGGCCTCTCCACTGAAGGCACTGAGCTGCTTGACACCTACATCACATACCTAGATGGACAAGCATTTGGGGCTGAAAAGACTCCTTTGCAAACGAAGATCCGATCCAGAACGTTCCCAAGCAGAGTACCAGGAGCACTCAGGGATCCCATCACTGCCACCAGTACAACCATTTCTATTGCCCCATGCACTGAAAACCTCTTCACTCTGCCCTCACCCCTGGGGATGTCACTTGGCACTCCTCCTGAGCCATCAAAAGAGTCCATGCGGAAATCACCAACATTACCATGGGAAGAGTGCTCACAAGTGAAGGGTTCTCCTAACCCCAGCATGAAATCTAGCATCATGAATGAGCTGAGCTCAAAGTTGCAGCAAATGAGTGGTGTGTCCTGGTCCAGGCCCCCTGAATCATCACTGTCCTTCACATCAGACAGGTCCAGCTCACTCCATAGGCACAGGTAATGCTTGTATGCAAGTAAATGTTCATAAGATTAAGATTCAGGAGCAAGGACAAACTCAAACCAGAGTAACAGCTTCAATAAGGGTTAGAGAAAGAACTAAAGAAGGAACAATGTCAAGGAGAAGTTGGGTCCAATATCATTGCACAGTTTGGGTTAGGATAAGAGGAATCATTAGGGTCAGTAGAAATTCCCCATGGGATCTTATGTATGTAAGAGACACTGGATGAGATACAGATTATGAAACTGGGGCAGTATCATGCCAGGGCAGATTCAGAGAAATTATGACAGATCTAGTATTTGCTTCTTATGGTGTAACTAGGCGGCATCAAAAGAGGAAGTGAAGTTTGGATCAGAGTGGATAATTGGATTCTGAATTATAGGGTGAACTTGAGTTTGAATAAGAAATAAAACCGGGTTTTATTTTGAGGAGAGCTAATCTAAAGAGGAGATGGGGAATACAATTGTTGTTCAAAAGGTAAACTGGAATCAAAACGGGGTCACAAGATAAAGTGTTGTTGTTTAATGCTGATTTAATTCAAGCAGCTGTCTTGTGTCTTACAGTGCATATTGCTCACCTACTTTTGCCCACTTACCTTTGGGAATCTTATAGGAAATCAAGCAAGTAGAGTTGTCAAAGATGTATTCCTGTGCACTCATGGAAACTAGAACATCTCAATATTTTTAAGGTCACGAAGGAGGCAAGAGAAACACTTCCACAACTGTAGTTCTTCAGATGTACTAGCACACATATACTTCAGTACTAACAATATGACACAGTTGCTGTCACACAAGTGCAGAGTTACACATTAGCAGATAAACCACTTTATTTCAAGTTTGAGGGGATCTTGCCGTCCCGTCATATTTAGAGCTCTCCGCTTGCGTAGCGAGATCTCTTTGTCTTCTGAGAAGCCACCACCATGGCTGTTCCTCTGAAGGCACTGTAGCTTTGCTCAGTGGACACCATGTTTTATGCGGCCTCTCAGCAAAACTTTTTGTTTTCCAAAAAGAAACTCACAAACCAGTAGTTTGTATTTGAAAAGCAAAAAGGTATTGGTCTAACACTTGGATAGTTTTCTCACGGTATGTGAGGGTAAGTTAAACTTTTTCCCTGTCCATAACCTTCCCTGTCCAGCTTTTCCTGGCAGCCTCTGACAGGAAAAAAATGACGTTGGAAAGTTTGTCCCTAAATACATGTGACATTTATGAATTGAGGATCCAATATCTGATGGCATGTCAGACAGTGGTTTCCAGAAACATGGCAGTTCGCCTGACTCAAAAAAGATTGGAAGGGCTGACATTTTGGCAGACACGGTGCTCCTCTGCGTTTGGACATAGGGAGCAAACACACTTTAACATAGACACAGTATGACATGCGGTACACAAACACACTGCCCTTTTAATAGGGCAGCAGGTGGCTCCAGCAACAAGATCACATGCATCTTGTGCTCTCTGCAGAGCCAGGAGCTCCCCTTTCCACTCTACATCTTCTCCGTGAACAAACTCACAAAAAGTGAGTTTATAGACAGGAATATGCCTGTTGGTGCAAGTGATCGTTGCTCAGGTTACTCCGCACTCCTTCATTGTCTGAATACAGCTCAGATATCAATAACGCATACAGCCTCTAGACAAGAAGTAGCAGGTGAGATATTTACCCCGTACATGGTACTGCTACTTTAGAAGACAAAACTGGATAGAGGTCTAAAATGTAAAGAGAGAGCTAGAACCTGTTGTCAAGTTGGGAGATCAAGCTAGAGTCAAAATCAGAGCAGGGAATGGGGTTTGGATCAGATGGGGATAAGAATTTCATATATTTATTTATTTTTTTAACCAATTTTTATAGATTATTTGGTCATAATATGCACATCATACAATGCCATCCGAGAAGAACGTTAGTACAGGTTGCCCAATACAATGAATATCAGTCTGTGACAGGAGTACATGGTTCAATATGATAAAAACTCAATATAAAAACAAACTAAGCCAAATAGCAGATCACATAGACATAGTAAGCATTGATAATATCCGTATGTTTAATGCCTTAGAGTCCAGTCGTGAGGTGCGTGCTGTGGTATCCTGCGTAAAAAAAGACATAGGCAGTAGTCAACATCTTTCAGTGTTTGATTCCAGGGCTCTCCCCTCCCTCTCACTCGGTGAATGGAGACAGCAGGTATCCTACTCATCAAGCATAACAGGACAGTAGTATTGCCGCACTGAAGCTACCCTACCCTACCCTATTTAGGGCACCAAATGGAGTTCAGTGGGCTCTGAACACTAATAACCATTACCCGTCCAGGGGGGCATCCTGGGTGTACTGCAGTTCTTGTAGCATATTTTCCCAGTATTCAGCACTTGGAACCCTACAGAGGCCCCTAGCCTCCTCTCTCCACAGCGCAGCTACATCGGCCCTACCTCATTTGTGTGTCGCTGCGTGACAGTGTTGTTTTATCAGGAGTGTGGAGGCTTTCCAGTGCATTCCAATGGCCCGGCCAGCGATGAGCATCGCCAAGTCTATGAATCGTTTGGTTACTTTTTGAGTTTTTATTTTGCTGGAATAAACCCAGTAGTGCTCCCTCCAAGGTGTAGAGGTCTTCACGAACCGTCAGTGTGGTTAGTATATTTGTGACTTCAGTCCACAGCGTCACAGCATCCGGGCACAACCATAACATATGTATCAGATCCGAGCCATACATGTGGCACCTTGGACAAAGAGACGAGGTTGTGTAAGGCAAACGAGGTGAGGTATGCCCTATGCAGAATGTTAAATTGTATGTACTGGAATTTGGGATTACGAGACACCTTGCGTAATGTATGGTTTGTTCCCATTCCTTGAACATTAGGACACAGCCTATATCTGTTTCCCAGAGTCTGCGTGTGAGCGACAAAGGGTCTATTGTCGTGTGAACCAAAGCTTTGACAAACCAGGTTATACTTTTTCGCCCAGACCCCTTGACATGTAGGGCGTAGGTCAGCGAGTGTTCCGGTTCAGTGTATGTAACACTCCACAGGTATCCCATCTCCACTATCAGTGTCCTAAGGGCCAGAAAATGCCCCACCGGTAGGTCATATTCTTCCCGCAGCTGTCCAAAGGGTATTAACGCCCGTCCCTGAACAAGTCACCCACCGAGTTCAACCTCGCATCTCTCCAGGCCGCTAAGCCCTCTCTACCTATGAATGTGCAAAATGGCGTCATCAAGTTCAGTCTAATGGCTGCAGAAGATGGGATTATATCCTGCATACGTTTTAAGCCTTTCTTATAACTCTGATAAGCCACGCTCACCAGACCATTCACCCCTCAGGGGGTCCTCGCTCCAGGGAGCATCATCGACCCTACCATTTCCTGTGCTCTACGTGTCGGCAATCCACCTACTTCTCCCAGGTGCCGCTCAGCTAGCCATCTTGCAGGCCATTGCAGCTGCGCTGCCACACAATAATGTTCTAAATTTGGCTCATCTAGGCCACCCTATTCCATTGGCTGCTGTAGTGTACGGAGTGCCATCCGTCTCCTGCCCTTGTTCCATATGAACCCTTCCAGGATAAGAATTACACATATGTAGGGATGATTTAGTCAGTTTCAGCTGGAAAACTGAAGTGAACTAGGAAGAGGAGAGGAGCTGAAATTCAGAGGGCCCAGAAAGACATAATATGGGGAAGAACTAAACCCACAATTGCAGGAATTGGATTTTAAATCGTAGAGTATAGGTGGAGATAGCATTAGTGAGGATGTTAAGTTACACTAAAGTGCACCTGGAGTCTGAGTTTTAGGAAAAGTTGCTCTAATTACATAAATGATTGCAGCAGCAGAATCATTATGGCGCTTTCATGTATATTTCAATAGCACATTTTTGATGTTGGCTAGAACTCTGAGTGTCCAGCTTGTGCTCTTCATTAATATTTATGAAAACTAGATTATCTCCCCGAATCAGTGTTAAGAAATAGAAATATCTCTTTCCCAAAAGTTCTTAATTCCTTTCTTTATTTCTTTCTAAATGTCTTTATTGATTTTCAGATATAGCAGACAATTGATTAACAACAAGCTGCTAGGAGACACATCAAAAAGGCATATCTAAAGATACAGTGACAAATAAAGAGCATCATCGTAGTTAGGCATGCGTAGAAGATCATAAGTTGGTGTATTCAATGCGTGTAGTTATGAAGTGGATAGGTGGAATATAAGTAGAGGAGTGTCTTTAAATGGCGGAGGAGAGAATTTGATTTCAATCTGTAGAACCGTGTTCAGGGGTACGCAGGTAGTCGCGCAAAGGTTGCTAGAAGTCTCTGGGGCGGGACGTGGGGGGTTGAAGAAGGTCATAGCCTTCACTGACGTTGTCATACTTTTAAGCCAGGCTGAAGAGGTGGGTATTTTATGCTGCACCAGTGGAGTACAATCTCCTGATTGGCTAATAAGAAGGCCATTGAGGTAAGTCGGTGCATAGATCGCGGTATTTCCCTGGTGTATTCTAAGAAGGTCATGAGAGGGTCTGGTGTGAGCACAGCATTTGTCATAGCAGAGACATGGGTAAAGACCAATGTCCAATACACAGATACCACCGGGCACATCCATGTTAGGTACGTGAAATCTGCACCTGGAGCAAGGCACTTGAGACAGGGGGATCAAATATGGCTATGTCTGAGCGAGAGAGATAGATACGAGGGCGAAATTTAAAATGCAATGGTTTATGCCTACGGTTAACTGAAATACGTTCCATCTGTGAACAACAATAAGACCAAATTTTATCTATGAGGGGAGTTACCAATCCCTTTGCTCAGATCTTCTGTACACGAACAGTAATGTCAGGTTTCATAGTGATGCACAGATGATACAATTTAGAGGTCATGCAATCGCCATTCTCAGCAGACACCACAAGCATCAGGGGTGGAAAATTGTCTGGGGACAGTGGGTAAGAAGGGAGGAGAGATCGTAGAGTGTTACGCAGTCTCTGGAAGATAAACTGGTCCGTGTACGAGGCGTCATGCAGACGAGGGTCAGCAGATGGTTGCAGAACATGGCCATCAGGGAAGAGATCCCCTACAGTGTATAGGTTATGACGGCGGAGTGTGCACACACCCTAGAGCAGCTCAGTTTTTAAGCGGTGTAGAAGAGGGCCAGCATAGTGATAATTGTTATAGAAGAGCATTCAGGGGCCCAAAAAAAAATTACAAGTGATCAGGGAGTCAAGCCAGCAACCCCAGAGGGGGGCTGAGGATAGGGTAGGCCCAGGGGTGGCGCAGGCTCCGTTAAGCAAACTGCAGGGGTCCACAGGCATGCAGAGGGTGAAGCGGCAAGATTGGAATCCCTCCCCTCTTGCGGAACGCACTTACAGCACTCACCAGCATGTGGCGCAGGGCCGTCATGGAGACCCGGTTGAGACTCCCAGGTGAGCAGCCAATCGCATCGGTGGGCCCGGCTGCCAAGCGCCGCGAGGTGTGGGACAGTACATAAGAGCAGTGGTCCCAGAAAACGACCATACAATTCAACAACCAAAATTACAACGTAAAAGTAAGAAATCAAAATTGAGACACAAGGTATTTGTTGCTTCTAGTGTTTAATTCACACTGAGCATTGGTCTGTTATTGACAAGGTTCATATATTATTATATACAATAGTATCCCTAGGTGGGAAAGAGGAGAGGAGGGGGGAAAAGGTGGAGTGATGGTGATTCAAGTGAGGTAGGGGTAGTGACTTCAAGAGTGTAGTTTGCATCAAACAAAACAATATAGTATTCAGAAGACAGGTGGCTCCTTGATCGAGCCTATTAATCACAATATGCACAAAAAAGCTTGTATAGCCATGGTTCTATTTAACACAGTACTAAATACCTGGTGTTGAAGCTGGCTTGATGAAGGAATGTCGACGTTTCGAACCCAATATATCAGTAGGCTATTTCAATCCTTATGCCGGGGTCTTCATCAGGACTGTGGTGTGAGGGAGGGTGAGGGGATCTAGGGAAGAGCATAAGAATGACTTAAAAAGTGTATAGTCATACAGATCAAATAATGTATCTATAGGATGGAGGGAGTGGTAGATTACCATAAGACGCCTCTGATGGGAGGCTGAAGTTATGCGGGGGCCTGTGTGGCTCCTAACGACAGAGGGAGGGAAAACAGCACCTGTGAGAATAAGGTGCAGAATCAACGTTCTAGAGTCTTCCTCTTGCTAGCCAAGTTCTATGAAAAGGAAAAACACAGCATCACTCACCATAAGGGTGGATGTCACCGTTGGATGCCTAATCAATCGGCTGATGACTTATAGTCTGAAAAAGAGAAATGAGGACTAAACAGGACCGTGCATACATGCACAAAAAGATAGTAAACCACCAAAATATTACGCGCATATAATGCATTGATCAGAAATCCATGTATCAGTATAAGTCTAAAGGGTTAAATCAGCACCAATGTGAACCGGGTTAAGCCAAAACCTCGTAAGGACCAGCAGGTTAATACACTAGTTAGCCAAAGCGAAAAAAGGCCCACTGAGAGCACTGTGTGATCGTAATGCTTAAAAACGCGCCTTAAAACTAACTGAAGGTCAATATTTACAAGTGAAATAAAACAAGTTGGAGCGCTTAAAAAGTCTATCCGAGTACGGTACAGTGAATCAAAGACCTGGGATAGTGTCTGTGAATGCAACATAATAGCGCACTACCAAGAAAGGCGAACACGTTAAATAGACCTAATTACCTTCGTCTTAGAAAAAGCTGGAACTTTCAAGTTTCCGGCGCGTCTACAAATCAAGTCAAAAGAGAATATCAATGCATTTAACTGTATATACGCATGACAAACCAATAAAGTCAGGTCATCTAGGGAACACACGCGCTGGCTGATGAATCACCGCTGTTCTGTAGAGAAATCCGTGCGAATGATTCTACTGGCTTAAATAGAGGCATGAAACACACATGACAAGGCAATGCGTGCAGGTGCTAAATACTATCTCACCGTGGAGGGAGAGGTGGGGGCACTGAAGACAGACTTAATTCTTCAGAAACAGTGCGATATATTGAGAATCTAGTGAAGTTTAGGATAATGTGAGAAAATACATTAAAACAATGACATGTGCAAATAAGACCCCAGCTGAATTAAAATGCACTTACGGGGTGTCTTAACATATTGGCATATGCAATATCTAGTTATCATCTCAAAACCTATACTAGCATAATTATGGTGTCATGTGGAATAATTAAGGAAACAGTAATGAGTACATACATTTCATAGGCCCATGGACTGTGCATGGACTGCATGTGATATCATATCAGTATAAAGGATAAACACAGATGGTTAGTACATAGATGGAACCCATTATACAAGGTTTTATAGTCCGATTGAGAATATATATACATATGTAAGGGGATACATTGCTTTATCACTGGTGGAATATGGTAAATAAAAGACTGTACATGTCCATAACGTGCATAGGTCGACAAATCACATAGGACATTGCCAGAAAAGTAAACAAAGTAACTAACAAATGTTAATAAGCCCAATCGGGTATACAATTAGATTGACTCAATACACATTAAGATGTCAGAGAGACATGTATGCACTATTCCACAGGTAGACAAGCAAATTGAGCATGACTAATTTCTGATTCATTGAGACCATTCTTAATGGAGTCCAGAAGGGACATCCATTTGCATTCTCTCAGGTTTAAAATTGCACCAATATTACCTCCCCTTGGGCCCAGTGAGGCTCTTTTTAGTACTACCCATCGCAATTCGTATATTTTGAAAAATGTTCCACCAGCGGTGCTCCCTGTACGCCACATCTAATGCGGCTGCAGTGCTGGAGAATCCGGGTTTTGATTTTTTGTTGGGTTTGCCCTACGTAGATGAGATCGCAAGGGCATAGGATGGCATAGATCACGTTATTAGTGTTACAGTTGGAAAGGAAATTCAAAGTGATAACATGGTGTTTGTAGGTAAGTTCTTTCGTTTGGATCGTTGTGGGGCAAGCCTTGCACTTCCCACATCTGAAATGTCCCAATATCGGTGGTAGGTTCCACATAGATGTAATGGTGGGCGTCTCAGGAGTTTCTAAAAAGGAACGTACCACATGTTCTTTGATACTTTTTGCCTTTCTGAAGGAATGCATGGGAGGATTATCTTGTCCAATATCGTCCGATATTAGACCCCAATGTTTATTAATGGTCTTTTTAATGGCATGGCTTTGAGTTGAGAATGTTGTTACACATATCATTCTTTCCATAAGTCCACCATCCCTCTCTTTAGGTTTGAGCAGATCTTCACGAGGGCTATACCAAGCCCTTTTCTGTGACCGCTTGGTAAGTCTTTTTGGGTATCCACGTTCCATGAGTCGATTTAATAAATCATCTGATTGGGCTATATAGTCGGTCTTCTTCGAACAGTTTCTGCGGATCCGTAAAAATTGCCCAAAGGGCAGGTTATCCCGGAGTCCTCTTGGGTGATGGCTATTATATCTGAGCAAAGAATTTCTCTCCGCAGGTTTTCGATATAGGGTTGTGTAGAGGTGGTCATCCTCAGATTTAATGGTAATGTCCAAAAAGTCAATTTCCTTTGAATCAGATTGAATGGTGAATTGGATATCGGGACTTCTCTCATTAAGCCAGGAATGGAATGAAATCAGTTCTGTTTGATCTCCAGTCCAAATCAAGAGTATATCATCGATATACCGCCTCCATAGGGATACCTTCTCAAGGTATGGGTTTGTCGCCCCAAATATAAAGGATCTTTCAAAATAGTCCATGAAGAGGATGGCTAGATCAGGGGCGAAGCCAGCGCCCATAGCCACTCCTTTAGTTTGAAAATAGAAATGGCCATCGAAGAAGAAAAAGTTTTTCATCATAGCAATTCTGAGGAGATCTATAATGAAATCTGTCGGTACAGTCATCGGAGCCACTCGTTGGTCCAATGCTTCACGCATTACTTCCAGGGCAGCTGTTTGTGGTATGCTTGTATAGAGAGAGACAACATCACAAGTCACAAGAAGTTAACTATTCGGATCATATGGGCGTTCATCTACCAAGTTTATAGTTTGCATCGTATCCCTGAGGTACGCCCTGGTGGTTTCAGCTAGTGGTTTAAGGAAATAGTCAATATATTTGCTCAGTGGTTCAAGCGCCACCAGCCTCAACAATCAAGGGCCCGCAGTGATAGGCCAGTGCGGGGGTAGTCCAGGAGCGTCCGCAGCCCCAGATGCAACGGGGCTCCACGGGTAGTACAGCACCTCCAGCAAGGAACTGCCCGCCACAGGCCTCAGGTCTCCAGCTGGTCCCGACAGCCCACAGCAGTTGTGGGGAACGATGCGGGCTGGGTTGTTCGTTGTCTGCTGGGTATCCACCAGGTCTCCACCGGACAGCAGGTGTGGCATGCAGCACCAGAGAGATCGGGTGATCTTGTCCTAAGGCTCGCCCACGGCCCCTGTCGGCCCTTGGCCTCCGAGGTGATGCCGGGCTGCGCAGGACACCTGGGTCAGGAATTGCGCCTGATGATTGTTGGTTGCGCCAATGGACAGTGCCCTCTGTAGTGCAGGCTCTCAGGAGCAGCCGCAGGGCATCATCTCTGGGCAAGAGGCAATGATGGCAGAGAATCAGCAAAGTTAGAGGCCACTACCACCGGAACCTCACAAGATTGCAGCCATCTTGGCGGGTGTCGTGGCCACACCCCCGTTGTTAATTCCTTTCTGAGGCAACAGTTCCTTAAAACAAATTAAAACACAAATTAGTATCTACACCAACTTGAAAAGCAAATAAATTGCTCAAGGCCTTCTTCAGTTCTGTTCTTTTAAGCAAAAGTAATGAAAACCAATAGGCAGAAATCTCATAGTATATCAATTGTAGTCTGCCACTTGAAATCAGACTGTGGCTAAAGTGGTAGTTTGCCCCAGTTCTTTTTTCATTCTGTGGAGCAAGTATCCATGGACAATGGGGCTGCGCCTTTTCTTGATTTTATCTCAAAACAGTTTTTGCAGTAGATTATTGACTTTGCTCGACTTTTTTTTAATCTTACATGTTTACAAACCTTTACTTGGAGGTAAGGTGTGTTTTTCCTTATTTCTTCTCTTTCTTTTTCTGCCACTGCCTTTTCATTGCCAGATGACCATGCTGTCTACATTTTTATTTCCTTGACACCTAGACTGTGGGTGTGTACTCAGTTTGTCAGGAAATGGCATATAAGAAGCTGAACAGATAGATACGCAGTGGGATCTCAAAGTTGAGGATTTCACAGGCAGTGTGCTCATTGTTTAGGAATCTTTATCAATAGAGGTCTTCCTCATTGCTGAGAGTGTGGATTTTGGGAACAATTGTTGAGAGGCTTGATGCAGAAAAGTTCGCAGTTGACAGTGGATGTTCCATCATTAAGTTTCTGCATGCTGATGGCTCTTAACAAACTACCAGCGACTTTGCCAAATCCATTCCAGAGACAATAGCACATTCCTACTCTTCCCTTGGCTAACTTTGTGGGGAAGACATGTGCCTTTTAAGTGTCTCCAATATAGTTAGAGGTCTAGAGCAAGCTCCTTCTCAAAGAAGGAGGAGGAGATTTCCTTCCTTGGGCCATTCCCTTGTATGAGCAGACACTCTGATGTGCTACCCAAACCTATAGATCATCTAGTCCCATGAAGACATCTTAGTAAAAACTCTGAATCCAACTGAAGCATTTACTCTCCTGCCTCACTAATATTACTCAAATAAAAGGTGTCACTCATAAACAATCTTCTTTTTTCATGTTTGAGTTTTGTCATAGTACAACTATACATACAAACCCCCGAACTTCACAGTAGAGTGCAAACGGTATACATTTGTGCATCACCATCATAAATCTCCACCAATGCCCAACTCCCATGTCCCTATGCATGGTATCATATGGTTCTCAGACTTCTACATCAATACATTCTCCACTTACTCATTGCCCTGCATAACATTCGCCAGTTATTCACACCGAAAAGTCATAGTCCAAGTATGTGCCTCCCCTACACCAAGGAGTGCTTAACAGGACCCAGATTTATTGTCTGCAGTATCTGTGGGTCTCTCCTTTGACATCAGAACTAAGCATGCTTGAAATGGGGCCCAGGTGCCCTTTGGCCCTGACTGAAAGGGCATACATTCCAAATAAGCAACTAACTACTCCTTATACAGTGTCACATCTTGGAGCCAGTCAAATGTCTTGGGGGTTGATGGAACCACATCCCCAGCGAAAAGCAACTTTTCGCTTTGCCAACAATTGAGAGAGGGTGATCAAGTTCCTGTAGGATGGAGGGGATTTTACTCACATAGCCCAATAAAGTTATATAAGAGAAGGGCTGAATGGGACAAACGGATCTTTCAGAGATTACATTCAAAGTTTCTAACTTAGAAACACAAGGGCATATTAGCAAGGGCCTTATCGCCGCTTTAGCGGCGATATTTCTATCGCCCTATTAGCAAGCTGTCGCTAACAGCTGTTAGCGACAGCTTTATGGCGAAAGCGACCGTTTTGGTGCCGCTTTGCATGTCAGCGATATATATCGCTAATGACATGCAAAGTAGGCGTTCCCAACTAAAAGCAACTGAAAACAGTCGCAAACACAACTTCCCCCTATTAGCAATGCCCGCGAAGCGATAAAAAAATTTGCGCTAACCGCGATTATCGCTGGAATCTAACACCTGCTAAAATCCTGACTTAACTATTCTAGTCAATGGGAGGTGGATTGTAAGGTTAAGTCCTCACCTGCCTATTAGCAACCTTTTCATTAGCGCGTTGAATTTATCGCTGGATTTCTCGCACTATTGCTGGGTTTCGCCGCTATCGCTGGATTTTTTATCGCCTTGGAGATAAGCGTTGATAATAACGCGTTATCTCCGCGATGAAATCCAGCGATAGCCGGCGATAAAAAAAACAGCGCTAAGCGCGCTTTGCGATAATTATCGCAATTCCTTGGTAATATCCCCCACAGTTTCTAGCTTTGTATCGCAGGGCAGTACCATTTTAGTTGTAAAAACCCTGCAAATTAGTGTTCCGCATCTAGTACATTTTGCATCCGCTCTAAGGACTAGCTTGTAATGATTTAACAACCTGTAATGACATTATGAATAAAGCTGCCACCAGGCTTAAACTTCATATGACTACAAAATTATTAATATTTTTTTATTTCTGTAACTTCCATTGCCTTCTAGGCCTCTCATTCATTTAATATCAGGTTTGTTGGAGCCAAAGTTGGAAACATTCTTGACAGTAACCTCAGCTAGACTACACAAGCCCTAATGAGAGAAGAAATGTAAAGTTGTATACTAGTAAGATCTCTTAAAGCGTTAACAGTTACCGGGTCTCAGCTGTGTGCAAGAAATTTCCCTTTTCAACATCAGCTTTTACCCCTCATGATGAAGTAGGTACTAGTATGGAATATATGATGTTACTTAGCATACCGTTACTCCGCAGGTATTTACTTCGAAGTTTTTACTTCGCAAATACCATTACTACGCATGATATCTGAAAGAGACACGTTAGTGACAGATTCCTTACCTTAGAATATCCCCAGGCGTCAGGCTGGATCCGGAAAGTTTTCTGCGTAGCAGTACCCTTGCGCGTCGGTAGGCGGCGTCGTGCGGCTCCGCGTCCGTCGTCGGCGTCGTGATCGCCGGGATGACGTTGCGGGCAGTACTTAGACGCCGCCCCTGCGCGCTGACGTCAGTTCTTCTTTTTCCGTGCCAGTAAGCGCAGATCCGGGAAGAGCAGTGCCCTAGTCACTTTTTGACTATCTTTTTTGTGAATTTTTTCACTGTTTCTTCAACGAGTCTTCACGACTCCTAAGGTGTCGAAGGGATGCCCGGCTTTAAGCCCTGCGAGGAATGTGGTTGCATGATGTCGAACACGGACCCGCATCTCGAGTGTCTCTTCTGTCTCGGCCGAGACCACGACACGAAGTCGTGCCCTGACTGCCGGAAACTTAATCCGAAGGCTTTGCGAGAGCGGTCTCGAAAGCTCCTCGAAGTCCGGCAGTCGGCTCCGCGCCGCACCAAGCCCCGGTCCCGGGAGAGGTCGAGGGGCCGGACGCGGAGTCCCCGCCGTTTGTCGGAATCCAAGTCTTCGCGCTCCTCCGGTAAGTCGAAGCACAAGAAGTCTAAGCGGCATCATCGCTCTAAGACTTCGCCTCGCCGGTCTCGCGACTCGGCTGAGGTCCCTGTCGGCACCGTCCCCGCGGCCCCGGACGTGCCTGTCGAGTTACCCCTGCATTACCCGTCCTTCCCGGGTTCGGGGGCGACTCAGGCCCAAATACAGGAGTTCCTGTCGGCCATGGCCCGCCTCTTCGGGCCTCAAGGTCCCTCCGGTGCGCCTTCGGGCCCCGCGGGCCCTGATGGGGTTGCTCCGGCGTCGCCGTCGACTCCGGTCCCGGCGTCGCCTGTCCCACCGGCCTTCATCCCGGCCTCGGCTCCGGCCCCGGCCTCGATCCCGGCTCCGGTGGTGCCACAACCCCCATCGACGCCGGTTGACCTAACCACGCCTCCGCCGACGCCGATGTCCCCGGTGCCGTTCCTGACACCGTCCGGGGCTCCGGACGGCGTCGTTCCCCGGTTCTCTCCGGCTCCGGACATGGAGCCGGACCGGCGTCGCCCGACGCCGGTTCCGGCGCCGATGAGACCTTGGGTCCCTAATGTCCCTCCTCCTCCATATTTTGAACCTGAGGAGGACCAGGAGAGCTGGGAGGGGTCTGAGGACCCTCTCACACAACAGTGCGAGTTTGACCCGGACTGGGTTGAGGAACTTGGGGATGCCAGTGGTCTGGACACCTCCCCTGACTCTGGCATGCTGTCTCCTCCTGTGGCTACGGAGGAGGGGGCTAATTTTGCAACGGTGTTGCGTAGAGCTGCTGGAGCTTTGAATCTCCAGTTGCCTACAGTGGCCGTCAGGACTAACCTCCTGACTGAAGTGCTTCAGCCGGCGGCCTCCTCTTCGGAGACTGTGCTGCCGTTCAACGATGCACTCACTGACGTTCTTTTGGGTGCCTGGTCCAAACCCACCACAGGGGCTCCTGTGGATAGGAACGTGGCCCGACGCCATCGCCCTGCTCCGGGCGACCCCCTGTTTCTCTCCCAACACCCCACCCCTGAGAGCTTGGTTGTCCATCCTCTGCCTCCCAAACCGCCTTCCCTACCGCCCCTCCGGATAGGGAATCCAAGCGCCTGGATCACTTTGGGAAGAAGGCTTTCTCTTCCTCCAGTGCTGGCTTGCGGTCCGTTAACACCGCTTGCCTCTTGGGCCGATACACCCACTCCCTGTGGGATTCGGTGGCGACTGTTTTGCCGCAGTGCTCTGAGGAGGTCCAGACACTGCTTACCCGCGCCATTGCGGAAGGGCGTGATGCGGCTAAATACACCATCCGCTGTGGCCTTGATACCGCCGACTCGCTGGGCAGATCGCTTGCAACGACGGTGGCGCTGCGTCGCCACGCCTTGCTGAGAACCACTGGTTTTTCAGGGGATGTCCAGAATACACTCATGGACATGCCCTTTGATGGAGTCGGTCTTTTTGGTTCGAAGGCAGACCATGCGCTGGAGCGTTTCAAGGACTCGCGGGCTACTGCTAAGTCCCTGGGCCTTGCTGTTGTGCGCCCTCCGCTCACGTCTGCTTTTCGCCCCTTTCGTGGCCACGGAAGGGGCGCCCAGTCACGTCAACAGCCCGGCCAGCGGCCCGCGCAGCAAGCGCCTTCGCGTGGCCGAGGACGTGGATACCGCCGTGGCGGTTCGGGCAACCAGCGTGCGGGTCAGGCCACCACCTCCAACCCGTCCGCGGCCTCCAAGCCCTCCTAGTCCCTCCTTTCAGGTGCACAGCACGCCAGTCGGGGGCAGGGTCCGCCATCACCTTCACCACTGGCGTCCCATCACCTCGGACAGGTGGGTCTTGGACATTGTCCGAAGGGGCTACTCCCTCCCCTTCGAGACCACCCCCCCAGCCATGCCACCTCAATTTCACCGCATGTCAGGGGATCACTTGGTGCTTCTATAGAAGGAAGTCACGGCCCTCTTGGCCAAGAGGGCCATCGAGCATGTTCCGACCCCAGAAGTAGGGCGTGGTTGCTACTCCCACTACTTTCTGGTGCCCAAAAAGGACAAGGTGGACATGCGTCCTATCTTGGACCTCCGGAACGTCAATCGCTTCCTCCGGAAGGAGAAGTTCAAGATGCTCACCCTAGCTCAGGTCTTGACTGCCCTCGACCCTGGAGACTGGCTGGTAGCGTTGGACTTGCAGGACGCTTATTTCCACATCCCCGTCCTGCCGGCCCACCGGCGTTACCTACGGTTCACGGTAGGCCTCGAGCACTTTCAGTTCACCGTGCTCCCCTTTGGCCTTACCAGTGCCCCTCGGGTGTTCACGAAAGTGATGGCGGTGGTCGCAGCTCATCTGCACCGGGCAGGGGTTTAAGTCTTCCCCTACCTCGACGACTGGCTGCTGAAGGCGGGCTCGTCCCAGGCAGTCGTCTCCCACCTCCAGACTACAGCCGAACTCCTGCACTCGCTGGGGTTCTCCATCAATGTGCCGAAGTCGCATCTAGTTCCTTCTCCACAGCTCCTTTTCATCGGAGCAGTTCTGGACACGACGCAGTTTCGGGCCTATCCTCCCGAACGGCGAGTCCGGGATATTCAGGCTATGATTCCGATCTTTCAGCCTTTATCCTGGGTTTCGGTACGGATGACCCTGAGGCTGCTGGGCCTCATGGCCTCCTGCATCCTGCTGGTCGATCATGCCAGATGGCATATGCGGGCTCTGCAGTGGGACCTGAAGTTCCAGTGGGCGCAGCACCAGGGCAACCTGTCCGATCACGTCCAGATCTCGGTGGGGACTGCAAAACAGTTGCAGTGGTGGCTGTCGAACCGGCAATGGGTCATGGGCAGATCCCTCTCCCTTCCCCAGCCAGAGCACACAGTTGTGACGGACGCGTCCCTTCTGGGATGGGGCGGTCACATGGGAGAGGCGGAGATCAGAGGCCTCTGGTCTCCGGCGGAGTCCCGGCTCCATATCAACCTTCTGGAGCTCCGGGCGATCCGACTTGCACTCAAGGCATTCCTTCCCTCTGTCAAAGGGAAGGTAGTGCAGGTGTTCACAGACAACACCACCGCCATGTGGTACTGCAACAAACAGGGCGGGGTGGGGTCGTGGACCCTCTGTCAGGAGGCTCTACGCCTCTGGACTTGGCTGGAACATCAGGACATGTTCCTGATGGTTCAACACCTGGCAGGTTCCCTGAACGCCAGGGCGGACGAACTCAGCCGCAGGTGCATGATGGATCACGAATGGCGTCTTCACTCGGAAGTGGCGTAAGGACTCTTTCAACAATGGGGAGAGCCTTGGTTAGATCTATTCGCCACCGAAGAGAACGCGCAATGTCATCAGTTCTGCGCGTTGGAATTTCCAAGGCGGCACTCGCTCGGCGACGCTTTTCGTCGCGAGTGGAGTTGCGGTCTGTTGTACGCCTTTCCGCCTATACCACTTCTACCCAGAGTGTTGAAGAAGATTCGGCACGACCGGGCCCAAGTCATCCTTGTGGCTCCGGACTGGGCTCGAAGAGTTTGGTATCCCGAGCTACTCAGTATGAGCGTAGATCCCCCGATCCGTCTGCCTCTTCGGGAGGATCTTCTGTCGCAGCAGCAGGGGACGGTCCTCCACCCGAACCTGTCCAGTCTACACCTGCTTGCGTGGAGATTGAGCGGCGGCAGTTGATTCCTTTCGACTTGCCTCCCGAAGTTTGTAATGTGATTCTGGCAGCCAGGCGTCCCTCCACTAAGGTGGTATACGCCTGCAGGTGGAACAAATTTGTGGCATGGTGCACAGCAAAGGCTGTGAATCCCCTTTCTGCCCCTCTTTCTGAGGTCCTTCTGTTCCTTCTTTCTCTGGCCCAACAGGGTTCTGCACTGGGTACCATCAAGGGTTATCTTTGTGCTATCTCGGCCTTCCTCAGGCTCCCTGATCAGCCCTCCCTTTTCAAGTC
Organism: Calotriton arnoldi; assembly: GCA_963921515.1. Taxonomy (NCBI): domain Eukaryota; kingdom Metazoa; phylum Chordata; class Amphibia; order Caudata; family Salamandridae; genus Calotriton; species Calotriton arnoldi. The sequence goes on along the minus strand of CAWUFW010006969.1, from coordinate 285,701 downwards.
CCCTGTTGTTAACAGGTTCTTAAAAGGCATTACACACCTCTTCCCTCCTGTTCCGTTTGTAATGCCTCAGTGGGACTTGAACTTGGTTCTTACCTTTTTAATGTGCGCTCCCTTTGAGCCTCTACATAACTGTCCTCTTCGTCTTCTTACTCTGAAGACAGCCTTTCTGGTGGCCATCACCTCCGCTCGGCGGGTGAGTGAGCTCCAGGCTCTATCTTGCAAACCTCCCTTTCTGTCTGTTCATCCAGACAAGGTTGTTCTTCGGACGCGTCCGTCCTTCTTGCCAAAGGTGGTTACTGCCTTCCACATTGGGCAGACCATCACTTTGCCTACCTTCTTTCCGCCTCCGCATCCTTCCAGAGAGGAAGAGAGGCTCCACCGTCTGGACCCAAAACGTGCGCTCTCCTTCTATATCGACCGCACAAAACACTTCCGGGTGGATGACCAGCTCTTTGTTGGCTACGTGGGCGCCAAAAAAGGTCGGGCGGTGCACAAACGAACCATCTCCCGCTGGGTTACCTTGTGCATCAAGACCTGCTATTCTTTGGCTAAGAAGGAGCCTCCTGTTGGGCTGCGTGCCCATTCCACCAGGGCAACGGCTGCTACCATGGCCTTGGGCCGCGGTGTTCCGCTGCCGGTTATCTGTCAGGCAGCTACGTGGGCCTCGCTGCACACGTTTACAAAACATTACTGCCTTGACAGTCAGGTCCGGAGGGACGGCTTCTTTGGCCGTTCTGTCCTCACGACTTCCTTGTCTGATCTTTGTTCGCAGACCCACCACCGGGGTTGGTATTGCTGGGGTATCTATTCTAAGGTAAGGAATCTGTCACTAACGTGTCTCTTTCAGATGCACAAGTTACTAACTTGTGTAACGATATATCTGTAAGAGACAGTAGTTAGTGACAGATTCCTTACCGCCCCACCCATCCTCCCCGTTCTGCGAACTGATTTCTAGGGTTAAGGACATCCCTTTCAGGGCCCTAGTATTTTTCAGACACCTAGGTCAGCTACTTGCATGGCTCTGCGTTCCTGGCGCGGAAAGTCGTGTACAGAACTGACGTCAGCGCGCAGGGGCGGCGTCTAAGTACTGCCCGCGACGTCATCCCGGCGATCACGACGCCGACGACGGACGCGGAGCCGCACGACGCCGCCTACCGACGCGCAAGGGTACTGCTACGCAGAAAACTTTCCGGATCCAGCCTGACGCCTGGGGATATTCTAAGGTAAGGAATCTGTCACTAACTACTGTCTCTTACAGATATATCGTTACACAAGTTAGTAACTTGTGCTTTAGTGTGCATGCTTTTACTTTGCAAATATATACAAATACATTAAAAATGCTTTTACTTCGCAGTTAATTATTACGCATACCGTTACAACGCGTTATTGGTACTTTAAAACAAAAAATGAATCGTAATAGTAACCTATCCCCTGGCACGCACCCTGAACCCTACAAATACCCGCTACACCCCAAAACCCTATCTCACCCTGACTCCTAAAAATATCCCAGCACCCCAAAACCTAAACGCACCCTGAACCCCAAAAATACCCCAGCACCCCAAAACCTTAAACGCACCCTGAACCCTAAACATACCCCCTACACCCCAAAACCCTATCCCACCCTGACTCCTAAAAATATCCCAGCCCCCCAAAACCTAAACGCACCCTGAACCCCAAAAATACCCCAAAACCTTAAATGCACCCTGAACCCTAAAAATACCCCCTACACCCCAAAACCCTAACCCACCCTGACCCCTAATATACCCCTGTACCCCAAAACCTAAACGCACCCTGAACCCCAAAAATACCCCAGCACCCCAAAACCTTAAACGCACCCTGAACCCTAAAAATACCCCCTACACCCCAAAACCCTGTCCCACCCTGACCCCTAAAAATATCCCAGCACCACAAAACCTAAATGCACCCTGAACCCCAAAAATACCCCAGCACCTCAAAACCTTAAATGCACCCTGAACCCTAAAAATACCCCCTACACCCCAAAACCTTAACCAACCCTGACCCCTAAAATTACCCCAGCACCCCAAAACCTAAACGCACCCTGAACCCCAAAAATACCCCAGCACCCCAAAACCTTAAACGCACCCTGAACCCTAAAAATACCCCTACACCCCAAAACCCTATCCCACCCTGACCCCTAAAAATATCCCAGCACCCCAAAACCTAATCGCACCCTGAACCCCAAAAATACCCCAGCACCCCAAAACCTTAAATGCACCCTGAACCCTAAAAATACCCCCTATACCCCAAAACCCTAACCCACCCTGACCCCTAAAAATACCCCTGTACCCCAAAACCTTAAAAGCACCCTGAACCCTCAAAATAACCCATGCACCCCAAAACCCTGACCCCTAAAAATACCCCAGTACCCCAAAACCTAAATGCACCCTGAACCCTAAAATTACCCCCTACACCCCAAAACCCTAACCAACCCTGACCCCTAAAATTACCCCAAAACCTAAACGCACCCTGAATCCCAAAAATACCCCAGCACCCCAAAACCTTAAATGCACCCTGAACCCTCAAAATACCCCCTACACCCCAAATCCCTAACCCACCCTCACCCCTAAAAATACCCATGTACCCCAAAACCTAAACGCACCCTGAACACCAAAAATACCCCAAAACCTTAAACGCACCCTGAACCCATTAACAGAATTAATACTACAATGCACAGTAACTCCATTATGCGTAGTAAGTGCATGCTAAGTAATGGAACATGCGTAGTAAATGCATGCTAAGTAAATGCATGCTAAGTAATGGCATCTGCGAACTAAAATATGTGTAGTAATGGTAATACGAAGTAATGACCGCGTAGTAAAGGTAGAATACCACTAGTATGTGGTAACTAAGAAGACTTGTCACATTTCTGCCACAGTTCTGAGAGAAGCGAGAGCTATTGCTCCACGGGGCTTATTTAATCCATTTCTTGGGGGCCCCATCAAATGCTTTGCAGAGTGAATTTAGACAAAGTCAAGACTTTCTGTAGATGATATATATTAGTTTACTACTATCAAGTACCTAAGCCAATGGCTGTTATGACATTTCCCTACCCAAGAAATCCAAATTTCAGCTCCAAGGCCTCAAATTGGATACTTAACAAAGTGTTTTGATCTGGCCTTCTTTAGCGCCGCCCAGTTCTCTTACAACTCAAAGATTAAGGTCAAAAACATGGACAGAAACAACCCCAAAAGTGTGGGCCTGGTGAAAAAGTAGAATGACTTAATTCTGAAAGAGCTATACGGTAAAGGTGAGCTCAAAGAAATGATAGCCAATAGTTGCAGTCTGTAATGCAGAAATCTCCATACTATCAGAGTCTAAGACACTAATCAAGAGGCATAAGAGAGAAACTCATCCTCCAGCAGCAGCTGGTTAGAAAACTGAAAAAATTAAACAATGACAGTCTCCTCATACGCAATCATGCACCCATGTGGAGGGTAAAATCATCATCCATCTTCCAATGCTGTAAAACATGTCAAAATGCAATGGGGTGTTGATCAGTGGTCAGAACGCTTACAAGATGACCTCAAAAGGTGGTCTACCAAACATTCCCCTTGTAAAGGCAAGTAATTCTTTCTCTCTGAATATGCTTATTTAGCAGGCACTGTTATATCTATGAAAGAGGCTGTAGAAACATTAGTAAGTCTGAGAAACAGAAGTAAAATTATTATCACTATTTTGTTGTACAAAGGAACGTTCCCATGCAGGAATTCACACCCTGTCTAGGTCTAAAGACTGGGTAACAAGGAATGAAGAAAGAGAAACTTAGGATGTGATGTCTGCAGCAGACATATATCCAAATCTGCATCAGCCAGATTAGGTTTTGTCCAGATAAGCAAAATGTGCATTTCCACATTTCCACATCCTGATTAGAAATAAGTAAAGAAGGTCCTTGAGATTTGAAGTGACCGATCAACTCTATAGTACTGTACATTACATTGCTAAATCATGGTAGAAGGGAGACAAAATTATTTGTTGAGATTTCCGTATCATCTTCAAAGTCCTCTAGCATTTGTAGTACAAGCTAAACGGGACCAGACTATTATGCGTACCAGAGCGTAGAATCCAATACCTGGGAGCTGTATTGGACACAGGAATCATAACAATGTATGATTTAGACTTCAGACTTTCTTCTACCCACTAGAACTGAATTTTCCTCCAAAGTAGCCCTTGACCAAATGCCAAGCTCATATCCTCTCTTATGAGAGTGATGGCAAGCTCGATTCTCATAGTGCTTCTCTACCGGGTGAGCAAGACACTACTCCAAAAGTGTCTTGTGGATCAGTGGTGCCAAAACACATGGTACTGGTTGATAGACTGATTTTAGCACCCAAAGCCTAAATTCTATCTCCTGCTGGTGCCAGAAAAACTGATTACTAACAGAGTACTTTTCTAGCAAACTGATGACAGATTTGTTTTGCTACGTATTCAAATAAGTGGTATCAAGAAAGATTTTCTTTCAAATGAGCTTGCTTGAGCTGTGCGTGGTTAATCTAAATTTTAAATCCTTCCTTCGATAACAGCTGTAACTGCATGGCATGGACAGACAACATATCCACCTTGTGCTGTCATGAAAAAAGTAGAAATAAAGCTTATGACCCCCTGGACAGAAATCCAAAATTCTGACACAGACTCAAAAGCAACTAAAGCAGTTAATTTTGCTGTTGTAAAAATGTAAAAGCAGATTGCTTCACTTGTTATGATCCAGTGTAGTATATGTTCATCTTTTTGGTCTGGATCTACACTAAACACAGCCAAGTCCACTTTCTCCTTTTGGATGTCTGTGGCTGCACACTCAGCTAGGTCAGCTTTTTGCTCTATGAGAAAGTGACTGAAGTGTTTTATAAATATTTTAATGGGAAAGTATATGCTATAAGCAGATGTATTTGAGAAGTTCAGAATTATGTTAACACCAATGTAATTGCATAGTGCGGGACCTCGCAAACATGTTTGCGGAAGCAAAAGATTAAAAAATGCAGACTTTACAAGCAGGTCTTATAAATCAAATCCAGCTGAAATGCCCTTTTGATCAGCTAATCTAGCATTTTACTCTATTTCTTCCTACTGTGTGTCTAACATAAGTCATTCTTCAATAATTAGCTCAGGAGATACTGGAAGGATGCCAGTGCCCTGAAAATATCTTGAGCAATTGAGTCGCAGCCTAGTATGTAATTCGGAGGATCTGGCTGCTTTAAAGACGCAGCCCAACTAATCTCCAGACCATTGGTGTGGCACCCAGCCAAATCCATGGTAGGACCCACTTCTAACATAAAATAACACACACTTCACCCTGCTGGCACTGGAACATATTCCCCTCTTTCCATTCTACCAGAATCACACGGCGATTGATCACTTTGCAAGCAGACTGTGCATGTGAACACTGGACCAGGAAAGAAGTGAAAGCTGTGGTCAGACCAGAGCCACTTGAGTGTTGGACTACAAGCAAGATACAAAGTGGAAGCATGTGAGCCGGGTGTGTGAGCAGGCCAGTAACTGAGGAGATCAGGGACACGGTTTGTAGACAGGTTACAGCAGTCCCGGACTGCCAGTTTTTTCCACCAGGCATTTTCCTGGTGGACTGGAGCTTTTGGATGCTGGTTTCTAGGGCATGCTGCTGATGCTGGTGCCTCTCACTTTCTCCAGCTTTCCCAGGTAAATACAGCATGCACGAGTGGTGCTTCAGGAGAAAGAGAGAGAGGAAAGAGAAAGAAGATAGAGATTAGAAAGCGAGGAGGAAGGGAGCAGGGCTGTTTGAACATTTTTGCGGGGCTGCTTTTGGTTCCCAGTCCAGCGCAGGGTAACAGCCTCTTTTGTATTTCCAGTGGTGGGTGTGGTATGGGCATGTGTGTGTGTGCACATTTCATGTATGGAAATATATGTACATGTTATGTAGATGTCTTACTGGGCATTGTTTTTTCCATTTAATAAGACATTGTCCTTCACTTGAAAGTTGTCCCTAGTGTCAGGGAACACCAAATGCATTCGGTGATCAACCCACCCCTCCAAACCTCCACCATAAGAGATATCTCTGGCACAATTCTATCCATTCCTGGCGTACAGTAGTCCTGCATAATAATAGTCATCCTTGACATATTTTGGGTATCCTAATAATAATAATAATATAGCCATTTATAGAGCGCGAACAGCTACCTCCGAAGAGGTGTCCCGGCGCTAAAAGCGACAAGTGACACGCAGGAGACAAGCATCACCCAGGATTAAACTAGGTTAAAAAGCCATGTTTTTACTGCCTTCCTAAATTGTGTTTCAGAAGAAAACAGGCGCAAGGAATTAGGAATGGAATTCCATAACGTGAATGCCCCAAGCATAAAAGATCTGCCGCCCAGCCGGGCTTTCTTCACACGTGGAGTGCAAAGTAATTTCTGGGAATTGGACCTCAAGGCACGCGTCTGAGTGTAGACACCTAGCCTCTGTTTCAAATAGCAAGGGCACGTTCCATGGAGTGCCCGAAAAGCTAGGGTTAAGGCCTTAAATTTGATTCTCTTGGCTACCGGAAGCCAGTGTAGTTCTCTGATGTGCGGAGAGATATGTTGCTGAAAAGGAACACGTTTGATCAATCTCGCAGCCATTCTTGACATATTATGAACTTTGTGGCCATCCTAGTCTGTAATGATTTGGCCATCCTTCATGTAATGTTGTTCACCCGTAGAATTATAATAGTCTGGACTGACATCTTTGGCATTATCTACAGCCGTGGCACAATTGTGGCCGTTGTATAGGCGGGTATTGTTGGCATGTTGCATGCATCATTGGTATTATGATGGATTACCTCAGCATGTGACGGTTATACCTGGGCATTCAAGATAAAATCTGTCACTGTGAGTCATTTGTTCATGTGAGTTATGTTTGGGGTGCAGCATTTTCTAAAGATGCAAACTAATTTTCTGAGGCAAAAGTTGTGTTTAAGCGAGAAGAAGAAAACAATCTCCTTGGGGAATTTAGCTTGCTTACCCAAAAATTTAAAGTGTGTCTATTTGATAGAAATACACACAAATTTTCTTAAACTGATGTGTATATAATTGAAGATACAATTATTTCACTTCCAAAGATATTTAAAACTGATAATTGAAGAAATGTCATGCTGAGTTGGGGAGACTCATGAATTTATGTTCATGGGTGTCATTTCCTTTGTGGCTGAAGACAGTTGCTGCTATGGTTGTTATTCTTATTGATGAAGCTGTTCCTGACATTACTTGTGATAACCCTGCCTGAAACCTAGGGTGGTCACTAGTTGTAATCCTGATTGGTAGTCATTGTTGTGCTCTTATCAGATGTTTCCACAATCGTACAAATGATTAAAATAAGTAGTAGCTCAAGCCTATTTTTATTGATCAGATGTTGCTCTCTTTATAAAAAAAGCTTGACAACCCTTGAGCTAGACTGTAGATGAACCTGTCATTCCGCTGTGGTCTTGACAGTGGTTGTTTCCACCCACATCCTACCATTAGTTTAGAGATTGGTGTGCTGGTGCAATTTATCCAGGATGGAACTGGCATCCATCGTCACTGCTTTTGATTGTTGAGTTTGACTTCCAGGCTCCTGAGTAACTGCCCCTGGACAAGTTATTATGCCTTCAGCTTTTTCAAGTATTTTCAAAGAAGCTAAAAACTTTGTGAAAAGATATTTGTATGTGTTTAAATGGGGTGATTAAGTGTACATGTATGTGCAGTATCTAAGTGCATTTATAGCATAGAACTAGTTAAAGAGTGATGGACCACTCTACAAATAAACTTTACAGTTCAATAATAATATAGGGAGAGACTGAATATTTATGTGCGGAATGTTCCTCCAAGAGGCATAGCTACAGCTCCTTCAATCAATCAATCAATCAATCACGGCATTTATAGAGCGCGCTACTCACCCGGGAGGGTCACAAGGCGCTGGGGGAGGGGGTAAGTTACTGCTCGAACAGCCAGGTCTTGAGCTGCTTCCTGAAGGAGAGATGGTCCTGGGTTCGCCGAAGGTGAGTGGGGAGGGAGTTCCAGGTCTTGGCTGCCAGGTAGGAGAAGGATCTTCCTCCGGCGGTGGTTCTGCGGATGCGTGGTACGGTGGCGAGTACGTGGCTGGTTGATCGTAGCTGGCGTGTGGGCGTGTAGAAGGTCATGCGGTCGTTGAGGTACTTTGGGCCCAGGTCGTGGAGGGCCTTGTGTGCGTGGGTGAGGAGTCTGAACGTTATTCTCTTGCTGACGGGGAGCCAGTGCAGGTCTTTCAGGTGTCCGGTGATGTGGCTGTGTCGGGGGATGTCCAGGATGAGTCGTGCGGAGGCGTTCTGGATGCGCTGGAGTCTTTTTTGAAGTTTGGCTGTGGTTCCGGCGTAGAGGGTGTTCCCATAGTCCAGTCGGCTGGTGACGAGTGCCTGGGTGACGGTCTTCCTGGTTTCAGTGGGGATCCATCTGAAGATCTTGCGGAGCATGCGCAGGGTGTTGAAGCATGAAGATGAGACGGCGTTGACTTGTCTGGTCATCGACAGGGAGGAGTCCAGGATGAAGCCCAGGTTGCGTGCGTGGTCCGTTGGCTTGGGCGCGGTGCCCAGGGCCGGGGGCCACCAGGAGTCGTCCCAGGCGGAGGGTGATGAGCCCAGGATGAGGACTTCCGTCTTGTCTGAGTTCAGTTTAAGGCGGCTGTTCCTCATCCAGTCGGCGACGTCTCTCATCCCGTCGTGTAGGTTGGCTCTGGCGGTGGTGGGGTCGTTGGTGAGGGAGAGGATCAGCTGGGTGTCGTCGGCGTAGGAGATGATGTTGAGGTTGTGTCGGCGTGCGATGGCTGCGAGGGGGCTCATGTAGACGTTGAAGAGGGTTGGGCTGAGTGAGGATCCCTGTGGAACGCCGCAGATGACTTCGGTGGCTTCGGATCTGAACGGGGGAGGCGGACTCTCTGGGTTCTTCCGGCGAGGAACGAGATGATCCATTCCAGTGCTTTCTCTCGGATTCCGATGTTGCTGAGGCGCTTCACTAGGGTGCGGTGGCAGACGGTGTCGAACGCCGCGGAGAGGTCCAAGAGGATGAGGGCAGCTGTTTCCCCGTTGTCGGTTAGGGTTCTGATGTCGTCGGTGGCTGCGATAAGGGCGGTCTCGGTGCTGTGGTTGGCCCGAAACCCGGACTGCGAGGGGTCGAGGGATCCATTCGTCTCGAGGAAGGCGGTAAGCTGTCTGTTGACGGTCTTCTCGATGACTTTGGCCGGAAACGGAAGGAGCGAGATGGGACGGTAGTTCTTAAGGTCGGTGGGGTCCGCCGTTGGTTTCTTCAGGAGGGCGAGTAGCGGCAGATCAGGGTTGAGTTCCATATCCTGGGTGCATAGCAAGGAAAAGACTGGTAGCTTGTCTTCTCCTTCTTGCGCTCTCTTTGTATCAAGTCTGGCGATGCGGGTGGTGCATTAATCACATGTAGTCTTTTTCTTGCTAACAAGGTACAGTGGAATATTCGAGTTATCTAGCATTGGACCTTTCATAGATTCATGTGCTTAAATCATCGGCATTGTCAATTTTGGAGTCCCATAGGTAGCATCAAACTAGCGTTATAATGTAAAACATATCCAAGGAGCTGTAAAACAGTGTCCCTTTTTTAAATACATTTCTTTGTTATTTTCACGGCAGATGGATGTAGTGTACAATGCCCAGCAACACAAAGGTCAAACAACTGTATTTTCTACATAAGGAAAATATATGTACAATATATGAAAAATGTTTCTAACAAAAAATATATCAGGACAATACATTATAATGATAACACCGTGGCCAATATATTACATGTCTTTCTGTCCCTCCCCTCAGCGGTACCAAAAATGGATTGTCTTCCCCTTAATGGCATGTACATAGTTGTATCTGTGTGGAGTGAGATGGGAGGTGGGGTCACATGTGTCCTTGAGACCCACGTGTCATATGAATGGGCCCCAAACATTTTCCAACACAGTGTGTTGGTCTTGGAGCCTGTAAAGACGCCTCTCATATGTGGCTAGTCAAAAGAGTTTAGTTGACCACTCCTTATGTATTGGCACTGTCGGAGTGCGCTCGTGTCGCAGAATACATATCTTTGCCACCATGAGAGCTGTCGACATCCTTCTCCTCCAATGAGAACTGGTGTCATCCCTGTTGAACAAATCATGCAAAATGGCAATGAAGTCAGATTCCACGAAATGGCAGAAGCTGTTATTACACAATGTGCACCATACTTCCTCCCAATATGTGATCAGTTGTGGGCAGGACCAATCGGTTTTCATATAGATCGCAAGCCTGCATCACACACCACCAACATCTGTCATCAGGCATGAGGTGAGCTTTTTTCAATTTGTATGGGGGCAGGTTCCAATTATTAAGTACCTTGGAGTATGAGTATATCAATCTGGCTTCCTCCAGACTGGAGTCACATTCACTTTGCTGGAAAACTTGTAGAAAAACACGACAATCTTTTATCATCTGACTAGTTGCTTAAAAACAACCTACTTGAGACATCCCTGTCTGGGTTTTTCACAACACAGAGACTGCCCTTGTAACAGTGGTAGGTGACCTACGAAGGCTGGCGGACCAAGCGCAATGTGCAGACTTAGTATTATTAGATCTGTCTGCAGCATTAGATATGGTGTCTCATGACATCTTACTCTCTAGGATGAAGGAGACTGGCAGAACTGGAAAGGCGTTTGATGATGTACATCTAATCAAAAGGGAAGATTGCAAGCAGTCTTCCTACCACCTGATACGTCTGGGTTTAAATATTTGAGTAAAGGAGTGCTTCAGGGATCAGTTTGAACCCAAGATTTGTTATATATATATATATGTGTGAAAGAAGCTCTGTATTCTGTTATAACGTACAGAAAGGACTTGCACTCCAGGATCGTACTGTTGATATTTTAATTCAAACGGCGTGTACGTTATAACGGAATACAGAGCTTCTTTCATTTAAAAATGGTTCCGACACCCGTAGCTTGCACCGGCCCCGCCCAGGTGGATGTGACCAGCATTGTCGGAAGATTTTGGAGGATTTATATATATATATATATATATATATATACACATACATACACACGCTCTCAGTGTGATGAATTATGCAGGTGGCACCCAGCTAATCATTATACTGGACCAAGTGGCTGAAAACCCACTTGAGCCATTTCACCAATGTATGGCTTCAGTATCAGAGTGGCAACATTCGAACTCACTCAGATTAATCTCGGACAAAACTGAAGTGCTGTGGGTAAGACATCCTGCATCCTTGATCTTATGCCACCAGACTTTTGGACCAATTGTAGGATCATTTCTCCATCATCTGCAAAATAGGTAGAAAATCGAAGAATGCATCTGGACTCAGAGCTCTCGTTAGAGGGTCAGATTAATTACCTTGCATCCACATGCTTCTTTATTTTAAAACAGATCAGGTAAATCCTGCCTCTCCTGCCCCGGGTGGTGATTCAAACAACAGTCTTGAGTCGCCTGTACTATTGTAACTCCCTCTTCTTATGCCTTGACGCAGGGCCTTTGACGAAACTACAAAGAAAACAAAACACGCCTTCCAAGTTAGAGTTTGGCGGGCCACGTTCTTCTTCTTCAACCGGTGCACTCAAAGCTCTTCAATGGCTGCCAGTGGGCAAAAGAGTGACGTTTAAATCCCTCAGTCTAGTCTATAAGGCTACCCATTGCAGTGCCACTGATTATTAGATGGAGTAGATCCATCAATACATTCCGACTCACAATGTATCTTCAGCTGGAGCGAATGTGCTTCAAACGTGTTCGCTCGGGGGGAAATCCTCCGTACTGACTGCATCGAAACTTTGAAATAAGGTCCCAGTGGCTCTACGGCTTGCACCCACCCTTCTCAAATTCAGAAAGGCCTTAAAAACTGGCTTTTCCAAAATTATTTGGCTCTATAATATCGCCTAGTATTCTCAAATCTTACCCCCTCGTTAGTGTAGATTGGCTGTTTCCTCCTTCAGTTATTCTCTGCTTGCATTCTCTCAGCGCCAGGACACACTCTGGGCTAGCAGTCGTGCTTTATAACATAATATAACATAACATATGTACCCTGATCACCTCTTTGAAAATGTACTAAACTTCAGCCAGTGAAGTAAGAGCAAACCAAAGACCACTTCCCTCCCAAGGCCACCATCACCTAGATTTCTACGACACGTGTGAAAGGCGTATCTGTGAGCTCTGCCTACCACTCAACAGATAAGTCTATTTTGTACGTATAATCTTCATATTCAGGGCTTACTCCAGATTCTAGCAGAGGTGTATCCTTACTTAAGGCTAAATTTATACCATTTCTGAGTAACCGTTTTAGACCTGGTTGTTCCTGTTGGACTTCGAGTGTCCACTCAGATGATCTCACAGGGAATGCATCTACTCCTTATATCTGACTCATAAAACTAATGACGACAAGATCCTTTCCTATCACCATCAATGAAAGTATTTTTGATGACGAAGACATCACAACCTGCAAAGACAACTGGTACACCACCGACGAAGATACCATTAATTTCCTCACCAGCGAAGGCAGCAATATCTATAAAACTGACGTCCACTGGCTATTCCAAGATCAACATTGTCACGACGACTACACCACGGTCAACATCACCATCAATGACCACATAATTAACGATGAAGCCACTGTTAATGGAAACGTCACAGTTGACAATGAAGCATGAATCAATGCAAGGAAAGAAAATAGCTACTTAATTGTACCTGTACAAGATCTCTAGCTTTATCTTTCAGAGATTTGCATGCATCTTACCCTCCTACCCACAGGAGGCTCACCTATCATGTGCAATCCTTCACACTACTACCACAAAATCTGAGGGATTGTGGCCTCTGGAAGAAGTGGTCTTCACTGTGCTCTCCCCTCAATGATTGACGTTTGGTTCATTTTCAGTGAGGTGAGTAGGCTATGTAAGTTATAGTATTTACAACCTCTTAGACCATATTCAACATTATATTGCTATTCCTATGTCACTGTGGGACTCCCAGCTGGATGACAGGGATGATTCAAGCATGAGAATCCTTGAAAGATACTATAGCTGGAGAACTGTTGTTACAGGTAAGTAACTTTTTTCTTCACTGTGTTGAATATGATGAAGAAAACAATTAAATTGATGTGGGTGGGGAGAGGGAGCAGCTGTAAATATTTGGGAGAGATCCAGTAGTTATATTTCTGTAGATCTTTGAACAATTGTGCAGGAGTAGGAGTCCGCTTTTCTGCGGTTCCTGGTGTCTTCCTAGAGAGTTGGCAAGCATGGTGTACCTACCTAAGATTGGCCTTCTGACTTGACAGAAAGAGACTGTACAGCCTCCTTTACTTGCGTAAGTCTGTGTTGCATTTTGCCATTACCGTTCTGACTTGCATTGTCCTGGTGATCTAAAAGCTGTGTTCTCATGAATCTTACAGAATGTTCCATAAGAATAAAGTACCTCCTAGAAATCTTCCTTTTCTCTGAAGTATACATCAAACTTTAATTTTAAACAGTATAATTTTTCTTTCACCTTTTTCCTAATCTCCACAAGAAGAACATGTGTATCATCGGTGGCTGTAGATTCACTTGTTTTGCATACTCCTGCCATCTAGTGTTGAGCTCTGAAGTTTGCAACTTGTTTTTCTTCTAAGAAGTGTTTCGAGTCACGAGGTATAGTGACTCCTCCCTCAGTTGGCAATGCACATGGGCACCAGTTCCAGTGTTATGGTTTGGATGTGCACCCATCGGGCTCCGAGTTCATCGCCTTACAGCGCTTATCACCGGCCCACTCAATTACTTGACTCCCAGCCTATGGAAGAACTCACTGCGGCAGAGCCTTGACACAGTTTCTTTTTTCGTCTCTACTCTATGAACACCGAAAAAAATTGACTCCTTTCAGCGCCTCACCGCTGGGGCCTTCTGTCCATCATCTGTGGAACCGCTTCTAGAAGAATGCCATGTCAGTGATAGAAAGGACGCCCTTCCAATACTTCCCCCAGGGCCATTCCAGGTACCGGAGTGAGCGGAGGAGACCCATTGGAGAATGCAGAGGCAGGAGTTTGATGACACGCTCAACATCTTCAAGGAACGTGAAGTCGAGGTGGCGGAAGAAGCCAGTCTTGCAGAGGGCCAGGTGGTCCAGTCCAGTTTGGAGGTGAGCTCACCCTCGAAATCCGTCTAAGAACAGCCGCAAGATCCCGAAGCTCCACAATTGTGGAAGACTTTATCTGTGAATATGGTTGGCACCCACACACAACCCCTGGCCTCGCAGCGACCACGTGGACAGGCAGAGCACCACCCCAGTGGGGATCGGGCATCGAGCCCAGAGTCTCAACAACAGCCTGTCAGACCACCACTGCCTTCAGGCCATGGTCAGCACTGGCCGCAGGTTTCGGAGAAAACAATGCTCCCCTCTTTGGCTTCCATGATCCCTCATTAGCCTCAGGCCCTTCCGGAGCCGACAGGGTCCTCAGCTCTGGCACTGAATCCAACATCCGCACCAACACCTTCATCCCTGAAGCCCATATTGGCACCTAAACAATCTCTACTTCAAAGGCACTATTGGTGCCAAAAACTTTGTTGATGGCCAGCTCTGAAGGTATAGAGCAACCTATGCTTCAATCCCTGAAAGACGAGTTAGATACTCGTGAGAAGGATCTGTTTGTTCACCCGCAGACGAGCGAGCAAAATTTCCACAAAGCTGATGCCGAAGCCACAGGAGACTCTTCCAAGGAAGAGGAAATTTACTTTAGAGGAGCCAATTGCTTCGTACCCTCCTCCAACACCAGAACATAAGAGACATAAGGACAGGGGTCTAACTCTTTACTATTTAGCCCACTCTTCCTCCTCCTTCTCCCCCTTCTTCAGCACCACTTCCTGCACCACCACCACCTTATGCCTCACTTCCTTCAGATTCAACAGAGACGTCATCATTTTGTTATGACAATGGCAGCCCACTGTATCCTGCTGAGCCCAGGGATGCCCCGTGGGATGACTATGATGTTGAGCCCTCCGGTGATACAGACCCTGATCTGTACGCAGCCAACCCTTCTCCCTTGATGACACTACTACCTACCACGGGGTTATACAGAGGGCAACCACATATCTTAACTTTGATATGCATGTTGTCCAGGAACAATGACTTCCTAGTTGAAACGGTATCAAAGACTGAACTAACCTTTCAGTTCCTCTCTATGCTTTAAGGAATGCTCAAGACCGCCCCTGAGAATTTCAAAGATGCAATGAAGGCAAGGGTTATTACACTTAGGGTTGATAAATAATATATACACTCACACAATGATCCTCTCTACATCTGTGGCCAAGTACCTCCAGACTCGCTTGTAGTTCATACAGCGTGTAAACGCACAAACTCCTAGGCTACGAGAACGTTCCACCTCCTGGCAAGAAGAGTAAAAAGCTGGACGCAGCGGGCAAAGGGTGACAGTACCTTCAGCCACGCATTGGAGGATTTTCCCGCTCTGTTATCCTGCTCTACCGATATGATGGTGCATTGGGATGAAATAGAGGAACTCATTAAACACCTCCCTGAGGAGTATAGGCAGTGTGGGTAAGAGCTGGTAACAGAGGGAAAGACCATATCTAATGCCACTATCCTCTGCGCCCTATATGCAGCTGACACTGTGGCCAGGGGAGTGAACAAAAGTATCCTGTCAGATGTCAAGCCTGGTTTCATGTCTCTGGCATTCAACCAGAAATACAGCAGCATATGTTAAACCTCCCATTCATTGGGGAACACCTCTTGGGGTTGCAGATGGACCAGATGCTTGAAAGTCATTAAAATAAAAATAGGGCATGGGTGCCCTTCACAAATCCACTCCAAGGGGGTCCTTTCAGAGATCACAGTACAGAGGGGTCAGTAAGACCACCTCCCCACACCCTCCCATCTCCTTTCAAGGCATCAACAACCATACCTCCAGCAGTCAACACACAGGTGTTCCAGAGGGGCCTACAAAGGCAACAATACCAGAGGAATGGGCAAAGGGAGCTCAGCCAAAGGAGCCCCCATCTCCAAGCAGTGACTCCCTTCTACTACCCCTGATCACACAACACCTGTAGAGATGGAGACTGCAGGGATTTCTTCCTCGTTGGGAAAAGATCACCTCTGACCAGTGAGTTCTCCCCATCATAGAGCACGGCTACTGCCTGGGGCTCATCTCGACCCCACCAAACATAACACCCCTCAGCCGCACCTTCTCTCAGAATGCCGCGCCCCCTTTAAGAAGAAATGCAAGCGCTCATTCTCAAAGGGGCAATAAAGCCAGTGCAACTGCAGCATTACAGCAAGGTGTGTGCTCTCTAAACTTTCTAAACCCCAAAAAGGACGGGTCTCTAAAGCCCATACTGGAGCTCACACCCCTCAACAAAAACATCCTCTCAGAACATTTTCACATTGTCACTCTGTAGGATGTCATCCCCCTGCTGCAGCAAGGCGACTTCATGACTGCACTCAATTTGAAGGGAGCCTACTTTCACAAACCTATCCATACCGGTCATCACCTATGCCTACGTTTTGTGTTAAGTGGTCAACATTATTAGTTCAAATTGTTGCCATTCGGTGTCACCACAGCCCCCAGGGTATTAACCAAATGCTCAGCTGTGGTAACCACCCATGTCAGAAGGGGCAGCATCCACGTGTTCCCCTACTTAGCTGGTTGGCTGATCAAGAGTGCAGGCAAATACTAATGTCTCACTCACACGCAAGCCACTATATGCCTCCTCCACATTTTGGGGTTCACCATAGATACTGTCAAGTCCCACCTCTCACCCCTTCAGATCCAGCCATTTCTGGGGGCCCTTCTCAATACACTCACTGGCAAATCTTAACCCAGCCCAGCAAGGGTTCAGGCATTCCAGCAGATAATACCTCTTTTTCAGCCAAATCATGATCACATGGAAGATGGGCTCATGCATAGCCATAGTCCTCCATGCCAGGCTACACATGCGTCCGCTCAAACAATGCTTATCAGGACAGTGGTCACAGGCGGATGGTTACTTGGAGGATCTATTGTTGATACAGGCCAGCACCCATCGCTATCTGCAGTGGTGGAACAGCAAAAATCTGTAGCAGGGCTGGCCCTTCACGGACCCTGTTCTGCAGGTGATCATTAAGAGGGATGCCGCACTGTCAGATTGGGGAGTTCATCTTCAACGACTAATTACTCAGGGCATGTGGTTGCTACAGCAACTACCCCGAGCTCCTAGCCATCAAGTTAACTCTCAAAGTTTTTTTTCAGAAGATTTAGCACAAAGTAGTCCTCATAAGGACAGGCAACCTGACCGCCATGTATTATCTTCAATATCAAGGCGGCACAACCTCACCGCAGTGGTCAACACTGATGAAGCACATTTGGCATTGGGCACTTCAGCATCGATACACCTGTTGGCGAAGTACCTTCCTGGATTGGTCAGTGATTTTGCAGACTCGTTCAGCAGGATGTGGCAGGAAGTCCACAAGTGGGTACTCCATCCACAAGTCCTACTCCCATACTTCCACC
The DNA here is from genome assembly GCA_963921515.1 of Calotriton arnoldi. Classification (NCBI taxonomy): domain Eukaryota; kingdom Metazoa; phylum Chordata; class Amphibia; order Caudata; family Salamandridae; genus Calotriton; species Calotriton arnoldi. The sequence goes on along the minus strand of CAWUFW010006969.1, from coordinate 268,218 downwards.
ATTGGGGGATCCTCGAGGTTGACCTCTTCCCCACAGCCCAAAACGCGAAATGCAAAAACTTCACCTCCAAGCTCCAGTCCGCTGGCAATATCCTATGGATAAATTGATCAGGGATCTTTGCCTATGCTTGTCTTCCTCTCCTACTTCTCCCATATGTGATCTGGAAGCTTCAGCAAACTTCCCTCACTCTCATCCTGGTAGCTCCCACATGGGCCAGACAACCCTCGATCTTGACCCTTCTCGAGAAGTCAGTTACCCTTCATGAGAAACTCCCCAAAAGGCCGGACCTTCTCACTCAGAACCAAAGCACAATCAGGCACCCCAACTCCAGGCATCTCGCTCTAGCAATTTTGCTCCTTTGGTTCTAGAATTTGGCTGTCTCTAGCTCCTTCAAGAGTGCATGTATATTCTCAAAGAAGCATGCAGACCCACTGCGCGAGTCTGTTAGGCAGCCAAGTGGAAAAGGTTTGTCCATTATTGCATTTCCAAGCACCTGGACCTGTTAAACCTGCAGGTCAAACATAAGGAGATGATGGACGGAGCGCTGAAACGTTTCAGACACTCACCCCCAGTCACAGATCTGGCTTGAATCCATCATCATTCTTTAGCTCACATAGCCACCCCAGTTCAAACCCAGCCATATGCAAATCAGTCTTGACCCTATGCCTCATGGGAACAGTCCAGCCCAAACTGCCAAGCCAGGTCTTTCCTGGACCAGAAACAAGCATCCTGGGATCGGTTTTGGGGGTAACACCTCTCATCAGCCAGACTAGCTTGAATCCAGTGGCAAAGTGAGCAAGGGCCCCACGTCTGGGAATACCCTGCCAACTTAGTGCGAACAAAGCAAACACAAGGAGATGATGGACGGAGCGCTGAAACTTTTCAGACACTCACCCCCAGTCACAGATCTGGGTTGAATCCATCATCGTTCTTTAGCTCACTTCGCCACCCCAGTTCAGACCCAGCCATATGTAAATCAGTCTTGACTGTGTTCCTCATGGGAACAGTCCAGCCCAAACTGCCAAGCCAGGTCTTCCCTGGACTGAAAACAAGCATCCTTGGACCGGTTTCGGGTAACACCCCTCATCAGCCAGGCTAGCTTGAATCCAGTGAGGATTCTAATCAAAAGGTGAGGTATCTGAGGCTGTAAGTCTCTTTCAGAAGAACAAGTTGCTTACCTTTGTCAATGCTGTTTCCGATAGAGACTATATCTAGCTGCAGATTCCTCACCGATCCTCCTTTCCTCCCCGTTCTGGGTTTGGCCTCTACCCATCAATAAGATCCCACGTCTAGGAATCTGCACACTGTCTACTAGCTTGCTTTTGGGGTTTTTCATCTGGGGACGTGGAGAGTGCACTGGAATGGCTCCTATATAGGCCCTGCATGTCATTTCCGGAGCAGAACGGTGTCAGGGCTGAATCTCAAGGCACCACCTTCCGGCAAGCAGAGGTATGGCTGAAAAGTTTCCGAATCCAGTCCGACACCTGGCAAATATTCAAAAGGTGAGGAACCTGCATATTCAAAAGGTGAGGAATCTGCGACTAGATAGAGTCTACCAGAAGGTAAGTGACTTGTTCTTCTTGCACAGTCATCCAACTTTCCTATCTAATGCTTTCATCTCTACACAGCCGGTGACCATTTGTATTGCCAGCTACTGGGAGAGTCACTAGACTGCGTGACGCGAAAGACTTATTCACAGAAAAACAAGTTGCAAACGTCCAAGCCCAAAACTAGGTGTCAGTAGTATGCAGAGCATGTGAATTTACACTACATGCCACAAACAGATTTTTACCGGGTAAGTAACATATTCCTTTGCACCCTAAATTTGAACTGGGACCTTAAGTATTAACCCAGCAGGACCAATTAGACTTTGCCATGTGTCAGTCCATTAGTCTAAATGTAAATGAGCTACTGCTGTAGGGAATATTTCATTAAATGTTTTTTGCTAAAACAGCCACACGGAGACCTGTTCACACCCTTGCCAAACGCCGCTGTTTCTACTCTGTTTTCAGAGCAGACACTCAAGTAGGTGAGGCCTTTTGGAGGAATCTATTTCACTTTCTTCCTCATTTTCCCTCTATCCTCTTTCGAGGGATTAGCTAGCAATTCTTTTCCAGTGTTTATAAATATTAATGTAGACAGGTGACACCTCCTTCCGGAGCAGGCCCCCTGGGAGTCGTTAGCACCTTTCCCCTGGAAGGTAGAAAGCTGTCTCAGCGACAGGACCCCGTGGTCAACCGTTATGGCCACAGGGGACCAAAGGCAACAAAGTGGCAACTTTGGTAAAGTTGCACACTGCAAATTGCTGCATTAATTTTGACTTGAGATCAAGTTGGACTTTATGTAACGAGTTGTTTGATACCTTGGATTACCCACTTTGGTTGCTCCGTTTCAGCTTTAGCACAGCTGAGGGGTCAGCGTTTAACTCTGTACCTGCCAATGGGGCTACCAAGCCTTTCCACAGTAAAAACGACAGTTTTGTGTTCGTACTATCAAAACATGTGGAATACATGTTCTGCCCATGAGATATGTGGCACCCTGCCTTAGGACTCGATAAGCCTGCCGTAGGGGTGACTTACAAAAATACCATTGGGAAGTCTGGCTTTGCCATTACTTTAAATGGCAAATAAGGGCATGCAGTTTAAAGTGCTCTTCCAGCCTGCAAGTGGCGGGCTGGAGAGCTCTTTTAACTTGTATCTCAACCAGGGTGGCACAACCAGTACTGTAATCCCTGCAGTTACCCTCTAATTTATATGCCCTGTGTATCATTTACGAGGGACTTACAAGTAAGTTAGCTTAGCTTGTTGGGTATGAGCAAATTTGATGGCCCTGTTTAAGGGTAAGGGCACAGGCACTGAGGTTTGGTTAGCAGGCCTCAGTGCACTCACTCAGTTGAAAAACCAGCAGAATCAGTCCAAAAATTTGGGGGTGATCATACAAAAAGACACAATTCCCCTACAGTTTGTATTTGTAATCTTAATCATCTGTACCGTCATTTACTTCACTAGCTATTCACTTACCACCCTGTGCAATTAGTATTAGGATCTTTAGACCTGACATGTTTGTTGCAGTATTCCTCCAAGCTTTTTGCCTTCACTTCTCCTGTTTTGCTGATTTTTTTTTTGTTAGCTTTAGGACTGCACTTTACTACTTCGGACCAGTGCTAAAGTGCTCTCTCCTTCAAAATTGGTCAAATTGGTCTACACCTAATTGGCACATGCAATATACTAGTAAAGCCCTAGTAAATGGTACTACATGTACCCAGGACATGTATGATTAAATGCTACTATTGGGCCTGCAACACTCATTGTGCCTCCCACTAAAGTAGCCCTTTAAAATAATGTCTTAGTCCTGCCACTGTAGCCTGCAGTGCAGTTTTAAATTGTTATTTCGACCTAGCAAAATAAACTTTTTGCCAGGGCTAAACCTTCCTTTTTGTTACCTATAAGTCACTCCTAAGGTAGGCCTTAAATGCTCATTGGGCAGGACACAATGTGTTTAGCAAGTAGGACCTGTGTACTTATATTTTATATGTCCTGACAGAGAAAAACTCCTAAAGCACTATCTCTCCCATTGACCAACACTGAGTTACTTTACTACGTTTAATAAGTGATAACTTTAGATTGGGAGCAGGTAGAAATATACTATTTGCACTCAAATTAATTTTAATTTAAAATCCTGTTTAATGGTGAAGTCGGATTTTGAGTCACAATTCTAAAAATGCCACTTTTAGAAAGTTAAGCAAGTGTATGAATGGTGAATGCACTCCTTCCCATAATCTTTTTTATTTTAGCTGAAACTGCCAGGTAAATGCGTGCAAGCAGCGCTGTGAGTCGTCCCACCACAGCATATCTAAGATACTGAAAAAGGGTACCACAATTGGCGCGCCCAGCTGCTGCACTGCTACAATGAAGTGATTCAAGTAAACCAAGTCTTCAATATAATCCAAGTAATCCATAGTGAACCAATCGATGTGTCATTCAAAATTATCCAAATCTTAATATATATATATATATATATATATATATATATATAGAATCAATCCGGAGACAGCTAGATTGAGCTGAATACTTTATTCACGCATTTTCAAATGCCTTCTGTTGCCCATCCAGGCTTTTACATAAGCACGTGCTATCAATCATATTTCACACAGGACTCTGATTGTAACCCAATGCATTTCGAACCTATCTGGTTCTTCGTCAGGGGTCGCTGTAAAAGATTGAAAAAAATAAGCTTAACCAACCACTCTAGAGCGCAACCTACTCAACATCTAAAGAAACTAATGTCATCCCTTAAACTATCAAGAGATCGCCTCCCTAACCCACCTTCATAAATAGCCGGACAGATAAGCAGTGTAAACAAAAAATCATTTCTCAAGTGCTAAACCTGTTGTGTGTCTGCAGAAACTAATAATCCCTCTGCAGTTACCCAAATACCAAAACCCCTCGTGAATGCACAAAGAAACAAAATGAAATGAAACCCTTTCACATCACAGAAACAAAGCAGAACTCATTTACCTCGTAGAAGCCGAGATCAGCGTTATGACCTCTTCGTACCTCCCTTCATTTTCAAAAGATCATCACACAGCTCCCTCCCTCCCGAGTTACTCTTAAAACGCTCGTGCAGGTGTGCTCAATGAGACCACATGACTCACAAACTCAAATCAAATGCTTACACTTTGTGAAAGAACAATCCCAACTACAAATCCCATAATGCATTCCCCCCAAACACAATAAACCCAAAACGAATTCACCCTGTAACATGAAGAACTTGATGTATAAAACTCAAGACATTAAAATAAAACGTGAAAGAAACAGAAAACAAAATAACATGATTAATGAGACATTACAATGCCTGTAATAGAATAAAAACCAATATTAGGTCTATGAAAATCCATAAAATATTAAATCCATGAAATATTGTACGCCCGTCGAATAATAGATCCACCATCCTTCAAATCAAAATGATGTACTGTTCATGAAGTCCATACGACATTGTGTGGATGTTCCACTGTCTCCAAAGTGATGCTCGAAATTGTTCCAATGCAACTTTTCTTCCATCCATGAAACCAATGGGGTGCAAACACGCGTGGGACGAATAATAAATTGATAAGCAAGTGTATGAATGGTGAATGCACTTCTTCCCATAATCTTTTTTTTATTTTAGCTGAAACTGCCAGGTAAATGCGTGCAAGCAGCGCTGTGAGTCGTCCCACCACAGCATATCTAAGATACTGAAAAAGGGTACCACAATTGGCGCGCCCAGCTGCTGCACTGCTACAATGAAGTGATTCAAGTAAACCAAGTCTTCAATATAATCCATAGTGAACCACGCATTTACCTGGCAGTTTCAGCTAAAATAAAAAAAAGATTATGGGAAGGAGTGCATTCACCATTCATACACTTGCTTATCAATTTATTATTCGTCCCACGCGTGTTTGCACCCCATTGGTTTCATGGATGGAAGAAAAGTTGCATTGGAACAATTTCGAGCATCACTTTGGAGACAGTGGAACATCCACACAATGTCGTATGGACTTCATGAACAGTACATCATTTTGATTTGAAGGATGGTGGATCTATTATTCGACGGGCGTACAATATTTCATGGATTTAATATTTTATGGATTTTCATAGACCTAATATTGGTTTTTATTCTATTACAGGCATTGTAATGTCTCATTAATCATGTTATTTTGTTTTCTGTTTCTTTCACGTTTTATTTTAATGTCTTGAGTTTTATACATCAAGTTCTTCATGTTACAGGGTGAATTCGTTTTGGGTTTATTGTGTTTGGGGGGAATGCATTATGGGATTTGTAGTTGGGATTGTTCTTTCACAAAGTGTAAGCATTTGATTTGAGTTTGTGAGTCATGTGGTCTCATTGAGCACACCTGCACGAGCGTTTTAAGAGTAACTCGGGAGGGAGGGAGCTGTGTAATGATCTTTTGAAAATGAAGGGAGGTACGAAGAGGTCATAACGCTGATCTCGGCTTCTACGAGGTAAATGGGTTCTGCTTTGTTTCTGTGATGTGAAAGGGTTTCATTTCATCTTGTTTCTTTGTGCATTCACGAGGGGTTTTGGTATTTGGGTAACTGCAGAGGGATTATTAGTTTCTGCAGACACACAACAGGTTTAGCACTTGAGAAATGATTTTTTGTTTACACTGCTTATCTGTCCGGCTATTTATGAGGGTGGGTTAGGGAGGCGATCTCTTGATAGTTTAAGGGATGACATTAGTTTCTTTAGATGTTGAGTAGGTTGCGCTCTAGAGTGGTTGGTTAAGCTTATTTTTTTCAATCTTTTACAGCGACCCCTGACGAAGAACCAGATAGGTTCGAAATGCATTGGGTTACAATCAGAGTCCTGTGTGAAATATGATTGATAGCACGTGCTTATGTAAAAGCCTGGATGGGCAACAGAAGGCATTTGAAAATGCGTGAATAAAGTATTCAGCTCAATCTAGCTGTCTCCGGATTGATTATATATATATATATATATATATATATATATATATATATATATATTAAGATTTGGATAATTTTGAATGACACATCGATTGGTTCACTATGGATTACTTGGATTATATTGAAGACTTGGTTTACTTGAATCACTTCATTGTAGCAGTGCAGCAGCTGGGCGCGCCAATTGTGGTACCCTTTTTCAGTAACTTTTAGAAAGTTGTCATTTTGTTGTCCTAACCATTTGTGCTTTCAGCCAATGTCCTGGTTCACATGAATGTGAATGGCTCTGCTGTTGGAGTTTTTGTATTGCTTCCAGACAGTAGCACAAAGAGGACTTAGGTGAGGACAGGATGGGCTTCCTGGCAGGATGACAGGGAGGACAATGGAACCTGACACGAGGCCTGCACTGTCTTTTGTCACCCCAGAAAGTTTAGAGCCTTGACAGGGGAAGGGGAAGAACTTTCCAAAGCCAGATGTGGGCATAGTATTGGGCATTCTACGCACACAATGCTGGCCCAGGTGTAATTATTGGAACTCCAGAGCCACTCTCGGGAACACTCCTGGATCTGTGGACATTACAAAAGGACTGCGCTGCTGCTTGAGTACTGCCTTGCTGTCTGAGTAGGAAGATTGAACCTGCTTATCTTCATCTCAGGGAAACATAAGTGACTTCAAGGGTCAGTTGGCTGACCTGTGTGAGATACAGGGACACACCAAGCTTGAGAGGCCTTCCTGCAACTGCCCAGCTGACCTGCTGCACCGGACTCGCCTCTGCTATGCTGCTGGCCTCTGCTGGAGTGAGTTATTGATCCCCGAGAGGTGCCTCCCAAGGTCATTGACCCTTGATTAGCATCAGAGTATACTCCTCCCTGCTTAACTGTAGGCTCCATCAATTCTGATGCAGTGCAAAGCAACTTGACGCAGAAACTTGCATCGTAGCCCCTCACAGCTCCTGATCGGCAGCCACATCAGAAATGACGCAACGCAAATCGCCGCAGGAGCTGGCATCACTGGCACCTTGCGGCCTCATTGGAACCAACGCAGTGAGAGGCAACTGGATGCAGGACTTTGCATTGCAGCACTGTGCAGCTCCTGATCAGAACTGATGCCGAGCCTCGCATAAAGGACATAAGGTACAACTCTCAGCTAGACTAACCTGGTCCCTGTATCCGGCCTGCGCTCCATTGCAGGCTTCAACTTGTCCCGGTCCGGTGCAACCAGATAATCGCAAGTGATGGTCTGTGCATTTGGCGCTATTTTTAATAACAACTTTAAAAGTTAATATTTCTGATTCTACTGATTGGATTTTTGTTGTTCTGGTATCATTTTATTTATTAAAATATAATCTACTTTAAATTGTTTGGGATTTTTCTTGTTTTGCGCTTTTACTTTATTACCACTTGTATGCTGCATAAATACTTAACACATTGCCTCTACTGACTGCTTTGTGTCAAGCTGCCAGAGGATTAGGCACAGGGTAATTCAGTGACTTTTTTTGGTTCACCTTGACAAGAATTGTGGTTATTGCCTGAGTGGGACTTTCACTCCCCTCAACCAATAACCACACGTTTTACAGGATCCTACTTTGGGATTTCTCTTGTGTTGTGTTATTACTTTATTACCATTTGTGTGCTGCATAAATACTTTACAAACTGCCTCTACTGACTGCTTTGTGTCAAGCTACAATAGGGTAAGCACAGGGTAATTCAGTGACTTTTTGTGGTACACCCTGATAAGGATTGTAGTTTTTTCCTCAGTAGAACTTTCCCTCCCCTCAACCAATAACCACATTTTTTACAGGATCCTACTCTGAGAGACAAAAGCTGAGGGTTATGTGTCACTGCAGGACACACTAGCCATCTAGAGCAGTCTAGCTGCTTTCAAGTAGCAAGTAAAGTCTCCTACTCAGATTCCATGTAGTTGTTTACCTCTATAAAGTTAAGAATTTAAAAGGTGGGCACGGAAAGTCTGGTTGTTAAAACTACTTGTGAGTTCACATTGGTTATGCATTTGCTGAAGATGAGCATGATATTCCCTTCCAAGCAAACTTACTGAGTGTATTCTCTCCTTGACACGTGGGGGAGTGTAGGAACACAGTTTGGCAGAGTAGTAGGTGTCCAACAGTTTATTTTCTTTCCTTAGAGATTTCTTGGTTGAATGTGTCTTATATTGAAGTGTGGCTGACTGTGGAGTAGCTCTTCAGTCTTACCCTATCAATACTAACCAACATGAGAGATAGTATGTCTCCTAGCTCCTGCCCTCAAAGTCAATTCATAGAGTGGAGTTGTGTATAGATAATACATTCTCCAATAGCAGGTGGTACTGTGTAAGCATGAATGAATATCAGTGCTTTCTCCTCTGCCATTTGCTCTCGTTCAATAAAAGGAGAGACTAGTTAACTCATGAATAATTCTTACATTTTTTTCTATTTGTAGATTTGCTGACGATTCTTCTTCTACCTTGATCTCTACCAAGCCAGTGAGCAGCTTGTACCACAACTGGCCGAAGTCTCCACAGCCTGTGCCAAAGCACCCCAAAAGTGTTGATTTTGACATCCGCCCTGCTCTGAGACGAGCACCCAGTCCATCGATTCTGTCCACAGAGCACAAGATCAACCCCACACCTCGCCCTTCGTCCTTGCCCATTTTGCCAACTGCCCCAACCTACACTGGAATCTACGAACTTCGAGGGTCTCCCACATCGGGAGGTGATTCTTTCCCCAACTTCTCTTCTGGGAGTAGGTCCCTCTCCCCTACACACTTCATGCCTCCTCCATCGGACAAATCTTTTGCTGCTAAGCCTCTGCACTTCTGGACAAAGTTTGATGTGGCTGATTGGCTGGAATACCTGAACTTGGGAGAGCACCGGGAACACTTTCTGGACAATGAAATAGATGGCAGTCACCTACCTTCTCTCACCAAGGAGGACTACATTGACTTGGGAGTCACCAGAGTTGGCCATCGAATGAACATCGACCGAGCTCTTAAATTCTTCTTAGAGAGGTGATTGCGAAAGTCTGTTCACAATTCATTCCCCACTCACCCAAAGTCCTTTCCCTAGCTGATTTTTAACACATCTTACAGGAGGAGTCATTTTTGAATGTACAACACATTTAAAAAAAGAGCACTCGATATTTTAATAGAAATGCACAGGTTTTACATAAAGATCGACACACCAGCTTCTGAATAGGCTAGGGGTTCAAAGGAATTCAAATTCAGTGCAAGGTATGGGAGAAGAGAATGGGGTGGAGTTTCCCTGGCACGTAGATTTTAGAACTGGCACAACATGGCTTCACTCTTTAATTACTCCTCTACCCCACAATTCTAGATTGACCTCAGATAAGAAGGAATGCAATCAATGCCACCCTTGGCTTCTTTAGGCTAACCCAGTCAGTATACAGGTAATCTCATGTTAGGCCTGCTTCTTTGTAGCTGATGCATCAAAATGCAAACAATTTCCTACTGGCTCTGCATTTCCAGGGCCACCCATCAAAGTATAGGTACTTGCATTCTAGACCTCTATGTTTACATAGTTTTATCTTTTAAAATACAAATGGTTTGGACGCTTCAACGTACAGACTCACACTAGGCATCTTGGTTGGGTCAGGTAGATTATCGTACTGTATTTGAGTGAGTATCATTAGAATAACTCCAAAACTTCCAGGCTTGGGCATACTGTCTCAGTTTAACATTGCCTCCTCGTTGCAGATTGACCAGACTAATGCAAGATGATCTTTAGTTTTGTGTTGAACAATATAGTCAAAGCTAATTTTTTTAATCTGACCAAAGTACTGAAATTCTGATGCATAGGATAGCTGGCTAATTTGCTTATTTTGTGAAATGCATTGACTTCTAGTTCTGGAGTAAGGATAATGTCTAAACAGCCACTTACCACAAACAGGTCATGTTGGGTTATGGATACATATGTTTTTATGAGAAGCTGTGCAAAGCAAACAAAGTAGTGCCTGATCCAGCCAGAAGTAGAGCAAATAGAGACAGATGACAGTCAAGCAGATTAATTACCTGAAAATTACTATATTACTAGGGGAACATATCAGCCATGATACTTTATTTACCAGGAGCTTGCCAGACACAGAGGAATGAGCAGTTCTGAAGAGTAGAGGATGTAGCTTTGCAACCGCTGTCAGTCTTCTGGTTTCCCACATTTAAAGCTTGGCAAATATAGTTTTTCTTCAGCATTACAGTGAAATTAGGAATAGTGTTGTGCTAAATTTTTATTACGCTAACGTAGTCTTGCAGTGCTCCCAATCATTGGCCAACCCACAGAGTTTCACAGTTTTCCCATGTTTATGGACTTGTGAACTTTTCTCTCATGAGTGTTAAATGTTGCCAATTACTTCTAAGCATTTTGTATGTGAGTGGGTACCTTGTTTACCTTTTACTTGCGAATACTTTGAAACCAAGTTGCGCCAGTAACTCACAAACATTATGTATGCGAGTGCATACCTTGCATAGCTTTTGCTCGTGAATACTCAAACTATGTTGTGCCAATAATTTGCAAGCATTTTTTAAACATGAATGCATACTTTGCTTATCTTTTCCTCATGAAAGACTCAACTCAAACTAGATTCAACTATAAAGTGCTTGTCTAAGTCCTGATTTCTATGCGAAAGCTTTACAAACAGGACCTCTTGACATTTACATTTTTTTGTAGTTTATGTGAGAATTACTCAAAGATTGCAAGAAAAACAACTAGCATTAGCCTATGTAAGAGCCTGGATATCTGTGACCGGTGTTCACTGTGCTGGCATTGACTAAAGTCAAATCCAGCTTTCTCAGAATGATAGATGTAAGCAAGAATACAGTGGTTTTAGTGTAGAAAGCGTATAGATGGGTTTAACTAACATGTCTGCCACATGGAGATCTGTCCAGGTCTTAGAGATTGAGATAGGAGTTTTAAATCTTCTCCCACGTATAGTGCCAAATACATAAGTAAGGCTTGCATAGCCCTTTTGGAAGAACAATAAGCAAATCAATGCCAAAGGAATCATATATGTTAGGTGAGCTCAATGTTTTTCAGTGGCAGCTCCTCTAAACGAGTGAGGGCTGGACAGAGCAGAACTAATGGCAACACACCACTTGGCACACACTCATCTCCACTGCCACATTACCCTTTTTAGCATTCACCCCACAAGCTATTTTAAGCTCATTCACTAGTAAACTATAATCCATTGAAATATATTAGCTGGTGTTGGGAGCAAAAAAGATGGGTACCTTTACAAAGTGGTCATACTCCTTATCGCAAGTGGACAGTCTCTTGTGGTGGTGGGTTTGGATCGGGTGCCAGTTCTTCAGGCCATATTGCATAAATTATGGATTTTCAGAGGCACGAACACAAAGGCACATTATAGACCGTTTCCGAAGTTCACAGAATGGTGTCACTTGTAGCACACAAGAAAAAATGGGATAGATTTGCAGCTACTGGAGCACACCGATTTGGAAGCTGATAACGTCAGGCATACAGGGTGACCACTCTCTTGAGGGTTTACCGAAAGCTAAGAAAATTGAAACTAAATGACAGCATCTTTTCCAAAAGTCTAGCAAGTGCGCCAAAGCCTTTCAGCCAGATAATAGTTTCACACTGCTACAGGAGGCAGCATGTATCAAGAGTATTACTCAGTGCAGGTGCAGCCATTTTCTTTAAACCATCATAGACCACTTCATGTGCGGGATAATGCTGGCATCTCATGGCATCAGTACAGGGGTAATCTAAGGAAACAATATAGACAGGTTTCAGATGTGGGAAACCGGTACTGTCAGCATTAGTATACAAACGTAAATGCCCTCTAGCTTCACTTGAAGATTCAGTGTAGGCATGCAGACTCCCTTTGGAGCTGTAGCTGCATGTCTACCTGACAATAATTAGAAAATGCTATTTCCTTCTATAGCAAGGCAATGTTATGATAAAACGGCTCCATATAGAATACATTTTTATCAGCAACCAATAATCATTGTGAAAGTTTCTAAATAATGCAGAACATTCTACTGCCTGATGCTATAAATGATGTGGAGATAGATTTAAAGAAAGACTTAGGGGCATATTATCAACGGCCAGCGCTAATTAGCGCTGGCCGTTCTCAGCGTGAGAATTGTTATCGCCGGCTACCGCAGATAATTATCGCCATGCTAGCGCTGTATTAACAACGCATAGCGCAATGGCGATAATTATTCCTGCGATAGCTTGTTTTCCATGGAACATCGCTGGTTTTCCAGCGATGTTCCATGGAAAACGGCGATAACCTTGCTGATACGACCCTGTGGTCGTATCAGCATAATCCACCTCCAATATAAAGTATAGGTAAGTCAGCATTTTTGCAGACGTTAGTTTTTGGCGAAAACCGCGGTTTTCGCCAAAACTAACGTCTGCAAAAATGCCTGGCCTCCTTGTAAATATCGCGATGTGCACATCAGCGATATTTACAAGGTTGTTCTGCCCAGTGACGCCCACTTTGCATCTCATTAGAGATGCAGAGGGAGGCGTCGGGTAAAAGGGTGCTAACATGCGCTAATGCATGTTATCACCCTCTTGTTAATAGGGCGAACACATTATCTCCGCTTTTTTGGCTTTTAAAGCCAAAAAAGCGGAGATAAGGCCCTTGATAATATGCCCCTTATTTATCCAAAATCATAATGGATATTCATTTTCCCTTCTTCAGACTCCTGCAGTTTTAATGGCGATTATAATGGTGAAAGAAGACCTAATTGAGGTTCCCATCTATTTGCCATTTCGATTGTGGGACATTTTGTAACCCGTCTCCCTGAAATTGCTACTCTCTTTCAAAACCGCATTCAGGGGTGAAGATTCACTTTCAGCCTTGGTGGTTTGAGATCCTTGCACCTACAGAGCGGAAGTTGATTAACATCCACTTCGCATTTTTCCAGAGATGCTCAAAAACACCATAATGACACCACTTCTAAAGCAGCCTTCCCAGGACACAGAAAACCTGGGCAATTATTTCCCATTTGCCAGATTACTCTGACTAGAACAAATCCTGGAGAATTCAGCTTTTATCAAAGAACATGATATTCTGGATCTCTTCCAAATGATTTGGACCCAGACACACTAGAGCAACAGTACTCGTGGAGGTGTGGGACAATCAGCTTAGTACATCCTATGAGGTTTTGTTAGTGATCAAACACTTGCCATCCTTTGATACTGCCTCCCTGCTGTTACTTCTTGAATCTCTGAGAAATGTTGCTTGGTCACTAAGCAGACCTTTTGTTGGTTTGCCTAATTTCTCTGTTACAGAGGTCGGTTTGTTAAGTTGGGAGGTTTTATTTCATCACAGGTAATAACTTGTGAAGTCTGCTATGGCTCGATCCTTTCTCCCTTACTTCTTGGCATTTACATTAGGCCAGTGGGTCAATTAATGTCACTCTGACGCTAATGCCGGGCAAGTCTACTTGTAGATGACAGGGCGATTAAAGATCTTTGAGTAAGATAAAGTCTATCTGAAATTGCTGATTGGATCAGTCATACTGCTTTAAAACCAGTGCATCAAAACTGTGTCCTTAGGGTTATAAGCTATATTCACATTGCTGATAAGTTGCCCTCCTTTCCCTTCAATGTCCTTGTGAAATTGATGAAGATAGTAAAAAAAACTAGGGGGCATATTTACAAGCCACTTTTGCGCCGCCGTTGCGTCACGCATGTGACGCAGCGGCGATGCAAACCATGCGCTGCGTTGCGCTATATTTACAACGTGACACATCTAGGGAGATGCGTCACGTAGTAAACCCCTGCGCCACATGAAACCTGCGTCAGGTTTCATGTGGGCGTACCGGCGCAGGGGGGCGTTCCGGCGCAGGAACGCCTCGGAAAAGTGACGTAGTGAAATCTACAAGATTTCACGCAGTCACTTTTCCGGCAGCTGGTGCGTCAAATCCTTACGCCTGCTTCAAGCAGGCGTAAGGATTGACGCACCATGTTAGGGATAGGAAGGTTGGAACAGTGCTGGAGTTGCGTCGCGCTTGCGACACAACTTCAGCACTGCGCCAACCTTCCGCCGGCAGATGCGTCACGCATCTGCTTATCCTTGCGCCACGATGCGCCGCATTCTAAATGCGGCGCATCGGACGTGGCGCAAGGGTAAACTTGCGTGACGCATTTTCCCTGGCGCATCCCTGCTGATATGCAGGGATGCGTCAGGGAACGTAAATATGCCCCTTGGTTTCATATTTGAATCCTATTTGAGTCTCAGTGCCCAAATTGGCAAAGCATTGAAGAGTGGCTGGTTTAAGCTGCAGCAGCTTCACCCTATACTTTTCTTTGCCCCTCTTGTGCCCTACAAAGTATTTGTGGGAACTTTAATTCATTTGAAATTAGACTGTAACTAATGTTCCTTATGATGAACTTTCAAAACGCTGTAGTATGCCTGGTTTTTGAGTCTGCAGAATCAATCCTGTCTCCCACCTTAAAAGTAAATCCATAGGCATCAGGTGAAATCTAGGATTGACTTCAAAATTTTGATGTTGATTTATAAATCAAAATCTCCATGGTAACCATGGCTCCATGGTAACTCAGACAAAAAATCAGTAAATTGTCCTCTGTCCAGATTCTTGCATCTGTCAGTGTCAAGCTTCCAACAGTCCCTTAAACAAAACGTAATTCATAGGTGGACTTGAGAACCTCTATGCTTGGTCCAGCACTGTTGAATGTACTCACTCTTCACATTCGAAACACATACTTGTTCTCCTTCCATAAAGCTCTAAAAGCCTCTCTATTCTGGTGAATTCTTTACTTTTGTCGTCTTTGCCCTAACATGTGTTGTGCTTCTTCAGTTGCTACATATGTTTAGGTTCATTGGGTGCAATTAACAAATATATTAAAATAAAAAAAATTCGGCCATGCAGATGTTAAATTACCAAGAAGCATTGCCTCCATATTTCCATCCTACCATATTTTGTCTTCATGAGGTTTTACTCATTGAAGAGAACAACTTCTCTGATGCTTCATTCCCCGTGAAGCAGATAGAGGAAGAGACCAACCTTGTTAACACATTCCACTGAAGTATTAGAGAACAGGACAGCAACATCTTCTTTATTCCCATGAGGCATCGTTGTAAAGAGATTGGGACTAGACCTGAGATCTCATTCCACTAGTATATACCATTGCAGAGGACACTGGGAGCACTGCCTCATCCCTTAATAGCATCAGCACATAGAAGGGGCCAACCTAGTTGCTTTACTTCTTATAAGTATACAGAGAATACCTGCTCTTCTAAGGCATATTAGAAGACAAGTGGAGAGCCACAGACCTCCCTTTTTAGCATTAACAGCCATGATGATTTACTTCTAATTAACATGAGCAGACACATGACTGAGGTTCTTCTTCTGAATCATTCACAAGACTATTAGCTGACATTGTAGGATATCAGCCTTCAGAGTTCTTTACAGTGGGGCAGGAGCATACCAGCAGATTGAGAAACATTCATGTTATCGTTAGATTGCAGTGGTGGTCTGTCAGCGCCTGGTGATAGGCCAGTCTGCATCCTTTGGTCAAACCCTCTCTGCTGGATGATGGGCCATGAGAATTCCTTGCCTGAAGAAAGGGACAGTTATAGGTATGTGAAGTAGAGGTCGAGATTAATGTAGAGATGGTTGAAAAGAAGGTTGATCCTTCTATGCTGTTCTTTTCCTATAGCATATACATACGCAGTCATAAGTGAGCCTCCTTGAAGGTTCAAGTCTCCTTCCTTTGACCCATAACATCTTGTTGTCATGTTGCATCTGTCTGGCTGAAGTGTTACGGTTGAATGAGCAAGAGTTGTAGGTTGCACATGAACTGAGTGTTCCTTGGGGAGAAGCCTTCTAGAGGCATAGGGCATTACATGTGTATGTCAGTCACCCCATCTCCTCCCACCCATCTCATTGTGATATCAGCTGCCAAAGACAGGAGATTAATGAAACTGTGCAGACACTCCCCAGAGGAGTACAAGAGGGGAGCACTGTGGGAGTGAACAACAGACTCAGTGGAGCATAACGCGGAAGACGTGCCTGGGAAAACAAAGGTGCCAAAATGCACTTGACTAAATGCAATATGCATCTTCAAGGACTCTGTTCCGCATCCCACCTCAATGCAACATGCGTTTTCAAGTACTTTGTTCTACATCCAAACACAACGCAACATGTTTTGAAGATGACATTGCTTCGCACACTCCCAACTCAACTATCTTTTTTTAGAAGGACATGTTTCCCTATCCCATGTGAATGCCATTTTCTTCTCAGAGGACATGATTGTGAACAGCGGACAGACCTGTGTGGGTATTTCACACAATGTGTTACTTCCTGCACATGGTTATCGGTTGGGCGATTGATTCATACATGGATTGAAAATATTTTCATATTTAGAGAGAAATATGTTTTAGCCACTGTTTCATAAATCCCAATCATGGAACTGCAGAAATACTAATTATCTGTAGGTTAGGTGTTAAATTAACCCAGCATGGCAGTCTACTTGAAAAGTGGCCTCTCAAAAACCTGAAAAGCATCAGCGGGTAAAGAGAAGGGGTATCCTGTGTTGCGCTTCTGCAGCCAGCCTATGGACACTGTCTCTGTGAGACCAGGCTGCAGGTCGAGGCACTCACGCTGATGTCTGGCCATGCTCTTTGCTCACATTCACCCCAACACCCTAAGACACATTGACTCACCTCCAACCCCCCATTCTGGTACTCTTCTTTTGTACCTGGGAATTCATTCCTGATAGGGGCAAGGCAGGAAAGGCAACAAACTCCTGTTGACTCTCGGTCTCATGATGTCAGGGATAAGAACCGTAGAGTTCAAGAGGAGCCTTGTAATGTTTCATTATTGTTTTATCTTGCCCCTAAATCCCTCTCCCTTTACCAATTCGCACACCTGTGACACACGGTGTATATAAGGGCTCACCACATCACTGCTCACTTGTTCCCACCTCCCCTTTCTGGGAGCGGGAGGGGCGGTTATGTTTGACAAAAAAATGTATACAAAAACCCAGAGGAATGTCTTCCAAATGTCTGAGAGCATAGAACTAGTTTCTTAAAGGAGGCCTGATCTAAAGTGCATTTTTAGGTTCTCATCTCCCTCACTCCAGTTACCAGTGCAGGGGACACAGGTGAGGGCGTTATTTGCTTGCTGACAGAGGGGAGCAGGTGCTGTCCTATGCACCAAGTTTTTGAACCAGGAGGAACGATGTGATCTTAATAAAAGATACATAACTGCATCTCCTGAATGTGTGAACTAAACTGCTAGACCAGAAGGGAGGAATGTTCATTGTGCTGCTCCCTGTGAACCCTTTGGGTACGTGGGGGAGATTAAGATGGGTAATTTGGAGATGTGCTCTACTCTAATTGATCCTTGTGAACTGGAACCTGTCTTGGTCAACTCCTAGGGGAACCACAAGAAAGTGTATGGTGATAGTCACTTGCCTTCATACAAGCCAGTCTTTCTTCACATCCAAGGAGTTGGCTTACAACACTGTTAAGGAGATTGGCTGTGAATATTGGTTTATTATTCAGATGCTAACTGCTTGACAACCAGTCCTTCTTGTGGTTATTGTTACTGCTAAAATCAACACCACATCACTCACAACACAATTTGTGGATATTGTGAGGCCAAACTCGATGTAAGACCCTAGTGATATTTAACCCAGTGGTATGTACACGTGTTGTGGAAAATCCAGAGGTGAAATGCTGCCCTTCCAAGGTTGTTGATAAGGCCCATTCTTTACTGGTACTTCCTTGTGGAGGCATTCCTTAGGGCAAGGCACAGCAGTGCTGTTACATACTGCCTCTGGCTGGTCCCTGCGAAAGGATAAATAAGACTGAGCAGGTTTCAAAACTTAAAACCCAGTTCATGTTCAGTTCATTCTGGTAGAATCATTGGTTACAGAAGCACTTTCCCTCCCATGTTCAGGTCATACTGTCCTCCAGCTCTCATCTTGGTTCTTTTGTTACATAAATTAGTTATCAGAAAGAAGCTTACCTGTGAGTATCCAGCTACTGAGAGTGATAAGAGAGGAGATGAGAACCGCAAGAATGTGGGTGTCAGGCCTGGATGTAAGGTAGTTTCTGTTTTAGGGAAATGTTTACTTGTGGATCCTGTTTTATTGGGGAGTGTTCCTGCTCCCCCTCCACCTCTTTACTTTTGCGAATATAGAATGAACGGACTATCCGGCTTCAAAGCTGCTGGTACCATTTGCAAATGGCGAGTGAAGGTTTAGCCATGATTGCGTTTTAACTTTTGCACTGATATTTTCCCCCTGGTTTGGAAAAATTGCAAACTGGGGTAGGGGAATGGGACCGTTGTAGGGTTGGGGAGAAATGGGAGGGATTTATTTGAAAGCTGGTGCAAGGGGTGGGAATCTGCTGTGGAAAGCATTTCTGTATTTGTGCGCTCCAAATCTCACAACTTTCAAAGGTCACTTTATCAAGTATCTTTTGATCCCTGGTAACAGCGCTCATGTTTTTTCTCTAAAAGATGCAGAGACTGGAGAAGGGTGGGGGTTGGTAGAAGTATGCTGGTAGGGACCACATAGAGAACTGGTTCTTATTCTATACTTTATATAAAGCGCTGTAACTGGGTAGACTGAATTGTGCAGACTTTTGAGGATGTGTCTCCACCTCACCACTCCCTGGTAAAAGCACCCTAGAACAGTTCATGACAGAGAGGATGTCTGCTGAGTTGCAAATTGACTGCTGATCTGTGTCCTAAGGAGGTGACAGTGTTTTTCCTTAAAGGTCCCTGGCTTATCTCTGATTTTTTCCAAAGCCATGCCATTATAGAAGGGCATTGCTGAGTCGACAAGAGATTGGATACTGAATCCTATGGTTTAATGCAGAGCAGGAGGAACTAAACTATACCCTTTTAGTTTTATCAGCTATGTGAACAAGAGGTATTAGAGGCAAGTTGATTCCAACCGAAAATTGCTTATCCTCTTATAAATCCTTATTGATTCTGAGAATGATACAAACTCAGAGTTAGTTAAGGTGAAGATGCAGTGGAGTTTCTGAGGGAAAGGTCATCATGATTTGGCAAAATTAGAGCTTTTTCTGGGGAGTGACACATAGTAAACCTATCTGAAAAGTCTGCTGGTTCCATGCCGACTCATCACTGTTAAAAAAAAATGTGTCCTGGTTTGAATGTTATGTATGTAACAGCTGCTGTTGCTTGTATGTCTCTACAAGAAATGCCATATCTGGGGGCATACTTAGCCATAGACACTCTGACTCTGTTTGTGAAGGAAACTGCAACTATGTAGATAAGTAACAGTTCTCACCGCCCATCTTCCCGATCCTCTCAAGAGCATATACTGTGTACTTGTGGACTGTGCACTCTGTTAATCAGTGGGAAGGGGATATCCCATACCACATGTACCTAGGGGCACGTGTATGCTTACAGTAAGGGGATAGGATGACACAGGGTCATAGTGTCTTTTTGGCATGCATTCTCCCTCTGGATCCTGGGTAGCAGAGGTGTGACTATCGAGATCCATCACCTGTACTGCTGGAGAGCAATATTTAATGAACCTCTCACCCCATCTTTAAATGCAGTATAACCCATGTGATCTAACTCCTGGTAAATTGGGTTACATTGGGACACAGAAATTAGGAGTGCAATATTGTGGAGCCTTTTTGTAGGTCATTTCCTGGGTGAATAGTCAGTTGAGAGCTCGAGATCTCTTTGGGCTATTCTACTCTTGCTGATGGGTAGAGGCCAGAGTTGTGTTGCATCCAAGCTCAGTACTGAGAATGTACATAGTTGGTAATTTCAAGCCATGCTGAGGGCTCAAGTGATTCACTCGTTATTCACATCTCAATTAAACAGGAAGTACTGTTTGCCAAAATCTCAGCACTTAGTGAAAAGTGCCAAAATCTTACATGTGAAAATTATTGCATTATCTTTCTCAATATATAAATATATATATAGATATATATATATAAAGAAAAAAGTGTCTGTGTTTGTGTGGAAATTTTTATTATTTTGTGTAAGCATGAAAACCATACTTCACATGTGTTGCCAAATAGATTTTGCTGTGAGGGATGCCTTATGTATGTATGAATGTGTAGACATTTATACAGTGTAAACTGGAAAACAACTGAGTGCTGTACATGGAGAAGGTTTGTTAAACCGGTAAGATCATGTACATATAATGGGAGGAGGATATTGGATTTTCTTTCCTCCAGATGTGAAGGGAGGCGATTCGATGAAATGTCTTCTCTTGCTTTTTCCTTGCTGTGCTCGCCAAAGCGATATATCCATCATGGACCCTGCCTGCATCAGGCAAATGATAGATGTGTGCTTGCTTACAAATGCCAATAACATATCATAAAGCTATGACCAAAGGAAGGGAAACCAGTCAACATACTTTAGACTTTGGATATCTATATCCAGTTTGCATTGTGTGTTTAGGAAAATGACCTAGAAGACACAATGTTCCAGAATGAGCATGCTTTTACTTCACTAAATGCTACTGCTAAATGAGTTTAAAATGATCAGTTACTGAGGGTACATTGACTTTACAGTGAGAATTCCTGTTTGAAGAGCTTGTCTTAAAGCAGTTCACGATTCTGACATGACTTAGTTAGTTCCCGTTTATAACTAGGTATTATATAGTATTCAGGAGTGTAATCTCAAATAGGAAGTAGAAGAACACTCATGTTCTTGAGCTTTTTACTCAGGTGGGAACAGTGTTCAGTCCAGAGTTCTACCTAAAAATTCTATCCTGATTTTATCTTTGTTTAATTATCCTTAGCGAGTTGTGATTTTAGAAGGAAAACAACATTTAAGTAATAGGTTTCCAGCTAAAAGGGTAGGTTGACAATGATATGATGATATGATATTGTATTTGTAGAGCGCAACTAATGCCCGGAGGCATCTAGGCGCTGCCCAGGCTGAGAAAGTAAAAACCCTGCAAAGGAGAAAATGATAACCACAAAAAGGGATCAGGATCGGAACTAACCTGTTCACGACGGTGCAGTGGTATGGTTATAGGTAAAATGGCGCTCCAAGAATGAGTAACACTTACACTCTATTTAGATTTCTGAGAAATTTATATGGACGGTGCTGAAAGGTGAGAAGAACCACCAGTCTCCCCAAACACGTGGTCGAAACCAACATAAACACAATCCTCAGCACACGTCTTTTAAGTAATATGCAATTATCCAATTTGTTTTAGTCAAGCATAAATGATACAGAGAAATTTTCGAGCTTGGTTTCTTTTCTTTATTCTCTTTGTTCTTGCATCAGCCAACACGTGTTTCGTCGCACAAAGGAATTTTGTCCCGCGACTTTCTCAAGGCTATATATACAAAACAAACACAAGCCCTTTGTAAAATTACACAAAACAGGTGTATTTAATACACCCATCAAACCTCACCCGTGTGCAAAGCGGTATTCTATTCGAATTTCTGCGGCAAGCACAGGGATCTTTACCTAAGAGACCGTGCTCATTCCAAAGCATGATAAATAATAGGTTGTTAAACGTAGGCCATCAGAATCTCGCCCCGTATATTAAGTGGTGATGGAGAAAACCAATAAAAGGTCCTGAATGTCGGTATCTATCTGCGTGCACCCGTGTGTGTGCACTGATCAATACGTGTCACGATTAAAAAGCACGATCACCTCCTGTGTCACACACACTTGAGGACCCAGTGCCAATTACTAGGTGACGGTGAGACGAGCAAAATCAGTGCAATAAGTGTGGTGGCTTTAAAATAAATCCCAAATCACTCCTCACAAGTAAAAGATCAGAAATACCTTACAAGAGTCCAAAATGTTCCTGAAAAAACCCATAACCTATTTTAGTATGCACTATTAAGAGTAGACCGGTTCACTAGATATCCAGTACATTGAAGTATTAAGGCTACCTACTTTATCAGTGGTGATAATTCCATCCCACTGGAAAATTAAAATCTATGTTCCGATGTCCACGTCGCATTTAACCGTGGATCTTCGTCATGAGCCAAACCTAGAGCACTAAAGAGAGATAGGGATGTCTTAAATCTCATATGTGATCACGTATCGGCTAAGTATAAGCAAACTTCCTGTATCTTAGCGCCGTGTACAGCAGTATATAAAAGCACACAGCATAAATCAGCAGTATTCAGCACGCTATTTAAAGCTATCTGTGTTCGCGCTGGGTATTATTAAAAAATTACATTTCAACGCTTATGATATTACGCTATGTAAACCTGTATCTAATAACATATAGCATGTCTCTACAGTAATCACCACGCTATTCCAAAATATCTATCTTCCCACCGGGTATTCCCCAAACGCCTCACTTAAGCTTAAAACTCTTAGTAAACTTAACCAGGTGCTCCAGATTCTTCTAAATCTGCTGTGTCACACATTCAAATCAAAACTTCCACCATTACCTCGTGTCACTATTTAAACGCTAGGCTACTACAATCCAGTGCCTCTGCTTACCGTAAGAAGGACGTGTAGGTCCCCACATCAGCGCCGTGTTCTCGAGTGCGAGAATGCCGGTCTCTATGATCCACCATTTTTAAAACCTTCCAGCTCACACGTGACATAAACAGAGAAAGGGACCAGATCCCCTTCTCAGCTTTGGGAGCCATCTTGTAACGTGCTCCTAATGTGCTAAAAACAGCCGATTGCTATTTATAATCAACACTGGACTGACCATAAGTTGGATATCAAACATATTCTAAAACGCCGATTATATTTCCTAAAATTGCATGAAAGAAAAAACGTCCGCGTCCTTTCGTACTCCTCCCTTCTTGTATATCGTTCCTGCCTCTCAAAACGGGCGCCATCTTTAAGCCATCTATTCCATATACACGTGTTTTCCTATTAGTTCAGTGAACACCCAAGTGTATCAAAATTCTCGTGTGAGTTTGAGATATTGAAGGTCTCCATTCCCATGCATGTTATAATTAGTAAAGTGGTGCATACTAAATTGATAAACAAATACATATTCACTCAAAGAACAGTTATTAACAGAATTGTTGCATAAAGTAAATATTAAAAAGGCAAAAGAAAGGAAAAACCGTGGTTAATGAAAGGTCATACAGTTTCTACATTAATCAACATTGAGTACATCAAGTTGTTCATTTACACAGAAAGTAATGTAACTCTGGATTGATGTTCAGTTTCTATATCAGTTTCTAAATTAATCAACATTATGTACATCAAGTTGTTCATTTACCCAGAAAGTAATGTAACTCTGGATCAATGTTAATTCCTATATCAGTGCACCGTAATCTCATGATCCAGAGTGCTTCCCTCTTCCTCTACTTTTTATTGCACAAATTTGGTCATTTAGTTTATGTTAGTCAATATCTTGTATGTCTTGTTCCCTGGGCCTCTGAAATCTGTCTTGTTGTTTCAGACATACAAGATATTGACTAACATAAACTGTATGACCAAATTTGTGGTTTATGTCATTGAATGCAAATGTAATAAAAAGTATGTAGGGAGCACAATAAGAACATTACGTGAAAGGATTGCAGAACATATGAGGGCAGTGAAACAGAGTGATGAAAGGTATCCCATCTCTGCACACATCATGCATTGCCCCTCACAGAATACCAACAAACAGTTTTCATTTTATGGTATAGAACATACTCAGAGACACCCCAGGGGAGGATCATGAGATTACGGTGCACTGATATAGGAATTAACATTGATCCAGAGTTACATTACTTTCTGGGTAAATGAACAACTTGATGTACATAATGTTGATTAATTTAGAAACTGATATAGAAACTGAACATCAATCCAGAGTTACATTACTTTCTGTGTAAATAAACAACTTGATGTACTCAATGTTGATTAATGTAGAAACTGTATGACCTTTCATTAACCACGGTTTTTCCTTTCTTTTCCCTTCTTAATATTTACTTTATGCAACAATTCTGTTAATAACTGTTCTTTGAGTGAATATGTATTTGTTTATCAATTTAGTATGCACCACTTTACTAATTATAACATGCATGGGAATGGAGACCTCCAATATCTCAAACTCACACGAGAATTTTGATACACTTGGGTGTTCACTGAACTAATAGGAAAACACGTGTATATGGAATAGATGGCTTAAAGATGGCACCCGTTTTGAGAGGCAGGAACGATATACAAGAAGGGAGGAGTACGAAAGGACGCAGACGTTTTTCTTTCATGCAATTTTAGGAAATATAATCGGCGTTTTAGAATATGTTTGATATCCAACTTATGGTCAGTCCAGTGTTGATTATAAATAGCAATTCGGCTGTTTTTAGCACATTAGGAGCACGTTACAAGATGGCTCCCAAAGCTGAGAAGGGGATCTGGTCCCTTTTCTCTGTTTATGTCACGTGTGAGCTGGAAGGTTTTAAAAATGGTGGATCATAGAGACCGGCATTCTCGCACTCGAGAACACGGCGCTGATGTGGGGACCTACACGTCCTTCTTACGGTAAGCAGAGGCACTGGATTGTAGTAGCCTAGCGTTTAAATAGTGACACGAGGTAATGGTGGAAGTTTTGATTTGAATGTGTGACACAGCAGATTTAGAAGAATCTGGAGCACCTGGTTAAGTTTACTAAGAGTTTTAAGCTTAAGTGAGGCGTTTGGGGAATACCCGGCGGGAACATAGATATTTTGGAATAGCGTGGTGATTACTTTAGAGACATGCTATATGTTATTAGATACAGGTTTACATAGCGTAATATCATAAGCGTTGAAATGTAATTTTTAATAATACCCAGCGCGAACACAGATAGCTTTAAATAGCGTGCTGAATACTGCTGATTTATGCTGTGTGCTTTTATATACTGCTGTACACGGCGCTAAGATACAGGAAGTTTGCTTATACTTAGCCGATACGTGATCACATATGAGGTTTAAGACATCCCTATCTCTCCTTAGTGCTCTAGGTTTGGCTCATGACGAAGATCCACGGTTAAATGCGACGTGGACATCGGAACATAGATTTTAATTTTCCAGTGGGATGGAATTATCACCACTGATAAAGTAGGTAGTCTTAATACTTCAATGTACTGGAAATCTAGTGAACCGGTCTACTCTTAATAGTGCATACTAAAATAGGTTATGGGTTTTTTCAGGGAACATTTTGGACTCTTGTAAGGTATTTCTGATCTTTTACTTGTGAGGAGTGATTTGGGATTTATTTTAAAGCCACCACACTTATTGCACTGATTTTGCTTGTCTCACCGTCACCTAGTAATTGGCACTAGGTCCTCAAGTGTGTGACACAGGAGGTGATCGTGCTTTTTAATCGTGACACGTATTGATCAGTGCACACACACCGGGTGCACGCAGATAGATACCGACAATCAGGACCTTTATATTGGTTTTCTCCATCACCACTTAATATACGGGGCGAGATTCTGATGGCCTACGTTTAACAACCTATTATTTATCATGCTTTGGAATGAGCACGGTCTCTTGGGCAAAGATCCCTGTGCTTGCCGCAGAAATTCGTATAGAATACCGCTATGCACACGGGTGAGGTTTGATGGGTGTATTAAATACACCTGTTTTGTGTAATTTTACAAAGGGCTTGTGTTTGTTTTGTATATACAGCCTTGAGAAAGTCGCGGGACAAAATTCCTTTGTGCGACGAAACACGTGTTGGCTGATGCAAGAACAAAGAGAATAAAGAAAAGAAACCAAGCTCGAAAATTTCTCTGTATCATTTATGCTTGACTAAAACAAATTGGATAATTGCATATTACTTAAAAGACGTGTGCTGAGGATTGTGTTTATTTTCGGAACTAACCTGTGTTACTGAATAAAGAGCCAGGTTTTGAGTGCTTTCCTAAAAGCTAGCAGATCAGAAGCCACATTTAGGTGAGGAGGCAGGGAGCTCCATAATTTGGATGCGCCGGAGACGAAGCTCCTACCACCTCAGCTCATGAGCCGGTACTTTGGGACTTCAACTAGGTTGGCAGAGGAGGATCGGGGCTCTCTTTGAGGAGTGTACCAAGAGAACCTGTTATTTGAAATACTCGGGACTAGCCCCGTGTAGGGCCCTAAAGGCAATACAGAGGGCCTTGAAATTGATCCTAGCTTGCATAGGAAGCCAGTGAAGATCAGCAACTGCCACCTGGGAATTTTTAACAATAGTCTGGCAGCCGTGTTTTGAAGAACCTGAAGTCTTGCCAACAGCCCCTTCTGAAGACCGACGAAAAGGGCGTTGCCTTAGTCCAGCCTGGACAGAATGAGGGCGGAGACCATCGTTTTCTGAAGGGCCTCCGGAAAAAATGGCCAGATTTATTTTACAATTATTAAAATGAGAAAGATAGGGACGAAAATTGCATTAAAATGATATCTGAAAGGGAGCTTAGTATCCAAAATTACCTCTAAATTTTTGGCTTTTACAGCTTAGGTGGGCAGATTCCCCAGTTCTAGACTAGAGCTGCTACAACAATTGAGTACACTGGAAAACTATCTTTTGCTAAGTTTAATGTCTGGTTAACAGTGTCCATAACAAAGGTGAGCAGATTATGTCCAGCTCACTGTTTCATTATACTGTGCCCCCCTCCCCAGTTGAGTAGAGTGGGCCTGCTTATATGTAAAGTAGACTTGATACAGCTCAAAGTTGTTGAACATAGAGGCCAAATCAAATGTTAATTAGACTGGTTCTGTTGTAAAGGCTAGCTACAAAGGACCTAATTTAAAGGATGGGTAGATTGGGCAGGTTGGACACTGTTCAGAGATTTCATAGTCTCATTTTATATGAGAGTGTGAATAAAGTGTGCCCAATTCAAACTTTGAGTAAAATATTCCAGGCTTGACTGAGTTCCAACTCAAATTTGAATAGACTGAATCTGGCCCAAAGATCAGTCAAGAGGGTAGTCAGAAGAATGTGGGAATGTCCATTCCAATATTTTCCAACGAAAATTGCGATATTATTTTTAGGAAAAAGAATCCGATTTGTGTTCAAATTACTGCCTGATCAGATTTTTCTTCATCTTGTGAAGAATCTATTACTACAGTGGTGTCTCAGGACTAAAACAACAAAACAAATTTGCTAGGAGCAGTACTTCGCGTATGTATTTAAGTGTACATTCAATTGTACTTTTGTATTTTGGGGATTTGGATGCAGGAATGTTGGTCATTCCCACTGAGCTAAATCCTCGAAAGCAAAGCTGTTCCTTCCAGTTAGAGACCGAACATGCCTGGAATCCAACATGAACTCCTGCCTGGTAGAATACCTTTCAGTTGCAAGGCATGAATGTTCTGCAGCTGGTAAATCAGTTGCTTGAAACTGAATCCTGATAATATGTATTCATGATAAAATTATTCAGAACTTGCCTTTGGGGAGAAAGCGATAACACAATGGGGACATCTTTGCTCAAATGTTCTAAAAAAAATATAACAACAGTCTTGCAAAGCAAAGTACATCTACCCTGCATTAATGAAGGTATCCACTTTAATCTTCGGAAATAATAATTTTCGGAAGGTTTGTAAGATTCTCTCTGGTTCTAAGCGGCTGTATGCTGAAATATCAAGTACAGAAACATCGTGTTACCAAAGTACCATAACCAAACTATTGAGCCCAAAATATCGAGAAGGTCTCTGCATTTAAGTAAATATAGATTTACTATCCTAACTCAACATCTACTTACATTGAAGACATATATGTGGAGTAAACCTGTATTTACCTACATATAGTTACCTTGTTGATATTTTGCCCCTAAATATTTTTTATGCAATAGTTTGGAGTTGGTATTAAGGAGGTATACCCTCACCGTTCTCCTGATGCTTTATTCTGATATCTTCATACATCCACAAAGACAAAAATCACGCTAAATGAAACAGTCAAATTCAAAATGAATTTTGATTTTTTTTTTAAACAAATTTTATTGAGATTTTCAGTTCTGCACAAACATACATTATATACAATGACGTCACAAAATATATATCAACGGATGTAATGATATTGTCATGCAATACACAGTCAAATAATACGTTCTATATCTGGGATTAACCCTCCCTCCCAGCCTGTATATTAAGAGGAGTAAGGCAATAGTGAGCAACCCCTATTTTGTGTCCCAATCTCACTGCGCTCATTTCAGTTTTACTTCAAAACATATCTCTAATCTAAACTCCCCAACCCTCCTCCCACCCAGCCCTCCCCTCAGGCATGTCACTCCGATTCTCCACATGTGCTGCAGCATGGGTCTACTTCACGAGAGTTACACTCAGATATTATGGATAGCTGTGTGCTGGTGGACTCCTAATAAACACATATCCTTGTTGCACAGTGTGTCTAGTGGCACCCCATCAGCACATTCAAGTGTGAGCATCTCATTCCACTACTTCTGCAGGGGGTGGCACTCATGGAATCTTCGTCACTATCACTGTCTGGGATTTTCAAGAGCACTACTAATGTGTTCCATGCCTGTGCCGCCTCCAGTGCCTTTTCACTTCTCACTCTTTTCGCCAACTGCATCCGCACTACTCCGTCACATTCCACCCATCTGGTGAATTCCTTCTTCCATCTGGTAATGCTGGGACCCCCCCTGTGTTTTCCAATGCATAGTGATTTCCCGTTTAGCCAATAGGAGACCCATATCTAGGAATTTGCTAGTAATCTTGTTTTTGGCCGTGTGGGGAGACCAATGCAACATACACTGCCCTATAGTCGGTTCCAAGTCCCTATCTGTGATGTTGTTGAGTAAGTTCACTACTTCGGGCCAATAAGTATCCAGCTGCGGGCATCCCCAGAGCATGTGGCAGAAGTCTGCTCCCTCCCTGCGGCAGCGCGGGCATGCATCCGAGCTAGTGCCAAAGTACTTTTTGATCTTCACCGGGGTAAGATAGGCTCTATGCAATATGTAAAAGTGCACTAATTGTAAACGGGCATTCCTGGTGCTCTTCCACGCCCTTTCTACAATTTCAGCCCAGGCCTTTTCCGGGAACTCTACTCCCACATCTTCCTCCCATCTGTGTCGCAGTGCGTTCAGGGATAATAGCATCTCTTGTGTCATACGTCTATACAGGCATGTGACCGCCTTAAAGGTTCCCGCTGCTGTCACTATATATTGACATCCCAGTGATGTTTTTGGTTCAATAAGGCCCTCCCTCCAATGTTTACGGATGGCTGCAGTAAGTGCAGCATGTAATAAAAAGTCCCCCCCCCAGTAAGTCAAATCGCTCCTGTAAGTCGTGAAAGGGAAGCATTGTGCCATCGTCATATAAATCACCAATGGTAGACAGACCTTTCTCTTTCCAGCTTGCTAAACCCTTCCAGTCACCTCCGTGGGGTAACGCCTTACACATAGATAGTGGGATGTCAGGTGCATAGGGAACTACAATCCCCGCCCTTTTCAAGCTCCTTCTCCAACACTGCTGTGCTGTTTTAAGGTTGCCTGGGAGGGCGCCAGCACTGATGGTAAGGTTCAGCACAATTTGGGAGAGCACTCTCAGAGCCGGGGCTCCGTTTCTCAACTCGTCCGTCCCTCTTAATCTAGCTGCTACATTTTGTGTTAACCATTGCAATTGGGCTGCTAGGTAATAAGCTTCGAAATCCGGAACCGCCCATCCTCCCTCTGATCGTGATTGCATCAAAACAGCCAACGCCACCCGTCGCCTGCAAGCACCACACAGGAAGCCCGTTACCATAGTCTTAAGTTGTTTAAAATAACGCACCGGAATCCATATCGGCAGTGTTCCAAAATAGTATAATAGTCTTGGGAGGGCCACCATTTTAAGTAAAGCCACTCGTCCAGCCAGTGACAGTGGGAGTGTCCCCCAAAAATCAAAACCACCCTTCAGACCTCTAATGGCCCTACCAATGTTGCCCTCCAACAGATCTCCCTGTGCATGATAAATCCTTGTTCCCAAATATGTCAGACATCTGCACTCCCATTTCACCCCGGCTGTATCTTGCGGTCCGTTTTTATCTCCGATGACCGGGAACAAGCAGGACTTTGCCCAATTCACTCGAAGTCCTGCTACTGTACTAAGACCCTGAAGTAATTCTTTTGCCCCTCAAAGCGCTTCTTCCGAATTCGCCAGGAACAGTAGCAGATCATCTGCATATAGGGCTATATGATGTATCTGTCCATTCACGTATAGACCTTGGTAATGCTGTCCTATCCTGACCTTGGCCGCCAGCGGTTCCATCGCCAAAGCAAACAAGAGGGGGGACAACGGACATCCCTGTCTCGTGCCCTGAGTCACGCCACAGACATCCGAAATCAAACCACCCGTTTTAACCCTCGCTGTGGAGTGCTTGTATAGTAAGGTCGTCCACTGTGTAAATTTATTTCCAAGCCCGAATTTATGCATCACATGGAACAAGTAGGGCCATTCAAGACTGTCGAACGCTTTTTTGATGTCTACTGCAAAAACCGTGGCCCTGTCCTTGGGGTAGGTGTCAGCTTCTAAAATTTGCAACAAGCGCCGAACATTAACTGCCATGTTTCTGGTCGGGATGAACCCAGATTGGTCCTTATGCACTAAGGTTGACATACAAGGGAGGAGTCGGGTGGCTAAAATACGGCTCAAGATCTTGTAATCCGTATTAAGCATGGATAGTTGGCGATACGCAGTTCTGTCCCAAGATGGCTTGCCAGGCTTAAGGAGCGGGATAATGACAGCCTCCCGCGTAGTTGCGGGGAGCTGGCCTAACCGCTTCGCATCGTTATATAGCGTCGTTAATCTAGGTGCTAGTTGTTCAGTGTAGGTTAGATAGAATTCTATCGGGAGCCCATCTGTCCCCGGTGTCTTGTTCCTCGCCATGTGCTTAATGGCCCCTTTTACCTCTCCAATCTCAATGTCCCTCCCCAGCAGATCCGCCTGCTCCCCAGACAGATGTGGCAGTCTTACTCCATGTGTAAACCCACTCAATTCAGGCTCCGTTAAGGTTGACTTACTTGTATACAATTCTGCATAATACTCAAGGAACAGCTCATTGATGCCCTGTTGAGTGCAACAAGTCACTCCGCGGTGATCTCGGAGCTCCAGGATCATGGAGCCTCTTCGCTTCGGGTGAGCCAGCCACGCCAATAGAGCCCCAGATTTATCACGTTCTACATGGGCGCGTGTATTATATGCTTTAAAATCAAAACAGCGTAAGCGCTTTACCTGCGTTGCTACTGCCTCCTTCGCCTCTAAGAGCTCCCCTTGCTTATCTGGTCTTTCAGGGCGATCTCGCTCTACCTCCCGAAGGCGCTGGTCTGCTTCCTGTATCTCCCCTGAAAGCACTTTACGTACCCCCACCACCTCTGAAATACAGCAACCTCTGACAACCGTTTTAAATGTGTCCCACTACACTAAGGAAGATGTCGCTGTGCCAGTATTGTCCTGGAAGTATTGAGTAATGTTAGCGCTCACTGTTTCACAAAAGACTTGGTCTTCCAAGGTCTCCGGGCGGAGGCGCCATGTAGGTATCTTAGCCCACGCGTGTGACCACTGGAGTCGAAGTAAAATGGGGTTATGATCTGATAATGTTCTGGTGAGGTACTCACTACCCTGCAGTCCGGCATTTACATCTGGGGAGCATAGGAACGCATCTAGTCGTACGTGGAGATCATGCAAAGCAGAGAGAAAGGAGTAGTCCCGGTCCCCAGGATGCTGAGCCCTCCAGGTATCCACCAGCCCCCAACGTCCTTGCCAATTTTGCAGTGACTCCGCTATTTTATGAATGGGAGCCTTATGCAGCAGAGGGTGCGAGCGATCTAGAACCACATCAGCAACACAATTAAAATCCCCCCCAATCAGTACTGACCCCGTAAGGAAGGGCGCCAATTTCCCTGACAGATGCGAAAAAAAGGCGGGCTGTTCTGTGTTAGGGGCATATATGCTCCCCAAAACTATATCACGACCATCTAGTTTCCCAGTAACCACCACGTAACCACCGTCTGAATCTATAATTTGATTCGCGCATTGAAAGGGCACACCTGCCCACACCCAAATTAGTACTCCCCTGGCGAATGCTGAATAAGTAGTACAAAACACTTGGCCACGCCACTTGCGTTGCAGAGCCGCTCCTTCCTGCGCTTGCAAATGTGTCTCCTGTAGTGCAATCTGAACCCCTCTGCAAATTAGGTATGTGTGTATTTTATGACGTCTCCACATTGAGTGCAATCCCCGTACATTCCAGGATATACATTTTAGGTCATTGGTAGAACCCATCGCAGTAACAGTAACAGTTCTCTCGAAAGATCCTCCCTAGTGACATGCCTGGCCCTATATAACCCCACTAAAAATTTAAAAAAACAACTCCCCCTCCCCAGGACAGTTACTATCAAACTAGCACCCATCCAAACTGTTGAAAAATACACAAGATCCTCTGGTAACTACAGAGGTATAAGGGAGCGTGGCTGATTCGAGGTGCTCACACTGTTCGTGTCGCATCAGCCCCAAATAAGTAAAGGTAGTCCGGGGCCTCTATCAGTGATTGTGGATCCATCCCCCCTTCCAATCATCTCTGCCATCCCAGCTTATCACCTTCGGTCAAATAATATCGTCCGCTGTTTTAGGTGTCACTTCTGGCATCTTCACACTATCGCTCTGGGATGTGTCCGAATCATTGTCCGCTGATGCTCTGGAAGTTTCGGCCTCCGCCTCAGGGGTGGGGCTCCGTCCCTGCGCCAGCGCCACCACCGCTTGTAATGCTTCAGCTCTTTCTTTTTCAGTTTGAGACAACGTCGGCTTCTTCGGGGTTCTCCTGCGGGTCCGACGGTGCAAACGTTTCCCAGTATCCGTGGGGCTTCGCCTGGTAGCCCCAAGTTTCTCACCTTGCGGCGCCTCGCCCTTATAAGTTTCTAGCCAATCCCAGGCATCCCTGGGTGAGTCGAAGTAGTGTGTATTCCCTTCCAGGATAATGCGCAAACGGGCCGGAAACATCAGAGAGTACTGGAGGCCTTCGTCTCTAAGTACTTTTTTAACCTCAACATAGGAGGCTCGCTTCTTCTGCCCCTCCAGTGTGTAATCCGGAAAAAGAGTGACTCTGTTGTTATCCACAGAGAAAGGGCCCACGTCTCTCGCCCTTTGCAGGAGTAAGTCCCTATCACAGAAGTGAAGCAGGCGTGCCACTACGGACCTCGGAGGCCTCCCCGGAGCCCATGGCCTGGCAGGGACTCTATGGGCTCTCTCCAGGGTGTAAAAAGTCAATAGGCCCTCCGGGGCCACCACGGTCCTGAACCAGTTCTCCAAGAAGGACACCATATCGCCCCCCTCTGTTCCTTCCGGCAGGCCCACAACCCTGACATTGTTTCTTCGGTTGCGCCCTTCCGCATCTTCTGCCCTGCGCTCCAGCAAACTTACCCTGTTCGTGAGGGCCCCCGTCTGCTGCTCTATAGCCTTTTGCGCCGGTGTCAGTTCTGCTACACTGGTCTCAGCTTTCTTGACCCTCTCCGAGAGTTTTTTGTGCTCTTCCCTCAGTAGGCCAAGTCCAACCGCTACCGTGCTAATGTCTTGCTGGAGGGTAGCTTTCGTGTCCGCTATGGCCTTGAGTATTTTATTAAGCGGTTGTTGCACTGAGTCCTCTTTAGTAGTCTGCGGTTGTTCTGGAACACTATCCTCTGGGTCTTGGGGGGGGGGGTCCCAATTTGGCGTCCCCTGGGTTTGCCCATATTGGCGTGATATGGCCCAACTAATGCAGCTCAATCCCCACTGTGCGTCTCTAAAAGTCTCGGCACGGTGCCTCTCAGGTAACTACCCTCAGTGCATAGGTGCCCCTCCTCTGCTGGATAACAGTGACTTGATCCCCGTAGGTACTCCTGCGATAGGGGGCCCTCCCTCGACCTCCCAGTCAAGTGTTGCTGATTATCGTCTCAGTCTACTGCTCCGAATAGGACTCTGCCACTCTCCGTCCCCGAGAATCACCAGTCGCGGCGCGCAGGTAGCCAGTTCACTTCGTCAGCACCGTCATGGAAAGCACTTCACCAGTATGTACCAGTGTTCACTGCCTTTTTTTGTAATCCAGTGCTCTCTGCCCCCGCAAGTACTAGGCCCCCGCCAGGAGCTAAATCCGCTGGAAATCACTCCTGCAATCTCCTCGGTTCCATCTTACGTGGACTCATCAAGGCTCCTGCCTCAGGTCGTTCACATGCCGATCTGCACTCATACCAGAACCAGCGAGGCTCCAGCATGGCCCCCCAGGCACGCAGATCCACTCCAGCTGCGCAGCACTCACCCTGGCCCTATTGCGCACTGTATTCTGCAGCACTGGAAGGATTGCTTCGAGTATCAGTCACTGAGTTGAACCTGCATCTGCGCCCCCAGGGGGTCTCCCGGGTGTAGACGATCTCCCCCACTTCACTACTCGAGCCGGCGCCTCTCACATGCGCCACTCCGCGGTCTCGCTCATTCAGGTGGGGCGCAGGCTTGCCCAGCGTTTTCCCCCGGTTCCCAGGGCTCGATTCCGTGCACTGCTACGGTGTCGCCGTACGCCGTTAGATAGGTATTCGCCTTTCTCCGCTCCTCAGTCCTAGTTCAGGATTCAGCGGTCTCCGGGGGGCAGCTCGAAGTGGTCGTTGCGGGACTACCTTCGCAATCTGATTAGGTCCCAGTGTTCACGGCAGCCGCCTCCGTCGCCATTTTGTGCCGTCTTGGCCTCCCACTTCGCACCTCTATCCGCAGCTCTCGTTCGGTTGCGCTGGCGGCCGGCAGAGTCGCACCAGGTCCACTCCTCGCTGCTCCGACCACACGGGGGAGTTGATGGTTTACCAGTCGGCCCCGGGTAGGTGTATTGTAAGGAGAAATGACGGGCCGATGCGGAGCTCTCTGCTCACGCGTCCATCGTCCTCGGCCAAGCCACGCCCCCCCTTCAAAATGAATTTTGATTATAGAAATTTCCTCAGTTTTTTTTACTTCCCATTTTCATTTGTGAGGAAAATTTCATTGCAAATGCATGTTCCGCCTACCTTTACTTTCTGGGATTACATCTTCTTAAAATCAAATTGTTAACTTTTTGAATTGTGTAGGTTCAGCTTACATAGAGCAAGTACAGCTAAGTATGCTGGTGAATGTAATTTGGAAAACTCATAATGTGCTGCTTTCACTTGACAATTTATTTTGTAGCACCATTTTCAGATTCTCATTGTCTTACTCGTTTACCACTCCATTTCATACTGTTAGGGATCAGCAAAACTGATAATTCCCATAAGTTTGAATTGTTCGTCAACAACATATAGAATTGTTCCTAAACATATGACATTCTTTGAGGTGCCTTAACGGTGACGTGTGCGGAGTCAATGTAGAATGGGGCTGCACAAGTAAAGTTGTTCAGGTGCATTTACTGGAATATGTATAGAAAATGGTTTTCTTAAAAGAATACAGTTGCACTGACCTCTAAACCCAGTCTCTCACCTCCTGGCTTAACACTGGAAACAGATTTTCAGGATTGCTTCTGAGGGCTAATTTCCTGTCCTGTGATATTTGCACCATATCTTTTTATGTTGTAATTTAGAATACCAGACATTGAAACTTAAATTGCTCTCTTGGCCAAGGGAACGATAGAGAGGGTGCCTGCATCAGAAGTAGGTCATGGTTGTTATTCCCACTACTTTCTGGTGCCAAAGT
The DNA here is from genome assembly GCA_963921515.1 of Calotriton arnoldi. Classification (NCBI taxonomy): domain Eukaryota; kingdom Metazoa; phylum Chordata; class Amphibia; order Caudata; family Salamandridae; genus Calotriton; species Calotriton arnoldi. The sequence continues at coordinate 232,254 of CAWUFW010006969.1, read as the reverse complement.
AGGATGGAGGACTTTGTCCTATCCTAGACCTGCGCCTTTGCAACCTCTTCCTGAAAAAGGAGAAGTTAAAAATGCTCACGCTCGCCCAAGCCCTGTGTGTCCTGAATCCCGGAGACTGGATGGTAGTGTTGGACTTGCAGGACGCTTATTTCCACATCCCCGTCCTGCCTGTCCACAGCTATTACCTGCGATTCACGGTGGGCCAAGAGAACTTTCAGTTTTCCGTGCTCCCTTTCGGCCTTGCCGGTGCCCCTCAGGTGTTCACGAAAGTGATGGCGGTGGTTGCAGCTCATCTGTGGAGCTCAGGGGTTCCAGTCTTCCCTACCTTGACGATTGACTGTTGAAGGCGAGCTCGCCCCAGGCAGTCGCCTCCCACATCAGACTACGGCGAATCTCCTGCACTCACTGAGGTTCACTAACAATTTGCCGAAGTTGCACCTGCCTTCCTCTCAGAGCTTTCTTTCATCGGAGCCGTTCTGGACACACTGCAGTTTCAGGTCTGTCCTCCCAGGAGGTGAGTCCAGGATATTCAGGCTATGATTCTGATGTTTCAGCCTCTATCCTAGATTTTAGTGAGACTGACTCTGAGGCTGTTGGGCCTCATAGCCTCCTACTTGTTACTCATGCCCGTTGGCATACGCGGGCTCTGCGGTGGGACCTGAAGGCCCAGTTGGCGCAGCATCAGGGGAATCTCTCTGACATGGTCCAGATCTCAAAGGGAACTGCAAACGATCTGTAGTGCTGTCTAACGGACCGAGATTGGGTCAGTGGCAGACCCTTGTACCTTCCCCAACCAGATCTGACTGTAGCAACAGATGCGTCACCCCTGAGCTGGGGCTGCCATCTGAGAGAGGTAGAGATCAGAGAACTCTTGTCTCTGGCGGGATTCTACCTACTCATCAACCTGTTGAAGCTTTGGGCGATTCGTTTGGCATTGAAAGCCTTTCTTCCTTTGATTAGGGGAAGGCTGGAGCAGGTGTTCATGGACAAGACCATCGCCATGTGGTACTGCATCAGACAGGGTGGGTTGGGGTCGTGGACCCTCTGTCAGGAGGCCCTGTGTCTCTGGACATGGCTAGAACATCAGGGCATTTCTCTTATGGTTCAATACCTGGTGGGCTCTCTGAATGCCGGAGTGAAAAACTCAGCCGAAGATGCCTAGTGGATCACAAATGGCATCTCTGTCCGCTGATGGTACAAGGTCTCTTTCAGAAGTGGAGAGAGCCTTGATTAGATCTGTTAGCCGCTGCAGAGAACGCGCAATGTCAGCAGTTTTGCACGCTCGAGTTTCCAAGGCAATTCTAGCTCGAAAACGCTTTTTGTATCGAATGGCGCTCCAGCCTCCTGTATGCCTTTCTGCCAATACTACTCCTGCCCAGAATTTTCAAGAAAAGTAGGAACGACCAGGCCAAAGTCATTTTTGTGGCTCTGGATTGGCAAAGAGAGTCTGGTATCCCGAACTGTTGAACATGACCATTGGTCCTCCAGTCAGGCTGCCTCTTCGAAAGGATTTTCTCTCGCAGCAACATGGAAGGGTCCTGTACCCGAACCTGTGCACTCTCCACCTTCATGAGTGGAGATTGGGTGGTGACAGTTGACAGCTTTCGACCTTCCTCCCGAAGTCTGTGATGTTATTCTGGCAGCCGGGCGTACTGCCACCAAGTCGGTATACGCCTGCCAATGGGATAAGTTTGTGTCATGGAGTGCTTCCCACAACGTTGATCCCCTTTCTGCAACTTTATCCAAGGTTCTTTTGTTTGCTTTACCTTTGGTCCAGCAGGACTCTGCTACGGGCACAGTTGAAGGTTATCACACTACCAATTCAGTATTTTTATGGTTTCCGGACCAATCTTCCTTGTTTAAGTGATGTGTTGCGGCTAGGTTCCTTAAAGGTCTGCAGCATATGTTTCCCCCCATGCCATTCATCATGCCTCAGTGGGACCCCAAACTTGTCCTCACATATCTGATGTGCACGCTCTTTGATTATCCTCACAGGTGCCCTTTTAGGCTATTGAGCATCAAAACTGCCTTTTTAGTGGCTATAACATCGGCCAGGAGGATCAGCAAATTATTCCCACTCTCTGTGCCCCCTCCTTATACCTCCCTCTACCTGGAAAACTGAATCTCCAGACACGTGCCTCCTTCCTTCGAAAGGTTGTAACTCTGTTCCATGTAGGCCGGAGCATCACCCTGCCTACCTCCTTTTCTCTGCCTCATCACTCCAAAGAGGAGGAGAGTCTCCACCATCTGGACCCAAAAAGACTGATGTTGTTCTATCTTGACCACACAAAATAGTTCCGGGTGGACGATCAACTCTTCGTGGGCTATGTAGGAGCTATAAAAAGAAAGGCTGTGCAGAAACGGACCATCTCGAGATGGATCGTTCTATGCATTAAGATCTGCAACGCATTGGCCACTTGCGCCTCACTCGACCAGAGCTAAGGCTGCGACCACTGCATTGGCGGGAAGCGTCCCTGTCCTGGACTTCTGTCAGTTGGCAACGTGGGCATCCCTGCAGACGTTCACCAAGCACTACTGTCTAGACAGTCGGGTCTGTCATGACGGGCAATTCGCCTATTCGGTCCTACAGAACTTACTGATTTAATTGGCTTTGCAGACCCACCTCCAGGGAGGTATTGCTTGGGCATCTATTCTAAGGTAAGGAATCTGTGGCTAGAAGTCTCTATCAGAGGAACAAGATACTTACCTTCAGTGACGCCTTATCTGGTAGAGATTCTATCTAGCCGCAGGTTCCTTACCCACCCTGCTATCCTTCCCACTCTGCAAAACAACTATTGTTTAAGGGACACCCTTCTCAGAGCTTGTCATCCTAGTGGTTAGTACTCATTGTGGCTACACGCTCCTGGCGCAGAAAGTGGCTAATGTAACTGATGTCAGCATGCGGGGGTGGCGCCTATATGCGTATCATGCACTCAGCTTCCTGCGTGGATGGCGCTAGTGCAGAGCCAAACTACGCCGCCTACTGCCTCTCAGGGCTACTGCTCAGAAATCATCCGGATACAGTCTGACACCTGGGGAATATTCCAAGATAAGGAATCTGCGGATAGATAGAGCCTCTACCAGATAAGGCGTTACCGAAGGTAAGTAACTTATTCTAATATGTGTTTGCAATGAAGGTGTGAAATGTTTTGTCAGGATATTGCAGAAGTAATGGGATTGATGAACCATTAGGGCAGCAAAAGGAAATCTGGTTCCTTTAAACTTTCTCATTTAGCACTAGTCTGTGTATTGAGAGCACCTGCCTTTGTGCTGCCCAAATGCTGCCTGTAGATAATCATTAAACTGTAGTTGGAAACCAACACTAATCCTCAAAATTTGTAGCTACCATTCCCACCTTCTAGCGCGAGGTGAAACAGATTTCTTTGATTTGTATGCACTGTAAGTCACTGTCTAGCACCCACAGAATAATGCCACCATTGTTTGAGTACTGCTTTTTCCCCAAGCAATTCCTAATTTTGTAATGAATAATTAAGTTCAGGTCTAGCCAATTATAAGTAAGGCTTAAGGCAAAGTTGGCTGATTTGATTTCTGCCACAATGATAATTAGATTCACCAGGTAAACGGTAATAACATTTTTTTTTCTTCAGCTGACAACGGTCTGCTTAATAATTTTGAGCCAGATGAACTAAGAACTGGTCGCAATTTACTAGGTACCAATAGGTTGGTTTGCAAATTACTGATTCCTAGTGGGTCGCAATTTGACCTACCACATGAATATTAATGAGGTAGGACGCAAATTGTGATCTATTAAGAATCGCAGCCTTCAGAGGGATAGTGGCCTGCTGAGGTCAGAGGGCTACCATGACTGTGATTGCTTTTAAATAAAGCACTAGGGGCCAGATGCATCATGCATTTTGCTCCTCACAAACGGGCCGATTCGCAGAATCGGCCCATTTGCGATTGCAAAAAATCAATTTCTGATGCAGCAAATCCAATTTTGCAATTGGGTAACCTGTTACCGAAACGCAAAATGGGTTTGGGATTCGCTATTTGAAAGGGGCGTGGTTAAGGCATTCCTTTCCAAATAGCAAATCCTAACTGTATGCATGAATGTTTTGTGACCGTGAATGCGGTCGCAAAACATTCGCATTTTACCACCTACGTCAAGTAGGTGGTAACCCATTTGCAAATAGGAAGGGGTCCCCAAGGGACCCCTTCCCATTTGTGAATGTTAGTAAAATCATTTTTTAAGAGCAGGCAGTGGTCCCAAAGACCACTGCCTGCTCGTAAAAAATGAAAAGAAAACTTTTCTTTTTTTTTTTAAACGCATCCCGTTTTCCTTTAGGGAAAATAGGCTGCATTTAAAAAAAAAAGAATTGCTTTATTTAAAAGCGATCACAGACAAGGTGGTGTGCTGAGCCCAGCAGGCCACCATGCCTGTGATTTTTGCGATTCCTAGGGGATCGCAAATTGCGACCTACCTCATAAATATTCATGAGGTAGGTCATTTGCGATCCCCTAGGAACTGCTAAAAGTGTTAAACACACTTTCATGCATTCCGTTTTGCGAATTCCTAATTGCAAATCGCAAAGATTTGCAATTAGGAAATCGCAAAACAGGGCCTTCATACATCTGGACCAATCTTTTTAAAAGCAAACTGTTTTCCTTAAAGGAAAACGAGATGTGTTTGAAAAACGAAAATTAAAAAATTATTTTTCATTTTTTAAAAGTACCACTGCATACTCTTAAAAATAGTTTTTTTTAAATATTCACAAAGTGAAGGGACCTCTTTCCATTTGCAAACGTCTTGCTATCTCCTCTGAGGTGGTGACAAAAGATTAATCTTTTGCTACCGGTATTTTTCGGTTGCAAAAGATTAATCTTTTATCATTTACACATGCATAGCAATCCGATTCGGTATTTGGAAGGGACGCTCTAAATACGCCCCTTGTAAATACTGAATCGGTATTTGATCAAAAACCTAAAATGCGATTCAGTAACATATTACCAAATCATGATTTAGTATTGTACATAGGAAAAGGACTTTTTGCAGTCACAAACCGCAGAAGGCCCGATTCTGCAAACTGAAACCTTTGTGACCACAAAAAGGCTTCATACATCTGGCCCTCGATGCTCTTAAAATATGACTACTTTCTGAGGAAAGGTGTGAGGTGCGTAATATCCTTGGAAAAAACAGCAATAAACCACCATTTCCAGATATCAAATTTCAAACAATGTGGGTATCCTTGACTGTTTAGCGAATAACTGGCTGTTGCCACAGTTTGTATGACACTGCTTTTGCATTAGTTACGTGTTCATCAACTAAGGAAGGAAAAATATAAATATCAATTCATTTGCATAAACAAGATAGTGATTCAAGCCAAAATTGTTGTAGAAGGCCATATATCAAGCATCAGCTTTGCATATTTGAATAGGATGATCTGCTACCCTTCTAATTTGTTGTACTTTTCACCTGATCCAATGGAGCTTCAATTTGGGAATGAGCATAATACAAGTATTTGTAATTTATTGAGAGCACTGTATATATGCAAGTTCTGAGTTTCTTGTTTGTATTTGAAACAAAGATTTCAAGATACGAACATACCCCAATACCAAATATTTTCAGTATGTGGTATTAAGTGATTATTTTCACTCTATGAATCTGACCATGAATCACATCAATTTGACAATCTAAAGTGCTATGAGGGGACACATTCTTGCCTATGAGGAGAAACATTCTTGGCTATGAGGGGATACATTCTTGGCTATGAGGGTATACATTCTTGCCTGCCTGTTCGCAAAAGTGCAGGGGTAATATTTGGACTCCTTTATGAAGTGTTGAAAAAGTTCTGGGGTGTCGTGTAGTTCCTATATTACCCATACAGGATCTGCACGTTCCGGATAACATAAACTGTGGGTTTGGTGGCAGACTGGCTCTGAGCACCCCCACCGAGAATGTTAGCCTTTCTGTTTTAGCTAGCTCACAGTGCCACTAGAATCTCCTCTTATCGGGGAGAGAATAGTTTCTGGCAACCTCAGAACATGACAACCCTGATCCCCCAGGATCGTGGAAACAATATTCAGTCACTCGTGCTCACTTATTCGGTCTCAGAGAGTTACACAGAAGAAACAGTTGGGCGTGTTACAATAAGAATTTATTGCACAGTTCTTCTAGTGTAAAATAGATGTGCTGCAACAACCGTTAGACAGTAGCAGATTTATATGATTAGCAGTATAGTGAAAATAAAAGGATAGTATAGTTCTACCATCTTGCAATAATCATGAATACATACATGAATATAAAATGCATGATATAAAGTCCGCGTACTCCTACGATGCCTATCTAGATGTACCTAAGTGTACCTAGCATGTGAGTAGGTGTGAAGCTAAGAATCCCACTAGGATTTAGTCTAACCCCATTACCTGAAGTGAGAGAATGGGGGACCCCGTCCTGGTCTCGAGTTGGACACCCCGCGAGGGATGTGTTAGACCACTGTCAGCTGGAGCGTCTGCATGCAGGAGCCTCAGTGTCTCTGGTCAGTGTGTTGGCCTGAAAGTCTCGGTTCCCTCTGCTAATCCTAGCAAGATGTGCTGTATTTATACAAAAAGTATCTAGGGTTTCTTTGTCCCTTGTTTCTTGTATTAGCCATTGTTGGATTTGAGGATGACGTATGGGATGAACCTTGTACGTAGATATTATGCAGGTTGTGTAGCCCCTGCCTGGTTTCCAAGAACCCTCATGAATATTCATTCATACTGTATGAGTCCATTGATGAAGTTATAGGACGCTATTGTTCAGGGAAAACCCTCCTTCTGCGCCCAGGACTATAACTAGGTAAAGGTTCAATCCTAAAGGCTCGTTACTGTGTAGTATAAGGGAGATAATGTAGGTGAAGGTGTATGATATTACCCAGGCCTATATTAGGGTACCTATATGAAACATAACAGGGGAAGTAGCAGTGGTCCAAAGGACCAATGCCAACTCTCAGAGAAACAAAAAAAAAAAGAAAACATTTCTTTTTAAATCTGCCCCTTTTCCTTTAAGAAGATCAGACTGCTTTAGAAAAAAGTGTCTTTGTATGGAATCACAGGCATGGTGGTCTGGTGATCCTTGCAGGCAGACATCCTTGCGATTGTATTCAATCAGAGTGAGTCACAGTTTGTGACATTCCTAATGCATATTAATCGGATACGGCAGATTGCTACCCATTCCGATTTCTAGTTTCTAGAACTGATGTATTAGTACATAGGCTGGATCACAAAATTCAATACTGATTGCAAAAATAATAGTCGCAAATTGTGATCAATGTTTGCAACCAATTCAATAATACAACTGGCCCTTACTAATTATAATGTACTACATACATTAACTGACTATATTGACCTGTTTTATCTTCTGGAGCTTATTCTCAATCTGAGTTAGTTCACTCAAATCCTACAGAGCTTCACTTGAAGGTGTAGCAATCATAGAACATTTAACAGTCTTGTATTAAATAGACAGTTCATGATGTTGCTACGCGCCTTCACTCCAGATATGCTATTAAAATGGCTGTGTTCATCTGCAAATCTGGAAAAGCTAGGTGTCAGCACATGAATTGCATTTGGCAATGTGTTGAAAAGATGGGTGTCTGGAATTCTTCGCAGGAGAGACCAGGTGCACTACATGTGCAGTTCTTGCAAGCACTAGTTGATTTTAATTTTGTTTTGATTGTGAATATCGGATGAGCACGTTTTAATTCGGAACAGTAGGTTTATCTGAAGAGAAACCAACTAGTTGTAATAAAACTGCAGGCAATGGTGTAAACCTTTCTAATAATATATAGACATTTGCCATATCTGCCTTTGTAATTCCGTCTTTTTAAAGATGTTGTAGCGCCTTTGCAGTGTCCACCTGCAAACTGGTAGTGAAGTCTGTTCTACCTGGGGAGGTGAATGTTTATAGGCTGTGCATGTTGTGATGATCCACAGCTGCCACAGGTATAGAGCAGAACCAGATGCTTAGTGAAGATATGTGTGTCCTGGATGCCCAAAGACTAAGCTCAATTCATTGTGCGGGAAATTTGACCATTGAAATGTTCCATTTGAATATTTTAGTAAAGCTGTGAATGAACAATTCATTTATTGTACCCCCGCCGTCTTATAAACTGTCTTGACTTTTTGCTTACTGCTTTTGATGCTTCCTGTGGACTGTAAGCCTCACTGCCTATTCTTGAAATTCAACCACCAAAGCTTACAACATAAATCACTTTACAGGTTAGTAGCACATTTAGAATGCTAAATGGGAGGGGTTCCCTTCCAGCTTAGTTACTTTGATTGTTTCACCAGATCTTAGTGAATCTTTTATTGATCTCACAAGCTCTACGTCCTCTGTTTTCAGGGATTAAAACTTACAAAATGAAATTGTTCACCTTCTGAAAGGTTTACTTTCACTTTTCATCTTCATTTTACACACTTTTGTATTCAAGATTTGCTAGCACGAGATTGGCAGCAAGAATAGTTACTTAATACTAGCCAATTCCATTCGAATTGGGAAGGCTGTCCTTCCTTGTACTCCTCTGTTAGAGACATCTAGCCGCAGATTCCTTACCTTTGAACTTCCAGGCGTCAGGCTGTATCCGGAAGATATTTGTCAGCAGTACCCCTGTGTGCCGGTAGGTGGCATCGGTCGACTCCACGTGACGTTGTTGGCGTCGTATTCGTTGTTGTCGTGACGTCCACATCGTCAATATAACTGCCACTCCGGCGCGCTGACGTTAGTTCTGTTCTTTCCGTGCCATCAGCGCCGATCCGTTGAAGAGAGCTACCCTCTGTCATTTTTTTACAGACTTTTTTCTACTTTTTGTCGACTTTGTTGGTGTGTAGGAGTGTCATGTCGAGTTAGAAGACTTCAGGGATCAAGCCGTGCGGCGCCTGTCACCACGCCATGTCGGTCACGGACCCCCATTTGGTCTGTCTTTGGTGCCTGGAGCGTGACCACGACTCCAAGTCGTGCTCCGACTGCCGGGCCATGGTGCCGAAGGCTTTGAGGGAGCGGTCCCTAAAGCGTCTCGTGGCTTGGCGTCCTGCACCGCGGAGGTCACCTTGTCGGTCTCGGTCCAGGTCTCGGTCAAGAGGAAGGTCTGAGCACTGCTCCGGTGAATCAAAATCCTCTTCGTCGAAGTCAGGTAAGAGGCACCACAAGAAGCACAAGAAGTGGAAGCGTGCTTCGACTTCGCCAAGCCCGTCGCATGACGCAGTGAAGGAACCTTGGCGTTTGAGGCCCGCTATGCGGAGCGGGTGCCTGGGTCAGCTCTGCGTTTCCCTCGCTTTCCGCGGCTGGGAGTGCCCCCGCCCAACTGAAAGAATTTTATGACGCAATGTGCGCCATATTTGGGCGGCCTGACCCTAGCAGCCCGCCTTTGCGCCCCGCAGGCTCAGAACACTGAGGGGCCCTCGTGGTTCCCATGCCGGCATCTCCGGCCCCGATGCTGCGGCCTCCGAGTGGACCCGTTACCGGGTCCAGACCGACGCCGGTTGCACCTCCACAGCGACCTTCCCCAGCATCGTGTCTGGCGCCAAGGTCCTCGGCATCACCGGCGCCCACTGGCGGCACCTCCCCTATCTTCATTCCCAAAGACACAGAACCGGTCGGGCGTCCTCCAAGGCCGGAACCGGTGCCGACGGAGCCGTACGGCTCCATGCCATTTTTTATGCTCTATTCGGAAGGGTTAATAATGGAGGAAGAGGATTGGGAGAGGTAGCAGGATCCCTTAGAAATCCCGCAACAACAACAACAAGATCTGGACTGGTATGAGGAATTGGGTGAAGCCAGTGTTCTAGACGCCTCCCCACACACTAGCATGCTTTCTCTCCTACCCTGGCTACGGAGGAGGGAGCATCTTTTGCCATGGTGGTGCGTAGGGCTGCGGAGGTCCTTGACCTGCAGCTTCCTACAGTGGCAGTCAAGACAAATGTCTTGACAGAGGTCCTGCAGCCTGGGGTCTCGAGTTCGGAACCCCTATTCCTTTAAATGAGGGCTTGACAGACATCCTTCTGGGGACATGGTCCAAACCCAGCACAGGGGCTCCTGTGAATAGGACGATCGCCCGCCGCCATCGCCCCGCACCAGGCGACCCAACTTTCCTCCCCTCCCATCCCACCGCCCAAAGCTTGGTGGTCCAAGCTTCCACTTCTCGTGGCGCATTCCCTTCCGCACCACCGGACAGGGAATCGAAGAGGCTGAAGAACTTCGGAAAGAAAACCTTTTCTTCCGCCAACCTTGCATTGTGGTCAGTGAATACCGCATGCCTCTTGGGCCGTTACTCCCATTCCATGTGGGATACGTTAGCGCAAGTGCTGCCCAGAGTCTCGGAGGAGGACCGGGCTCTACTCTCCCAAGCTATATCAGACGGGAGGGACACAGCTAAGTTCGTAATCAGATGTGGCTTGGACATGACGGGCTCGCTAGGCAGAGCGATTTCCACGACGGTGGTGGTATGACGCCACGCCTGGCTGAGAACATCTGGTTTTTTGGGGGATGTCCAGCCCAACCTCATGGACATGACCTTTGATGGCTCCCGTCTCTTCGGAGACAAGGCGGATGCTGCCCTTGAGCACTTTAAAGACTCATGGGCCACGGCCAAGTCTTTGGGCCTCACTGCCGCCCCCAGGGCTTCATCCAATTTTCGCTCCTTTTGTGGCTACTGAAGCCCATACCAGCCGCGCCAACCCTACCCCGGACAGAGGGCCCCGCAAGTTCAGCAACCTCTGCAGGGCCGTGGACGCGGTTTACCCCGGCCTCGTGGGTCAGGAAACCAGAAGTCGAGCCAAGCCACCATCCCCTCCTCCACCGCAAAACCTTCCAATCCACCAGGATCATCTTTGACCAGTCGGTGGCAGAATACGCCATCATCTCCACCACTGGCAAAACATTACATCGGACAGGTGGGAGTTGCAAATAGTCCGAAGGGGCTACTCCCTCCCCTTTGAGACTACCCCTCTGTCCATGCCTCCAGTGTACGATCGGCTGACGGAGGATCACCTTGCCTTGCTCCGCGAGGATGTCTCAACTCTCTCCAAGGGAACTATAGCGAGGGTTCCCGGGCCCGAAGTAGGCAGTGGTTGCTATTCCCTCTACTTCATGGTCCCGAAGAAGGTTGGAGGTCTTCTTCCTATCCTAGACATCAGAGCCCTCAATTGCTTCCTCAAAAAACACAAATTCAAGATGCTCACTCTTGCTCAGGTCCTGTCTGCCTTGGACCCAGGAGACTGGATGGTAGCGCAGGACTTGCAGGATGCCTACTTTCATATCCCCATCCTGCCTGCCCTTCATCGCTGCCTGCGGTTCACGGTGGGTCACGAGCACTTTCAATTTGCGGTGCTGCCCTTTGGCCTCACCAGCGCCCATCGGGTGTTCACGAAAGTGATGGCGGTGGTCGCAACCCATCTGCGGAGATCAGGGGTTCTTGTCTTCCCCTATCTCGACGACTGGTTGTTGAAGGCGGGCTCGCCCCAAGTACTTGTCTCCCGCCTCCAGGCTACGGCAATCCTCCTGCATTCGCTGGGGTTCACTATCAACATGCCGAAGTCACACCTGACTCCCTCTCAGACGCTCCTTTTCATTGGGGCGGTTCTGGACACGGTGCAGTTTCGTGCCTATCCTCCTGAATGGTGAGTCCATGATATTCAGGCTATGATACCGATGTTTCAGCCTCTATCTTGGATTTTGGTGAGAATGACTCTGAGGCTGTTCGGCCTCCTGCATCCTGCTAGTGACCCATGCAAGGTGGCACATGCAGGCTCTGCAGTGAGACCTGAAGTTACAATGGGCACACCATCGAGGAAATCTCACCGACCTGGTTCAGATTTCAGAGGGCACTGCGAACGATCTACAGTGGTGGCTAACAAACCGCGATTGGTTCAAGGGCAGACCTCTCTCCCTTCCCCACCCAGACTTCACAGTAATGACAGAAGCGTCCCTTCTGGGCTGGGGCGGCCATCTGGGAGAGGTGGAGATCAGAGGACTCTGGTCTCCGGCGGAAGCCGAGCTCCATATCAATCTGTTGGAGCTTCGGGAGATCCGGTAGGCACTGAAAGCCTTTTTGCCTTCAGTAAAGGGAAGGCTCATACAGGTGTTCACTGACAACACTACTGCCATGTGGTACTGCAACAAACAGCGCAGAGTGAGGTCCTGGACTCTTTGTCAAGAGGCCCTGGGTCTCTGGACTTGGCTGGAACGTCAGGGCATTTCCCTGGTGGTTCAACACCTGGCCGGTTCTCTGAACGCCAGGGCGGACAAGATCAGCCGAAGGTGCCTTGCAGATCACGAATGGCGTCTCCATCCGGGGAGAGCCTTGGTTAGATCTGTTCCCCTCCGAAGAGAACGCGCAATGTCAGCTGTTTTGCGCATTGGAGTTTCCAAGGCGGCACTCGCTCGGCAACGCTTTTCGTCATCAGTGGAGCTAAGGCCTCCTATACGCCTTTCCGTCCATACCACTCCTGCCCAGAGTGCTCAAGAAGATCAGGAGCGACCGGGCACAAGTTATTCTTGTGGCTCTGGAGTAAGCACGGAGAGTTTGGTATCCCGAGCTTCTGGACATGAGCATTGATCCTCTGGTCAGGCTGCCTCTTCGGGAGGATCTTCTGTCGCAGCAGCAGGGGAGGGTTCTCCAACCGAACCAGTCCACTCTCCGCCTCCTTGCGTGGAGATTGAGCAGCGACAGTTGACAGCTTTTGACCTCCCTCCCGAAGCCTGTGAGGTTATTTTGGCAGCCAGGCGTCCCTCCACAAAATCGGTATACGCCTGCCGATGGACATCTGCTCCCTTATCTCAAGTCCATCTGTTTATTCTTTCCTTGGCCCAGCAGGGCTCTGCTCTGGGCACTTTGAAGGGCTACCTTTCGGCCCTTTCTTCTTTTCTTCGGCTGTCTGATCAGCCCTCTCTATTCAAATCTCCTCTAGTGCAGAGGTTTTTGAAGTGGTTAACCCCCCTTCACCTTTCGTCTTGCCACAGTGGGACCTTAATTTGGTGCTCACTTTCCTGATGTGTGCGCCATTTGAGCCGCTGCATAACTGCCCTCTGCAGTTGCTCACCATCAAGACAGCTTTTTTGGAGGCAAAAAACTCTGCCAGGAGAGTGAGTGAACTGCAGGCACTGTCCTCACAGCCTCCTTACCCGACGATCTTTCCTGACAAGGTAGTACCCCGGACTAGGGCATCCTTTCTGCCTAAGGTGGTAACACCCTTTCATCTGGGACAGTCGGTCACCCTTCCCACCTTCTATGCACCCCATCGTCTGGACCCAAAAAGAGCGTTATCGTTCTACCTTGATCTAACCAAAGAATTCCGGGTGGACGACCAACTCTTTATTGGATATGTGGGTGCAAAGAAAGGCCGTGCTGTCCGGAAGAGAACTATATCCCGATGGGTCATCCACTGTATTAAAATTTGTTCCGCCTTAGCGAAGAAGGATCCTCCTGAAGGGCTTAGGGCCCATTCCACCAGGGCGAAGGCGGCCACCACGGCTCTCCAGCGTAGTTTTCCCATCTCTGGCATATGCCAAGCTGCCACGTGGGCATCTCTGCACACGTTCGCCAGACACTACTGCCTGGATTCTCAGGTCCACAGAGAAGGCCTGTTTGTTCGCTCTGTTTTGCAGGACTTTCTGGTCTAAGCCATTCCGCAGTCCCTCCTCCGGGGATGGTACTGCTTGGGTATCTATTCAAAGGTAAGGAATCTGCGGCTAGATGTCTCTATCAGATGCACGAGTTACTTACCTTCTGTAACGCCTTATCTGGTAGAGACATGATCTAGCCGCAGATTCCTTACCGACCCACCCATCCTCCCCGCACTGCGGAATTGGTTTTTTAAATGTCAGGGATCTTCCCCTTCAGGGCCCTAGCAGTTCATTTTTTAACACACCATGGTCAGTCACTTCATGGCTTTGCGCTTCTGGCGTGGAAAGTCGTGAAAAGTACTGATGTCAGCGTGCCGGAGTGGCGGTTATATTGACGATGCGGACATCATGACGAACACGACGCCGACGATGTCACGCCAAGTCGACTGACGCCACCTACCGGCGCGCAGGGGTACTGCTGATAAAATCTTCCGGATCCAGCCTGACGCCTGGAAGTTCAAAGGTAGGGAATCTACGGCTAGATCATATCTCTACCAGATAAAGCGTTACCGAAGGTAAGTAACTTGCCCTTTAACTTCTAAATCTTCAAGCACTTTGGTCCCTATTCACTCTTCTAATGCCCTTGTTTTTTTTCATTTCAAAATACTTTATTAATTTTTAGGATACAGAAATAGAGAGAAAGGTGATAATCAATAGCAGTTTTTTTTTTTTTTTTATTTCAATGGTTTTTACACAGTTGTTTGAGTTTTTTATTCACTTGGTTGTTTTACAGCATTAGTTGCTCTATGCTTTGGTAATTTAGTATATTTCCCTCGATATAATTGTACACTAATATTTCAAAGCTCATTTCTTCATGACATTTTGTTTTGTAAAGGGCAGAAGCGGGCAATCTTGTATTATCACTCTTTTTATATACATAGCATTCTGATGGATATTTCTTCCTGCTGATTCCTCATTTTATGCATATGCCCCAGGAATCTGACTAGAATACTCTTCTCCAGCAATAGCTCTCCTGCAGCACGAGGTGGCACCATGCTAGTTTAGTTGTTTACTGTCCCTCAAGGATGTGATGACATCAGACTATATAAGGCACCACCTGGGCCCATATTAAAGAATTCGGCGCACTCTCAGAAAGTGTGCCGTATTATATTGAATGCGCTGCTCCCAAGGCAGCCGTGAGGTCGTACTGCCCTGGGGTCAGCGCATTCAAGTGAAATACGGAGCGCTGTGGATCGGGAGGCTGGGCGTGTTCTCCATGCAGTCTGCGATTCAGCCTACATGGAGAACATACAAAGTACGCATGACTGTTTGACCGGTCCGAGACGGCCGGCCAAAGCGTCATGCACACTTAGAGTGGGCAAACCACTCACCCCCTGCTCTGTGAGCAGAGCAGCCCCGCCCCAACCCAGGTAAACAAGGGTAAAAATAAAATGATAATAACATTGAGTTATTCTCATTTTTTTTCCCCCTTTTAGACCTGGTCAGAAGGGCAACCCTCCTTCGCCTTAGCGGAGGCTCCAGCCCTGACACCACCTAACTGCGCCCCTACAAAATACAGCCTCAAATGCCACTTTCGAGCACTAGAACTCTCTGGAAGGGATTAGCCACGTCAAGGCACTTTTTATTTTGGATTGAACTTGAAATACTGTTATCCCATTTATTGACAGAACTTTGGGACAATTACCAATAATAATAATAACCAACAAAGCATTTCCCTTGTCGGTCTAAAAGCTTGCACTTTAGATCTAATTTTGCATCTTATCCTTTTTTAATGTCACATTACATGATATGAAATTGAAGGCATAATCTAAAATGTAGCAACAACATCCGCACTTTAGAACTAACTTGGCACTTTAACATTCCAGACAACTATTAGAGTGACACTGAAGAGGCAGCTATCGAGAAGGCGCTGGTTAAGCACTAGCACTTTTAGCACACCACACTTTGGTTGCTAAGCACTTTCGGCACGCCATACCTTGGCTGGTTGAGCCTTTACACCCTAGGCATTTTGCACTTTGGCTTGAACTCGAATGTGGTCATAATACATGTGTTGCACGTTTATTCTGGCAAATCACTCCTTTGTTCTGCACTGGCTGGCATTAATCAGGCAGTCGGGCTGGACATGCTGTTTAAAAACTGATACCTCAGAGCTACCTTCGCACATTATGTCCTTTCCGCTTCTCTTGCACTATGTGAACATGAATTCACAATTTTAACTACATCTCAGTTTTAATGTTATGTATTATGTTGTATATTGCAACGCCCTACTTTTATTATTGTGAAGATTTTAATTAATCATACAATAAAGCATTTGCAAGGTCAAGATCTTCGGCAACGCTCACGATGCCATCTCCCATGCTGTCTTCTGAGCTGTTCGTTGCTCTTACTCAGACCTTGAAGTCTGTGGATATTATTCAAGTGGCAAGAGAAAATATTTGAGCCTCTCCTTAGAGCTCAGAAATTTGCTCAGATGGAAGAGTCGTGGACTCATATTTTTATACCTTAGATATTCCTAATGGAGATTATGGATGGAGATATGGACGCACAGAGGAAGATACATCTCCAGAAGGCATGATTCGCTACCATTGGAGTGCTCTTTCTGAGGAAGTCTGAGGATTCCAGGCAGTGGAGGTGCTTGAGTTGCTCTTATTGACTGAAGAGTCTAAACCAAATATCCTGACTGAAATGCTACAGCCATCTTCAGCGGTGTCAGAACCTCTTTTGCCATTCAACAAAGCACTTAGGAACCCATTATGGGTGCATGGGAGAAATGCCTTTCAGACCTATCAATTCACAGACAGATCAGACGGAATGCCTTCTGACCTCAAGATCTTATCAACGCACCCTCACCAGAGAGCTTACTGGTTCCAGCATCAGCAGCAAAACTAAACCCTAATGCTTTCTCTTCTCCTCCTCTGCACCATGAGATCAAGTATTCCACCTTAATATTGACTCTAGAATATCATGCTACCAGAATATTGAGAATCAAAACCTTGACAATTTAAGTGTAGGTATATATATATCTATATATATATATATATATTTATTCACTGTAAAAATCAAAGTAAGTAAATGTAATTTATTTAATAATTATATAAAATCTTTGCAATCAAGCCCAGTCACAAACGCTTTTAGAAAGACAGCACCATGATCAAGGAAAAAAAGATTGGTAGAATTTTTTCTTACATTTAAAAAGTTCAGTTATTCATTAAGGTGAGCAGACAAGTAACTTTTCTTGGGGCCGACATTTTCTTTTCTCAGCCTGCAAGAAAAATGATCCTGTATTTAACTGCAGCCACATTGATAGAAAGTTTCCCAGGTCCTGAGTTAATCATATCATGGACAAGTGTTTAGCAACAACGGACATAAATTTCAAGAAGCAAGCAGTTAGTTCACCTTACAGTCATGCCCCCACTGTATTTTGGCATTTATGAAAATCTAAAGGTTAAAGGGATGCTATAGTTAGGTATTGAAATGAGATAAGAAAGTATGGGTAAAAACTGAAAAATCGTTGATGAACTCACTCATGACTTCATCTAGTGATTGCAACAGTGTGCTTTAGGCGTTGTGGACTATAATTAATTCAACAAGCTACACTTGTGCACAATTTTCTATCCCTACCAATTGAAAACGGACATAACCTTTGTTAACATGTAGGACACATTGCATATCTATCAACTTGCCCACATTGGTGGATGCTGCCCTCATTGTACTGGTAGTCACCTGCTGACCAAACAAAATGCCTCCATAAAGATTAATGGAGTCACCCACATTTTAAATCCTGAACACCTGCCAAAAAAAGTGTTTATTCTCTATTCACCTCTGAAAGAATTGACATGACCTGCAATTTTGGGTCAAGAGGGTGACAGTTATGCATCAGCCATAGATAAGACACCACCAGCCAGGGCCTAATGACTGCCCTCTGTAGTTTGATAAAATACACTACACACATTCCTGAGATAAGCAGAATGGCATACAACCTTGAAGGCATGCTTACAACCATACAGTGAGTTAAACCATTTCTATGTAGCTCACCCCTACATTCTACATTATTCAGCAATGTGCAATACATCAAAATCTTCAGGGAATCTCTACAATAAACACCCTCACCGTATAAACCTCCACTAGACAAATAATTATCTATAGCACGGTAATAAACAACTATTTACCATGGGCATCTGCCCACGGCGTGTAGAAGTGGACATTCTGTTGGGAACAGAAGCTTTGGCTATTCTCAAAGATGTTTGGCAACAGACTTTGGTTTAAGCCACAACCTTTTTTGAAATGTGCCTCTGCAACCCATACTAGGTGTTCTTAACCTTTACCTTGTTTAACATAGAGTAGGACTGCTTCCATCCAAAACTTTAGTGGTAGGTAAGCTGTGCATCATATGAATTTCACCATGTACAGCCAGACTTGGCTACAGAGCCTATGCTATTTCCATTCTATGTACCCATACATTTACACACAGTAATACTATGCTGTCTATGACTAGGCCCTTTACTACCAGCATGATTTTTTTAAATTATGTAATTGGAGATGTCGATAGTGATGTAATCAATTATGCCATTTAACATGTCATGACTGATGTAAAATGTGAGGTCATACACAGTGCTTGAGGGGGCGCAAGTTATTGTTAGTTCACTAAACTATAACTGTCGAATTTTAATGGATTTTTTGGGTTTTTAAAAACAAGTAGGTATCTCATTTCAACACATAACTATTACGTCACTTTAACCTTTGTGTTTTTTCAGTACATTTCTGGCTTTTTTTAACGTATGTTAAAAGCGTTTTAATTTTATTACCATACTTAACAATCCTGTCACTTTAACCTTTGTATTTTTTCAGTGAATTTCTGTAGTTTTTGATCATATTTGAAGTTGAGCACTTGCCCAACTCCCTCAGGTGACATACTCTTTTGTGTGTCGGAGAGCAAACTTTCCAATGGAAATTAAAATGGGAAAATCACACTTTTGGGACCCTCATATGCCCCTTTTTTCTTAGCCCCCACTTAATAGATCAAAGCAAAACTTTCCATGAAGGAGGCAAAGTAGATGACCGATTTTCAAACGGCGCCAAAGTTAAGAAAACAATAAAACAAATTCTATGGATAGTCTGATTTAACAATAACTACAATGGTGCTAGTGTTGCCAGTGTAATATAAATATTCAAGATACGTAGATGTGCAGTTAGTAGTAAATCTATACCTATATGCACTTACCTTATCGATATTTTGTCCATTATATTTTCACATACAACCTGAGTCCAAATGACAACTCCATGGACCATGAAGTTTTTGTTTCGGGTAGCCTATAGCCATCCGCACTGCTAAAGCAACATGCCTTCTTGGAGGTCTTGTGAAAATTGGCAAGTATGGCAGTAGTAACCCTTGCTGACGACATGAAGAACCCCTTCTTAGTTTTTTTTTTAATTCTTCCTGGATTTAGCTGAAATGATGGCTAGATCCATAGCAGTGATCACTCTATGCGGACATATTAGGGTGCGTTTCACAGGTTCCTGGGTGATGTCCAGACTGCTCTATTGAAGATACCTTTTGATGGCAAAAGCATATTTGATGAGAAGCCAACTCCTCCCTGGAATGATGTAGAACAGCCATGCCTTGCCTTCCTGATGAAACAATTTCACCAGCAGTACTGTTGCTAGGTTTCTTCAGAGGCCAACCCTAAAAATAGCGGCTACCTTTCCAGCCAGACTAGGCCCCACAGCAGCTCTTCTGATCCTTTTTATTGATGAGGTGAACCTAAGTAAGATCAACAACACAGCTCTGGTTTCTCTAAAATCTGCTGGGACTGCCACATCAAACCTGCTTTGATTTCTCCTCCCTTCTTCACTAGCTTCCAGTAGGGATAAGGGTCTCCCACTTTGTCTCTGTTGGGCTATCACTCTAGACTTCTGGGTGGTCTGTCTTATTCACAGTGGTTTTGCCCTTTCCTTTCTGTCCGCGCTCCGGGCCACCCGTTTTCTTCAAAGAGTTGCACTTTGGAGCATGCCTTGATCTTGTAGTTGGAAGAACTCGTCCAGTTGCAAATGGAGGCTAAAGATGTGGTACCCCTAGAGGAGAGTGGTACAGAATTCCATCCCTTTTGCTTCTTGATGGGCTTGAGAATGTTGAACCTATTTACTTGGTTCAAAATGTAGAATTGGACGGTGTCATTGTACATTTAGGATACACATTTCCTTCTGCCACTTGCTTACTGGTACTACCTCGACTTCATATTTGAGTCTCACCAATAGCAAGTTGTGATACTTCCCTTTATTTTGATGACTACTGCTTGAGTCCAAAGTTCTGGATGTGGTAGTAGCTTTATGCCGTAGGTCAGTAGGTTTTGCCTTCAGACCTCCTGTTTTTACTGTTTTTGCTGACTTTAGGAATCTGGGCACTTTACCATTGCTAATCCGTGCTAAAATGCATGTGCTCTATAATTCAAACAAAGTAACATTGGCTTATCCACAATTGGCATTTAATGTACTTATAAGTCGGCAGTAAAGTACAGTAAATGTGCCCAGGGCCTGTAAATTAAATGCTACTAGTGTGCCTGCAGCACTGATTGTGCCACCCACTTAAGTAGCCCTATAAGCATGTCTCAGGCCTGCCACTGCTGGACCTGTGTCCAGTTCTAAACTGCCATGTCAACCTGGCAAGTTAACCCACTTGCCAGGCCCAAACCTTCCTCTTTATTACATACAAATCACCCCTAAGGTAGGCCCTGTACAGCTCCTGGGCAGGATGCAGTGTATTTAAAAAGTAGGACATGTACGTTTTAAGTTTTACATGTCTTGATAGTGAAATATTCTAAAATTCGTTTTTCACTACTGCAAAGCCTATCTCTCCCATAGGATAACATTAGGATTGCCTTATTACTTTTTATGAGTGTAATTTCTAATGGAGATGAGATGGGACACCAAAATTTGGTGTCTCTAGAATCACAATTCAAAAACACAACTTATGGTGAAGTTGGATTTCAAATTGCAATTCTGAAAATGTCACTTGTAGAAAGTTGGCATTTTCTTACTGTAACCATGTTGTGCCTCCTGCTTGTTTCTGAATACACATCTGGGGTGGGTGACACCTGGCTTTTTGCATTCCCTCTAGACAGCCACACACAAAGGGAGCTTAGGTGTGACTGATGGGCCATCCTGGACAGGATAAAAGGGAGGAGCTGACACACCTGAAAGGCTGTGTCCTGTCCCCACACAAAGGGCTGCATACCCCTCTGTAGTGGGTCTGGAGCCGGGGCAGAAAAGGCAGGGACTTGTGAACTTCAAAAGCATCTCTTGAAGTCTCCCTCACTTCAAAGGCCCAACTGGGTATAAGTTCTGGACCTCTGACACCACCAACACAGAACACTTCTGTAACTGAGGACATTCTACCAGGAAGAAGGACTGCTGTGCTTCTGAAGGGACTGCCACTCTGCTGGATTGCTTTGTTGTGCTGACCTGCTGTCTACTGCCCTCTATCCTGAGAATGAAAATGACTGGATCTACATCTCTACATCCCAGAATCTAAGTATCTCCAAAGGCTGGTTGGCTTGCCTCCTGTTTTGAAGTCTCAGGGATATCAAAGGCTTCTCTTTAACTTACAAACAGCACCTTGTCTTTGCTTGCTGCAAGTCTTGCTCTGCCAAGCTGTGCCAACCCAGTCCTGGGACCTTGGAAGTGAGTATAAAGTTCTGCATCTGCCAGAACCCACGCATCAACACTGTTGCATCGATCGGAACCGACACATAGCTGCCATTGCGGGAACCAGATCGATACATCACAATTGGAACCACCGCAGCACCTCTGAAGCTGCCACTTCCGAACCGACGCATCACTGCCACTGCATGGAGAAGATCAATGCATCGCCTCTAGAGTGTGGAGAAACCCAGCACATCGCATTCAGAACTGCTGCATCTCGGAACCAACACATCACTACCGTTGCATGGAGAAATCCGGCGCATCACCTCAACTGCATGGGGATAACCAACGCATCGTTCGGCTGCACCCCGCATCTCTTTGTTTGCTATCAGGATCAAGGTACTTTTGCTCAGCTGGCCCTGCATGGGTCCTATATCCGACCCGCACTCCATCGTGGTCGGCCTGAACTCTTGACTTTGTCCCCGTCCAGCACAATTACTCCACCAAATAACTCTTTAAGGGCTCACTGCTTCCAAGCACTATTTTTGTATTTAATCATTAAAAATTCATATCTCGACTTCTACTGATTGGATTTTTGTAGGGTTGGTCCTGTTTTATTTATAGAATTATTTTCTATTGTTCTAAACTGGTGTGGAGTATTTTTGTGGTGTTTTCACTGTTTTACTGCTTGACGTGTTGCACAAATACTTTTCACATTGCCTCCTGAGTTAAACCTGACTGCTCTGTGCCAACCTACCTGAGAGCGAGTACAGGTTGATTTATGGTGTGCTTGTGACCTACCCTGACTAGGATTGTGGTTCCTGCTTGGATAGGGTGCATATCTCTGCCAACCAGAAACCCAATTTCCAACAGTCAGTAGTCCATGTACGTCCATACTTGGATTACTAGCTGGTGAAGGGGGGGTTTCCACCAATGTTCACAACCCATCTGCAGCGCAACATGACTCTTCCTCACAGCCTGGACTTCTCCATCAACCTTCAGAAGTTGTTACTTTTCCGTGCTCAGAAGTTGAGCATCATTGGTGTGGCATTGGACACAATCTATATGAGAGCCTCTCCTTCTCCCCAGAGTTTTTCCGGTTTTCAGGATAAGTTTCTAATGTTTTTTCCGGACCTGGTTCCACAGGTTCTCAGCCTGTGGACTTGATAGCCTCGTGCATTCACTTGGTGCCAATGCCAGATGGTGAATTAGCCTCTTGGTTCACGTGGGGATGTTTAATTCTGTTCTCTTGCACCTCCTCTTGTAGTTGTGCCCTTCCAATGTCATAGTAGATTGTCCCTTTAATCCTCGACAGTCACATGCCACCTTTATTATGGACCGAAACTTCTTGTCATCTGGGGGCGTGAGGCCGTTGATCCACATTAGAGCAAAGTGCTGGATTCTGCTTTGCCCTGAAAGCTTTCAGTTCAGGAACTGTTGTTCAATCTTTTTGGACGGCACCACTTCTAACCTTTCTATCGGTAGTCAGGGCAATGTTGATTATTGGATCCTATGTTGGGAAGCTTTATATCTGTGAGTGAATTTTGCAGCTAGTCATTTTGCCAGTGTTTGTCATCTGGCAGACTCTCTGAGCCTTTGAGGTGGATGCTTTCAGTTGTCTCTCATTGGAGGATCATGACTGGAGCTCCATCCCAACTTGACAGGCCTTCATCTTCTCCATATTAGGATGTCCCTTTGTGGACCTTTTTGCTATGCCTTTCAACAGGAATTTCCCTCTGTTCTGCACCCTGCACTTCCATCCAAATGATAATTTGGGGGATGCCTTCAAGTTCAGTTGATGGCAGGATCTCATCTACGTGTTTCCTCCAATCCTCTTGCTTTTGAAAGCCCTGCAGAAGCTTAAAGAGGATAGTGCACAACTGATTCTGAGTATCCTGGATTCAGTGAGAATTTGGTAAGCTTATCTGTTGGAACTAGCTGTTCACCCACTTTTTCTGCTCCAACGCAGAATAGATCTAGATCTAGATCCCCAATCCTACGTGCTGTATCTACACTTGTGAAGACTGATGCCAGTTAGACACGTTTTCCTTGCCGAAAGAAATAGCAGGCGTCATCTTGGCTGACTGCAAACTTGCTACCAAGGGCCAGCGAGTTACAGCCCTTGTTGGACTAACCACAATTAACTATGTTTACCCACACAATCTGGCCCAGTCTATAACCCTTCCATCCTACTTTCCATCTTCTCACCCTACCAAGGAAGAGTAGAGATTGCACCAAGTGAAACCCAGTTGTGCTATCCCTTACTAATTAAACCGTACAAGAGAGGATTTGATGGATTTCAGCTCCTTTTGGGCTTTACTGGTGGCAAGAAAGGCAAACATTGATCAAGCTTACCATTCACATTGGGTTATTATTTGGCTAAGAAAGACTCTCTGGCTGGTATTCATGCATACTCCATAAGGGCTCTGGCAGCCTGTGGTGCTCTCCTCCTCTACTGCTCTTAGTAAAGGCGTCCCGGTGATATATGCCAAGTGGCTAATGGCATACCTTTGGCAAACATTATTGTCTGACAGCACAGTGGTGGACATTTTGCCAGTGCTGTGCTGAATTAATTCATTGGATAATCGGCACTTTTAAACCCCACCTCCCTGGGTATTGCTTTCGGACTCTTTTATTAGGTGAGGATTGTGTAGGAAAAATTATCCATCAGAAATAAAGTTATCTTTGGGAATGATATTTCAGGTGGCCACTATATGTTTCCAAAATGATATTTCTAGTGATATTGTTGCTATCGATATATGCTGTTTCGGTTCCTCTCAGCCCACCTAGGTTGGGTGCAGAAAAAAATGCAATTAACTGATGCCAGTGTGCCAGATGGATGTAGCTGCAACTGAAGTGATTTGGTGCCTCTACCAACTTACCTGGAGAGCTGTTACTGGGGAGAGGATTACCTGGAAGATGAGATAAGCAAACTGCTGGAAGATGTAGTGTCAAACAGAATATTGCTACAGAAGGTTAGTGGCATTTTCATTCACTCTACCTGGTTAGTTATAGTATTAAAGTCTTCATACATTAACATAGCATGTTCCTGGTACAAAACCAACCAAAATGTGGAAAAAAAGCGATTTACTTTTTCTAATGCCTTCTCTACATCCAGATTACAACCCAGACAATATCACCAAAATCACCACATGCTTAGACCACATCCTCTGCTGCAGGAAAGCTTTCTCTGCAAGAACCAAGACTGATGGTAATGAGAGAATGTGAGCCTCCCTCACTATACTGCAGCTCTTGACTTGCCTCCTTCAACTACCCCAAAAGCTGGAAACGTGTTTATTCTCTTTGATTCAGACCTGGGATTCACTACACAAGTGAATGCAATTGTTAAAGGGATCAATCTCCAGCACTCCCTGCTCTGCCATAGTATACATTACTCCAAACCCATTGTTGAGTAGAGTTAACTAGAGCCCTTGTCAAATGCTGTCTGCACTAATGTTACATCATTCACACCAGTCTTCCTGAAATGCTGAATAGCAGTTTGCAAAGGCTACATAACCAGGAAGACAGAATGTTCCTGGACTAGCGTAAACAGGACTATGTTTATCCTGTTTTGGAAGCTCTCCACTGGCTACCATAGGAAACTAGTATAAAATTCAAGGTTCTCTGGGATGTTCACAAAGCTTTCTCAGAAAAGGCCAAACATACCTGCATAAACTAGTTTGACGCTATAAGCCAGCTAGAAACCTCGGCTTATCAATTGGTAAGTTTTTCATCAACTTTTGTACAAATGATTGAAACTCTGCCGCTGATTCACAAAATGTGTAAAGCTCTCAATCCCTCCTTGAAATAGGGACCCAAGTACATGTGATTCAAGAACTCCTGAAAACTAAAGTATTTTATGCCAACCTTCCACACTTCTGTTGGCTGCTATTTCAGAATGTCAGGTATGAGCACCCACGCACCCTGATTGGGCACCCTACATCATCACTTCTGTCCTTCGACTGGATACTGTTCTATTGCTCACCTTGAACTTTGAAGAAACCGAAATGTTACACGGACCACAGATGGGGCTTGTGTTCAAGATGTGCTACAATTATTTTTTCCTTAAATAATGTCCCGTTCCCGGCAACTAATAAACAAAAAATACTTTTATATAAAACCTAAAACATTATGGCACACACACAACTTTAATATCAAAGCCTATGAGGGATATTGGTTGCTAATGCTCATATATCTGTGAATCTGTCAGACTTTTGTAACACTAATCATGGCTGTGGTGAACTAATTTTTAATGCTTTTTTGGTCCTCTGATTCTCAGAAAACTATGCAGGGTAATGGGTTCTTGTGGAATCTTCAGATCTAGTATGTGTAGCCCATCAGTGTGCCTTACAGAGATTTGCCAGTCTTCACATCTTCAGTGACTCTTATTTCAACTATCAGCAGTTTTTAAGGCCAGTCTTCTATCTTCTCTTACTTGTGGAAACAGTGTATTCCCCATAATGTAATGCTCATTTGTTTCCACATCCCCACCAGACATGTACGTTCTCATGAAATCTCTGTTAGGTGCTTCATTAAAATATTCTCCCTTGCCAACATTAGGATGTCTTCTGCTGCATTACTTGAATTTAAGAATCACCCCGTCTTACCACCCATCCATACTGGTATTGTTTCAACTGGAATAATGATTATGATAATCCAAAAGTAATTCCATACCATGTTGAGCTTCAAGAAAGATTTGAACACACAACTCAGTACTAAGGGCCTGATTTCGATAGCGGTGAATCCGCCATCGGGAGCCTGCCGGTGGCGGATTCACCGCCAACTTGCGGCCATTCTCCGCCCGCCAAATTAGTATGGTGGGCGGTTTGCTGGTGGACGGGAAGTCTGTCCGTCACAGGCAATTGTTCCGATTGCCTGGCGGACCCGGAAAGCATACCTAGAATGGTGGTGGTGCCGAGCAGGCACCGTCCGCCATATTAGGATGCTTCCTTGGATGCCAGTCGTGGATGGCGGTTCAACCGCATTCACAGGCTGGCGGGGATCGCATTTGGGGGCCCGGTGCAGGCCCCCCTTGTGTTGGGGGGAGGTGGGTGTGCATTGGGGGATACCTTTGGTACCCCCCTACATTTCCCTGCACCAGGTGGCAGGCACCGCGTGGTGCCTGCCACGTAGTGCAGGGAAATGCAAACAGTGCATTTAGATCATTGCGGCGGGTGTTGCAGCCAGCAGCACCCACCGCAATGTTAGAGATACACAATGCGATAATGACCCCCTAAGTTATTGGTTCAGTTCCACCCTATGACTGCAAATCTCTGGTCCTCTTGTATCACAGTACAAGATCCCCAGCCTACAGACCTTTTTGGCATTATGTTGTCAGATCACAAGAGGTGCAAAATGAGTACAATCCGTTACTACTAGTGTTGCTGAGGTTGAAATAAAAAGATATAACTCTTCTGCTGTGTTAATTAAGTTGCTGGATAATCAAATAGCAACACAAATAAATGAGCGGATCTGTGTTTCTTAGTCAATTGACTGTTGTCTTGTGCCTGCAGCTGTAGGCAAAGGATACAGAAGAAGCTTTCTGGATCCCATTGCTAATAAGTACTTTTGAGACTCTATTTCTGATGTTAAGCAGGCAGGATCCGTGAATGTGCCTTCCAGGCAGAAATTAACCAACGTAGAAACCTGCTGTCTCATGCAGGAGAATGACTGATGGACATGATTGGTCCTATCACATTTTAATTACAATACAGCTGAAGCAAGATCAATCTCCCTATGGTATCTTTCATTAGGCCGTCAAGGCTTAACGCTTCATACTTAAAAGTTGTATTCCACACAACTACAATGAGATGCTTATTCAATGTAATCTGTAATTGTTACCACAATGTCACTGTTTGTAACCTTAACATGCATTTATCAGAGAGCCTCACAGACTTCTACCTTTAATTTAAAAAAGGTACAATCTTATAATTTCCCAAACTACAATCAAAGAAGATCATGGACCAAAAGAAATAATCAGAATTAAAGGAACACTTACAGATATTTCTAATGAGAGACACTTGGTTCTTCACTAATCCTTACACAAAAACAAGTGTTAAATGCAAAACTTGATTGTGGTGCCTCCCACCCAGTCAAACAGTTCAAAACTCTTGGGGTTAGAATAGCAACATATGTTCATCAGTAGAAAAAGATGTGTGAGGATATTTTGGTTCTTGTGATGAGGTCCAGGTGAAACTGATTATTTGCCAATATGATTTGGTAGACGTAGATTATATACAGCATAGGAATTCCAACCTTCATTTCCTCTTTGAACTGTTACAATACCACAATCTACCAAACCTGCATTCAACATGTACTGCAAGCAATGATCCCAGGCTTCCCCCCGCTAATGAGATGTAATTAGTACTTCCCTCAGGAATCTTCATGATCTGACAGACGAAGCCATAAGTGTTCACTACCCACGTGCTGCCCAAGTACTACACTCTGTCACAATTGATCCTCCTGCACCTGCTTCCCCACAATCCGATAGTTGAATGCTCCTTCTGTTACTGTTTGGTGATCATTGTTTTAAACTGCCTCATTTTATAACATTTTGGGGGTTTATTTTATTGGATAGAGTCAGTAATTCATTTAATAAAATACCTCCATCAAGATCCTACAATCATTTTTAACTTACACAATCAATTCAAACTTCCTAAAAATCCTTATTCAAAACCAACCCACTAATGGATTTTAAACTAAACATAACAATTAAATGCCACAGTTAATTTATTAATCCAAGAACCACTCCTCCCGCTATGCTCTTGAAACAACCCCTATGTACTATATAGAATAAATAAAAGTGTTGTTGTGCCAGAGAAAAAACATTATAACTCCATGATTAAGTCTAATTATCTTGCTAAATATAGCAAAACATTTGCAAATCCAAACTTTTCAGTGGAATCTCCTATGATACAAATAAAGTGACTCAGTGCTACAGCAGAAAGTACATCGATACACATCTCAGAAACATTTTTAATAACACAGTTGATTCCAATTTCTAAACATTTAATGCAATACTTAGTTCCTAGGTTAATCTTCATTAATTGATCATATTTTATAATAGATAAAGTGATTCAGTGCAATAAAAAGGAAGCAAATGCAATATCCAATAAAAGTGCCAAAGTTCTACTCACAATACGTCGATTTCCCCTAAAATAGCTTGGAGATCTCCATATCAATAATCTTATCAACACAAAGAACCAAAAACAGTATCTTTGTCTAGCTTTCCCTTACTCTGTTAATCCTCTTCAACATGCCAAAGTGGAGAGTGCATTTTCCAATATATTTATAAATTTTAAATTCGTAGCATGTCTTGGCTGCAGATACACATGCTATGCACACTCCTGCCATCTAGCATTGGGATCGAACTCTTTAACTTGTTTTTCTCAAAGAAGACTTTTGTTGCTGACATGATATCGAGACCCCTACTCTTTCGAGTGAATGTGCATGTTCAATGGCTCCATTGTTAGATTGATTTTTTCCGCCATTGGGTTTGGACGGATAGTGCCAGAGCTACGTGCAACTTCAGCACCCTTATCACTTTCCACTACAGAATTGAATTAAACCGGTACAATACCTTGCAGCGATCAGCAATTTTGTTTCTGGCGACCTTCTTGGTAACATCTACCGAGGTGGCTGCCTCAAGCGTACTCCTTCCTCCGCGTCACCGAGAATGCTCATCTCTTTGTAATGGAAGGTAAAACAAGAAAGACTTTCGAAAGTGCCCACAGTGTGGGGTAAAGTATGCTTACTCGGATCAGTACAACATCTGCAACCTTTGTGTCATAAGCCACCTACCTGGATCCCTGATGATTCCAATGGGGCGGCGACACTAGTTTTCAAATCCTCCCGAGACTTGCCCTCGGTTTACAGAGGGAGACAATGCTCCAGTGGCAAATCCCAGGGTGAAGGGGATTGGGATGGAGAGAGCGTGTACAGTCAAAAATGCTATGGCTCGTCTACTCAACAGCAACACTGCAGCAGGCATTCACACCAGTCTGATGAATGGTACCAGCAGATATGCACCTATAAACAAATAATAAGGCTTTAGTCTAGTATTAACTCTATCTCGTAAGGTATCACCTCACGAAAGCTTTTCAAATCTCAATCATCCTTTAGTTTTGTTGTTTTTTTTCATTTAAATTGTCTGTAGTGAGTATGATTTCAGCATCAAACCCACAAGCAAATTTGGACGGGGTTAGCTTCACCCAAGTCCTCTCCGGCAGAGTCCTGCTAACAGTATGCACAAGTTGAACAAAAACACTGGTTACCTTTGTTTGCAGCACAATGTCCCGACTGAACTCGTGCGTAGTAAAATCAAGTCTGCTAATACGTCTCTCCTTTTCTTCTTGTTCTTTTTCCCATCCAGGTGTGAGTCTAATGCGGGACTTTCTTTGCGGCGTGGTCGAAGCGGGTGGATCAAGGGAGCTAGCAAGACAAAGTCCTGGAAGCCAGGAAACAGGTAAGTGGCAGGCAAAGAGACTAAGCGGAGGGGAGGAGTGTGGACAGTCTTTAAATAAGACCGCTTTAGAACGTTCATAAAGGTCACATTCTAATTGTTTGTAACAAGGTACTGGTGCAGATAATTAACTTGATGAGGCTGCCTTCTAGAAGGTGCTTTAGAATGTTCACAAAGGTCGCATTCTAATTGCTTATAGCAAGGAACAGGTGCAGATGATTAATTTGATGAGGGTGTCTTAAAGGTGTTTTAGAATGTTAACAATCTCTAAACTGGTTGTAATGAACCCTGTCATGTTTGGTATCAAATATGTTGGAATCATACCCCCACACTATAAACGGTGTGGGAGGTATGATTCCATGCACTGTAAATCTCCTACGGGAGGCCCTCAGTGCTCCCGGTACCAGTCTCCCAGGACCGGACAGCAAGCTAGGGCTTCTGCCGACCAGAGACATGTTTCTGCCCTCCTGCTGCTGAGCCAAGCTAGAGCAGGGGAAGGCAGAACAAAAGATATCCTGTCACAGGGAGGTGTGACTACCTCTCAGACAGGGTTTAGTGTATTGGAGCAGTGTGGGGGCGCTTGCCAGTGCCACTAAGACTGGTTGAAGGGCACATTTGGTGCCCTCCTTGCATACTCCATATCAAACTGTCGTGTAGTTCCTATATAACCTATACAGGATTTGCGCGTTTGGATAACATAAACTGTGGGATTGGTGGCGGACTGATTCCGTGCACCCTCACCGGATACGTTAGCCTGTCTGTATCAGCTAGCTCACAGTGCCACTATAATCTCCTCTTACCAAGGAGAGAATAGATTCTGGCAACCTCAGAACATGACAACCCTGATCCCTCAGAATCGTGGAAACAATATACTACCTTTCGCTCAGTCACTCGTGCTTACTTAGTTCGTCTCAGAGAGATACACAGAATAAACAGGCTGGGCGTTTTCAATAAGAATTTATTGAACAGTTGTTATTCTAGTGTAGAATAGATGAGCTGCAACAACCATTAGACAGTAGCAGAGATATATGATTAGCAGTACTACGAAAGTAAAGGGATGGTATAGTTCTACCATCTCGCAGAAATCATGAATAAATACAAGTACATAAAACACATGATAAGAAGTGCGTACTCCTACGATGCCTCCCTAACTAGATGTAACTAGTGTTAAAGGGTGTTTTTTAGGGTGCACTACAGCACCTTAATTTGAGCAGAGGTGCTCTATCTAAAATAAGGAAATACACGTGTGAGATGCAGGAACTGAATCAAGAGTGGCACAATTTATTTGAAGAAACAATTTACAGCTACGCAGTCTTAGCAAAGACCAGGTGTCAAAGACACATTTTGAAATGAAGAGCAAAAACATGCAATTGCAGTGAGGCTTAAAATCATAATAATGCAAAGAGAGAAATACTTTTCAAAATACAATAAGCATTATAGCCTCAGCCAAAGATGCTAGAGAAGATGGCTGAGGGGGCACACACACGTCATGACCCAAGGGATCACTTGTGCGAGGTAGTCCGTCGAATGGACTGAGGGCAGCTCTTTTATACTCTTTTAATGAAGAACTATTGACCACAGAATCACGACATTAACAGGTGCTTTGACCGCAGAACATGACGCACTTTGGTCACTTCTCGGAAATATTAAGAAAACAGAAGTGACACTACATTACAAACGTTTACCAAAAGGTCACTTGATGTTTGACCGTAAATCATAATGAAATTGAACATTTATCGAAAATGATTTGCGTCACTTCTCGGAAACTTTTTAAGAAAGCAGAAGAATACAAAAGGTTTGAGGTCACTTGTAATTTCTAAAGCTGTGGAAAGTCCCAGTTGGCCCCAACTCCTTACTCTTGGCCAATTGTGTTCTTCTAAATGACAGACACATCCTGTTATTGCTACATCTTGATGTTCAGAAAGATGTACATCTGAGTATACAGGAGGGCAAGGGGCCTACTGCCTCCTAGACGCTCAATGCAGTGTGAACAATTTTAACACAACCCTGTCTGTGGGCTGGCAGGGACAATTGAGCCTCTTATGCTTCAGATGTGGTCAGAATGGGCCTGGGGCACTATATGGTAAAAACTAGACCCTGCTTCACTAGGTGTACCTAGCATCTATGTAGGTGTTATGCCAAGAATCCCTCTAGGATCTAGTCAACCCCATTACCTAAGAATGAGAGAATATGGGACCCCGTCCTGGTCTCGAGTTGGACACCCGCGAGGGATGTTAGACCACTGCGAGCTGGAGTGTCTGCATGCAGGAACCTCAGCGTCTCTGGTCAGTGTGTCAGCCGGAAAGTCTCGGTCTCCTCTCCCCTTCTAAGCAAGATGTGATGTATATATACCCATAGGTCTCCCCAGGGGTCCTACATTGCTGTGTTACTGTGTCGGCCTAAAGGATGACGTCGGGCCTGAACTTTATACAGAGATATTATACAGGAGATGTTATTCCTGCTGTGCTTCCAAGAAGCCTCATGCATAATGTATGAGATTCGAACTAGGGGGAAACCCGCGTTCTGAATGCAGTGTCGTATCTAGGTAAAAGGTCAGTCCTAAGAATCGTTATGTATGTAATGAAGGGAAGAATATAGGTGAAAGGTTGCAATGTTACCTGCGCCTATATAGTTTACCTATATGGAATATAACACCCACTCCTTCTGACTGGACGACATATGTAACTTATTACCGTACTACTAGTCTAACTAGATATTGATCCGCACAAAGTTTAAAAACATATGTTTAGCTAAAAAATGTTTAAAACTTCTAAAAAACTTTTTAAAAACTTAAAACTGTCTTAAAAAGTTTTGCAAGCCATAGCTCTAAAGTGTCCCTAGTCATAGTCCGAAGCACTATAAGCATTAGAAAGCCATGTATGCCCAATAAATGAAAGGAATGTCAATTTTTGTTTTGAGATCCAAATTTGAGCTTTGTTTTAAAAAAGGGCGAATTTGTTCCAGCACACGACGAGCCAAATGAGTCAAATGTTTGTGTCCTGGCTGGTAGACGCAACATTTTCGTTGCTTGCTTTCGCAGTAGACGGCCCCTGTAGCACCTCGCAGAATACGTCAATCGAGCACAGATGATGTTCCCCACTGTCCGCAGCCGGTGCTGGGGCAGACTGTGCGCCATCCAAAGCCTGGCTGTCAGAGGAGGAGCCGGTGTCCATACCAACAAGTGCTGTTACTACCTGTGGGGGCTCAAGGAATGCCGCCATCAACATCGGAATACGCTGAGGACACTGCAGAACATGGGCCGTTATTGGGTCCAGTAAAGCATTCACGTCCGGTTGCGAACATGATGGGAGTGTCAAACAGAGGTCTAACATGCATTCTTCTTCGCAAAACAGGCATCGGAGGACAGGTAAGATACAGTCCATCCAGACTGGTCGAAATGACAAGAACCAAGATGCACTTAGTTCTCTCAGGCGAGGCGTGCCTAGATGTTGTGCCATGCAGTCACGGTATTTACGCTCCAGGAGTGCTCTTTCCATCTCCTTGGTGACTGGGATGTCCATTGCATAGCAAATATAAAACAATCAGGATACCTGCTACTAGAAACAGGATGAGCGGAAGTCCTCCAAAGATGCTTCCGAATACGGAGTGTATGAAGTTTGGTATAACTCCAAGTACCGTCTGAAAGGGCTCAGAAGTCCAGTACCTATGGTCTTAAATAGGTGGACAATGCCTGTCGTATCAGACATGTTAAAGATACGATTTACCATTTCTGCAAAATGGAAAGGGCAGTTTGTCTGAATAAGCGCCTGTATCTCTGCCGAAGACCTTGCGGCCTGGAGATCAAAAGTCTCTCGAGCGGAGGTTAAGGGCACAGACTTCTGTAAAAGCATAGCTTTCATTCTGCTTAGAGTATCAAACCGTATTAAAGAAACATTCAGTGAAGGCCATAACAGTGCCTCCCTGACTGTATGTGTCGGTGGAAACAATACTTGCATACAACAAGTAACTCTGGAGCTCACGGTTACCAGATATGCGATGCCCGGGAGCATTCCGCAGCAGCCTTGACTGTTCAGCATCAAGTAACTCACATTTGAAAGTAGCCTGAATGCTGGAGTAATCACTGCAGTTGGGGCACCCCTCAAATGGCAGGACAGGTTCGCTACAGAACCATTACAAGCCCCGTGCAGCATTATATCCTGGCATATGAGCGATCCACTTAAAGCGTTCCCACAGTTTGTACCGCTTAGAAACACTTCTCGATCCCCACTCCGGCATTGAAATCTGTATGGTAATACCCATGATTCCTTAATGTATTCCTTACCCATTTCTTCATATCTGTCTGCCTGCTTTTGTTCAAGGCAATACTGAAACTGAAAAGTAGTGACCGGTAGAGTTATGTGGCCATGGATTAGCCATTCTGTGGACGGTAATTCTGCCACTGTGAATGCTAATCTATCCAGTTTTTCGATACGCAGCATTGTATATTTTGCTCCCCTCTGTGCCATTTCTATCTGTTTATCTGTTAGATTGTATTCAGAAAACAGAGACGTACTGTTGATATAACGCCAAGGCACGTAGCCTGCACGCAAAGATTGCAGCATCCAGCTTAATAACATAATAGAACGTAATTGAGATTGCCCGTGTTGTAATATGGCCAAATCTTGTTCTAGTATGTCTATCGCAGAAGATACAATGTTGCCTAAGGAATATATCCTGGAGGTCAATGTAGTTAACCCACTGTCTACCATTGCCAGAGATTTTTCTAGATGTATACGGTCTATTTCACGTAACCTTTCTGCGACCTCTTGTTGGGATATTTTCCATATTTCATTGTAGACAGCATAATAGAAACGTTTCTGACGTGGCTTCCTGGGACCTAGTAAAAAATCCCTGAGATCCACATCCTGTGACAGTAAGGATAAGTGTTGTTTCACCTTTGTGAGTGTTGAGGTTGTTAGCCAATCATGGCACAACTTCCCAACACTGTAGGATGTCACTACACCTGGATGTTCTCTCTGTACATATCATAGATCTGGCCTATGGATAGCGAAACCTTCGGTTTTACCCATGAATCTCGCCTGACAGCTATTCGTGTCTGTGGGCCAAATTAGCCATTTCTTTCAATCGGGGTCTGATCTGTTGTATTGTATAATGTCATTCAACGTAATCTCTTTCTGTGATGTTATGTTACCCTCGGTGTGCGATGGAGTTGGCAGCCGAGGCGTGTTCAAGTCTTTGTTCTTGGCTAGTCCAAGGCAAGACGTCTGTTGCACTGTCTCGTTCAAAAACATGATTTGTTGAGGGATAAGGCATGCCCTAAACAAAGCTTCTGTTCCCTGAACTTGCCATTCCCTAGTACCCCAGACTGATTTTAAGTCTATGGTGTCCTTCCATAAGTCGAAACCTTGTTCAGACAACTGGCCAATAAAGGAAGCAGAGTAAATCTGTTTGGTGTTTGTTAACATATTTTTCTGTGCTTGATGTTAGTGCAACCTTATAATAATTTGAGGCTGGGTCAGACATATTATACCCTGAAAAATATGGAAACGTTTGTGTAAATGTTTTTGAACTGCCTTTCAGCTGTGTTGGACAATGTTCCCACTGGTGGTATGTGAACACATTTCTAGGATTAGCAGATTTATGTAAAAAGTGATGACCATAGTGTTGATAACAATAACTTTTTCGAAATCTAATGTGCTTTCCAATGTTTCACTATTAGAAAATGCAGCAGATTTTTCCAAATCAGACAACATGTTATTTACAGTTTCAAAATCCCAATCATCGGAAAATGTACTTGAGGTAATGATATCACTCAACGATAGTTTAAATAAATGAGGGATTCTTAAAAGTTCGGTCGGACCAAATGTATCGAAATCAACCTTGTCCCAAACTATACCATCAGGTATAGGAGCTGCTGTAATGTTCACTGATGACAAGTCTCTTTGTTTTCGATGAGATGATTGGTGTGGTTTTAAAATTAAATTCACCTTTTGTGCTGCAGAGCTTTGTCGAAGGTATTTTCCATTAACAAGCATGCTAAAAACTATTACTAAGCCTAGCCAGAAAAGAAAGAAAAGTATCCCGGTGATTACCCATAGTTCTACCCAAGGTGACACCAGGTAAGTCTTTTTAAGAAAGTTCAGAAAGTCTTTAACTTGCTGCTTGTGCGATTTTTGGGCTGGCATCATTTCAGGTTCACTTGGATCCAAAGAAAACGTATCAAAGTGTACGAAGTAGCCAGAAGCAGTTCGATCAATTGTTGGTATTGCATCAGGATTTGTAGAAATCGTAGTTTGCTCTTGTTGAAATGAAATGAAAGTAATATTTATAAAGCGCATGGTTACCCACGGGCATCCCAGCGCTGTGGGCAAGTCAAGTCAAGCTGAGACGCGATTATTTGGGGAAAAGCCAAGTTTTGAGCATCTTGCGAAATGTCATATAGTTAGGTTCCTTTCGGAGCTGCAGAGGAAGTGAATTCCATAGCTGAGCGGCGTTGTAAGAGAAAAGACGGCCGCTGCTTCGGGCCTTCTTAATTCTAGGCACAGAAGCCAAGTGAAGATTATTTGAACGAAGGTCCCTATTAGCTAAATAGGGCTGGATCAAAGAAGAAATAATAGGAGGTCCATTCCCTCCTATCAACCTGTGAGTGATACACAAAGCTTTAAACTGGACTCTTTCCAAAACTGGAAGCCAGGGGAGAGCCTTTAAGGCTGGCCTTGCTGTTTGGCGACTATGAATTCCCATAAGAATCCTAGCAGCACAATTCTGCACAATTTGAAGTTTAGCCAACACCAGGCTAGGGGCAGCAAGGTACAGAGCATTTCCGTAGTCCAAACGAGATAGAATGAGCGATTGGACTACAAGCTTTCTGACCTGGTAGGGTAGCAAAGGAAGCACTTTGCGCAGCATTCTTAAAATGCCGAAGCAAGAAGCAACAACCTTTCTGGCTTGGGTTTTAAAGCCAAGCTCAGAATCAAGCCAAACACCAAGGCTCTTTATCTCCGATTTAGGGGCCGGCATAGAGCCCATACAAGTAGGCCAGGCAGAAGCTATTTCGGAGAGAGAAGGTTTGCCAAGGAGCATAAGCTCAGTCTTGTCCCCATTGAGTTTGAGATGAGAATGTTTCATCCATCTCATCACTTCCTCGAGACAAGGGCCAAGACAGATAGATGCTTTGTTGGTATGATTCAAAGCGACGACCAATTGGGTGTCGTCGGCGTAAGTAACAATTTGCACCCCAAATGGAAGAACGACGTCAGCAAGAGGAGCCATATAAACATTAAAAAGAGTGGGGCTCAAGGACGACCCCTGAGGAACCCCACAATAAAGAGGTCGGGGAGTGGAAGTGGCCTCACCCTCAACTACTTGGAAGTATCTGTCCTCCAGAAAAGATCGCAGCCAGACCAGAGCAACTCCAGTAATACCCAAGTCCTGAAGCCGTTGGACTAAGATACAGTGATTAACCGTATTGAAGGCCGCGCTAAGATCTAAGAGAAGCACGGCCAAAGAGCCTCCTGCGTCAAGGATCCTTCTGGAATCCTCGCCGACTGCTAATAAAGCAGTTTCCGTCCCATGTCCTGGACGAAACCCAGTTTGAGACGCATGAAGAAGGTTCTCCCTTTCTAGGTATCTGGAGAGCAGCCGATTTACGTACTTCTCTGCAATTTTGCTCACCCCAGGAAGGAGCGAGATGGGACGATAGTTACCAAGACAGTCGGGGTCTAAGTTCGTTTTTTTCAGTAAGGCTTTTACCAAAGCTTTTTTCCAAAGGAGAGGGACCACCCCAGAAGAAAGCAAGGCGTTAATCAGTTCCATAATAGCGGGGCCTACTAAGGTGGCTACAGATTTTAAGATATTAAGAGGGGCCGGGTCTCTAGGTGATCCACTCTTAACCGATGCAAACATAATTTTAAAAGTTTCAATGTCCAGTGGCGGGAGGACTTCAAGAGAATGTTCTTTACTCCATACCTTTATTTCCTCTGAAGGGGGAGCAGGCAGGGAGGTGGGAAATAAGCAGCTAATAGTTAAAATTTTGTTATAAAAATAGTCCGCGAGATCATTGCATCGGTCATCTGTAGCTTCATGGGAGACCAAGGGAGTGGGTGCATTCAGAAGTTTGTTTACAATGCGAAACGTCTCCCGAGGGGAGTTAGCGGCGGCAGAAATGTTTTCGCTAAAATAATGTGCTTGCGCCTTTTTAATTTCGCATTTGTATGTACTAATAGTGTCTCTATATTGTTTTTTCTTAGAGAGGGAGAAATCTTTCCTCCAGCTTCTCTCTGCCCTCCTACACATTTGCTTCAACTCGCGAAGATTAGGCGTATACCAGGCTGCTTTATTAGATCCTGTGTTTATCTGGATATTCTTTTTAGGGAGAACCTGTTCTAAAGTCCCTTCAATCCAGTTATTAAAATGGTCATTCGCTAATACCGGATCAGTGATAGTAGATGGTTTTGAAAGGTCCAAAACAGAGGTCCATTTATCAAGGCTAAGTTTGGACCAGCCTCGAACTGTTTTTCCTAAAGGTTGAGCATTAGGGATGACCAACTTAGGCGACCAATGTAAGGGGATCAAATAGTGGTCAGACCAAGGAATGGGAATAGGGTCCAAACAAAATAACTCGTGAACGTTAGAAAAAACAGGGTCGAGAAGGTGACCTTTAGTGTGAGTGGCAGATGGCACCTTCTGGAGTAGTTGAAGGGCGGCAAGGTCAGAAGAGAGTTCTGACGTGACTATTGACGCATTGTCGTCAATATGGACATTTAGATCGCCTAGAATAGTAAAGTTAGAAGCACAGCTAGCCAACTTAGTAACTGTTTCAGATAGAGAGTTAGAAAACTGACCCATCGGTCCAGGCGGTCGGTAAATTAAAATGCCCGAAAAAGAGAGCAAGGGAGAGAGTCTTATAGAAAAATGGAAATTCTCGCAATCAGTTAAAGGACTTCCAAGATTGCGGCACTTAAAAGAGTTTTTAAAAATGATAGCAACCCCACCGCCTTTCCCTATAGGTCTATCAAGTCTCTGAATTAGATAATCAGAGGGAAGGGCTTGGACAATATCAGGTTCCGAGTAGAGGTTGGTCCATGTTTCGGTAAGAAACAAGATGTCCGGGCTCTCCTCTGACAACAGAATAAATAACTCCGATGAGTGTTTAGGTAGTGATCTGCAGTTGAGCAGAAACATTTTATAAATTCTCAGCTGCGATTCTTCCAAGGAGGGGGAGGAGGATTGAGTTTGTAGCCTAAAGGAGCAGTGCCTACAACCCATCTCAGGGCAGCTGAGATTAATTTTAAAAGTGCATCCTGTAACAGGAGTTTTGTTTAGGTTTTTTAGCTGCTCAGGGCTATAAGAGTATCTCCTTTGTTGAAGAGAGGCAGAACTCCCGGCCTCTGGCCCCTGGCCCCTGCCGGCCGCTGACGGGCGCTGACAAGCTTGCCTTAGGCGCGCCTTCGGCGCGCCAGCGGCGCGCCCGCTGCGCGCGTCCGATGCGCGGACGTGTCATGTGGGTTTAAATTCACTAACAGGGTCCAGCGACTAGAGCGCTGACCCAAAATGGCTGCCACTTACGGAGTAGGAAGAGGAGACGAGCGTTAATCTCCCTTGAGCTTTAAGACAGGTCACAGTGCATCGAAACAGTAATCACAGTCACAACAAAGCTAAAATCACCTTTTGTTAAAAGATTTTAAAACAGGTATTAGATAGAACCCCCCTCGCGCTGCAGGCTCGTAGCAACTAATGCCCGCCGCGCGGTCCTGTCATGTGGGCTTAAATTCACTAACAGGGTCCAGCGACTAGATCGCTGACCCAAAATGGCTGCCAATTACGGAGTAGGAAGAGGAGACGAGCGTTAATCTCCCTTGAGCTTTAACACAGCTCACAGTGCATCGAAACAGTAATCACAGTCACAACAAAGCTAAAATCACCTTTTGTTAAAAGATTTTAAAACAGGTATTAGATAGAACCCCCCTCGCGCTGCAGGCTCGTAGCAACTAATGCCCGCCGCGCGGTCCCGTCATGTGGGCTTAAATTCACTAACAGGGTCCAGCGACTAGAGCGCTGACCCAAAATGGCTGCCAATTACGGAGTAGGAAGAGGAGACGAGCGTTAATCTCCCTTGAGCTTTAACACAGCTCACAGTGCATCGAAACAGTAATCACAGTCACAACAAAGCTAAAATCACCTTTTGTTAAAAGATTTTAAAACAGGTATTAGATAGAACACCCCTCGGGCTGCAGGCTCGTAGCAACTAATGCCCGCCGCGCGGACCCGTCATGTGGGCTTAAATTCACTAACAGGGTCCAGCGACTAGAGCGCTGACCCAAAATGGCTGCCAATTACGGAGTAGGAAGAGGAGACGAGCGTTAATCTCCCTTGAGCTTTAACACAGCTCACAGTGCATCGAAACAGTAATCACAGTCACAACAAAGCTAAAATCACCTTTTGTTAAAAGATTTTAAAACAGGTATTAGATAGAACCCCCCTCGCGCTGCAGGCTCGTAGCAACTAATGCTAATGTTGAGGCATGTTGATGTAGACATCTGTATTTGGTCGAATTGAAATTTGTCTTTCATTTTGGTTCTGAATTTGAACTTCAGGTTCAAGGGGAACGAGTTCCATAGCATTATTGCTTAGTCCATCATTCTGTGCAGGAGACTCTTCGAATGTGATGAGTCTTTCCGTTTGAACTTCTTGAATTGCAGCGAGAGGACGGCGTCTGCTACTTTGTAGTCCACGTGGCCTACTACTCAGTATCGGCCACATAGTGTGGTTTGATTAGGTCGATTGAGACAAATCTTTTCTCCTTTTTTCCGGCAAGAGGCGGTAGAAGTACAGTTCTTGTTCCTTCAACTGCTAGAACGTGTACAGGCTTTCTGTATGATAGCCCAAATTCTTTCTTGTCCGCTATTTCCTCTCTGACCAAATCCCCGACTTTTGGGATCCAGACAGGTCTTGCAGTGACTGATTTGACTTCCCCAGTGGCGGTCTGCTTCATATGGACATTACTTTGTTGTGTCCTGGACCCATTTAGATCTTGTAAAACAGCCAAACGATCATGGATGTCAAAAGGCTTTTCATCCGCCACTGCGCCTTCACAATCAAGATCAGGTACCCACATTCTTGTCCCAAATAGGACCTCATATGAAGTGACCCCCCCAGAGAACTTCTTGGCATATTATTCAATGCTCGCTGCACTCCATACAGATGTTTTACTCAGCTCTCACCCGTGCCTAATACTCTAGCTGTTAAAGACTGCTTTAAGTCTCGGTTTTTCCTCTCCACAACCGAATTTCCCTCGGGATGGTACGGAGAGGAGTACCGCAATGCTACACCCAATCCTCACATGGCCTCCTTGTAAGCCCGAGAGCTAAAGGCAGGGCCTGGTCAGAATGTAGTGTGCCAATTGCGTATGTCCCTATAAAGACTCGCAAATCTTGTATAACAGTTCGAGCGTCAGCCGAGCGTTGGGGCCACACCCATAGGAATCTTGAGCAGGAATCCACTGCAACCATGATATACCTGTAAGCACCATCTCTTTGTAAGGGGCTGCAGTGGTCCAAGTAAACACACGCTAGTGGTTTGTCAGATATTAATAATGGTATTTGTGCTGGACGTGTTACGGTGGAATCTTTCATCTGCTGGCAGATGTCGCATTTCAAGATGTAGTCTTTAGTCTGCTTTGTTAACCCATGCCACCAATAGCATTGTTTCAATAAAGAAACAGTCGCCGTAACTCCTGCGTGTGCAGAACCTATCCCTTCGTGTGCTGCTAGAATTAAACCTAACCTACGATCCATGTTTGGATTTACTCTATCCCCCACTCCAGGAATCTGAGCAAATGGAATGTTATTGGCATCTAACTCGTAGGAGTACTTGAGTGGAAACCTTTTGGGTACTGCTCCGCTGTTTTTGCGACAAGCAATGACGGCCACCATAATCTCACTGTCTATTCTCGTTTTAGAACGAGTGATTGCACCTATGGAAGCCGTGCGTACAGCCCCCTTTGCGGCTTCATCAGCCAATGAATTCCCTTCAACGTGAACGCCATCACGCTGATGACTCAGTGTATGTATCACGTGAGCTCTTGGTAGTTCGGTTTTCAATTCCACTACCTGTTCCCATAGCATTTTATGCTTAATTGTGCCACCTTTTGCATCTTTGAACCCGTTTTGAACCCAGTGCTGCAAATAATCATTATATGACTGCAAACTTTAAAATGAATCGCACACGATTAGTGTGGGGAATTCTCGATCCGTATTTACCAGTGCCAGTATTAAGGCTTTTAACTCTGCCAGCTGTGCCGTGCAGTCTCCTAGAGATTGCATTTTTGTGCAACTTGGGTGGAACTTTCCATCCCGCATGTGACATTTAATGATTGCGCATGCTGCGCTATATTGTGCTTACTTCCTATGGCCGGTTGAGCAGATCCGTCAGTGTAAGTTATATATTCATACTGATCCAGAGGCATTATTTCATTTGGTAGAGGATATTCTTGTTCGTATTGCTGAAATGCTTGTCTTTAAATTTGGGTCATACCTGTATTCCACAGCTGTTGCAGTGAGAGAATTAGCCCATTGTATCCATCTCGGATGTAAGGCCTTAGCGTTAGGAATGCTTGGCTTTGTAGCAGCCTCTAAGGCTGGAACCGGAGTCACTACTATTATTCGTTTCCCCTGAGCCACTGCCCTTTCTCCTACCACAGCAGTCTGTACTGCTGTTAGAATCTTTTCTGTAGATGCGAAGCGCATCTCAGCATTTGTGTACAAATGTGATTTGTATGCAATTGGTACTGTTTCACCTTCATTATATGTTAGATAGGTGTACCCAGATTGACCCGCAACTATACGGATCACCAGGTTGCGTACGTTTACGCTTGTCTATAAGTGTTTGGAAGCTATCATGAAAGCTTGTAAGGAACGAAGTGTATCTGTGTGTTCCTGTGTCCATTGTCTTACTGAAAAATCAGGTTTTATTAAAACGTAATCTAAAATGTTTGTTCTACCAAAATTCAGGAATCCCAGGATTGATTGTAAGTTTTTCAGTGATTTTGGAGGTTGGAGCAGCGCGCACATTTCTAAAAAATTGGCTGCCAGGCTTTTCCCTTCACTTGAAAGCTCATATCCTAAAAACAGGACACTGAGGTGGGCAATTTTTGATTTTTTAAAGTTGAATTTGTAGCCCTCAGATGCAAATCCCAAAATTATGGTATTCACTCTGTTCAAGTGCTCCTCTAGGTCATCGTCCGCTAGATAAATATTATCCACATAGGACAATGCCTCTTCATCCAAATTTTGAAGTAACTCAGTTACTCTGGCCGAAAACAACCCTGGGCTGTTCTTATACCCCTGGGGGAGTCGACAAAATTGACCCTGGGACCCTAGCGCCGAGAATGCTGTTAGATACCTGCTTTCAGGTGCTATATTTTGGCAGAAAAATCCATTTGAGATATCAAGTGTCATTTTATATTTTTTCCGCACAATATTATTCATTAATGCGGCACTGTGTGCATTTTGGACTGCAAATGTCTTAGTGCAAGTGTTTAAATGTCTAAAACTAAACGATATGAATTGTCAAGTTTCATGACCGGGAACAAAGGATTGTTCATCGATGAGGTGCAATTTTCGATCACCCCTTGGTATTCAAGTTGATCTAAGATCTCCCTGACCTGTTTTTTAGCTTTGCTTTATTGCATACTGCCTCTGTGCAGTTGGAGTATTTTTTAAAGGAATTATGTGGTGGGTTGAATCCTCATCCCATTCAACATGGTTTTTGTATAATGCAGGGGCTTGGGCTACCACCCACTCTTGCGCATATGTGTGTTGTAGGCGCCTGGGAATATGGTCTGAGAATGCGGGTAAAATTACCGTTTCTCCTTTAGGGCAATCCATGACGAATGCTGGCGGCCAATCTTGTTCAGCTAACAAAATGTCATAGCCAAATGACAATTTCTCCCAAAAGAGACCTTTAACTGTCCTACATGTGTCCCCCTCCATTTGGAGTGTTATTTTATATAAGTTAGGTGGGACACTTACCCTAGTATCAGGTGTTTCCACCGTGATATAATCATTCAAGTCCGCTGTCACCAGAAATTCCATCAGGTTCTGGTGAGCTATTGTTAATTCTGCCGCACTGTCTAGCATCGTCAGAGCCCATTCCCCGTTCAATAGTCGAGTCCTCAGAATTCTGGGAATGTCTGATCTTTAGACCTGCAACCTTCTTCTTTTTGAACTGTGGCTTTTGCTTTGGTTTCTCTTCTTTTTTACAAGTGTAATCTTGAGCGTGCTGCTTGTCTCTGGACTTTGTATGCTCTTCTTGTCTGTCTGACCGTCCTTCCCTCTCTGAGTTTTTCGATGAACCCTGAAAGGAACGAGAGGAACGTGTATCAGTATCCTGATACCTGTCAGGTTTCCTAATATTATCCCTATTCCTAAGGTTATACCTCTTTTCGGAGGGCTCCTGTGGAGGAGATCTACCTCTGGATTGAGATCTGTTTCCTTTAAAGTTTTGTTGTTTTTTATTGTCCCGCTTCTTCTTTGTTGAAGCAGGTATCTGCTTAGAAGTGTCCTTTTCAGGACTGCCCATCACTTGTGGT
The DNA here is from genome assembly GCA_963921515.1 of Calotriton arnoldi. Lineage (NCBI taxonomy): Eukaryota > Metazoa > Chordata > Amphibia > Caudata > Salamandridae > Calotriton > Calotriton arnoldi. The sequence continues at coordinate 188,028 of CAWUFW010006969.1, read as the reverse complement.
TTTAAAGCTTTCCCACCCAAACTGTCTCTGCCTAATTCTGCATACGCAGTTTCAATTATTTTTGGTAGTTTGTGTTCTTGATCTAAAGGACTGAACTCCCTTAGGCGTTGGCGGATAGCCACTGAAGCTGCTTCCCCTTTAATATTAGCTAATATTATGGCTGATACCTGGGCATAGTTACCTAGTAACTTCATCCCTAAGTTAAGAGCAGGCTCTGCCCCGTACTCGTTTTGTATTTGTCTCAATACGTCTGGTACTACTGCTAATGACGGGATACCATGAGTTCCGGTATAAATGGCAGCAAAGACTGTACCCCAAGTGGTACAATCCTCTATTTGTGGTGTTATCCCCATGGGCAAGCAGATTGTTAGCATTCTGTGTTTTTCATACGGGGTAGTATTCGGGAATACTGCCTCTAGCTGTGTTATTTTCTGAGCTACCCAGAATGGTATTTGTTCACGTTTTGTGGGCATTTTACCCATTACTGCATGTAATGTTTGTGGTGTGATTTTAGTTGCTGTACCCTGAACTTGAGTCCCATTTGTTGCAACTATTGCTGGTTGGACTGTAAGTGTCCTCATGACAAATTGCGTCAAGTTTCTGTAAATTTTTATTAATTCTTTGTGTTGTGTAAGTAAGTCTCCTGGTGGCATTGTTTCAATGTCAGGATGTGGTGTGTAGGCTGCTAATATTGGCCATGTTGCCCCTTCTCTTCCGAGCGGGCCGAGTCTCACTCTTCTTCTTATATGGGGTAGGGTGCCTTTAAACCAGTATAAGTGTTCCTGGTACGTGAGCGGAACCTCAATGTCCTCAAACGGACAATATTCCGCTGGTGCATCTCCTGTGTAAGAGTGAAATGTTTTTGTTCTTGCATTTGCTGCTGGGAATGTAACCCACAAATAAAATACCTCTGTTCTGTTTGATTCGTGCGCCTCAATCACGAATACTACAAAACCACCCCTAGGTGTTAAACCATGCTCTAGCAGTCTCAGGGTATTTCTAAAATTTGGTGCAATGTGTATGGCGTCTGCATCTACTTCCTCGTCTGAGAGGGGCAGTGCTTGTTGCAGTGGGTCTAAGACCTGGTTAGTCATTGTTTTTGGAACACTAAATAGTTTTTCAAGGAAACCAAAATAAGGTGGTTTTGCACAATTTTACACTCTGTGTCCTTCAAGCTTGATTAACCAACAGCCAATAAATAGGAATTTTAGCCTACTCAGCAGTGGCGGAGTTTGTGCCCACCCACTCCAGACGTCTCTGGTGTTTTGTGAGTAGGGGTCTCTGAGAATAGCACGACTGAACTACTCAGATTCTACTGTTAAATAAGTACCCAACCAACGTTGGCGGCGCCATGTCGTGTAGTTCCTATATAACCTATACAGGATCTGCGCGTTTGGATAACATAAATTGTGGGATTGGTGGCGGACTGATTCCGTGCACCCCCACCGGATACGTTAGCCTGTCTGTATCAGCTAGCTCACAGTGCCACTATAATCTCCTCTTACCAAGGTGAGAATAGATTCTGGCAACCTCAGAACATGACAACCCTGATCCCTCAGAATCGTGGAAACAATATACTACCTTTCGCTCAGTCACTCGTGCTTACTTAGTTCGTCTCAGAGAGATACACAGAATAAACAGGCTGGGTGTTTTCAATAAGAATTAATTGAACAGTTGTTATTCTAGTGTAGAATAGATGAGCTGCAACAACCATTAGACAGTAGCAGAGATATATGATTAGCAGTACTACGAAAGTAAAGGGATGGTATAGTTCTACCATCTCGCAGAAATCATGAATATATACAAGTACATAAAACACATGATAAGAAGTGCGTACTCTTACGATGCCTCCCTAACTAAATTTACCTAGGTGTACCTAGCATCTATGTAGGTGTTATGCTAAGAATCCCTCTAGGATCTAGTCAACCCCATTACCTGAGAATGAGAGAATATGGGACCCCGTCCTGGTCTCGAGTTGGACACCCCGCGAGGGATGTTAGACCACTGCGAGCTGGAGTGTCTGCATGCAGGAACCTCAGCGTCTCTGGTCAGTGTGTCAGCCGGGAAGTCTTGGTCTCCTCTCCCCTTCTAAGCAAGATGTGATGTATATATACCCATAGGTCTCCCCTGGGGTCCTACCTTGCTGTGTTACTGTGTCGGCCTAAAGGATGACGTCGGGCCTGAACTTTATACAGAGATATTATACAGGAGATGTTAGTCCTGCTGTGCTTCCAAGAAGCCTCATGCATAATGTATGAGATTCGAACTAGGGGGAAACGCGCGTTCTAAATGCAGTGTCGTATCTAGGTAAAAGGTCAGTCCCTAAGAACCGTTATGTATGTAATGTAGGGAAGAATATAGGTGAAAGGTTGCAATGTTACCTGCGCCTATATAGGGAACCTCTATGGAATATAACAAAACCAGTTCAGGGAGCTGTTGGCTCCCACTCTGGTGTGATACAGGACAAAGGACATGGGAGTATCCTCCCCACTGTCCAGCCCTTCCTCTGAGAGGGACCCCTGAATCGTCTCAACCCTTTCCTAAGGGTACTTAAGGGGTTACCTGTGGTTGGGTCCCTAGATACGTCGTGGGATTCAATTCCGATTCAACTTCACGTCATCTTCAACCGTCTGGACACTCTGACCGAGTCGGACTGACCACGTCAGACTGACCGCATCGGACTTCGTTTTGGGAACCGAGACCGCAACCGGGAAGACTCCGACTGCTCCAGGTCTCATCGTCTTGCAAGTCTGCTGCACCGTCAGTGTCCATGCTCCATACAGGTATCTCCCAGGGCCTGTGGACATCCAAGACACCTGAAGGAATTTCCCTTGGAGTGAAGGAGTCACTCCCCTGCATCTGCAGGCACCGCAACGTAACTGACCGGTTTGCTGATCCTGGGCTCCTACCGACTCCGACAAGCTCAGTAACACAGGTGGCAGCTCTACAACTCCCTCGAGGCCTGCACTGTCTCCACAGACGGAGTCTGTGGCCAGTATCCCTCGTCGGCACTGCTGGAACCGAGGCCCTGTGCACCGCGTCGACTGGCCGTTGCTAAGGCTGGGTGACTCTTGTCTCCAGAGATCTTCAGGTCCTGTCAAGGGACTTCTTTGATTCCAGTGGGCTCCCCTGCTTGCTCGGGGCCTCCTCTGACTTACCTAGTCATGGTGAGTCACTTGGACCTTGCTGGTCCCGACACTGCACCTTCTTTGATTTTTCCGCCTGTTGCCGTTGACAAGGTGTGTTGGTGCCTCAGCCGGACACTGACCCCCTGGCTCTCGACATCCGACGTGGGACAGCTCGTGAACGGCTCCTGGTCTTCCACAGCGTCGCCTGGTCTGCACAGCTTCAAACTTCAAGGGCACCGTCAACCATCCTGCCTCTATTGACATCGTTGGGCATTTGTCTTCCATGCCTACTGGTCAATACTTAGTGGCATAGACTCTGTCCCCTCTTCTTGCAGGTTCTTCTCCTCCTGAATCCACCTTTGGGTTCCACCGGACTCCTTCGTCTTCTTCTCCAGCAGCATCTTTCCTGAAGTCCTCCATTGTGATCTACGGCGGTTTCCGACATCACTTGACACCTATGAACCCAGCTTCCCTGGTGTAGGTATCCTGGTTCCTGGGGTATCCACAGGAGGGGTGACTCTTCAACCTTCCATCTTCCAGAAGGTTTTTTCATGGTCCGCTGGGAAGGGTCCTTAAAACTGCAACTGCGACTTACCCATTGTCTTGTGTTGATCACGTAGTCGTGTTCACGCTCTGCACACGTCCCCCGTGGGGTTCCTGGGTACTTACCTTGGGTGGTTCCTTGGGTCCCCAACCCTTCTACATCTTCTGGGCCCATTCTTGACTTGAGTCGTGGTTCGCATTCCACTATTTTAGTATATGGTTTGGTCTCCCCCTGGAGACCACTGTGTATTTGTGCTACTTACGTGCTCTATTTCCTAAATATTGTGTGTATTGTGTTTCTATCTCCGAGTAGGAGATAGTACATTTATGTTAGTGAGTGTTTTTTTGTTTAAATTTGTTTATTAGATTTTAACAGTTTAGATACAGAGAAGCATAGGTTCATATATGAAATACATACTGAAATAGACTGACATGAAAGTGACAGTAGATTGTACATTGGTGGTGATATTCAAACGTAATAGCCTCTTATCCTTTGTATTGACCTGGAAGTACATGCATATTAGGGCGATCCACATAGTCGAGGTGTTTTAGATATGATGTCTATAAGCATGTCCCCTGGTGTAAGAGCTTTATCTGCCTTTGGCGTCATTGGGAGCCGTGGTTTTCTGTCCCCGGAGTTGGGCTATATATCTGCCAACTGATGTCGATACCCAATTGCTGGCCTGTATCCCTAACTAATAACCTGGGTGTTGAACTGGGGTATTGATACGGGGTCAGCGGGGAGAGGGGGTGGTGGGGTGTGCAGACTGAGGGAGGGGGGGAAGCAGATCTTCTGTCTGAGTTCACCTGGTGATCTGGCGTGCTACTGCCGTGAATGCGGGGGGAAGGGGGGAGTGTGTTTTTCCTGCTGAACCTATTCTGGGGTTGAGCTCATACTTAAGAGTTGCTATGGGGTGTCCCTGGTGTGCGCGCGCACCATTTCGGTGTGTCCATCAGGAGGCCCCATCAGTGTGGCGGGTGTTGCCTGGGTTTGGGGTGCCTCATCCGGTTCGTCCCATGTAGTTTGGTGTCTAAATTGGTACAGTAGTTGTGCCCATGCCATGGAAATATGATGTTTCCGTGTCCCTTTCACTTCCTCATCCCGTATCGCTTCCTCTTCAACCACCCCCCATTTCTTAACTGCTCCCACCCAGGCCTCCACTGGGGGTCCCTCTGGGGCCCGCCAATGCATGGCTATTCCTCTTTTCGCCAGGAGGAGGGAGAGTGACATGAATCGGACCTGTACCTTATCAGTTTTGCGTCTTCTGAACACGCCTATTGCGCACGCCTCCCATGACGTGATCCCTGGGACATTCGTGGTGGCTCGGAGTGTCTCGTGAATGTAATCCCAGTACTGTTGTAGTGTGGGGCACCCCCAGAACATGTGTTTGAAGTCCGCTGCTGGGGCTGAGCACCGGGGGCAGAGGAATTGCGTATCTGGATAGAAGCGGTGTAGGCGCTTTGGTGTCAAATATGCCCTATGTAAGATGTTAAATTGTATATCCTTAAAGCGTGCATTTCTGGAGACCTTTTTGGGGTATTCTAGAGCCTGTTCCCACTCCTTGTCGTGTAACGGCCGACCCATGTCTTCTTCCCATGTTTGACGCAGTGCAGTCAGGGGTTTGAGCAGCAGTTCCCGAACGGTCTTATATAGCCATGTGACTAAGTGTCTGCCCGCCCCCATAAGTAGTATGGCATGTATTACTGGGTGTGTCGGTGGTTCTCCTGCATTTGGATCCCAAAACCGGCAACTACTGGCCACAATACGTCTATGCAACAGGAATTGCCCCGGGGGGAGGTCATATTCTTCCACTAGCTGATTATAGGGTCGCAGTTGCCCATCCTCGAAGAGGGATTCTAACTCTGTTAGTGAGTTGTCGTTCCACACCTGTAGGGTTCGGGCTGTGTAATATTTCTCATCGTTGGGGAACCCTACCAATGGAAGTAGTGGGGAATACGGAGGTTTCCCCCAGACATGCGATGTATTCGCAGCATACAGGTGCGAGCTATCAACACTTGTAGTGGATAGGAGCGTTGGGGCTTGGTGCCAGGTAATAGCATGCGCCGGAGTGCTGGCAGGGGTATGCGTCCCACGTCTGAGGTTGCCTCGCCCATGGGACGCTCCGCAATCCAGTGCGAGAGCCATTGCAACTGTGCTGCTAAAAAATATGCTTCGAAGGCTGGAGCGCCCAGGCCCCCTCGGTCCGTTGGTAGGAGCAATTTAGACAGAGCTACTCTGTGTCGGCCCGCTCCTCAGATAAGAGAGGTGAGTAGTGTGTCCAACTCCCGGAAAAAGGGGCGGGGAGGAATGACAGGGAGATTAGCAAAGTGGTACAGTAATCTGGGGATAATGATCATTTTGGCCAGCGCCACACGCCCAATGGGGGCCAAGGGTAGCGTTTTCCAAAAGCTCACCGCCGTCCGTACACCCGCCAACGCCTTACGGTGGTTCCCTTCATAGATGTCCTTGGGGGAGTGGTACAGCCGAACTCCCAGGTATCTAGGCGCAGCACCGCTCCATACGAGCCTCTGATCCCCTATTATAGTGTCAAAGGGGGCTAGGTGTGAACTCAACAGGTAGATCGTGGACTTTCTCCAGTTTGCTCGGAGGCCTGAGGCGTCCGCAAATTCCCGTAGTGTTGTCCAGATTGGGATCAAATCGGAGGTTATGTCGCGCACATACAATAGCAGATCGTCCGCGTAAAGAGATACGCTGTGGAGCGAGCCCGCTATTGGGATACCCCAGGTCTCTCCTTCTCGGCGCAATCGAATCGCCAGTGGTTCTATGGCCAAAGTAAGGGGGTGAGGGGACACCCCTGTCGTGTACCCCTCTCTACCTGGATCGGGGCTGATATGTATTTGCCAAGGCGTACCCTCAACGTGAGATTCGTGTATAGGAGTCGTGTATATGCCAATAGGGTCGGACCCAAGCCACTCCGCTGGAGAACAGCGAACAAATATGGCCATAGAAGAGTGTCGCAGGCTTTTTCTAGGTCGAGGATCAGGTACGCTGCGTTAGGGAACCGGGGATGGGCACTATCTTGCACATGGAATAACCTGCGCAGGTTCTGTGACGTGTTGCGTCCCGGTACGAACCCGCACTGATCGGCGTGAATCAATGGGGGGAGGACTTGGGAGTACCGGTCTGCTAGTATTTTTCCCAGGATTTTACAGTCTGCATTTAGTAGTGTTATCGGCCTATACGAAGCTGGGAGCCTCAGGTCTCGATCTGGTTTTGGGAACGTCACCAGGACGGATTCTCTGAGTGAGCTTGGTAACTCGCCACGCTCCAATGCGTCCTCGTACATGCCCACCAACCGGGGTACGAGCTGACCTAAAAATGTGCTATAGTATTCTAGCGGGAAACCGTCCATGCCCGGGGCTTTGTTGCGTGCCAGGGCGCGGATTGCGCAGGAGACATTGGCGGACACAATCTTCACGTCTAGGGTGTCCCTATCTGCTGCCGGGACTCGCGGTATAGTTAGAGGGCTCAGGAATCGTTCGATTGGTATCAGACAGTCTGGTGCTGGGCATCGGTAAATATCTGAGTAGAAGGCGTGGAAAATTTGCAGAATCTCCACTTGCGAGTATCGGGGGGTCCCTGTCTGGTCTATCAGTTCCGTGACCAGCTTTGGCTCCGTATCTTGTTGAGCTAACCAGGCTAAAAGCGTCCCTGCCCTATTACACTCTCTATGGGTCCTGGTCGCATGTGCCCTAAAGTTGTATTTACGTAGGTCTCGTATTGTCTCTGCGTAGGTCGTCTTAGCCGTTGCTACTTGTGCCGGGGTGGCTTTGCTCGCGTCTGCGTCCTTAGTGAGAGTCGCTAAGGTAGTCTCTGCTCGCAAGAGCGCCTGCTCAAGTGTTTTCCGGTCCCCCACTATCTGTTGTATACACTGTCCCCTAGCAACAACTTTGAAAGCATCCCATTCTAGCAATCGAGACGTTGCTGTGTGGGCGTTGGTTGCGAAATAGTCGCGAATGCTATTCTCCTGGTCATGTCTGAACACTTGATCTGTAAGGCACTCTCGCGGTAGCTTTCACGTAGGCACTAGGGGATGAGGGGTCTCCATCTGAGGGTTATGATGTGGGCATCATGATCCGATAGGATCCGTCCCAAATAATCGGAGTGTTGGATTTTAGGGAGCAGTGATGTAGAGCAGAGGAACCTGTCAAGCCGCACCCGTAGGTCATGGGGAATCGAGTGAAAGGAGTACAGCCTAGCGTCCGGGTTCCGGACCCTCCACACATCCGCCAGCGCCCATTGTGTGACCCAAGTTTGGAATCGTTCCGTCTGCTTACGTGCCGGGGAGTGCAAAGGGGGGGGATCTATCTAGGTGAAGGTCTAGTGTGCAATTGTAATCGCCCCCTAGGAGCCATGGCGTTGATGTATATTGGGCTAGAACCTTGCTGAGGTGTCCCCAAAACATGTCCTGTTCGACATTGGGGGCATATATGCTCCCCAGGAGTATCGGCTGGCCTTCTAGGAGCCCCTCTAGGAGTGCATACCTGCCTTCTCTGTCTATGGTGCGTTGAAGTTCTTGGAAGGGAATCCCTGGTCGGAGCCAAATCAGAGTACCCCGAGCAAAGGCCGAGTAAGTCGTGGCACAAATAGTCCCCCTCCACTTCCTACGCAGCCGGTCAACTTCCAACGCCGTCAGATGTGTTTCCTGCAACACAGCTATATGCGCTTGTTGCCGTTTGATATATGAGTATATGGCGTATCTTTTGCGCACTGTGTGCATCCCCTGACATTGATTGTTATGAATGTGATATCTGTGTTAGGGATTTTGGGAGGCATATGATATGGTTTGTGGGGTTGGAGGTGGCCTCCGCATTCAGGCAAACTGGCCATATTTGACGGACCCGCCCGTCCGCACACTATTCTCGGGGGTGTCTGGGTGTGTCTGCAAGGGGTGGGGGTATAACTATAAACTAGGAAAAACTCCCAACAAAAAGGACCTGTCGCTCGTGGTGACACGTCCAAACTAGAAGGTGTGTACATACTCTAGTACGGTAAGTGAGGGGTCGTGGTCTTTCTCTCTTACGAACGGTGGTCTGCGTGACCCGGTGCAGCATGAGGGTGGGAGGGTGATGCCAGTCGGGGCCCCTCACTCCCCGTGTGCTGTAGCCATTAGAAGGATGTGATGCTCTTTTAGCCTTTCCCCAGTTAGTCCCATCATGTCATAGTACTATGCTACTGTTCAGGTACTAGGCGCTGGGGTAGTGTCAGATGCGCCGAGGAGACTAAGTGGGTCCCAGCATCCATTGTTAGACGAAGATGTCTGCGGCCTGTGGGGTCCCTGTTGAAGGGGCGACCAGGTTAATTCGGGAAGAGCTCATGTCTGTGAGTTCCACCCCCGGCGTGATACTGGGTGCATCGAGGAGTCAGGTGGTGGCCCAGTGTCTCTTGTTAGATGAGCGTGTCCGCGGTTTGTGGTGTCACTATGGGTGGAGTAATGGAGCCATCTCGAGATGTGTTTGCGTTGCTTACTTCCTCCACTGGTGTGAAAAGATGGGGTCCTTTTTCCTCATCGGAGCTCTCTGCTGTCGGGCCAATCTTTGTGGCCGCCTTCAGTGCTCTTCTGCGTTCTGCTATTATTTGCTCCAGGTCAGGGGAGCCTCGGGCGCTAGCTTGAGGTTGTGGGCTCCACTGTTTGAGGGTAACTTTCTTCTGCCGACGTTGCTGGCTTCTAGGTTCCCAGTTCCCTGGGGATGTGCTACCAGCCTCAGCACCTTGTAGGTGTTGCGCTACCCAGTCATGTGCTTCCTTGGGATCCGAGAAAAAGTGTGTTACCATTGCGTATGATTTTGAGGCATGCTGGGAACAGGAGGGCGTATTGAACATGTTTTTGGCGTAGTAGGCGCTTAACCTCCAGGAAAGTTGCTTGTTGTCTCTGGACCGCCTTGGAATAATCGGGGAACAGCATAACTTGCTTATCTTCAACCCGGATCGGCCCATGTTGTCTGGCCGCCCGGAGTATTGCGTCCCTGTCACGATAGTGAAGCAGTTTCAGCAGGAATGGTCTGGGTGGGGAGCCTGGGGGAAGTATGTGCGCCGGGACGCGATGCGCCCTCTCCACGGAGAAGAAGGGGGTCAGGTCAGTTGTTGGCGTGAATGTCCTGAACCATGCTTCGACGTACCCTATGGGGCCTAGCCCCTCCACTCCCTCCGGTAGGTTTAGAATCCTTATATTGCTGCGACGAGAGCGCCCCTCTAGGTCATCTGCTTTGTCTTCTAGGGTTTTCACTCGCGTCTGGAGGTCGTTCAGGGCGGTCTGCTGCGACTTCAATTGGGGTTCCATTGTGTGCATTGTTTTCTCCCCTTGTTTCACCTTGTCTGCCAACTTGCGGTGGTCATCACGTAAGAGGTTAAGGTCTGTAGCCAGCGCCCCGAATCTGTCTTCCATAGCGACCCTGGAATGTTCTATGGCCGCCAGTACCTGATCGAGCTTGTCTGACATTGTTACTGTGTGCGCTGGCTCTCCTCCCGTTTGGGAATCAGTGGCTTCTGGGGAGGGCCGCCTAATATGGGCCGGCGTTTGTCCGGTGGTAGCAGTGCGTTGCCGCCCCATGTTCGGCACAATTTTGAAGGGTTTTCTATCCAGCGATCGGGTTTGCACTCATGCGATTCGTAGCAAGTGGCTCTTCTGATGCTCCTCTCTGGGCCCCTATTCCGGTACACGTAGTTCTCTGGATCCCAGTTGGGGTGCATTCATCACCAACCGCGGCGCCTGCCGGGGGTGTCCCCTCTACCCCCGTCGCGGGGCTTCACAGGATATTTCAGGAGGGGAGGTCCTGCGCGATGTTTTGCAGCGGATAGCTTCTGACCAGTCGTCCTGTTACGCGCCTCGAGGCCCGGTGCTGCACTCGCAGAGTTGGTGATTCTGCGCTGGGGGTGGGAGCGTGACGAGTGGGCAGCTGGCTTGATTATCTAGGTGCTCAGGGCTGTTGAAGAGGGCCCCTTCGTTGGAGAAATCAGGCCATGGGATGTCCTCTACTGCGTGTTAGTGGTGCTTCTGTGGGTACCGGCCCTTCGGTTTGGAGCGCTCCCGCACCAGAATCAATCAACTTAGTGTCAAGGATTGTCCCAGTATTGAGCTGAGTGCAGACTGTCACACTGGTTTAGGATTGGAGTGAAGGGCAGTGGGGCTTCAGCCTGGTCACATGCGCCCCTACAACGAATTGACCGGAGGCAGAGGGTGTCTCTTCTCGCGTCGATTAGTCCCCCCAGGCCGTCACGACCAAACCTGGTTCCGCGCGGCCGCACTCTCCGTCGGACCACCCACGAGGCCAGGCAAGATGGCAAGGATCCGCCTTCGGTCACTGTCTCTTGCAAGGATGGCGGCGTGCGCACCCCACCTCCAGCCCTCCCATCGTGCGCCTCGAGGCCTAGCGCCGTGCAGACGGGGGCTGATGGTGGTGCGCAGAGCAGGACATGCAGAGGAGGAGCAGTTTCCAAACCCCACACAGCGCCGGGGTAGGCCGGGTAGGTCTTCACGCCGAGTCAACTTTAAGGGGGGAGGCGTCCCTGGAGGCGTCTACTATTCCCTTGTTTAGACTGTAGCGCCTGCTCGTATCCCCGCTGGGTCACGCTTCCTCATGTGGCGCTTACATAGCTGGGGGAGGCGGTGGATAGCTTACGAGCTCCCGGTTTCTCTTTGCATGGAGGGGGCGGCGGTATGCGCGCCTTTTCTTCAGCTCTCCCGCCGCGCGCCTCGCAGCCTGGTGCCGTGCGGACGGGAGGACCGTGGTGCTGCGTGAGTGGTTGGGATGGAGTGGTTAGCAGTCGGTGGCGTGCGCTGGCAGCGCCTCCAGGGCCGGCAAGCTTCTCTGGCCCCGCGGTGGAGTTCCTGGGTAGCAGGGGACGCTGTATTGCACTTCTTAGGGCTCCCTCTGATTCACCCTGCGGGCCGCACTCCACCGGGACGCGCTCTCACCTGCAGCTGCAGCGTAGGAGGGCCAGGGCTTCAGTCAGGCTGCTCCCGCCCGTCATCAGTCGCAGGGAAGCCCACACCGCTGCTCCAGGTCCCCCCGGTCCGCAGCTTTGGAGGGGATGTCGTCAGCGCCGCTTGGACATGGCCATTTTGATTTGAGGCCTCGCGTCCCCGGGCGCGCCCTCCCTGGAATAATCTGCTCCCAGCTGATAATTCGGGTCATCAATTCCCTGCTGATGGAGTCCGCATCGCTGGCCGCACTTTGGGGGGTTCACTGGGACTCCGCCGGCATCTGGAAAGTACAGTTGGACGGGTCGCTGCTCGGAGCCTCAAGCAGACGCGTCCGCCATCTTGGCCTTCGTGGCCACGCCCCCTTATGTTAGTGAGTGTTTGTAATAAAATACCTATTTTTATAACTACACTGTGTGATTCTTTTTCACTTAACCTATACCATAAGATTAAGTACTGGTAAAACAAGCTGCTTTACACTCCTCCGTGACTAAGCCTGAAGGCTGCTCTCCACAGCTACCACTTAGAGAGCTTTTTAAGGTTGTCTAAGACCACTAAAATCACCATAAGGGTTGTCTGGATTAGTGCAAGGTACCCACTTAAATAAGTGTGCATCATATACTAAGCCAGCCTCTCACATCCTTCCTCCGCGCCGCAGTTAATGCTTGGCGCCGGGTAATGGAAGGTAAAAAAGATAGACTCTTTCAAAAGTGCCCACAGTGTGGGGCAAAGTATGCTTACTCGTATCAGCAGGACGTCTGCGGTGTTTGTCTGTCATTGGAGCATAACGAACAGAATTGCACAGCCTGCAACCTGCTCAAGAACATGAAAACTCTTTGCTCTCAACTCAGCCGATGTCTAGCTCACTCCATAGAATTGGCGGTGCAGGCAGAATTTTCCGCTGATGAAGAATACTTTGACACAGGCGGCGAAGAAGAGGAATATGGCGCTGAAGGTGTCGTCATCTTGTGCAGTCCACATTATGTTGCATCTGATCATTCTGATCAACACGGGGAAGAGGGACAGGATGAACCCTTGCTGCTGCCTCTTGAACTCCTAGACGATCCCATGACTATGAGAACTGGGCCCAAGATGAAGACTGCTCAAAGGGCCATGAGTACCCAGGGACACCAGACCCTCACATACACGACACTGTTACCCCTGAAGCACACCCACCACCGCCTTGGTGCGCCACAGCCTTCCGGCTCTGATTGACACCGAGAGCTCCCTTATGAGCCGAGACAGGACAACTGTGTGATCAATACTAATCGGGCTCGGGGCCAACAAGGCAAAATTGGAGGACATGCACAGCCTTCGAAGTGGCAACAAAGCTATCGATGCCTGCACTGTCCTCAATTCCGATCAAACCATCAGCGACTCGTACCTCTTCGGTGCCTGCAAAATCGTCGCACCATAAAAAACATTAGCATCAGTGGTTCCCACTCCACAGGAACATCATACAAAGAATTCGCATAGAGACATACCACGCAAAAAAGCTCATAACACAGTAAACCCTGTTGAGGAGGGCAACGTCTTTGAAAACCTCCACGGACTGTGCGAAAGAGAAAGACATTTGGAGGCAGAAAATGTATTTTAAAAAACATGCCATAAATAGGCAGGATACCTTTCAAACTCAGCCTTCTACAAAGAAAAAAACTATAGAACACAAGGCAACTAGCCCTATGCCACTTGACACTTCACCAGAATCCATGTAAGTTAGCCCTAAAATCCTTCAGCACCAACATAACTTGGAAGGTTGTCCTCCTCAGAACAGACAACATGACAGCAATGTACTACATACAAAAACAGGGGGGATGCATTCAATACATCTGTCCCGCTTAGCACAGGAGATTAGGCCAATTAATCCACCTTCTTGCAGAATATCTCCCAGTGGTGGACAATTTTGTGGCAGACCTGCTCAGTAGGATGCAGCAACAAGTCCACAAGTGGGAACACCACCCAGAGTCCTTTATTGTCACTTCCAGCATTGGGAGATGCCAAACGGGGACCTGTTCGCCACCACAGAAAACTCAAAATGCCAAAGCTTCGCTTCCAGGTACTACTACCCAGAGTCTAAAGGCAATGCACTGTGGATGAATTGGTCACAGAAATTTGCCTAAGCTTTTCCACCTCTCCCTCTCATTCTTTATCTTTACAAGGTAAGTAACATACTTCTTATGCCATATAGCCTAATATTTATCTAACTGATTTTAGCATATACTGATTTGAAGTGGACTGCATACTTTATTTTTCCCTCCGGTGACCCAACTGAGGGGTATCAATTGACCTCCATCGTTGTTAAATCAGTGAACCAGCAATGGACATTGAAATTAAAACATTTCTATGCTCTAAACCTAATAAGGTTAGTTCGTTCCTAATGTGAACAAACAAGATGACCCGAACCTTGGGGCAGAGAACAATACCCAGTTTACTACTTAAAAGAGAAAAGAGAAATAGGAGACCTGTTTGACTATAATGACCTCCTGACCTTTGCCCATTTGCAAGACTATGGCCTATAAATCCAGGAGCAATGGAGATACACCGCTGTCCAACACTGGGTCGCCCGACCCCACATCCATTCGCATGCCAGCTGAAGACTGACACCCTTTGAAAAATTGATAATTACCTACACTAATGGCAAGGGACTGTTATCAGACATATACAACTTTCTGAATAAGCCTGATGCACTGACCAAATCCCCAGCACAAAACAGGTAGGAAGCAGAGCTGGAATGCACCCTCACATCCAAATAAGGGTCAGACATTCTCTATAGAACTCGCTCCTCCGCACACTGCACAGCAGGAATAGAAACCTTACTCAAGCTTACTGGTATTACATACCCGCTAGAATAGCAGCATGGAAATCGGGCACCTCCAACGAATTCTGGTGATCCTGCAGGGAGACTGCCACCGTCACTCATCTTCTCAGGTGCTGTCCCAAGCTGCATCGATACTGGAAAGAATCATCATCAAACCTACTTTATTCGGTTAATTAAAACCATGAAACCTTCCACATGAATAAAATACAGTATCAAAAGCATTTGTAAAATACATTCAATAAAAGATAAAATGCAGTAGTACATTTACGTTAAAAATCTCCTTCCGCATATAAGACGTCTCTTGCTCCATCTAAGCGCTCCTATCAAGAGACTAACAACATAAAAACAGATTAAGGGCTCGACAGCAACTGAATGAAAATCAGGGCCAGTCTTCCTTGGAGAAAACCTTTTACCCTTTAACAAGGGTACTATATAAAGATGTCATAGTGAGCAGTAGTGATCACAAAACATCACAAAGTGCAACGGTACTTGAGGCGAAAAAGCTGTCAGAGGTACATGGGCCAGAGTCTTCCACTTTGTGACTCCCCTGCGGCTCCACAAGTAACCAATGCAAGGGGTTCAGTCTGAATCTTATTAAAAGAAAGCGGTGTTGAGGTATTGTGACCACTGTCAAGTAAAGCTCCTCTGCAGGACACGATTTTAGAAGAAGATATGCCCTTACTGAGGATTTGGAGAGCTCTCTGTTTTCTCTGTGGGCATGAGCTACCAACAGAAAATGTTTAGTAGTCCAGGGCAGGTCTTTCCTGGTTATCCCTTCTGGATGCCCAAGTAGGTCCAAGTGACCCAATTTCTCCATTGCGATCTTAAAATAATTGAGCCAGGGAATAGTATTACCCTTTTCCAGGAGAAGACAATCTTTAATTATTGCCTGGTACAAACCCAAATCCGAGCTGGACCAGATCCTGATCCACCTTGTCAAAGACTAAAGGGCCATCGTATCAGAAATGTACCCCAACTCTACATGGGCTGTAAAGGTAGCTATGGATTGTGTTATCGACAACACCCTTCTTAAAAATGTATTCTCCACTCTCTGTATCTCCGTAACATTCTTATAACCCCTTATGTCACTCCCATAACTGGCAGTAGAGATACATTTCGCTTTGTATACTTTATTCAATGCCTGTACAGGTTTGGCCCCTAATCGGTTTGCAAAATCAAACACTGCCACTACTGCTCTAGACATTGTATTCCTTTTGACCTTTCTTTGTGGGGCCCATGAGCACCTCTCATCGAAAAGGACCCTCAGATAAGGGAAGGAGGGCACCCTAGTTAGTTCTATTGGTTCTCCAAAACCTTTTCTCTGGTGGATATTTCTGGGAGCTAAGACCATTGTATGTGATTTTGAATAGTTAGTGCTCATGTCTGTGGAGGTCATGAAGCCTATGAAGGAATTGAGAAGTTGATGGAGCCTCACTGCCACTCTCTCTATCAACACTGTATCATCAGCTTATATGAGCACTGCCATAAGCTGGGACCCGACCAGTGAAATATCTTTACATGCCATACATAAGGTTGGGTCCAGGTTATTAATTTACAGTGTGAATAGGAGAGGAGCTAAGATACAGCCTTGTCTTACTCCCCAATATACTGTTATCGGGGAAGACAAGGACCCTGTCTGATCATACCTCACAGCTGCAGACAGGTCCCGATGGAGTTCAAGGAGAAAATTAACTATAGTATGGTCCATTCCCAAGTTAATGAGTAGAGACCATAGTTTTGATCTACTAACCCGATCAAACACCGATGATAAATCCATGATTGCAAGATATAACCTGCCCCTCTTCACTACTGTGTACTTTCCAATAAACAAGTGCAGGTTGAGGCTCTGATCTAGAGTACCTTTCCCCAACCTAAACCTGTATTGAAGACTGGAGATTATATTATTTTGCTCCAACCAAACAGATAATCTAGCAAGAACCACTCTCCCCATAAACTTAATTGTAGAGTCTATAAGGGAAATGGGTCTATAACAACACAGGTTTGATCTCTCCCCTTTCTTGAAAACCAGGATAATGACAAACCTTGACCAAGAGGAGGGTGGACCTAGTCTCCAGGCCCTCAGTGATGTGAAGGGAGTCGATCGTAGGGGAAAATTGGCACTTGGAGGGAGGAATCGTTACTGACCCCTCCCCTCTAGAATTCATAGGGTTATTGGAATTCCCCGTATGTGAAACCTTTTTCCCATGAGAACGCCCTGGGGGCTCAAAAGTTTTAAGCCCATTCATTCGAGCAGGTACAGGGTACAATGAAGGCCTAGAAGTAACATTATGTGCCTGTTGTACTTCTTGTGAGTATTTAGCCGATTGGGCAAATGACCCTTCCACATTCCCCAAAAACATCGCTTTCGAATTTACAACTGAGGTTTCTATCACTCCAATGACATTTTAACATTTTCACAACATCATCATATAAAGTCTTTAACAAAGGCTCCAACATGGCTTTTATGTGGTGGAAGGGAGGTTGGGATGCGCTCTTTTTGTTTGTTTTGAACCTTCTAGACGGCAGCCCCATCAAGTTAATTATTTGCACCTGTTCCTTGTTACAGATAATTAGAATATGACCTTTATGAACGTTCTAAAACAGTCTTATTTAAAGACCGTCCACACTCCTCCCGTTCGCTTGCCTCTTCGCCTGCCACGTACCTGTTCCCCAGCTTCCAGGACGCTGTCTTGCCAGCTCCCTTGATCCTCCCACTTCGACCTCACTGCAAAGAACGTCCCGCATTAGTCTCGCACCTGGATGGAAAAAAGAACAAGAAGAAAAGGAGAGGTGCATTAATAGACTTTGATTTTACCACGCGCTGGACTCAGTCGTAACATCGTGCTGCAAACAAAGGTAACCAGTGTTTTTCTTCAACTTGTACATACCGCTGGCAGGGCTCTGCCCGAGAGGACTTGGGTAAAGCTAACCCCGTCCAATTTGCTTGTGGGTTTGATGCTGAAATCATACTCACTACAGTTTTTAAAATGTTGATAAAGGAGTCGCTACGGACAATCTAAATGAAAACAAAACAACAACAAAACTAAAGGTTGGTTGAGATTTGGAAAGCTTTCGTGAGGTGATACCTTAAGAGATAGTTAATACTAGACTAAAGCCTTATTATTTGTTTGTTTATAGGTAACATACCTGCCAGTGCCATTCATCCGACTGGTGTGAATGCCTGCTTCTGTGTTGCTGTTGAGTAGACGAGCCATCAATCAATCAATCAGGGGTTTGTTAAAGCGCGACTACTCACCCGTAAGGGTCTCAAGGCGCTAGGGGTGGAGGGGGGCGCAGGTTCCATTCCATCAAGGAGGGGGTCTGTCGAAGAGCCAGGTTTTGAGGTTTCTTGCGAAGATGGGGAGCGATGTTGTCTGTCTGAGGTGGAGCGGAAGGGCGTTCCATGCTTTGGCCGCGAGGAAGGAGAAGGAACGGCCTCCCGATCTGGTCTTTCTGGTGCAGGGGACCACGGCGTAGGAGAGCTGGGCTGATCGTAGGGTCCTTTGAGGTGCGTGGAATTTGAGTCGGCTGTTCAGGTATGCTGGTCCGGTGCCGTGGAGGGTCTTGTGTGCGTGGGTGAGCATCTTGAAGGTGATTCTCGCCTCGACGGGGAGCCAGTGGAGTGTGCGCAGGTGCTGGGAGATGTGGCAGTGTTTTGGCAGGTTGAGGACCAGTCTTGCGGCGGCGTTCTGGATGTTCTGTAGCTTGCGGGTGAGGTTTTTGTTTATTCCGGCGTAGAGTGCGTTGCCGTAGTCGAGTCTGCTGGTGACCAGGGCGTGAGTGACGGTCTTTCGGTGTTCGAGGGGGATCCATTTGAAGGTCTTACGAAGGAGGCGGAGGGTGTGGAAGCAGGAAGACGAGACAGAGTTGATCTGGCGGTCCATTTTGAGCTCGGAGTCCAGGATGATTCCCAGGTTGCGTGCGTGGTCTGTGGGGGTTGGCGGGTTTCCTAGGGCGGGGGGCCACCAGGTGTCACTCCGGGCGTCGGGGTTTGGGCCCATGATGAGTACTTCTGTTTTGTTGCTGTTTAGTTGTAGGCAGCTGTTTTTCATCCATTTGGCGACGGCTTCCATGCCTTCTCGAAAGTTGCGTCTGGCGGTGTTGGGCTCGTTGGATAGGGAGAGGATGAGCTGGGTGTCGTCTGCGTATGACACGATGTTGAGTCCATAGGTTCTGACGATGGGGGCGAGTGGAGCCATGTAGACGTTGAAGAGCGTCGGGCTGAGGGAGGAGCCCTGGGGGACTTCGCAGGTGGTAGGTGTGGGGTCCGAGAGGATCTTTGACTCTACACGCTCTCTCCATCTCAACCCCCTTCACCCTGGGATTTGTCACCGGAGCAGTGTCTCCTCCTGTAAACCGAGGGCAAGTCTCAGGAGGATTCGGGGACTAGCGTCGCCGCCCCATTGGAATCATCTGGGATCCAGGTAGGTGGCTTATGACATGCCTGAAGAAGATAATTTGTATTAATGGAGATAGACCGATTTGGTAGAAATCCATTCTGATCAAAGTGTATTAACATGAAGGCAATATCTGTAATGCGGTTTGCCAACATTTTTGTAAGAAATTTATAGTCGGCATTTGATAAACTTATTGAACGATATAAACTGCAGTCCTTTAAAGACTTACCAGGTTTTAAAATACTGACAACTAGAACTTCAGAAAATGATACAGGAGCCATTTCTATATACCATGAAGAATATTATTAAAAGCATTGCTACCACCTGCTCTAGATGAGGGCAAAATGTTTTAAAAACCTCCATAGGAATCTCATCACCTACTTTAGCTTTGGTGTTAGCTAAACTATCCAACGCAGCTTTAACCTCTTCTGAGGAATTAGGTTTACCGACTGTTCCTTCTTTGCTCTTCTTGAGTTTAGGATCTGTATACTTCTTAAATACTGCCCATGAATTTCAACCTTATCTTCCTGTAATGTTCCCAAAAAAATGTTGGAGTGACCTTAAATCACAGAACACTAAATTAGTTTTGGGGTCAAACCCTTCTCTAATAAAATTCTTATTTGCTCTGGACTTCATAGTCCACGACAGCAGTTTCCCAACATGCTCATTCTCTTCATAACACTTCTGCTTAATATGTTTCTGATCCAGGACCTCTGCTGTGCTATAATAATCCCTTAATTCTTGTGTTGCCTTTGCCAAATCATATATATTTTGGGGGAAACTAGAAATTCGAACTTTGGCAGCTGCAGTCTCTAAAACTTGTTAAAGAGAAACACACATATCTTTCTCATCTCTTGATAATTTAGCCACATGTGCAAAAGCATGCCCCCTAAAAGCGACCTTAAACGTATCCCAGGCTACTAAGAGTGAAGCAGTCCCTAAATTCATTTTAAAAATCTCCCTGACAAAACTTTATGTCTTAGATACTCAGTCTGCATCCTGCAAGAGGGTCTTGTTAAAAGATACCTCTCTCTCCAGACTACCTGGTCCCCTAAAGCAATAAACAACCTTGTGATGCCATATCATTTTCCTTGTGTGATTTAGCTGCACCAGTGGCAGTCCTGGAACTCTCACTTCACAATTGGCTGGTGTCTGACCTCATACCTGTTCATTTTGTGAATTCCTTCCCCGAGAAGATATAGAACTTCCCTGCTCACAAAATTTTCAGTCTTGTGGGAATCATCATCTGTGTATTTGCCCCTAAAGCATGAAACTTCCCCATAGGCTGCTTAAACTCTCACCTCCGCCTAGAAGTCTCTAAGGAAACATCTGGAAAAATCTTAAATAAGAACTCATCTGTTTTTACAGATTTTGATTGTAATGCCTTTTTCAAAACTTTTCCCTTGATTCTGAAATCTTAAAAATATGCATAATACTTTGCGGCCCAGAACCTGCTTTTGGTTTACCAGAGGGAACTCTATGTGCCCTTGCAATTGAGAGATTCGACTCAGGTTCTTTAAGGACATGCTTGCAAATCAGTTTAGTAATGACCTCCGCCATCTCTCTCTGCTCACCAAAGGTCTCGGGTACACCAATTAATCTCAAATTTGCTCTACGTGATCGTTTTTACAAACGTCAATCTATCCATACTGAACTATGAATCCTTTTGCAGCTGAGATATTTAGTTCTGCTTTATACTCAAAGTATCTTCTACAGTTGATTCAGGTGCCTCCAACTCTTGACATTTTTCATTTAACAACTGAAATTTCCCATCTATATTTATGTATACATTTGATTGTGGCTCAGCCTCTTTGATCCCCTGTGATATAACTTGTAGCTCAGGCAGTTGGAAAGACTGGTCCAACTCTAACAAAATCAACTTGTGACCATCAGATGCTGCCTGGATTGCTCTTCTAAATGCTAGACACAGGTCATCATCACTCCAATTAATGCCTTCTTGCTTATCTTATTAAACTGAAATAGCTGGAGTGGCTGAAGTACTGCCAGCCTGATTACCAGCCGCTAAACCATAGACCATATTATTATCCTCAGAGTTTTCATTGATAGACAGACCTGGTGGCTCCAGTGTTACAGAAAATCCTGTGAAGTTTTTGAATGAAATACTGGATATTGAGCGGCTGGCAGCTTTTTTCCTTATGACCTCCAACCCTCTCATTTGTCTATTTGGGTCTTTACTGGGTATCAGATAGCTATCACCTATATTGACTGATGTAGCAAGTACTTAGGGGCCTGCTAATGTAGTTGCAACTGCACCCTCATTACGCCTCAGATTACTAGCCTTAGTTACGTCAGCTGTATTAGTTGTTGTATTAGTAGAGATGCCGTGCATAAGCCCACCTGAGTCCGGTGTAGACTGATGAATACTAATATAGACTTCCATCCCACCTCCCAACAACTGACGGGAACAGCATTGGACACTTTCGAGCAAAAATGTGAGTTTTGAAGCTCTGACTCACCCCTACATCACTACCTTTTTTCATGCTGTTTTGCCCCTAACCATTTTCTAGTGAGGTTGCTTACACTCAGAGTTGCAGAGGGTTAAAAAAGAAACAGTTTACTGGCTCCACAATTGTCTTCTTATTTAGGAGCGATATCATCAACAGGAAGCAATAAAGGTTAAAAAAAAAAAAAAAAAGGACGACAGTCTCAGTAGCCAAATGTATCGACTGTAGTGCAGCAGATGAAACACACATCAAATTGCATGTTGATTTTTATCTTTACACCTTCATCTTCTGCCACAACCTACAAGGTTTCAGAAGCCCAATGGCCTGAGCCTGCAATGGCACAAGAGCACCTTTTACTTCCCTTCAACTCTGCCACTTACTTCAACTTGAAGAAAAAGACCGTCAAGGAGAGGGCAAAGTCTGGATCACAAACAGCTTCTCTCCCGTGGACACACTAGCATAGCAGGACTTCGGGCGGGATGGTGAATCCAAGAACGACTGACTACTTTATAGTGTTCAAAAGGCCGCTTTAATAAAACAGGTGCACAAAAGTTCACAAACCTTAGCTCTAAAGCCTTACATACTAAAACAATCTGCCCTCACTATACATTTTGTAACTATCCAAACCTACCTTCCCACTCTCCTAAACAACCCTTCACAAACCAATCACAACTCTTGTCATTCAACTCTCCGCATCTCAACCTCATGCCTACACCACTGTTGTCATTGTGTTCCATCCCTTCAACTCCCCCACACCCCTCCCCCCAAAATCTTAACTGCGTCTGAACCTGACCAACGTTTTTTTGCATAACTTTAAAACTTACCTACACCCGCCATGTGAAAAACCACTGAGTTGTTCTGTCCCCCTCCAACCCACGCAATCAAAGCTTACTTTCCTACTGGCAAGTGTAACAGCCCTGCCAAAATGCTCTGTACCTTCATATGGTTTAATTCCACACCATAAACGGATGGATGGACCCCATCCTCCCAAAAGAGCTCCACTACTCAACCCCCCCCCCGCTTCCATGCCTCAGGCCACTCCTTCGCACACCATCACCCTTGCCAGAAAAGGCCAAAACCATGACCCCCAGTTGCATCTGAAAACAATTGAATGGACCACTCTAACTGTTCCCCCAATCTGGCCATGGGGATGCCATTGCATTCAGTCAAAAAAACATGGCAAAGCTTTAAGTCCTCCTTCACCCCTGCTTTGAGCCAAACCCGGTGGTGTGGGAGCCCAGTCCCCACCAGAGCCCAACCCAACCTCCTGCAAAAAGTCCTGCCCGCTCGAACCACCCTACAAGCAAAGTTCAAATGGCGTAGCAAAACCTGTATTTTCTTCATCTGCACCGTGCCCTTCTCCAGAATCCTGTTCAGCAGCTGGAAGCATTGCAACTTCTTCTCCTCTGGTAACCTGGTTTCCATCCTGAGGGAATTCAACTTCACCCCCAAAATGGTAATCACCTTCACTGGCCTCACTGTCTTTACCGGAGCCAAGAGAACGCCCACATCCCCCAACAACTCCTGAAACCGTGACAAACTGTCCTGACAATCCTGCGAATCCGATGCACCCAGCAAGAAAAAATCATCTAAGTAGTGTGTCATGGTGCTTTCCCCGTTACTTGTGTAAACAATTACTGCAACCAAGAACTGACAGCCTCGAATGAGGAACAGGAAACTGAACAGCCCATAGGCAAAACTTGTCAACGAAGAATTGCACTTCAAATTGAATGCCCAACAATTTGTACTCTGGTGGATGAACTGTCAATAGCTCAAAGGCCGCTTTCGCATCACATTTTGCCATCAAAGTGCCTCGGCCACTGACATTCACCAGTTGAACAGCCGTGTCAACAGAAGGAGGCATAATGCACCCTGCTACACGCATCAGGAATGAAATCATTCACTGACAAATTCTCTGGCTAGGAAAGGTGATGAATCAAAAGGATCTCTCCTGGATCCTTTTTTGGGACCACCCCAATCGGTGAGATCCTCAAGTTCTCCAGTGGCCAATCAGCAAATGCCCCTTCCATCCTCTATTCGCCCACTTCTTTCATTAGTTTGCTCCATATCAACTCCTCCTGACCCCTCACCGACTTCAACTTGCCCGCCCACTGGTGCACCCTGGGCCCTTGTAACACAAACAAAAACCAGACTGAAACCCAGGCAATAGCAAATCCTGTTCCGCCTGTGACCCCATTAACTTGGGCCACTGCCGTCACCGCTCCACCTTAACTGGTGTAAGGGTCCTTGCCCGTGGGTTTCTCCCCCCCTCCCCCCTCTGCCCTGCTCACTGGGATCTGACCCCCATGCTGGCTAAAACCCCCATCCTGGGGACCACAGTGTGTGAGCATGTGTTTACCTCCATACTTCGAACACTCATGCCTGTATTTACAGAATTCCTGCATACACATACCTCTGTTGTACGACCAGCACGCCCCTCTGGTCCACAACTGTCCTTTGCCCATGGCACCCACCCCAGCTGGGGCGGGATGCCCCCAAAAGGGCTTATAGATGACCGGCCAGCCACTTGCCATGTAAGTCGACGGTGCTCGCTGTTCAGGTGTCATAGTAGCTGATAATCCAGCTCCCCCATTCTCCATTCACATCATCCACTAGGCGTGTTCGAAACTCTTCATTGTAACGGACCCAAGCCGACCCCCAAAAGTAACCTGCGCCTTCCACATTACATCAAGATATTTGAACAATGCCACACACCACTCTGGCTACTTCTCACAATACACACACGCGTTTAGGAGAAATGCTGCTGTCCAATTCTCAATATTAACAGGTAGCCTCTGCCTGTGGGACAGCTCATACTCTCCTTCTTTGGAGCCTGCTTTTGCCCTTATTTCCTGATGTAGGGGCTTGAAAATTTCCACATACTTCCCTTTCCATATGCGTTCCCTGGTTGCTAACATCAAATGTGCTCCTTAAGGTTTCGTAATGGCCATGTAAGGTAGCTTATGGTGCCTCACCTACAAACTCTCCTTGTCCCCAACACTTTTGTCCTCTTTGACCTGTATCCCTGCTGCCTTCGATCTTACTCACACTACTTTCTTCTCCTTCCCCTCCTTCCTGACCGCATCCATACCTGTGCCCTCATCCTGACCCTTTGACAAATGTAAAATCTCCGCCCGCACTTTCGTGTCAACCCCCACCGCCTTAATCCCAACCTCTACGCCCCGCGTGCCACTGTGCCCCCCGGAAACCTATCTTACCTGGCCTGAAAGTCGGGCCCGCAGTAAAGTTGTCTGTCCTGTCATCAGTCTCTGTTTCTTCTGAGTGGACTGCCGGAGCCGTAACAGGCTGCAAAACTCCAGTACTCCTCCTGTGGTTACTTGCACCCCACCCCTTGCACTTCCTGAGGTGCCGAACGCCACTCACTCTCTTCTGCCACATCCACGATCTCCCCATCCTCCAACTCCTCCTCGCCATAATCCAATTCCCATCCATCATCACCACACACTTCCCCGCAGCCAGCACTTGTGCCAGTCACCTCTCCATCACCCACTCTGCCATCCCCAAACTGTACATCATAAAGGTCCTGAGACAGGTTGAAATCACGCAAGGCAGATTCAGATCCAAAACCTTGCCTCTCCGCCGATCGGTCCACAATCGTCCCAGAGCTGGCCATACTGAAGCAAAGGGATGCCAGGTCGCACTAGACCCTCTCGGCTGATCCTGTCATCTCTGCTGATGCCCCTTCCTGCACCCGCTGGCTGACTGCTAACTGGCCCTGTCCCGGTTGGCCCATGAAACTATGAGGAGGGTCATGACACCATACCCACCTACCTGGCCCCCCATCTTGAAAACCCTCACCATCCACCTACAGAACGCACCTTGGGAGCCAGTGGCAAGTCTCTGCCATCCCCCTCCCCTTGTCCCCTATCAAAAACGGAAAACCCCAGGGTCAAACTGGCACCCAGATCCAATTGTGCAACCAACTGGCTGAAAGGTCACCCCTCCACTCCCCAAAATCTGCGATGCTCATTTGGAATCCAGCCTGCTGACTGCTCCCAATTCCTGGGCAAGCCAAGCTGTGCCCAGGCCCACCAAACCTCCATGCCTCCTTTTTGGGCTCCCCCCACTCCCGCCCACCAAATCTCCATGCCTCCTGTTTTGGACTCCCCACCCCTTACCCCTCCATCCCCTCAGGGCTAAGCACTACGCCTGATGCTTGCTGCAGGGCCTGCCTCTGCAGACTGGATAGATGAAGCGGTAGGCCCTGATTGGCGACAGCTCCGCCCACTGCTGTCAGATGCCTGCCCTCCCTCACGTGGCCAAGAGGTGTCACCGCACTATCTGGCTGTGCAAATGCAGGAACAATACTCCTCCCATCTGAGATCCCACTGGCAAGGGACGCTCCAACGAGGTACTGACCCTCCCCCCCATAGGTAAGGCAAACAAAAGGGGGTGTGCTTCCCGATAAGGCATGCCCCCCATTTTGGCCATGCTGCACACGGCCGCCAGTCCTGCATGGGTCACAGTGCCTCGCGCTGGGGCCACCATCACCCCCATCTTACTAAAGTTGGGCCTGAGTGCTTCGACGAAGCCCGGGACATTGTTCCCTCTTCCCCGCACCCTTCCGCCTCTTGCACAGCGGTGCGGCATGTCGATACAGGATGGTCTGCCTGTTGCATTGCTAGAAACACCCTTCCGCTCACTCAACACTCCTCTCCTTACTATTTATGAGGAGACGCGCAGGCCATAACAGCCACTGCAACTCCTGTTGCTGGCCTCCTGCAGGGCCTTGCTAAAGGCTCCAGTTCTATAAAGGCCTCAGACGTTAACAGGTCCACCCTGCCCACCTCACGGAGGACCCGCAGTTTCCGCCATGATAATCTCAATTGCCACCCTGAAAAAATGCCCCACTTCAACCTCCCAGGACGATATTAAAGATTTTTAAAAACCTTGTAAACTATCCCTGTCAGCCGGGGTGCCTATAAATCGAAAATGGCACCCGGCAACCGTTCACATGTCCCTTACTACCCTTTAAACCCTACCCCAGTCCCGCCCAACCAATCAGGGCTGCCCCTCACTCTTTGAACCTACCACCCAACCGAAGATCCCGAAAAAGTAATCAAAAAGTAATTACTGTGTAATTTAAACTGCTTTCAAAGCATATAAAAACCTATAACGATTGTAAATCCATTCCCAATTGCATTACCTTGTAAAGTTTTACAATTGCAAATACATTTACGTACCTGTACCAAGTCCTGCTTGGTTCTAGAAATAAAGCATAAGTATACCTTTTTTATACTTATCCAGTTGGTCTGGATTCTGTCTCTGAGTGTGTGTAATCAGTTCTTGATTGAGTGAATACAATAAATGCTTATCACACCCTCTGGATAAGCCTAACTGCTCGCCCACACTACCGCAAAGAGTGCAGTTAGTACTTACCTAATTTATCCTCTGCTACCCCTCTGTGGACTCCCTGGACCCTGTGCACACTATACCTTACTTTGGTATAGTGTATACAGAGCCAGCTTCCAACACTTCCCATTTGCAAATGGACTATCACCTCCGAGGTGTCGGTAAAATATGAATGTTTTTCAACCGGAATTCGTTTGCAAACATTCATACGTACAACTGTGAATCGGTATTTGGAAGGGATGCCCTAAACACACCCCTCACAAATACCAATAAGCAAAGCCAAATTGCAATTCGGTAACAAGTTACAGAACACAATTTAGCTTTTGTACATTCAAAATGTTTTTTTGCAGTCACAAATGGCTGATTCGGCAATTCAGTATGTTTCCGACCGCAAAAAAGCTTTGTACATATGGCCCTTAGAGTCTTCACAAAATAGTAGTAACAATAACGAGAACATTGTGGAAATATAGTTTACCGATAATGTGTGAAGCTTCTGAGCAAAGTTCTAGAGACATTTCACCTCCTGTAGTAATCTGCAGAACAACACAAATGCACACCAAGCTCAGCTCAGATCAAAATTTGCATTTCAAAGGAGCATTTTATGGCACAATTGATGGGAATGCTTTCACTATCCAGCAGATTGTATATCACCAATAGAAGAGAAAAGTAACAATTGCATGATGATCCCAGAAGTTTCAGAGACTAATGTCCTACTATCACTGAAATAGATTTCTTTCTTTCTTTCATACAATGCACTGTCTGTTGCCAATCTAGATTTCTATGCCTTAGTCATATTTTTTCAAATTATCGTAATGTCCACTCTACTATGCCTTTTAATTATACTGCTGTGTTTTAAATACAGGTATCTGATAGAGCCTTCTAGCTGCAGATTCCTTACCTTAGAATATTCCCCAGGTGTCAGACTGGATCCGAACCCATATAGGCAATGCATATGGCACTTTCGGCACACAACAAAACCAAAGGGGATGATTGACGGAGTGTTGAACATTGCAAGCACTCACCCCCAGTCAACTGATCTGGGTTTAATCCATCATCATTCTTTAGCTCACTCCGCCACCCCAGTTTAGACATGGCCATATGCAAATCAGTCTGACCCTGTGCCTCATGGGAACAGTCCAGCCCGAACTGCCAAGCCATGTCTTCCCTGGAACGGAAACAAGCATCCTGGGATCGGTTTCTGGCTTACAGCCATCATCAGGCAGGCTATCTTGAATCCAGTGGCAAAGTGAGCAAGGGACCCACGTCTGGGCATACCCTGCCAACTTAGGGCGAACATAGCAAAACCAAAGGGGATGATGGACGGAGTGTTGAACATTGCAAGCACTCACCCCCAGTCAACTGATCTGGGTTTAATCCATCATCATTCTTTAGCTCACTCCGCCACCCCATTTCAGACATGGCCATATGCAAATCAGTCTGACCCTGTGCCTCATGGGAACAGTCCAGCCCAAACTGCCAAGCCATGTCTTCCCTGGAACGGAAACAAGCATCCTGAGACCGGTTTCTGGCTTACAGCCGTCATCAGCCAGGCTATCTTGAATCCAGTGGCAAAGTGAGCAAGGGACCCACGTCTGGGCATACCCTGCCAACTTAGGGCGAACATAGCAAAACCAAAGGGGATGATGGACGGAGTAATGAACATTGCAAGCACTCACCCCCAGTCAACTGATCTGGGTTTAATCCATCATCATTCTTTAGCTCACTCCGCCACCCCAGTTCAGACATGGCCATATGCAAATCAGTCTGACCCTGTGCCTCATGGGAACAGTCCAGCCCGAACTGCCAAGCCATGTCTTCCCTGGAACGGAAACAAGCATCCTGGGACCGGTTTCTGGCTTACAGCCGTCATCAGCCAGGCTATCTTGAATCCAGTGGCAAAATGAGCAAGGGACCCACGTCTGGGCATACCCTGCCAACTTAGGGCGAACATAGCAAAACCAAAGGGGATGATCGACGGAGTGTTGAACATTGCAAGCACTCACCCCCAGTCAACTGATCTGGGTTTAATCCATCATCATTCTTTAGCTCATTCCGCCACCCCAGTTCAGACATGGCCATATGCAAATCAGTCTGACCCTGTGCCTCATGGGAACAGTCCAGCCCGAACTGCCAAGCCATGTCTTCCTGGAACGGAAACAAGCATCCTGGGACCGGTTTCTGGCTTACAGCCGTCATCAGCCAGGCTATCTTAAATCCAGTGGCAAAGTGAGCAAGGGACCCACGTCTGGGCATACCCTGCCAACTTAGGGCGAACATAGCAAAACCAAAGGGGATGATGGACGGAGTGTTGAACATTGCAAGCACTCACCCCCAGTCAACTGATCTGGGTTTAATCCATCATCATTCTTTAGCTCACTCCACCACCCCAGTTCAGACATGGCCATATGCAAATCAGTCTGACCCTGTGCCTCATGGGAACAGTCCAGCCCGAACTGCCAAGCCATGTCTTCCTGGAACGGAAACAAGCATCCTGGGACCGGTTTCTGGCTTACAGCCGTCATCAGCCAGGCTATCTTGAATCCAGTGGCAAAGTGAGCAAGGGTCCCACGTCTGGGCATACCCTGCCAACTTAGGGCGAACATAGCAAAACCAAAGGGGATGATGGACGGAGTGTTGAACATTGCAAGCACTCACCCCCAGTCAACTGATCTGAGTTTAATCCATCATCATTCTTTAGCTCACTCCGCCACCCCAGTTCAGACATGGCCATATGCAAATCAGTCTGACCCTGTGCCTCATGGGAACAGTCCAGCCCGAACTGCCAAGCCATGTCTTCCCTGGAACGGAAACAAGCATCCTGGGACCGGTTTCTGGCTTACAGCCGTCATCAGCCAGGCTATCTTGAATCCAGTGGCAAAGTGAGCAAGGGACCCACGTCTGGGCATACCCTGCCAACTTAGGGCGAACAGCAAAACCAAAGGGGATGATGGACGGAGTGTTGAACATTGCAAGCACTCACCCCCAGTCAACTGATCTGGGTTTAACCCATCATCATTCTTTAGCTCACTCCGCCACCCCAGTTCAGACATGGCCATATGCAAATCAGTCTGACCCTGTGCCTCATGGGAACAGTCCAGCCCGAACTGCCAAGCCATGTCTTCCCTGGAATGGAAACAAGCATCCTGGGATCAGTTTCTGGCTTACAGCCGTCATCAGCCAGGCTATCTTGAATCCAGTGGCAAAGTGAGCAAGGGACCCACGTCTGGGCATACCCTGCCAACTTAGGGCGAACATAGCAAAACCAAAGGGGATGATGGACAAAGTGTTGAACATTGCAAGCACTCACCCCCAGTCAACTGATCTGGGTTTAATCCATCATCATTCTTTAGCTCACTCCGCCACCCCAGTTCAGACATGGCCATATGCAAATCAGTCTGACCCTGTGCCTCATGGGAACAGTCCAGCCCGAACTGCCAAGCCATGTCTTCCCTGGAACGGAAACAAGCATCCTGGGACCGGTTTCTGGCTTACAGCCGTCATCAGCCAGGCTATCTTGAATCCAGTGGCAAAATGAGCAAGGGACCCACGTCTGGGCATACCCTGCCAACTTAGGGCGAACATAGTCAAAACCAAAGGGGATGATGGACGGAGTGTTGAACATTGCAAGCACTCACCCCCAGTCAACTGATCTGGGTTTAATCCATCATCATTCTTTAGCTCACTCCGCCACCCCAGTTCAGACATGGCCATATGCAAATCAGTCAGTCCCTGTGCCTCATGGGAACAGTCCAGCCCGAACTGCCAAGCCATGTCTTCCCTGGAACGGAAACAAGCATCCTCGGACCGGTTTCTGGCTTACAGCCGTCATCAGCCAGGCTATCTTGAATCCAGTGGCAAAGTGAGCAAGGGACCCACGTCTGGGCATACCCTGCCAACTTAGGGCGAACATAGCAAAACCAAAGGGGATGATGGACGGAGTGTTGAACATTGCAAGCACTCACCCAATGAATTGCCTATATGGGCACCACCCAGGTCGCTGATGTCATTTCTTTTCTTTCCACTCCAGTCAGGACAGATCCAGAGAGAGCTGCTCCACTCATTTCTTGACTGACATTTTCTTTGACTTTTTGTACACATATAGTGGACAAAGCGCAAAAAATGTTGGATCAAAACGAATCATACCTCCTTATCCTCTTTGGCCTATCTTCAGCATTCCATACGGCTAAGCACGACTACCTACTAGACCTACTGGAACATAGGATGGGACTCTCAGGGACCGTCCTAAACTGGTTCATCTTGTTTCTCCAAAACAGAACTCAGACAATCAAGGTTAATCAGTCCTTCTCTAAGTTTGAGCATTTCACCTTAGGGGTCCTACATGGTCCCTCCTGCTCACCGACTCTCTTTAACCTGTTCATGGAACCGCTAAAGTAAATTTTGAGCTCATCCAACATCCACTATCACATGTATGCTGATGACACCCAATTATACCTGAATGTCTTCTCCCCTCAAGACATCAAAGCCCTCCACTTAACTCCACAAAAACCCCAAAACTGGCTAACATGCAACCACCTCAAACTAAACACTCTCAAAAAAGTGAATTCCTCCTAATCGCCCCAGCCAAACAATCAATCATCATTAATGAATGGATAAAGCAACTAACAGCCTTCAACTTCCTGCCTCAGGTCATTGTGAGATCACTAGGAATAATTCTCAACAAGAACCTTAACATGCAGGACCACATTAGTGCTGCCACCAAAGGAGCGAACCTACAAATGAACATCTTAAGAAAGTTAAAACCCTTCCTACCCCCCAAGGACTTCAACTTTGCTGTCCAAGCCACAGTGATTCCTAGGCTGGACTATGGAAGTGCAACCCTAGGTAGGTGGCTTGCCCAAATCCACAATGGTTCCCTTAAGGGCCTCCCTCAACTCTGTGGCTGGGCTCATCACTTCATCTGTTATGGTTCATATAGGTACCCTAATATAGGCCCGGGTAATATCATACACCTTCACCTACATTATCCCCCTTACATTACACAGAAACGAGCCTTTAGGATTGAACCTTTACCTAGTTCTAGTCCTGGGCGCAGAAGTAGGGTTTTCACTGAACAATAGCGTCCTATAACTCCATCAATGGACAGCATGAATGAATATTCATGAGGGTTCTTGGAAACCAGGCAGGGGCTACACCACCTACATAATATCTACGTACACGGTTCATCCCATTCGTCATCCTCAAATCCAACAACGGCTAATAGAAGAAACAAGGGACAAAGAAACCCTAGATACTTTTTGTATAAATACAGCACATCTGGCTAGGGTTGGTAGAGGGAACCGTGACTTCCAGGCCGACACACTGACCAGAGACGCTGAGGCTCCTGCATGCAGACGCTCCAGATGACAGTGGTCTAACACATCCCTCGCGGGGTGTCCAACTCAAGACCAGGACGGGGTCCCACACTCTCTCACTTCAGGTAATGGCTGAATCCTAGAGTGATTCTTGGCTTCACACCT
This sequence comes from Calotriton arnoldi, assembly GCA_963921515.1. Taxonomy (NCBI): domain Eukaryota; kingdom Metazoa; phylum Chordata; class Amphibia; order Caudata; family Salamandridae; genus Calotriton; species Calotriton arnoldi. Next base: position 155,884 of record CAWUFW010006969.1, on the reverse strand, counting down.
ACTCACATGCTAGGTACACTTAGGTACATCTAGATAGGCATCGTAGGAGTACGCGCATTTTTTATCATGCATTTTATATTCATGTATGTATTCATGACTATTGCAAGATGGTAGAATTATACTATCCTTTTATTTTCACTGTACTGCTAATCATATATATCTGCTACTGTCTAATGGTTGTTGCAGATCATATATTTTACACTAGAATAACAACTGTTCAATAAATACTTATTGAAACGCCCAGACTGTTTATTCTGTGTATCTCTCTGAGACCGAATAAGTAAGCACAAGTGACTGAGCGAAAAGTAGTATATTGTTTCCACGATCTTGAGGAATCAGTGTTGTCATGTTCTGAGGTTGCCAGAAACTATTCTCTCCCCGATAAGAGGAGACACTTGTGGCACTGTGAGCTAGCTAATGCAAAAAGGCTAACATTTTCAGTGGGGGTGCTCAGAGTCAGTCTGCCACCAAGCCCACAGTTCATGTTATCCGAACGCGCAGATTCTGTATAGGTTATATATAGGAACTACATGACATGGCGCCACCAACAATGGTTGGGTACTTATTTAACAGTAGAATCTGAGTAGTTCAGTTGTGCTAATTCTCAGAGACCCCTACTCACAAAACGCCAGAGACGTCTGGAGTGGGTGGGCACAAACTCCGCCACAGCTGAGTAGGTGAAAAATCCTATTTATTAGCAGTTGGTTAATCAAGCTTGAAGGACACAGTGGGCCCGATTCACAGAACTAATCTGAGACAAAATCCTAAACTTACTACTTTTGGTATTCACAGAAGGCATTTAGTAGTAGTAAAGTTAGGATTTTGTCTTAAGTTTGTCTTAAGTCTGTCTTAAGTCTGTCTTAAGTCTGTCTTATGTTTGTCTTAAGTCAAACTTAAGACAAAATCCTAACTTTACTACTACTAAATGCCTTCTGTGAATGCCGAAAGTAGTAAGTTTAGGATTTCGTCTCAGATTAGTTCTGTGAATCAGGCCCAGTGTTCCTAAAATTATGCATAACACCTTATCTTAGTTCACTTGAACAAACTTCTTCTTTACAAAAATGACTGAGACAGGAGATAACCCAGTAGTAAATCTACACACCTCAGACGGAGAAGAAAATTTAAATGCAATACAAATTGCACCAAAATTCAGACATACGATCACCCTGAAACTGTTAGAAAATGGTTTACCAGTTAGGGGTGGCATAGTAGCTTTCGTAATTGAGGCACACGAATCAAATGAAACAGAGGTATTTTATTCATGGGTTACATTCCCAGCAGCAGATGCAAGAACACAGACATTTCACTACTATACAGAAGGAGATGCACCAGTGGAATATGGTCCGTTAGAGGACATAGAGGTTCCACTCACGTACCAGGAACACCTATACAGTTTTAAAGGCGCCCTACCCCACATAAGAAATAGAGTAAGATTAGGCCTGCTCGGAGGAGAGGGGGCGACATGGCCGATATTAGCGGCCTATACACCACATCCTGACATTGACACAATGCCACAGGCAGACTTACTCATACAACACAAAGATTTAATTAAAATCTACAGAAACTTGACACAATTCGTCATGAGGACTTTCACAGTCCAACCTTCAACAGTTGCAACAAATGGTACTCATTCTCAGGGTACAGCAACTAAAATTACACCACAAACATTACACGCTGTAATGGGCAAAATGCCCACGAAACGTGAACAGATACCATTCTGGGTATCTCAGAAAATAATGCAGCTAGAGGCAGTATTCCCGAATACTACCCCATATGAAAAACACAGAATGCTAACAATCTGCTTGCCCATGGGGATAACACCACAATTAGAGGATTGTACCACTTGGGGTACAGTCTTTACTGCCATTTATACCAGAACTCATGGTATCCCGTCATTAGCAGTAGTACCTGATGTATTGAGACAGATACAAAACGAGTACGGAGCAGAGCCTGCCCTAAACTTAGGGATGAAGTTACTAGGTAACTATGACCAGGTATCAGCCATAATACTAGCTAATATTAAAGGGGAAGCAGCTGCAGTGGCAATCCGCCAACGCCTAAGGGAGTTCAGTCCTGTAGATCAACAACACGAACTACCCAAAATAATTGAAACCACATATGCAGAATTAGGCAGAGACAGTTTAGGTGGGAAAGCTTTAAAACCACAACTGATGGGCAGTTCTGAAAAGGACACTACCAAGCAGACACCTGCTTCTTCTAAAAAGAAGTGGGATAATAAAAAAGAACAAACATTTAAAGGAAACAGATCTCAATCCCGAGGCAGATCTCCTCCACAGGAGCCCTCCGAAAAGAGGTACAACCTCAGGAATAGGGATAACATTAGGAAACCTGACTGGTATCAGGATACTGATACACGTTCCTCTCGTTCCTTTCAGGGCTCGACGAAAAACTCAGAGAGAGAAGGACGGTCAGAACACAAAGAAGAGCGTACAAAGTCCAGGGACAAGCAGCACGCTCAAGACTATACTTCTAAAAAAGAAGAAAAGCCAAAATCAAAACCTCAGTTTAAGAAGAAGAAAGTTGCATGTCTAAAAATCAGACATGCCCAGAATTCTGAGGACACAACTTCTGAACGGAGAATGGGCTCAGACGATGCTAGACAGCGCGGCAGAAGTAACAATAGCTCGCCAGAACCTGAAGGAATTTCTGGTGACAGCGGACTTGAATGATTACATCACTGTGGAAACACCAGATACAAGGGTGAGCGTCCCACACAAGTTACACGAAATAACACTCCAAATGGAGGGGGACAAGCCCAGGAAAGTTAAAGGTCTCTTTTGGAAAAACCTATCATCTGGTTATGACATCCTATTAGCTGAACAAGATTGGCCGCCAGCATTCGTTATGGAGTGCCCTAGGGGAGAAACAGTAATTTTCCAGCATTTTCCGACCTCGTTCCCGTTCATCTTAAACATGCATATGCACAGGAGTGGGCAGTTGCCCTAGCTCCAGCATTGTACAAAAATCATGCCGGATGGGATGAGGATTCAACACACCACGTGATCCCGTTAAAAGTTTCACCAAATGCACAGAGACAATATCCAATAAAGCAAGAAGCTAAAAAACAGGTCAGGGAGATCTTAGATCAACTTGAATACCAAGGGGTGATTGAAACATGCACCTCACCAATGAACAATCCTTTGTTTCCTGTATCAAAACCGGACAACTCATATCGTCTAGTTTTAGATTGCAGACATTTAAACACTTGCACTAAGTCGTTCGCTGTCCAAAATGCACACAGTGCCACATTGATGAATAACATTGTGCGGAAGAAATACAAAAGTACACCTGATATCTCAAATGGATTTTTCTGCCAAAATATAGCGCCTGAAAGCAGGTATTTGACCGCATTCTCAGCGTTGGGGTCCCAGCGACAATTTTGTCGTCTCCCTCAAGGGTATAAGAATAGCCCGGGGATATTTTCAGCGAGAGTAACAGAGTTACTCCAAAAGTTTGATGAGGAAGCATTGTCCTATGTGGATGATATTTATCTGACGGACAATGACTTAAAGAGGCTCTTGACCAGGGTGAGCACCATAATTATGGGATTCGCCTCTGAGTGCTACAAATTTAATTTTAAAAAATCAAAAATCGCCCACCTCAATGTCCTGTTTTTAGGATATGAGCTTTCAAGTGAAGGGAAAAGTCTGGCAGCTAACTTTTTAGAAAAATGTGCGCTGCTACAACCTCCAAAATCATAAAAAAAATTGCAATCAATACTGGGATTCCTAAATTTTGGCAGAACATACATTTTGGATTACGCAGAAGAGTAAAGCCTTTCTACGACTTAATAAAACCTGACTTTTCAGTTAGACAATGGACACAGGAACACACAAACATCCTACGTTCACTACAAGAAGACATGATAGCTTCAAAACACTTACAGACAAAAGTAAACGTACGCAACCTAGTGATCCGTGTAATAGTGGGTCTATGCGGGTACATCTACTTAACCTTCAATGAAGGCGAAACAGTACCAATCGCTTACAAATCACACCTGTACACAAACGCAGAAATGCGTTTCACTTCAACAGAAAAAATCCTGACAGCAGTTCAGACCGCTGTAGCAAGAGAAAGAGCACTGGCTCAGGGAAAGCGCATAATTGTCGTGACCCCAGTACCGGCTTTAGAAGCTGTTATAAAGGCCAGCATTCCGAATGCAAAAGCCTTACATCCGAGATGGATACAATGGGCTAATTCTCTTACTGCAACGGATGTTGAATACAGATTTGATCCAAGTCTAAAAACACAAGCATTTCTGCAATACGAACAAGAATATCCTCTGCCGAATGAAATCCTGCCTCTGGATCAGTATGAATACATTATTTACACTGACGGATCTGCTCAACCGGCCATAGGGAGTAAGCAACAATACAGCGCAGCATGTGCAATCGTTAAAAGTCGCATGCGGGATGGAAAGTTCCATTCAAGTTGCACCAAGACGCAATCTCTAGGAGACTGCACGGCTCAGTTGGCAGAGTTAAAAGCACTGATACTGGCACTGGTGAATACGGTTCACGAATTCCCCACACTGATAGTGTGTGATTCCTTTTACTGTGTGCAATCATACAATGAATATTTACATCATTGGGAACGAAACGGTTTCAAAGACGCAAAAGGTGGCACAATTAAGCATAAAATGCTATGGGAACAGGTAGTTGAGTTGAGAAACGAACTACCAAGGGCTCACGTGATACATAGCCTGAGTCATCAGCGTGATGGCGTTCACGTTGAAGGGAATTCATTGGCTGATGAAGCCGCGAATGGGGCTGTACGCACAGCTTCCATAGCTGCAATCACTCATTCAAAAACGAGGATAGACGGTGAGATTATGGTGGCTGTTATTGCTTCAAGCAAAAACAGCGGAGCAGTACCAAAGAAATTTCCACTCAAGTACTCCTACAAGTTAGATGCAAACAACATTCCATATGCTCAGATTCCTGGAGTGGGGGACAGAGTTATACCAAATATGGATCGTAGGCAAGGTTTGATTATTGCAGCACATGAGGGTTTGGGCTCTGTGCATACAGGCGTTACAGCGACTATTTCATTGTTGAAACAGCGCTATTGGTGGCCAGGTCTGACAAAACAAACTAAAGATTATGGGGCATATTAGCAAGACCCACGTTAAAATTATCGCCGTTTTAGCGGCAGGAAACTGCCGCTAAACGGCGATAATGGGCTTGCTAATATGCGTTATGGAATTCAATAGAAGCCCAGGTTAGATGTCCTGCACATCTAACCTGGGCTTCTATTGGAATTCTATAACGCATATTACCAAGCCCATTATCGCCGTTTTAGGGGCAGTTTCCTGCCGCTAAAACGGCGATAATTTTAACGTGGGTCTTGCTAATATGCCCCTATGTCTTGAAATGTGACATCTCCCAGCAGATGAAAGGCTCCACCATAGCACGCCCGGCACAGACACCGTTATTAAAATCAGACAGACCTCTCGCTTGTGTATATCTGGACCACTGCGGCCCCTTACAATCAGACGGGGCTTACAAGTATATCATGGTTGCAGTGGATTCATGCTCAAGATTCCTATGGGTTTGGCCTCAGCGCTTGGCTGACGCTCGAACTGTTATAAAAGATTTGCGAGTCTTTATCGGGACATACGCAGTTGGCACGTTACATTCTGACCGTGGCCCGGCGTTTAACTCTCAGGCTTACAAAGAGACCATGGAAAGTATGGGTGTAGCATTGCGGTACTCCTCTCCGTACCATCCTGAGAGAAATTCGGTTGTGGAGAGGAAGAACCGGGACCTAAAGCAATCTTTAACAGCTAGGGTATTAGGCAAGGGTGGTAGTTGGGTCAATCACATATATGGGGTACAGCGAGCTCTCAATAACCAGCCAAGAAGCTCTCTAGGGGGTGTCACTCCTTACGAGGTCCTATTTGGGACAAGAATGTGGGTACCTGATCTTGATTGTGAAGGCACAGTGGCGGATGAGAAACCATTTGATATCCATGATCGTTTGGCTGTTTTACAGGATCTAAATGAATCTAGGACACAACAAAGTAACGTCCACCTGAAACAGACCGCCACTGGGGAAGTCAAGGCAGTCACGGCAAGACCTGTCTGGATCCCAAAGGTAGCGGATAAAAAAGAATTTGGGCCATCATACAGAAAACCTGTACCGGTGCTAGCAATTCAAGGAACAAGAACTGTTCTTCTACCGCCTCTTGCCGGGAAAAAGGAGAAAAGATTTGTCTCAATCGACTTAATCAAACCACACTATGAGGCCGATACTGAACAGTAGGCCTTGTGGACTCCACAGTAGCAGATGCCCTCCTCTAGCTACCATCCAAGAAGTTCAAACAGAGAGACTCATCACGTTCAAAGAGCCTCCTGTACGGAATGAAGGACTATGCAACAATGCTATGGAACTCGTTCCCCTTGAACCAGAAGTTCATCTTCAAAATTCAATTCAAAATAACACACAAGTTGCAATTAGACCAAATACGGACGTCTACGTCAACATGCCTCGACAAGAGCAAAATTTGATTTCAACAAATCCCGATGCAATTCCTACAATTGATCGAACTACTTCTGGCTACTTCATGAATTTTGATACGTTTTCTTTGGATACAAGTGAACCTGAAACGACACAAGCCCAAAAATCACGCAAACAACAAGCTAAAGACTTTCTGAACTTTCTCAAAAAGACTTACCTGGTATCGCCTTGGGTAGAACTCTGGGTAGTTACTGGGATACTGTTCTTTCTTTTCTGGCTAGGCTTAGTTATAACTTTTAGCATGCTATTAATGGACGATTCCTTCAACAAAGACCTGAAGCCGAGAAAGTGAATTTGATTCTGAAACCTCATCAATCTTCTCATCGTGAACAAAGAGACTTGTCATCAGTGAACATTACAGCAGTTCCTATCCCGGACAGTATAGTTTGGAACAAGGTTGATTTTGATATATTCGGGCCTACTGAACATTAAAAAATTTCTCATGTATTTAAAATTTCATTGAGTGATATCATTACCTCCATTACATTTTTTGATGTATGGGACTCTGAAACTGTTAATGATATGTTGTCTGATTTAGAGAGAACTGCCGCATTTCCGAACACTGAAATGTTAGAAGGTACTTCAGACTATGACACTATGTACTGTTACCAACATTATGGTCATCATTTCCTACTCAAATCTATAACACCTAGAAATGTTTTTGAGTACCACCAGTGGGAACATTGCTCTACACCACCAAAAGGTAGTTCGCATACATTTGCGCAGAAGTTTCCATATTTTTCAGGGTTTAACACCACTGACCCGACCTCGTATTACTACAAGGTTGCACCGACATCAGCACTGAAAATTATGTTGACAAACACCAAACAAATATACTCTGCTTCCTTTATCACCCAATTGTCTGAACAGGGTTTTGACCTATGGAAGGACACAATAGACTTAAAATCAGTCTGGGGTTCTAGAGACTGGCAAGTCCAGGGAACAGTAGCACTATTTAGAGCATGCCTCATTCCACAGCAGATGATATTCCTAAATGACACTGTGCAACAGACATCCTGTCTTGCCAAGAACAAGGATCTGAATACACCTCGGTTTCCAACACCATCACAGATGGAGGGGTGGTAAAATTCAACTTCACAAGAAGGGGCAACAGTGGATGACATTTTACAGTACAATAGATCAGACCCTAATTGGAAGAAATGGGTGGTTTGGCCCTTAGACACGAACGCATGTCAGAAGAGATTCTGGGGTTTAACAGAAGGGTTCAGTACCCATAGGCCAGACCCACACTATGTACAAAGAGAACACCCAGGGGTAGTGACATCCTACAGTGTTGGGAAGTTGTGCCTTGATTGGCTAGAGACCTCAACACTCACTGAGGTGAAACAACACTTATCCTTACTCACACATGACATGAATCTTAGGGATTTTTTGCTAGGTCCCAGGAAATCACGTGAGAAACGTTTCATATATGTTGGCATTTATGCTGTCTACAATGAAAATTGGAAAATATCCCAACAAGAGGCCGCAGAAAGAATACAGGAAATAGACCGTATTAACTTAGAGAAGGCATTAGCAGTAGTGGATAATGGGTTAACAACTTTGACCTCCATGATCTATTCCTTAGGCAACATTGTATCTTCTGCAATAGACATACTGGAGCAAGATTTGGCCATATTCCAACACGGGCAATCTCAGTTACGTTCTATTATGTCGTTAAGCTGGACACTGCAATCTTTGCGTGAAGGCTATGTGCCTTGGCGTTTTATCAACAGTACGTCTCTGTTTTCTGAATATAATCTAACAGATGAACAGGTAGAAATGGCACAAAGGGGAGAAAAATATACAATGCTGCGTATTGAGAAACTGGATAGATAACCATTTACGGTAGCGGAATCACCATCCACAGAATGGCTAATCCATGGACACATCACTCTACCGGTCACGACTTTTCAGTTTCAATATTGCCTTAAACAGAAACAACCGTCCATCATCCCCTTTGGTATCGCTTTGTTCCCCCTAAGTTGGCAGGGTATCCCCAGACGTGGGTCCCTTACTCACTTTGCCACTGGGTTCAAGATAGCCTGGCTGATGAGGGTTTTGAACCCGAAACCGGTCCCAGGATGCTTGTTTCCGGTCCAGGGAAGACATGGCTTGGCAGTTCGGGCTGGACTGTTCCCATGAGGCACAGGGTCAGACTGATTTGCATACGGCCATGTCTGAACTGGGGTGGTTTAGTGAGCTAAAGAATGATGATGGATTAAACCCAGATCAGTTGACTGGGGGTGAGTGTTTGATTTGCTCTAACGCTCCGTCCATCATCCCCTTTGGTATCGCTTTGTTCGCCCTAAGTTGGCAGGGTATGCCCAGACGTGGGTCCCATGCTCACTTTGCCACTGGGTTCAAGATAGCCTGGCTGATGAGGGTTTTGAACCCAAAACCGGTCCCAGGATGCTTGTTTCCGGTCCAGGGAAGACATGGCTTGGCAGTTCGGGCTGGACTGTTCCCATGAGGCACAGGGTCAGACTGATTTGCATATGGCCATGTCTGAACTGGGGTGGTGGAGTGAGCTAAAGAATGATGATGGATTAAACCCAGATCAGTTGACTGGGGGTGAGTGTTTGATTTTCTCTAACGCTCCGTCCATCATCCCCTTTGGTATCGCTTTGTTCGCCCTAAGTTGGCAGGGTATGCCCAGACGTGGGTCCCTTGCTCACTTTGCCACTGGGTTCAAGATAGCCTGGCTGATGAGGGTTTTGAACCCGAAACCGGTCCCAGGATGCTTGTTTCCGGTCCAGGGAAGACATGGCTTGGCAGTTCGGGCTGGACTGTTCCCATGAGGCACAGGGTCAGACTGATTTGCATATGGCCATGTCTGAACTGGGGTGGTGGAGTGAGCTAAAGAATGATGATGGATTAAACCCAGATCAGTTGACTGGGGGTGAGTGTTTGATTTGCTCTAACGCTCCGTCCATCATCCCCTTTGGTATCGCTTTGTTCGCCCTAAGTTGGCAGGGTATGCCCAGACGTGGGTCCCTTGCTCACTTTGCCACTGGGTTCAAGATAGCCTGGCTGATGAGGGTTTTGAACCCGAAACCGGTCCCAGGATGCTTGTTTCCGGTCCAGGGAAGACATGGCTTGGCAGTTCGGGCTGGACTGTTCCCATGAGGCACAGGGTCAGACTGATTTGCATATGGCCATGTCTGAACTGGGGTGGTGGAGTGAGCTAAAGAATGATGATGGATTAAATAAACCCAGATCAGTTGACTGGGGGTGAGTGTTTGATTTGCTCTAACGCTCCGTCCATCATCCCCTTTGGTATCGCTTTGTTCGCCCTAAGTTGGCAGGGTATGCCCAGACATGGGTCCCTTGCTCACTTTGCCACAGGGTTCAAGATAGCCTGGCTGATGAGGGTTTTGAACCCAAAACCGGTCCGAGGATGCTTGTTTCCGGTCCAGGGAAGACATGGCTTGGCAGTTCGGGCTGGACTGTTCCCATGAGGCACAGGGTCAGACTGATTTGCATATGGCCATGTCTGAACTGGGGTGGTGGAGTGAGCTAAAGAATGATGATGGATTAAACCCAGATCAGTTGACTGGGGGTGAGTGTTTGATTTGCTCTAAAGCACCGTCCATCATCCCCTTTGGTATCGCTTTGTTCGCCCTAAGTTGGCAGGGTATGCCCAGACGTGGGTCCCTTGCTCACTTTGCCACTGGGTTCAAGATAGCCTGGCTGATGAGGGTTTTGAACCCGAAACCGGTCCCAGGATGCTTGTTTCCGGTCCAGGGAAGACATGGCTTGGCAGTTCGGGCTGGACTGTTCCCATGAGGCACAGGGTCAGACTGATTTGCATATGGCCATGTCTGAACTGGGGTGGTGGAGTGAGATAAAGAATGATGATGGATTAAACCCAGATCAGTTGACTGGGGGTGAGTGTTTTATTTGCTCTAACGCTCCGTCCATCATCCCCTTTGGTATTGCTTTGTTCGCCCTAAATTGGCAGGGTATGCCCAGACGTGGGTCCCTTGCTCACTTTGCCACTGGGTTCAAGATAGCCTGGCTGATGAGGGTTTTGAACCTGAAACCGGTCCCAGGATGCTTGTTTCTGGTCCAGGGAAGACATGGCTTGGCAGTTCGGGCTGGACTGTTCCCATGAGGCACAGGGTCAGACTGATTTGCATATGGCCATGTCTGAACTGGGGTGGTGGAGTGAGCTAAAGAATGATGATGGATTAAACCCAGATCAGTTGACTGGGGGTGAGTGTTTGATTTGCTCTAACGCTCCGTCCATCATCCCCTTTGGTATCGCCTTAAACAGAAACAGGCAGGCAAATATGAAAAATTGGGTAAGGAATACATTAAGGAATCTTGGGAATTACCGTAAAGATTTCGATGCCGGAGTGGTGATTGAGAAGTGTTTCTAAGCGGTACAAACTGCAAGAACGCTTTAAGCGGTTTTCTCCAGTGCCAGGATATTTCCTGCACGGAGCCTGTAATGGTTCAGTAGCGAACTTATCCTGCCACATGAAAGGGACTCCAGCGGCCGTGATTACTCCGGTATTCAGGCTACTCTCGAATGGGAGTTACTTGATGCTGAACGATCAAGGTTGCTGTGGGATGCTTCCGGGCATTGCCTATCTGCTCACTGTGAACTCCAGGGTTACTTGCTGTATGCAAGTATTGTTTCCCCAGTAAATACAGTCAGGGAGGTGCCGTTATGGCCTTCGTTGAATGTTTCCTTTATACTATTTGATACTTTGAGCAGACTGAAAGCCATGCTTTTACAGCAAACCGTACCCTTAACCTCCGCTCGAGAGACCTTTGATCTTCAAATCGCAAGGACCTCGACTGAGATACAGGCACTTATACGTACAAACTGCCCCTTTCATTTCGCAGAAATGGTGGGTCGTATCTTTAATATGTCTGATACGAGTGGTATTGTACACCTATTTAAGACCATAGCGTCAGGATTTCTAAGCACCTTTCAGACAATCCTCGGAGTTATTCCAAATTTTATACACTCCGTATTGGGAAGCGTTTTTGGAGGTCTTCCGCTGATCCTGCTCTCAATAGCAGGTATCCTGATTGTCATATTTTTGCTACGCAATGGATGGCCCAATAACCAACGAGATGGCAAAAGCACTCCTTGAGCTCAAATATCGTGAGCGCATGGTACAGCATCTGGGCACACCTTGCCTACGGGAACTGAGCGCCTCTTGGTTCCTATCGTTTAGACCGGTCTGGATGGACTGCATCTTACCTGTTTTTTCGATGCCTGTTTTGCGGTGAAGAATGCGTGTTGGATCTCTGTCTGACACTTGCATCGGACACGCCTGCGGACTTGAATGCCAGGCTGGAACCCCTGAGGGCCCATGCTCGGCAATGTCCCCAGCGTATTCCCATCTTGATGGCTGCATTCCTCGAGAATCCGCAGGTGCCTTTTACAACTGGGTTGAGCATCAGCTCTTCCACTAGCACTCAGGTTTCGACAACAGCACCGGCTGCCTCTACAGTGGTTGTTGGCAGCTCTGAATATCATTTGTGCTCCATTGACGTACTCTGCGAGGTGTTACAGGGACTGTCCCCTGCAGCTGCAAGCAACAACGATGTTGCGTCTCCCGGCCAGGACACTTGATCTATAATTGGCTCATTCGGAATTTTTCTTTTACAAAATACTCAACTAAATTTGGAACACTTCCTAAAATTGACACTTTCGCTGGAAAAGCATGGCCTTCTGACGCTTTTAGTGGTTCGGCTTATATAAACAAACTCAACTAGGACTTTGGCTTAAAGTGACATTTCCAATTTTAGCTTTCCAGAATAATTTTTCTCCACCCTGATTAGACTTTTTAAATGGTTTTAATGACAATATTTTATTAAGCTCACTGATAGTTTTATGCGCTGCTACCTAGTAAAATCAGTAGTTCGCTAGCATTTTTATCATTGTTGACTGTTCGAAAGAGGAGTGGGTGTTATGTTTCATATAGGTACCCTAATATAGGCCCGGGTAATATCATACACCTTCACCTACATTATCCCCCTTACATTACACAGTAACGAGCCTTTAGGATTGAACCTTTACCTAGTTCTAGTCCTGGGCGCAGAAGGAGGGTTTTCACTGAACAATAGCGTCCTATAACTCCATTAATGGACTCATACAGTATGAATGAATATTCATGAGGGTTCTTGGAAACCAGGCAGGGGCTACACCACCTGCATAATATCTACGTACACGGTTCATCCCATACGTCATCCTCAAATCCAACAATGGCTACTACAAGAAACAAGGGACAAAGAAACCCTAGATACTTTTTGTATAAATACAGCACATCTTGCTAGGGTTGGTAGAGGGAACCGTGACTTCCAGGCCGACACACTGACCAGAGACGCTGAGGCTCCTGCATGCAGACGCTCCAGCTGACAGTGGTCTAACATATCCCTCGCGGGGTGTCCAACTCGAGACCAGGACGGGGTCCCACACTCTCTCACTTCAGGTAATGGGGTTAGACTAAATCCTGGAGGGATTATTGGCTTCACACCTACTCACATGCTAGGTACACTTAGGTACATCTAGATAGGCATCGTAGGAGTACGCGCATTTTTTATCATGCATTTTATATTCATGTATGTATTCATGACTATTGCAAGATGGTAGAATTATACTATCCTTTTATTTTCACTGTACTGCTAATCATATATATCTGCTACTGTCTAATGATTGTTGCAGCTCATATATTTTACACTAGAATAACAACTGTTCAATAAATACTTATTGAAACGCCCAGACTGTTTATTCTGTGTATCTCTCTGAGACCGAATAAGTAAGCACAAGTGACTGAGCGAAAAGTAGTATATTGTTTCTGTTAGACTTGGCACCATTGGCGTGGGTCTCCCTTCCATTTCTTTGCTGTTGCCTCATCTGTTTTTGCTGGTCTAGATGCTTTGGGCACTTTGCCACTGCTGTTCAGTGCCAAAGTGCAAGTGCTCCCTGTTGTAAATTGATGTAATGGATTAGTGATTCCATCATTGGCTGATTTGATTTACTTGTCAGACCCTAGTACAGTGTACCATGTGTGCCCAGGGCCTGTAAATCAAATGCTGCTGGTAGGCTTGCAGCACTGATTGTGCCACCCACAGAAGCAGCTTGTAAAATGTGACTCAGGCCTGCCATTGCAGAGCCTGTGTGCAGTCTGGGGCTGCCATGTCGACTTGGCAAGTGCACACACTTGCCAGTCCCTAAACCTTCCCTTTTCTACATGTTAGTCACCCCTAAGGTAGGCCCAAGGTACCCCTGTGGGCAGGGTGCATTGTATGTTAAAGGTAGGACATGCCCTGATGTGTGTGGCATGTCCTGATAGTGAAATACTGCCAATTTCGTTTTTCACTATTGCAAGGCTATCTGTTCCCATAGGCCAGAATGGGCAGTTAGTTTATAACATGTTATAAACATAACTGACCCTAGGAACAAGATGGGAGAATAAAGTTTAGTATGCCTGAACTCAGAATGTGAAAGTGCTTCTTTTAGTGTGGGTGATTTCTTACATTCTGTGTTTGAAAATACCACTTTTAGAAAGTGGGTATTTTCTTGCCTAACCATCCAGTATGCCTCTGCTAGGTTTGTGTATTGCATGTCTGGCTTGTGAGTGACAGGAGCTGGGAGAGGGCAGTGGCTCCGGCCGTCTGATGAGTCAGGGCTGGGCTGAATGGGACCTGGGCTGAATTTAGGGTAGGGGAGGAGATTTCCTTTCACCTGCCTGGGCCAGGTATGCTTTCAACAATGCTGTCTCCACCTCCTGCCAGGAAGCAGCACCAGTGAGGACAGAACTGGTTTTGGCTGGGTACAGACACCCTCTGCCTTCAGAGAACAAAGAATTTGTGTGTATAAAAAGAGGGGCCCAGACCCCAGACTTTTAGATCACTTCTGGGAAATCAGGAGGAACCCTTTGCCAAGGAGAAGAACCGGAGAAGCTGATGGAAGATTACTGCCCCTGTGCTGTTTGCTGTTTGGGGTTGGTCTGCAGTGGTTACTTATTGCCAAGGAAAGGAGAAAAGGACTTTGCTGTTTTTGCTTTGTCACCTGCTTGAAGAAGATCTCCAAGGGCTTGAAACTGAGCTTGCCTCCTGTTCTGAAGTCTCAGGAACAGAAAGACTTCACCCCTTCTGTCTTCCTGCATCTAGAACTGCTGTTTTAGCTGCTACAGAAGGAAATTACAACACCGACGCCGGCGAGCGTCGCCGTAACCGGCCCGAAGCCATGAGCACTGCTCCGACTTGCGACGTAGGCTCACCACCAGCTGCCGTGCTACATCGACGCCAGCGAGCGACTCCGTAACCTGCCCGAAGCCGTGAGCGCTGCTCCGACTTGCGACGTAGGCCCGACGCGTGCTGTTGTGCCGCATCAAAACCGACTTCATCATCGCGGAGCCGATCCTCGACGTGGGTGACCCCCAAATCCATCGACATCGCGCCATCGTAAGGAACAGTGGTTTCGGCACCATCGTGACGTCATCTCCCCGATGCAGTAAGGAACCGTCGTCTCGCCTCCCCTGCGCTGCAGTAAGGAACAGAGGCTGCACCTCCCCTGGGGTCGTAAGGAACCGACGCCGCGCAGCGCCTACGAAGCCGCACCTCCCCGACGCCGTGAACTGTCGTTGTTTTCATCCTTTCCAAGGTACTGTTCTTTGTGGGTCTGCTTGACTCCGGGCCCGACGCCGCGCACCTCGCTGTCGGCGCCGTACTTTGGGATTTCCACCAGTCACGACATCGTTATAACTCCAAGTGGAGTTATTTGTTGCTACAAGCCTCATTTGAGTGAATAACCTATTTTTGAGGATATCTTGATAACTGTACTGTGGATTTTTGTCGTTTGGTCTTGTTTTGAGTTTAGATAAAGATTACTTATTTTTCTAAACTGGTGTTGTGTCCATTTGTAGTGTTTTCACTGTGTTACTGTATGTGTTCACAAATGCTTTACACACTGCCTCTGAGATAAGCCTGTCTGCTCGTGCCAAGCTACCAAGGGGGAGCAGGGGTTATTTTAGGAGTGTATCCCCCTTACCCTGACTAGAAGCAAGGGCCCCTATTTGGACAAAGGTGCAAACCATTGCCAACCAGAGACCCCCATTTCTAACAGTTTCCACGATCCTGAGGGATCAGGATTGTCATGTTCCGAGGTTGCCAGAAACTATTCTCTCCCCGATAAGAAGAGACACTAGTGGCACTGTGAGCTAGCTAATGCAAAACGGCTAACATTTTCAGTGGGGGTGCTCAGAGTCAGTCTGCCACCAAGCCCACAGTTCATGTTATCCGAACGCGCAGATTCTCTATAGGTTATATATAGGAAGTACACGACAGATCGAAAAGAAACAACTGCATCACCCCTGCTTTGAAATCCCTGTACTGGCTCCCCTACGAAGCAAGAATTCAGCTGAAAATTGCATACATGAGCTTGCCTCCTGTTCTGAAGTCTCAGGAACACAAAGACTTCACCCCTTCTGTCTTCCTGCATCTAGAACTGCTGTTTTAGCTGCTACAGTAGGAAATTGCAACACTGATGCCGGCGAGCGACGCCGTAACCTGCCCGAAGCCATGAGCGCTGCTCCGACTTGCGACGTAGGGTCACCGCCAGCTGCCGTGCCACATCGATGCCAGCGAGCGACGCCGTAACCTGCCTGAAGCCGTGAGCGCTGCTCCGACTTGCGACGTAGGCCCGACGCCTGCTGCTGTGCCGCATCGACTCCAAAACCGACTTCATCATCGCGGAGCTGATCCTCGACGTGGGTGACCCCTAATCCCTCGACATCGCGCCATCGTAATGAACATTGGTTTCGGCGCCATCGTGACGTCATCTCCCCAACGCAGTAAGGAACCGTCGTCTCGCCTCCCCTGGGCTGCAGTAAGGAACAGAGGCTGCACCTCCCCTGGGGTCGTAAGGAACCGACGCTGCGCAGCGCCTACGAAGCCGCACCTCCCTGACGCTGTGAACTGTTGTTGTTTTCATCCTTTCCAAGGTACTGTTCTTTGTGGGTCTGCTTGACTCTGGGCCCGACGCCACGCATCTCGCCGGTCGGCGCCGTACTTTGGGATTTCCACCGGTCACGACGTCGTTATAACTCCAAGTGGAGTTATTTGTTGCTACAAGCCTTATTTGAGTGAATAACCTATTTTTGAGGATATCTTGATAACTGTACTGTGGGTTTTTGTTGTTTGGTCTTGTTTTGAGTTTAGATAAAGATTACTTATTTTTCTAAACTGGTGTGGTGTTCATTTGTAGTGTTTTCACTGTGTTACTGTATGTGTTCACAAATGCTTTACACACTGCCTCTGAGATAAGCCTGTCTGCTCGTGCCAAGCTACCAAGGGGGGAGCAGGGGTTATTTTAGGAGTGTATCCCCCTTACCCTGACTAGAAGCAAGGGCCCCTATTTGGACAAAGGTGCAAACCATTGCCAACCAGAGACCCCCATTTCTAACAGTTTCCACGATCCTGAGGGATCAGGATTGTCATGTTCCGAGGTTGCCAGAAACTATTCTCTCCCCGATAAGAAGAGACACTAGTGGCACTGTGAGCTAGCTAATGCAAAACGGCTAACATTTTCAGTGGGGGTGCTCAGAGTCAGTCTGCCACCAAGCCCACAGTTCATGTTATCCGAACGCAAAGATTCTCTATAGGTTATATATAGGAAGTACACGACAGATCGAAAAGAAACAACTGCATCACCCCTGCTTTGAAATCCCTGTACTGGCTCCCCTACGAAGCAAGAATTCAGCTGAAAATTGCATACATGACCCACAAAGCCCTACACTTCAATACCCCAAGTTATCGTACTCGGAAGCTTGAACTCTCTGGGGGCTCCAGATCTTCTAGAAGCTCCAGCACTTTAATGCTGAAACCACAGAGATTCTCTAAATAGAAAACCTACAAGAGAGTCAGCTCTGGCATCGCCCTGAGAATTTGGAACTCCCTCACCCCTGAAAACCAGACTGAATCCCTCAACAGCATTTTTCAAGAAAGAAGTTAAACTACTACTCATGAACAAATTTCTGCCCTAGTTCCTTGGAACTCATCTCTCTGAGCTTACCTGGACTTGTCACCTCGCTTATGATTACGGCTCGCTTGTTATATTACTGTTTTGATCTATCTGTCCTATCATTGAGGTGATCCTACTCTCATCGGGGATCTGCCTTATCATGTACTGTTTCTTGACTATTATAATATTGATTGTATCTGTCTCTGTCCTTTAACATATGTAAAGCGATCTGATACCCACGAGGGTCTTGTTTGCGCTATATAAAAGCTTCAAATAAATAATAAGATAAATAAATAAATCATGTGGTGCCTGTCACAGGCAGAGGTCTCTGACAGACCGTCACTTGGTGTGCCTATGGTGGTTGGAGCGGGACAACGACTCCAAGACCTGCAAGGACTGCCGCACCATGAATCCCACGGCACTGAGGGAATGGTCCCTGAAGCTCCTCGCCATCCGACGACCCTGCGAAGTTCTTGATCCGGGTCGCAAAGAAGGTCCTGAGACTGCTTGCGGAGCCGCTCCCGACAATTGTAGTCATCGGGTAAGTCCCACAAGCGGAAGAAGTCAAAGAAGTTCAAGCAGTCTTTGACATCCCTTGTGCCGGTCCAAGTCATTGGACCAGGTGCAGGCTCCAATGCCGTCAGTCCTGGCGATGCCCCATGTCGGTGCAAGCCCCATCATCACACACTGCTCCCCCTACCGTGGCTGTGAAGGATAGGGCCTCATTTGCAATGGTGCATCTTGACAGAGGTGCTTCAGTCGGAAGTCTCCCCTCTGAACCCTTACTCCCCTTCATCAAAGCCCTTACAGATGTCCACCTTGGCGCTTGGTCCAAGCCCTGCACAAGGGCTCCTGTGCACAGGACAATTGCCCGATGCCATTGCTGCGCTCCTGGGGACATCAGTTTCCTCACCCAGTACCCCAAACCAGAGAGCTTTGTGGGCCAAGCCTCCACTTCCAGGATCAATCCCGTCACGATCCTTACCACTCCACCGGATAGGGAATCCAAAAGACTGAATAGCTTTGGTAAGAGCATTTTCTCTCCCGCCAGCCTAGCACTGCGCTTGGTAAACACTGCATGCCTGTTGGGCCGATACACCCACACTGTGTAGGATTAGATTTTGCAAGTGCTGCCTATGGTCTCAGAGGAGGCACCAGCCATACTCCTCCAAGCTATTGCTGATGGCTGAGGTGAAGCAAAGTTGACCATCAGATGTAGGCTAGGCACGACCAACTCGCTGGGCAAAGTGATTCCATTGTCAGTGGTACTTAAACACCAGGCATAGCTTAGAACTACTAGCTTTTTGAGGGATGTTCAAGCTTCGCTCATGGACATGCCTTTTGATGGCTCTTGTCTCTTTGGTGAGAAGGTGAACTCATCGCTGGAGTGATTTAATGATCAAATAGCTATGGCCAGGTTCTTGGGCTTATCCATGCCCCACGCCAACCCCAGTCCGCCTTTCAATCCTTCCGCGGCTACAGTAGGGGCTACCAACCGCTTTCCTTTCTGCCCAGCCACTAAGGACAACAGGCTCCCGCAGCCTTTTTGTGGCTCTGTATGTCATTCTCACAGACCATGTGGGACCACCAGCCTGAGGTCGTGTCATTTCACTACCTCCCCCAGCAGCCCCAGCCTCCAAACCCTTTTAATTTGCCCTTTTACTAGCACGGGCCTCTAGTGGAAGGCAGGATCTCCCATCACCTGCCCCACTTGCAAGTTCATAATATCAGCCAAGTGGGTATTACAAATAGTCCAGAGGGGCTACTCAATCCCTTTTCTGGAGACTCCCCCCACTCATGCCACCTGCTTAGAGCCTGCTGATGGAGGACCAACTCTCCTTGTTCTGCCAGGGAGTGTTAGCCCTTTTGGCTAACACTTCCTGCCATAGAGAGGGTGCCTGTATCAGAAGTAGGTCATGGTTGCTATTCCCGCTACTTTCTGGTGCCCAAAAAGGATGGAGCCCTCTGTCCTATCCTAGACCTCTGCCTTCTCAACTCCTTAAGGAAAAAGGAGAAGTGCAAGATGCTCACCTTAGCTAAGGTCTTGTCTGCTCTAGACGGTAGTGTTGGACTTGCAGGACGCATATTTCCACATCCTCGTACTGCCTGCCCACTGGCACTACCTGTGGTTCACAGTCGGCCAAGAGCACTTTCAGTTGGCCATGCTCCCCTTTGGCCTCACCAGTGTCCCTCAGGTGTTCACCAAAGTGATGGCCTGATTGCAGCGCATTTGCAGAGGTCAGGGGTTCCAGTCTTCCCCTAACTGGACGATTCGCTGTTGGCTCGCCTGAGGCAGTTGTCTGCCACCACCAGACGGTGGCGGACCTCCTGCATTCACTGGGGTTCACTATTAACGTGCCGAAGTCACACCAGACTCACTTTTAGTTGCTCCCTTTCATTGGGGCCATTCTGGACACAGTGCAGTTTTGAGCCTGTCCTCCCATATGGCAAGTCCAGGATATTCAGGCTATGATACAAATGTTTTAGCCTCTATGCTGATTTTGGTGAGACTGACTCTGAGGCCTCATGGCCTCTTGCATCCTTCTAGTAACACATGCCAGTTGGCATATGAGGTCTCTGCAGTGGGACCTAAAGCTCCAGTGTGCACAGCATCAGGGGAATCTCTCCAACCTGGTCCAGATCTTGGAGGGAACTGCAAAAGATTTGCAGTGGTGACTGACGAACTGTGATTGGGTCAGCAGAAGACTCCTCTCTCTTCCCCAACCAGAACTGACTATAGTGACAGATGTGTCACACCGGGGCTGGGGCAGCCATCTGGAAGAGGTGGAGATCAGAGGACTCTAGTCTTCGGTTGAAGTGGCCTTCACATCAAACTGTTGTAGCTCTGAGTGATCTGGTTGCCAATGAAAGACTTTCTTCCTTCGATCAAAGGAAGGCTGGTTCAAGTGTCCACGAACAACACCACAGCCATGTCGTACTGAAACTAACAGGACGGGTGGGGTCTTGGACCCTTTGTAAAGAGGTCCTGCATCTCTGTACATGGCTGGAACACCAGGGCATTTCCCTGGCGGTGCAACACCTGGCGGGCTCCCTGAATGCAAGGGCAAAGAAACTAGCGGATCACGAATGATGTCTCCATCCGGAGGTGGTGCAAGGTCTATTTCACATCTGTTCTCCACCACCGACAACGCCCAATATGATTAGTTTTGCGCGTTGGAGTTTCCAAGGCCGCTCTCGATCACAGATGCTTTTTTGTCTCGGGTGGAGCTCCAGCCTCCCGTACACCTTTCTAGTGATACCACTCCTGCCCAGAGTTCTCAAGAAGATCAGGAATGACTGGGCCCAAGGTCATTCATGTGTCTCTGGACTGGGCAAGGAGTGTCTGGAATCCCGAGCTTCTGAGCATGATCATCAGTCCTCTGTTCAGGCTGTCCCTTCGGGAAAATTACTGTTGCAGCAGGGCAGGGTCCTGCACCCAAACCTGCTCAAGCTCCTCCTACATGCTTGGAGATCGCTCGGCGGCAGTTGACAGCTTTCAACCTTCCTTCCAAAGTCTGTGATGTTATTCTGGCAGCCAGGCGCCCCACCGCCAAAACGGTATATGCCTGCTGTTGGGGCAAGTTTGTGGCATGGAGTGCATCCAAAGATATTGATCCTCTTTCTGCGCACTTATCCTAGGTTTTATTTGTGTTTTTTCTCTAGCACAGCAGGACTCTCCTCTGGGCACTGTTAAAGGTTACATTTTGGCGTTTTTGCAGTTGCCGGACCAACCTTCTTTGTTCAAGTCACCTGTTGTGACTGGGTTCCTCAAATTTCTCCAAAACATGTTTCCTCCCAAGCCATTCATCATGTTCCAATAGGATCTTAACCTGGTCTTGACTTTTCTTATGTGCACGCCTTTTGAGCCGCTGCACATCTGCCCACTTCTCCTGCTTACTATTCAGACGGCTTTTCTAGTGGTCATACCATCGGCCAGGCAAGTCAGTGAACTGCAGACACTCTCAGTGCACCACCTTTTACCCAGACAAGCTGGTTCTCAGGACCCATTCTTCCTTTCCCCGGAAGGTTGTAACACCTTTTCATGTAGGTTAGAACATTACCTTACCTACCTTCTTAGCTCCACCTCACCCTTCTAAAGAAGAGGAGAGACTCCATCATCTGGAGCCAAAAAGAACATTGTTGTTCTACCTAGAGTAGAGTTCCGGGTGGACGATCAGCTCTTTGTAGGGTATGTCGGAACTAAGAAAGGGAAGTCTGTGCTGAAAAGAACCCTCTTGCAATGGATAGTTCTCTACATGAAGATCTGCTATGCAGTGGTCAAAAAGCAACCCCCTGAAGGCTTGCGTGCTCATCTCAACCTGTAGACTGCAAAAGACAGGAAACATGAAGGAGAAAAGATGTATCCACTTAATGTAAGTAATCTTTCCTTTTTTCTTGCTGTTTCATGTGATTTCTTGGTGCCGACTTGTTTGAGGAATTCAGCCCTGATAAATGATGGTCTTGTGGTTCCTGACCATTCTACCTACCTTTGATTAGGTTGTAGATAATATTTTACAGGTTTTTATAGCTATACTATCTACATGTGGTTTGTAATTATGCTCACTTACCTACATCTTATAATGTAGGGTATTTTGCTGCACAGGTCACTTCTATAAGTATTGGTGCACAGTTAGTGATCCCATCTACCAGAATTTTACTTAGTCACACTTCGTATTAGTGAACTGGTTTTGCAATTCCTTTCGGGTTCTAATAAATAGTTGTAAGGCAAAACCTTTCAGACAAATTCGCTCTTACTGCTCACCCCAAATTGAAGTTTCCTGACCTATCAAGCACAGGATCAGTCAGCAAGTTTGAATCATGGCGGTTCTATCCATTTCACTAGTAGCTTCAACTAGTATGTCAAGAAGTTCTGTTTCCTCTTGTTTGAAGTGCGTATTGAATCTACCTCAAATAGTTTCCTTTGGGACTAGTTTATCCATCACTCATCTTCTTGCTTCTTTGAGACTTTAGAATGTAATGACTTGTGGCTCACTATAGTCTTTTATCTTTCTTTCTTGAGTTTTTTTAATGGATGGCCTTGCTTGCCTAATCCTGCGTCAGCATTGGCTTCTGAAGTAGAATATTAAATGTCTGCTCCATAGGGGGATTGGTTGCTATATAATTTTGAAGCCGCTGACTTTTTGTATAGTGGCACAGGCTATTCACATTGAGTAGGAGCAGTTGACTGTTTCCTATCATTAATTTGTGTATTCTTAAATTATCTGTCTTTGCATTTTGTATTTTGAACATAGTACTTCATTCTATACATTGCCTCTTCAGTAGCTTTTGACAAGTGTTCACTGTCCTTGTGCTATACCATGGTTTCAGTGCCTTTTATTTGACAACCTTAGCACTGCACTGACATTTAATATAGATGTCCTGAGACTCATATCGACTACATGTTGGGCATATTAATTCTTCTTTGCCTTCCTCCACTCTGATGCCAGAACCGGCTTCCATTCTGGCACCAAAATCCACGCTGGTCCCTGCAACCTTGACTTTGGCATCGATCCTCCAGCTCCGGACGACAACTCTGTTTCTATTGTCCTCTCTGACTCTGAGCAAAATCCATCTCAGCTCTGACCACGGTCATGTCTCGAAACCAAACCATATAGCCCCAGTTCAATCCGACTCAGACAGAACCATGCATTTGCCTAGGAACCACACCCCAGCGCACCAACATCTTTTTGGTTCAGACTCTGATCAGAGCCAGCCAGCTTTTGGGGAAGGCAATGAAGACGAGGGAGATTCTTTCCCACCAACCCTATTCAGGGACTTGCAGGAGGCTAGTGGGTTGGACATTTCTCTGACACTGGGTTGGGCTTCCCTAGACCACCAGAAAACAGTGCTTCCTTTGCTGAGGTAGACGTCCAGTGGAGGTGTTGGATTTACAATTACCAACTATGAAAATCAAAGTCAACGTCCTAACAGAAGTTTTGAAACTGGGACAGACACTTCTGAGCCCTTACTTCCATTTAATGAAGCCCTGATTGCTACTCCTATAGGCATCTGGTCCAAGCCCTGTTCCTGTCCTCCAGTAAACAGGCAGGTTGCCACACACCACAAACCAGCACCAGGCAACTCTTATGTTTTAATGCAGCACCCTACACCAGAAATATTGGTGTCTCAAACTTACACCAATAGGGTGAACCTGTATTTCTTCCCATTTTTCCCATGACTCATCCTAACAGAGTCAAAATGCATTGAGGCATTCTGGAAGCGGATGTTCTCCTCGGCCAGTGTGGCCCTCTGGTCAGTCAATGATAGCTGTTTGCTGGGGAGGTAAACCCTTGCTTTATGGGACATGGTTGGTGAGTTCTTGCCAGCAGTTTCCGAGGAATTTTGGGCCAGTTTGACTCAAACTTCCAGGATGGTCAAGATGCCACAAAGTACATAATCCGCTCTGGACTGGACACTACCAACTGCTTGGGCATAGCAGTTGGCACTTGTATGGTGCTTTGGCAGCAGGCGTATGAAATCAAGGTGCCAAAGTCACATCTGATTCCTTTGCAGATGCTCTGTTTTATTGGAGCCATCCTGGATACAGTGCAGTTTCAGGTCTTCACTCCACCACAGCAAGTCCAGGACATTTGAACTATGATCCTGATGTTTTAACTTGGGTCTCGGTGAGAGTGGCTCAGAGCTTCTGGGCCTCTTGCCATCCTGCATCCTGCTCGCCGACTATGCCAGGTAGCATATGTGGGCTCTGCAGTAGAATTCATAGTCTCAGTAGGCCCAGTGACAGGAGAACCTGTCAGATTTGATCCACATTTCTGAACACACTGCAACAGACCCGCAGTGGTGGCTCAACTGCAATTGGACCAGCGACAAATCCCTCATCCTGGTCCACCCAGAGCTGGTTATTGTGACCTATGTGTCACTCCTGGGATGCAGAGGTCATTTGGGAGAGGTGGAGATCAGAGGGTTCTGGTCTCCAGCGGAGACCTTTCTCCACATCAATCTTTTGGAGATGTAAGCCTTCCACCTGGTCCTGAAAGCCTTTCTACCATCCTTCAAAGAGAGGCTGATTCAGGTTCTCACAGACAACATGACTGCTATGTGGTACTGCAACAAGCAGGGTGGGGTGGTGTCCTGGGTTATGTGTCAGGAGGCACTTTGTCTCTGGAGCTAACTGAAGCACCAAAGCAATTCCCTGGCCGTGAACCACCTGGCAGGATCTTTAAACACCACGTTGGACAAACTCAGCCAGCTGCACCTGGTGGATCAGAAGAGAAGGTTACCCCCGGGATGGCAGCTTCCAGTGATGCAGAGATCCCTGGCTACATCTTTTTGTCAACGTCGAATGTCAAAACTTTTGTGCAATGGAATTTCCAAGAAGGCTCTTTCTCGGGGATGCATTCAGGGTAGAGTAAAGCACAGGACTCCTGTATGCCTTTACGCCACTGCATCTCCTGCCCCAAGTTATGAAGAAGATTAAGAACGACCGGGCCCAAGTCATTCTAGTGGCTCCAGATTGGGCAAGATAAGTTTGATACTGGGAACTTGTGAGCTTGAGCATATATCCTCCAATCAAGCTACTGCTTCAGGAGGATCTTCTGTCGCAGCAGCAGGGCAGGGCTCTGCTCCCAGACCTGCGCAATCTGCCCCTCCGTGCATAAAGTCTGAGCTGCCGCAGTAGACTGCATTTGTTCTTCCTCCCAAAGTTGTGGACGTCATCCTTGCTGCCAGGCGTTCCTATACAGAGTCTGTCTATGTTGGGCGCTGGGACAAGTGTGTAGCCTGGTGTTGCACCCGCAAAACTAATCCGTTAGAGGCCAAGCGGTCAGATGTCTTGTTATTTATTTTAGCCCTGGCCCAGAATGGACTTGCTGTGGGCACCATTTAAATTTTATTTATCTGCTCATCTGCCTTTTTACACTTACTGGACCAGCCGTCCTTGTTCAAATCACCTGTTGTGATGAGGTTCCTAAAAGGTTTGACTCATTTGTCTTCCCCCAAACTCTTTGTGATTTCACAATGGATTCTTATTTTAATTCTGAATTTCCTCATAGGCACACCAATTCAACGCATGCACAGTTGCCCTTTACTTCTCCCTCCTCCTTAGCATGTGTTACTGGCTGAGCTGACTGACTCATCACGTAAGTGAAATCCAAGCTCTCCTGCTGCAGCCACTTTACACCCAGTTTTTCCCAGGCAAAGTTGTGCTGAGGACCAAGGTGTCCTTTATGCTCAAGGTGGTGACTGTTTTTAACATTGGGTAATTCATCACTCTTCCAGTGTTCTTAACCCCCTCCCCTTCGAAAGAGGAGGAGAGACTCCATCATCTGGACCCTAAAAGTGCTTCAAGCTTTTACATCAATCGCACCAAAGATGTTCATCAAACACTAGACAGCCAGGTACAAAAAGAAGGGCATTTCACCTATTCGACAGAATTGTTTGGGCTGCGCCATTCCACAGAACCACCACTGTTGTAGCTATGGCTTCAATATCTATTCTATAGGTAAGGAATCTGTGGTTAGAATTGTCCATCAGAAGAACAAAGCTCTTTCTGGTAGATACTCTATCTAACTGCAGATTTCTCACTGCCTGCCCACCTTCCTGTTCAGTGGAATGGGCTCCTTTTCCTCACCTAAAAACGTCCAAAATTAGAGATTTGCATTCTGGTACCTCTGATTATAATTGGGCTCCGTGTCTGAGGATGCTGACAGGGTTCAGAAAGAAACTGACTTTGACACACGAGGGTCACGCTTATATGCAGCTCTATCATCGCTTCCAGGATGGAACGAAGTTAATTAGGAGCCACAGGACACCACCTACAAGTGCACGGGAGCAATACTGTTAAAACTTACAGATCCAATCTGGTACCTGGGGATATTCTAAAGATGAGGAATCTGCCACAAGGTGGCACAGAACTCCACAAATTTGTCTAGTAGGTTCTGTAAGCTAGTAGGTGCCTTAGAAACTAATAGGTCATCATCTGCAATCAACAGGACTGCAATTTTAAATCCCCCCTAAAGTAGGGGTGTCACTCACACATGCTTTAACTGCCTTTACCACTTGGCTTAGATATACAGTGAATTACAGAAGGGCCAGGGGGCAGCCTTGACGAACAAGTTACTTACCTTCGGTAAAGCATTATCTTGTAGAGACTCTATCTAGCTGCAGATTCCTTACCTTTGAATTTCCCAGGCGTCAGGCTGGATCCGGAAACTTTTGCTGAGCAATACCCCTTGCACGCGATGTCGGGTGGCTCCATTCGGCTCCGCGTGACGTCGTTGGCGTCGGTAGCGTCGGTTATGACGTCGCGGTGCCTACATAGCCGCCACCCAGGCGCGCGGATGTCAGTACTTTTCGTTTTTTCCACGCCAGAAGGGCAGAGCCACAAAGTGACTGACGAAAACGTGTGCAAAACTAGGGCCCTGAAAGGGGAGATACCCTAGACCTACAACATCAGTCCTCAAAGTGGGGAGGCATGGGTGGGGCTGTAAGGAATCTGCAGTTATATAGAGTCTCTACCAGATAATGCGTTACTGAAGGTAAGTAACTTGTTCATCTGATAGAGACTTCTAGCTGCAGATTTCTTACCTTTGAATCAGATACCCGAGCCATACCATCCCGGCGGTGGGTTGCGGACTCATGAGCTAGACTAAAAAGTCTTGCAGGACCTAGCGGGCAAAGTGCCCCTCCCTGCGCACGTGACCATCAAGGCAATAATGTTTTGCGAACGTGTGCAGTGAAGCCCACGTCGCTGCCTGACAGATGTCTTGAACTGGGACACCCAGTGCCAAGGCCGTAGTCGCAGCCTTTCCCCTGGTGGAATGGGCCTTTAATCCCTCACGGGGCTGCTTCTTCGCCAAGGCATAACAGATTTTAATGCAGAGAACAACCCAGCGAGAGATGGTTCTTTTCTGCACTGCCTTTCCCTTCTTTGCTCCCACATACCCCACAAAGAGTTGGTCATCCACCCGGAACTCTTTTGTGCGGTCAAGGTAGAACGACAACGCTCTTTTTGGGTCCAGTCGGTGGAGACGCTCCTCCTCCTTAGAGGGATGTGGGGGGAGCAAAGAAGGTGGGCAAAGTAATGGACTGACCCAGATGGAATGGGGTCACAACCTTTGGTAAGAATGAAGCTCTGGTGCAAAGCACCACCTTGTCCAGAAACGACATAAGATAAGGAGGCGAGCTAGATAACGCCTGCAATTCACTCACCCTCCGGGCCGATGTAATCGCCACCAAGAAGGCTGTTTTGATGGTCAACAGACGGAGGGGTCAATTGTGCAAAGGCTCGAAGGGAGCGCACATCAGATAAGTGAGGACCAAATTAAGGTCCCATTATGGCATAACAAAGAGTGTAGGTGGAAATAAATAAACCAACCATTTCAGAAATCTATTTACAATAGGAGATTTAAAGAGAGAAGGCTGGTCTGGCAGCCGCAAAAAAGCAGACAGAGCAGAAAGGTAACCCTTGAGAGTTCCCAAAGCAGAGCCCTGCTGGGCAAGGGTAAGAATGAACAAGAGGACAGTAGAAAGAGGAGCAGAAAAAGGGTCAATTGACCTTTCTGTACAGTATAATACAAATTTCTGCCAACGGCAGGCTAATACCGACTTAGTGGAGGGCCGCCTGGCCGCCAGAATAACATTACAGACTTCGGGAGGAAGGTCAAAAGCCATCAACTGCCGCCGCTCAATCGCCACGCATGGAGGCGCAGAGTTGACAGGTTTGGGTGGAGAACCCTCCCCTGCTGCTGCGACAGAAGATCCTCCGGAAGGGGCAGCCTGATCGGAGGATTGACACTCATGCTCAAAAGCTCTGGACTCTTCTTGCCCAGTCCGGCGCTACAAGGATGACTTGGGCCCGGTCGCTCCTGATCTTCTTCAGAACCCTGGACAGGAGTGGTATGGGTGGAAAGGCGTACAACAGGCCTGAGCTCCACTCGCGACGAAACACGTCGCCGAGTGATAGCCACCTTGGAAACTCCAGCGCGCAGTACAGCTCACATTACGCGTTCTCATCAGAGGCGAACAAATCTAACCAAGGTTCTCCCCACTGTTGAAAGAGACCTTGCGCCACCTCCGACTGGAGACGCCATTCGTGATCCTGAAGGCATCGACGGCTGAGATCGTCCGCCCTGGCGTTCAGAGAACCTGCCAGGTGTTGAACCACCAGGGTTATGCCCTGCTGTTCCAGCCATGCCCAGAGACGCAGGGCCTCTCGACAAAGGGTCCACGGACCCACCCCGCCTTGCTTGTTGCAGTACCACCTGGCGGTGGTGTTGTCCATGAACACCTGCACTAGCTTCCTCTTGACAGAGGGAAGAAATGCTTTCAATGCCAACCGAATCGCTCGAAGCTCCAACAAGTTTATATGGAGCCCCGTCTCCGCCGGAGACCAGTGACCCCTGATCTCCGCTCTCCCATGTGGCCGCCCCATCCCAGAAGAGACGCATCCATCACAACTGTGAAATCTGGTTGGGGAAGGGAGAGAGGGCTGCCGTTGACCCAATCGCGGTTCGTTAACCACCACTGCAGATCCTTTGCAGTTCCTTCCGAGATCTGAACCACGTCGGTGAGATTTCCCCGATGCTCTGCCCATTGGAACTTCAAGTCCCACTGCAGAGCCCGCATACGCCACCTGGCGTGTCTTACCAACAGGATGCAGGAGGCCATGAGACCCAACAGCCTCAGAATCAACCTCACCAAAATCCAGGATAGAGGCTGAAACATCGGAATCATAACCTGAATATTCTGGACTCGCTGCTCGGGAGGATAAGCCCGAAACTGCACTGTGTCCAGAACAGCTCCAATGAAAGGGAGCGTCTGAGAAGGAGTCAGGTGTGACTTCGGCATGTTTATAGAGAACCCCAGTGAATGCAGGAGGTCCGCCGTAGTGTGAAGGTGGGAGATGACTGCCTGGGGCGAGGACGCCTTCAACAGCCAGTCATCTAGGTAGGGGAAGACTGAAACCCCTAACCTGCGCAGATAAGCTGCAACCACCACCATCACCTTGGTGAACACCCAAGGGGCACTGGTAAGACCGAAGGGGAGCACGGTAAACTGAAAGTGCTCGTGGCCTACCTTGAACCGCAGGTAACACCTGTGGCCCGGCAGGATGGGAATGTGAAAATATGCATCCTGCAGGCCCAACGCCACCATCCAGTCTCCTTGGTCTAGGCCAGACAAGATCTGAGCCAAAGTGAGCATTTTGAATTTCTCCTTTTTGAGGAAGAGATTGACGGTCCGGAGATCTAAAATGGGCCGAAGCCCCTTGTTCTTCTTCGGAATCAGAAAGTAGCTGGAATAACAGCCACTGCCTACTTCTGAAACTGGGACCCTTTCTATAGCTCCTTTGGCCAAAAGAGCTGTAACTTCCTCTTCGAGCAGCTTCAAATGATCCTCCGCCAGCCGTTCCTGAGTTGGTAGAATAGGAGGAGGAAAAGAAAGGAAAGGAAGAGAATAGCTCTCCTGGACGATCTGCAAGACCCACTTGTCCGTTGTTATAGATCTCCAGCGGGGGAGATGATGACGAATTCTCCCACACACTGGAGTAGTATGGTCCTGCAAAATCAGCCTAGGAGTGCTTGGAGGCTGTGGCTGCTGGAGGCAGTGTGGTAGATGACTTCAGGCCTCCATTCCGAGGACGGAATGTTCCCCGTCCACACACGGCTTGGGCAGTCTGTGCGGGACGGTGGCTGGGATAGGGCTGACGTGGCTGGAAACCCCTTCCGTTGCCACGAAAGGGGCGAAAGGAAGACTGGCCACGAGGAGTGGAGGAGAGGCCCAAGGATCTGGCTGTAGCTCGAGAGTCCTTGAACCTGACCAGGGCCGAATCTGCCTTTTCCCCAAAAAGGCGGGTTCCATCAAAGGGCATGTCCATCAAATTGGCCTGGACATCCCCCGAGAAGCCAGTTGTACGAAGCTAGGCGTGGCGCCTCAAAGCCACCGTCATTGAAATTGATCTGCCCAGCGAATCGGTCGTATCCAAACCACACCGTATGGCGAATTTTGCTGCATCTCTCCCGTCCTTGACAGCTTGAGAGAGCACAGCCCAGGCCTCCTCCGGGACTTGTGGCAGCACATGTGCAACCGTCTCCCAAAGAGAGTGGGAGAAACGGCCCAATAAGCATGCGGTATTTACCGACCGCAATGCCAGACTGGAGGAAGAAAACATCTTCTTCCCAAATGAGTCCAGTCTCTTGGATTCCCTATGCGGAGGAGCGGAAGGGAATGCGCCCTGGGAAGTAGAGGCCTGCACCACCAAACTTTCTGGGGTGGGATGTTGGCTAGGGAACTTTGGGTCGCCTGGAGCTGGGCGATGGCGGCGTGCAATCGTCCTATTCACAGGAGCCCCTGCGCTAGGCTTAGACCATGTTCCTAGAAGGACGTCCGTAAGTGCCTCATTAAAGGGCAATAGGGGTTCAGAGGTGGAAGGCCCAGGTTGAAGCACTTCGGTCAGGAGATTAGTCCTGACCTGCACTGAGGGCAACTCCAGTCCAAGGACCTCAGCTGCCCTCTTAACCACCATGGCATAGGACGCCCCCTCCTCCGTAGCCACTGTAGGAAGAGAGAGCATGCCTGTGTCTAGGGAAGTATCCAGACCACTGGCTTCCCCAAGTTCCCCATACCAGTCCATAGTCTCCTCAGAGACATCCTGGTTCTCTAATGGGTCCCCAGACTCCTCCCATTCCTGTCCTGAGCCCAGCACATCCACAAAGTGCTCAGGCGACAACATAGAACCCCTGGGTTCTGTCCACGTCGGAATCGGCGTCGCTCGATGCCGTTCCGGCTCCGTGTCGTCGGGGATGAGGATGGGGCTTGCGCCACCGATGGGCATCGGTGATGTCGCAGGCACCGACTTCGGGTTCCACCCGCATCCGGGATCGGATCCCTGAGCCCCACCGGCGCCGTGGCCGAAGCCGACGGCGTCGAACCCGATGGGGCCCCATCCAACCCCGCGGGCCCGAGGGCTCACCAACGGGGTCGTTCCGCTCAAATACGCGGCGCGTGGCCTTGTAAAACTTTAATTTGAGCGGGAGTCGCTCCAGCTCCCGAACCGTGCCTAGAGCGTCGGTGCTCCTTACCTCTCTCGACAACGGATGCCAGTTGAGGTGAAGTCGAAGTCCGCTTGGACTTCTTCTTCTTCTTGTGCCTCTTCCCTGAGTGTCCAGACGACCTCGAATGGGAGGAAGAGGAAATAGGGCTCCGTGAGTGGTCCCGCGATCTCCTCTTCTTCGAACGGGACCGTGACCTCCTCGGATCTCGCTTGACGGTGTCGACTGCCGGGCCGCGAGCAACTTCATCGCCCGCTCCCTCAAGGTCTTCGGAGCCATCGCCCGACAGTCTGAACACGACTTCGAATCGTGGTCGCGTTCAAGACACCACAGACATATGCGTTGGGGATCGGTAACGGACATCATACTGGAACAAGTCCTGCATGGTTTAAAACCTGTCTTCCTACCAGACATCCCTCGCACACGAAGTCGCTACTCAAAAAATGTCGACAAAAGTCGAGAAAAAAGCCTGCCAAAAAGCGGCAGTGGGGTAGCTCTTCCCGGATCGGCACTTAACTGGCGCGGAAAGAAAAGAACTTACGTCCGTGGGCCTGGGTGGCGCCTATGTAGGCACCACGATGTCATAACCAACGCTACCGACGCCAACGCCGTCACGCAGAGCTGGATGGAGCCACCCGACGTCGTGCACAATGGGTATTGCTCAGCAAAAGTTTCCGGATCCAGCCTGACGCCTGGGAAATTCAAAGGGAAGGAATCTGCAGCTAGAAGTCTCTATCAGATAATTTTATTAATGGGAAAATGTTTGGTTGTTTCTCCTACTGGTCCCCAGGGCACAATCCCCTTTATGTAACCAGACTGAGATATTCAGGATCCCAGGAGGGATACCCAAGATACTCAATTAGGTCCATAGAAGAGGCCTGAGGACCTTTTCAAAGGCAGACAGTAGGTCCACAAATACCACATAAAGTGGTTCCCTCCTAAGCACAATATAATTCCTCTAAATGTAAGTGAAACCTGAACACCTGCTCAATGGTGCTGTTTTAAAAAAAAATCTAATAGTGCTGTTGTTTATGGCACGTCTCACAGTGTGTGAAAGAGTCTTACTATTCTCAACCCAGATTTCCAGTCTCAAAAACAGTTTGTGTGAGAACATTTTCTGAAAATTATTTAAAAGACTTATTGGGTGGTAATTAGCCATGTCATTTCTTTCGCCCTTCTTAAACATAGGCCCTATTTCAGCTCCTAACCAAGTCAGGGGAGAGAGGCTCCATTTAGAATGGGGGATGCTCACAAAGGAAGTATATCTGCCCCCAAAAATGGGCTCAGATCTACCGAAAACAGTCGGTAGCCTCTCAAGGCAAGGTGCCTCGGTTTTATAATCTCTTTTAATGAAAACGCCTTGTTCTGGATCTGCTTGACTACTCATGTCACAAAATTGGGATCTGTGCCTTTCTGTGCTCCTTGAAGGTCATACAAGCAAGGGAAAGGAGCACATCAGAGATCTTCAGGTGTGCCTATTCCCAGCCTTATGATGGTTTCTTTACTGTGGATTGCAATAATGTGCCAAAACGTACAAGTGGTTCCCACTAATCCCACTTACCATATTCCCATTCTTCTTCCTTCTCACTGAATGTAATGTTTCCCTTTGAATACTATTTATTCTTTGATATCATGTTTAGTGGCTGACAGCAATGAATTATTAGCTAATTTACAATCCTTATCAAACAATGATATAGTTCACGATTGATAACCTTTCGAGAGAGGGCTGGTTTGGTTAAGGAGGCCATTAAACACTCTAATACATACATTTGTATGGCTTGCTAACCAAACCCAAAAATAGTAGTTATAAAGTTAGATATAAAGAGTAATAAAATTAAATATAAAGGTATTGTGTGTTTCCTGCTCGGCCCAATGTAGTTTTCCCTATGTTAGCCTAACTGTGCACTTTGTAGGCCTCATTTTCCTTTGCACATTTTACTATATAAACACACTTGCCTTTGTGCCACATTGTACTTTTTACACAGAACCTACATATGTTTTCGCGTTCTGTTCTTTTCCTGGGATTTAGTCTGAACACCATAGACAAGGTCAAACAACAATGTCCCTTGTTATTCTTTCTGGCCAGTCACTAGCACCTAGACATAACACAAGAAAGCAGCTGTTGTTTATGTTCACACGTCCTATCAAATAGATGAGCCCATGAGCCAAAAGACACACATGGAAAGAGAGTTCTGAGACCAGAGCACTGCATCTGCTGAGATGTAGAAGGTCCATCTGTGTATGCTAAGGTACGGGGTCTGCCAGTAATCCCAGAGATCTTTGATATATAATCATTTAGCTTCAGTAGCAAGGGACGGGGGTTTAGTTTCCTCTGTCCTATAAAATGACAGTGCTTATTATGGTCTGTGTATTATTAACCATGCTAACAGTATTTTTAGTATGGATTTGTTTTCTAATTGTGGCACATATACTGCATTTCAGAACACACTAGTTTAAATATATATTCTAAACTTCCTTCGTGTCTCCTGGTTATTTTATTGTGGACAAGTACGAGTGAGAGAGCGAAAGGGTGTGTCCTGTTACCAAGATCCCTGAGAGGGTCGAGCATGTTGTGTTCTCGGGTGCCAATTCACTACTGTCTCTGGTAAGGATAAGAGGGCAATTGAGGCACTACAGCTAGTCGGACTTGGACTCACAGAAACTGAGGTGGTATGGTGACTTAGGGGCCCATTACGATGGCGGGCGGAAGCACAACCGCCGTGCTGGCGGATGCAAAAAGCACCAGTTACCGCCGGCACGCAGCAGTCCACACGCCCGCCCAATTACGATGCGAAAAGCAGGCCAA
This sequence comes from Calotriton arnoldi, assembly GCA_963921515.1. Classification (NCBI taxonomy): domain Eukaryota; kingdom Metazoa; phylum Chordata; class Amphibia; order Caudata; family Salamandridae; genus Calotriton; species Calotriton arnoldi. The sequence goes on along the minus strand of CAWUFW010006969.1, from coordinate 121,539 downwards.
ACACCGCCGGCAAGCCAGCAACACCATCCGCCATCAAAGTGCGCCCGTACATGTAGCGGCGCAGCCTAACTGACACACACCGTCCGACGAAACACGTCCCGCCCGGCGCATAAATTACGATGCCGCAAACAAACGGCTCCCACGGCCAAGAGATACCGTACGACAAACCGAAGCGGTAACACGGACGCCGAGCACGGACAACGAAAAGCGGCTCCCCGAGCATGAATCCAGCACTGCAGGCCGTCCCCATGCTCCTGCTGATGCACCACCAAGGACGCAACGTACCGCGGAGACGCAGGTAGGCACACACACAACAAGTGCACGCAAACAGCGCACACAGTGCAAGGGCGGAAAAAGCGGACAACCCCCCACCAGCGCGTGTACACAACACATCCACCATCGCAACCACATATGACACACAGGCCAAATCGTAACATCGCAGAACACATGTGTACACACCACCTGGGACTAGGAACCAACCACCCCGTCACGGCCCCAAAGCGCCGATGACGCCGCCACACATGCGCACAACGCAGAGGCCAACCGCAGCGCCATGCATGCGTCGCACACAGACACAGGGACACAACCAAGCAGCACACATATCAGCCCCACCCCGAACGCACATGACACGTGACAGGCCGGCCACAGACATGTCCCCAACGCCCAATTCACGGACAACACCCAACGCCACACAACCGACGCACACATGTCAGTGAAGACACGCAACAGCAGGACACACCCCAGTGTAACAAACATGGCGTAGCACACAGCGGCGGCAACACCAACTAGGAGAAGCAGGGCCCCTTCGGGAAGAGGAACGCCAGTACCACACAGAAACACCCATACCACCCTGCACATATGAACAAGACATATAAAACGGAACACCAAAGAGCCCGGGGACCGACAACAGGTGGCCCAAGAATAACATTCACACACAAGGCCCAACGCAGAGCGGAAAGGCAGCCTGCCGCCCACACAAGGGAGAGCAGACAGCACTGAATGACCTTCCATTCCAACTCCGAAACCACAGCCCTACGACAGAAGCCGGTGAATACAGCCATTGTCCAAGAATAGACCAACACAGGCATGCCGAGGAGACCGACCACAGGGCAGATAGCGCATATCACAGAAGCACACAACGGACGGGGAAGAAAGAAGAAAACACTCCCCCATGTCGGCCACATGCAAGTTAATTGGAAGGAGTCACACAGCACTGACCTTGAACTGTCTGAGAAGCATGTGGGAAGAGGGCCCGTGTCCTCCAAACAAGCCAACAGAACACAAGTCCTGTCTCCCTACGACTACACAGAGCTCACAGCAACCCCGGAGCGTGCACATTGCAGACTGCACACACAGCCGGAGCACGCCACCTCAACGAACCGCTGCGAAATGGCAACCGCAACACACCTACCCAACTACGCCGAACAGCTCAAGCTGTACAAAACCAACCTGTGCCATACATTGGGATGCGATCTCCTGTCCCTGCTGAACGTAAGCTACCGACTGACTTACCGCATCACATTGTTCAGCTGCGTCATGCCCGTCTTCTACTGTCGGAGGTGTCCCTACCAGCATCCCGTCGAGATATGCCTCTCCAACCCGGCATGTCTGAAGGCGGACCTGCTACCACTACTCCTCCCTCTGGACGCACACGACAGGGCCTGCTCTGCCTATGGGGGCATGGCGTATGTGGCCAACATCGCACCCGCACTGAAATGGGACCACTGTGCCTCCACACGACGGATCATTGATAACAGCTACATCGAATGTCACCCAGCATGCCCCATCATGGTCCTCCAAGGGACAACCTACGAACAACACCTTGACAGCCACCATCCGCTTCATTGGCTGGCAAACATGTACACCACCAATGACATGGAAGCCCTGCTGGACGGCATCGCATACCTGACAACCTGTAAATACGTCGGACCACAACGCAGGTTCCCCGAGTGACCTATGATGTCCAACCCCGCACCCATGCTTAGCTTCCGCACGGACTGGCCAGTCACCACCACAACAGCCATACCAAACGACCGGCAACTGTAACCACACCATCAACGACATCGCCATGACATCGGATATGACCGGGACATGCACACTGTTCCCCATCACATCCAGGAACACCGCATGCATCGTGGGAGGCAGAGGCATGGGCTCTGTGTATCGCACCCACATGGACGGAACTGCACGAACAACCAGGACACGACATGGATCCAGCGCCCATGGACACACACACAGCTCAGTGGACATGAATAGGTCGCCTGGAGTCTGTGGGTGCTGCACCCCTCCCACCCCCGCCCCGGGAATCCCATACCAGGACCTTTGCATGGACGACAAGTGCATACAACAACAACACGACCCCAGTGACTGTGACATGTCCAGTAACCACCACAGTGCAACAACAAGTGGCACGCCGCTGCATGCACGCAAGCACATGCCCTGATGTCATCTCACATGCACGCGTGCATGAGGAACAACCGCAGCAAACCTGTCACATGGAACTGAGATGGACTGTGCCCATGATGCCAAGCGGTCTGGTAGGCTACATGTATACCGTCTGTGTCAAAGTCCGTAGCTCCGCAGCTATACGTAAATGTACATTAGCACAGCCTTGGCCAAGCAGATGTCACTCTGAAGCCCACATCCCACATGCAACAGCCAATCACATGTAACCCCACTCCCTATCCCATTTGCAATCATGCTCAGTATATCCTCAACATGTATTCCGCTGCCAGTAGTGTCCACTATACTGCATCACAGAGGACAGAAGACTCAATATAATGTTTGAAACCAAAACTGTCTCCGCTGACTCATTTCACAAGTACGAATGAGAGAGGATGAGAGTATGTGAAGTACACGGCAGTCGTGACATGACCATGTAGTCCACTGGTATTGGATGTCAACGCAAATGAGTAGCACTACTGTGGAAGACACACATGTGTCGTGTGTAGTCGTATGGACGCAGTGCTCAGGTGGGTGGGTGCGACGGGTAGATGCGCACATGCCAAGTTGGAGCACGCCGTGTTGGGAGGGGTCATGAACAGTACACCACCGCTTCCCTGGGCATTGTGAGAGGACACCTGTCGGGGGGAGTGAACACGTGTGTGCATAGCAGCCGGGCACACGTACAAAGCGGTACCAGGCGCACCTCAGCCCACCCTCTGTGGACAAGCTGGATCCTGTTGTGCGCCCGCCATGCCCCTGACAAGGCACACACAGCCCCAGTCGACCAGGTGTAACCCCAACATAGTCAATCCGCACAGGCGATACAGGGCACGGGATGGCAGTGGAGCATGGTGTGTGAGAGGTCTCCTCGCGCTCCTCCTGGTCATATCACGCAGGCAATAGAACCTCAACGTCTAGCATGGCACAAGTCAGATGGAAGTGTAGGGGGACGCACCACAGCACGAGCAGCACAGACGTCACGGGAGGTGGCTCGCACCATCCCATCCATTGCCCATCATACCAACCACGCCACATGCCATTGCGACTAAGTGCAAGCGCGTGCGCCACCACCCCGAGCCCTCCCCAGAGAGGCCAAAGAGTGAATGTGTGGGCCATCAGCCACAGACGGACGCGGCATGGCCGCAAGGGCAGCCACAGCCACTGGGTGTCGCAGGTGGCGGATCCGGAAGGCGAAGACTGTGATGCATAGTCCATGCAGGCCGGGTCTCCATTTGGGGCACCACGCAGGTGGACGGCGTCCCGCCACACATCATACCCTGAGACAGCCCACTCGTGCAACTGGACCCACACATACACTCCTTGCCCTCTCTGGTGCGAGCTTGGGGCTGCCTGTGCAAGCGCTAGCCTCGCAGGTGAGCATGCATATTGGGGGAGCGAGGGGAGGACATGAGGGCTGGGGCGAAGATGACTGTATCACTGTCAGTCAGTACAAGGGATGACCCAGATGTGGAAAGGAAGAGACGTGTCCCGTGTGTACTGCAACTAGTCGCCAATCCAACTACCCCCCATGTCCGGAATGTAAGCCCGCACCTAGGCCCGCCCATCCGCCACATCGAACATACCACCAGCACGACAACCTTCCCATTCGAAACACTGACTGGGGGTGGCGACCAGTGTACAATCATGTGTAGCCTACCCACGCGTACATGTGGGCCCTCCATGATCCATGTCACCTGCGGCAAAGTCATGACATGCGCAATGAGGGAAGTGAGGAGAGCTGTCCGCCCCACGCGCAGAAGGTGCATCAGCTCCACAGACCCAGCAGCGAGTCCAGCAGGGGTCACATGTGCAGGGGCAGCTGTGCCTGGTGTGAAGGCACATGCATATAGACACCACATCGACCAATGTGTAGTCTGCCCACATCTACAGTCCATCATCATGCGGACATAGGAATTGAACACAGGGCAACACATCTGAGTGGGTGCACCCACCGTGACCAACAATGCGCAATCATCGACGTACCCGCCCTGTGCATGGCCCCCCACCCAACGGAGGCACATCCAGTGCCACCATCCCACACACACAAGCCTTCCACGGAACATGCTGTGTCCAATGCTCAGTACAGAGTCAGCACCCATCTGGTGGATCCTGAACAGGAGACACATGCACACACATGCCAGCTCCCACTGTGTACGTCTGCCACCTGGCACGTGCAATGTAACCTCTCACCTGTGACGTGTGACTGCAAGCACACAGCCGTCTTGGCATGGGGCTGTCAATGTGGACACCTGTCAATGTTTCGGGAGGTGTGATCCGTACAGTGCTGTACATAGGGTGCAGTGCTGACACCTACTACTGTCTCATATCCCCTCGTGCCACAGGTCCCACTTGTTTTGGCCGCTCAGCCTGTGCCCACATCGTCGTCGTCGTGTGCCATACTCATCCAGCCGTGGAAGCAGTTCCATGCTCAGCAGACATTCATGTTGCCGTGGCGTTGCCGCTTGACGGAAATGCAGTCAGTCCCCATCAGCACGCCCCGCTAGTCATTGGGGCCTAGATCCCCATGTGCATGCACATGGCAGTGGTTTGTATCACTAGCCATTGCCATTGGTGGGAGACCTGTGTAAGTGTATTGTGGCCGTGCCGTCCCAGCTTGACAGCTGGGCTGTGGCTCATGTGCTTGCTCAGTCATGTCAGTGATGTGTATGCGAAATTGCTATGTGTCGTGTTGCTTTGACATGTGTCCTCTGCCATTGTCCCTAGGCGGAGACCGAACATTGACCGCCCATACCAATTGCTGGCAGACATGGAGGATACGGAGGTCATTAGGAAGTTTCGGCTGGACAGGCCAACCCTGCATCGACTGTGTGCCATGTTAGAACCCCATCTCCGTCCCCGCAGGGTGTATCCGACTGCTGTCACCCCCACGGCTAAGGTGATGGCCGCCATGCATTTCTTCGCCACTGGGTCATTCCAGCACACAGTGGGCATTGGAGGAGGGATGTCCCAGCCCATGTTCAGCAAGGTGCTGAGGGATGTACTGGCAGCCATGATGCTGTACCGGAACAGGTACATCCGCTTCCCCAGGGCTCGTGAATTGGCGGCAGTGAAGGGTGCATTCTATGCCCTTGGCAGAATCCCACACGTCGTTGGAGCCATTGACTGCACACATGTCGGCCTTGTTCCACCACAGGCCACTGAGCACCTGTACCGCAACAGGAAGCACACGCACTCCCTGAATGTGCAAGTGGTGTGCCTTGCGGACATGGTGATCACCCACGTGTGTGCAAAGTTCCCAGGCTCGGCCCATGACGCACACATAATGCGCAACAGCATCTTGCCACGACTGATGTCCAATATGCAACAGGATCGTGCCTGTATTGTCGGTGAGTATGTGGAGTGGTGTAGCGTGCTGGCTGTGCGATGCTGTCCCCTGTCCAGTTGGATTAGCAACGGTTCTCTGTGTCCCTCACACCCAGGTGACTCTGCGTATCCGAATGGGGCATGGCTGCTCAGTCCATTGAGGAATCCTCGCACCCCAGCAGACGATCGCTACAATGAGGCACATGGGAGGACCAGACGTGTGGTCGAGCGTACCTTTGGCCTCCTCAAGTCCAGGTTCAGGTGCCTGGACCGCACCGGGGTGCGCTGGCGTACTCCCCACAGAAGGTGTGCTGGATAGTGGTGGCGTGCTGCATGCTGCACAATCTGGCCATTCGGAAGCAGATCCCCCTCATCGTGGATGACGGAGATCAACCAGGGCCCCAGCCCGCAGACCAGGACAGCTCGAGTGAGGAGGACAGCGGAGAGGAGGAAGCTGGTAATGTGCGGCAGCAGCTCATCGCCCGCTACTTCACTTGACGGTGAGTGTCCATGTACGACGGCTGATGTGGCTGTATCTGTGCAGGTGTGTGTGTGCTGTGTCAGGGTGGCCGTTTGTTCACTGCGTGCTGTGTGTCAACGCTCCATGGCCAGGGTAGTATGCCACTGTTGGTGGCTGTGGCATTGTGCCCTATTGCTCTGTGCGATGTGTGTACATTGCTTGTAGTTGTTGACATGTACTGTGTGATGGGTGTGTGACACACTCATTGAATGTGCTCCTGTTCTGTCTCCCACCCCTAGGTCCCTACAGGCCCTCCGGATTCAAATGCCATGCCACGCATCAGGTGCCTTTCCGCCCAAGGTGGCCGTTGTATTCCGTACAAATAAGACACAGGGCACAAACAGCAGTTAGTGAAAAAGGTGCATTTATTACAAACTGTGACATGTGATTGTGTGTAAGGTGATGACAAAAGTGGTGCGTGCAGTGACAATGAGCTGTCGGTCATGGCTGCGTGATGATCAGGGTGTACCCACTGGTTCTATGTCCATAGTCCAACACACACATGCCATCCAGATGGCTGTGTGGAGTGGGATCGTAGTCCAAGTCAATGCAGTGGCTGGTCAAGGAAGGCTGGCGGAAGGCTGGCTGGCTGCCTCACTTGCGACTGGAGCGTGCGAAGTCCTCCCGGGAGATCTGTTTCCTCTTCGGACGGCCCCTTCCACGTTTGCGAGGGGGGTGCCTGCTTGCGACATGCTGGTGGTTGAGGTGTGATCACTGGCTGTGGACGCAGGGGAACTGGACACTGCTGCTCCACCCTGCGCCCCGGCAGGTGGTGGCGGAGGGGAGCTGCTGTCCCTGGCTGTGACCTCACCGCCACCACCAGCTGTCCCATGAGGTCCACGATTTGGCCCATACGGGCGTCCATGGACCTCAACACCCCCAGCACCTCACGCGTGTCTGAGGCAGACCGGACCCATTGTCCTTGGGCCTCTTCATAGGCCCCAAGGACTCTGGCCATGTGAGGCAGGGCATGGCTCCCAGGGGAGGCTGGCGTTTCCCTGACCCTGCTCCTCCTACCAGTCCTGCTGCCACCGGCCTGCCCACTAGCCACATTGCTCACCACGGTCCTCGCTGTGGCTCCCAGGGTGGATCCAGTCGTCCGGGCCACCACCTGCGCTGGGGCTGGTGCCAGCGGAGACGTGGCGGCGGTGGCGGCGGTGGTGGTCGGTGCGGCGATGGTGGCGGTTGCGGCAGTGGTAGTGGCCACAATGACCGTGGGTGTGGCCGCAACGACAGTGGCAGCAGGGGGCTGTGAATGTTCAGCAGCCCTGGATGATGGGTTGGTGGGTAGGAGGGGTCCTGGGGAGCGGCTGGGCCCTGCCACACCAGATGGGCCTGCTTGGTTGTCCGTGTCCGAAGAGGAGGACAGATCCTCCAGATCCGTGTGTCCTCGTTGGGGGCTTGTAGGCTGGCTGTGCTGGCTGCTGGCTCCATCCCCAGCATCCAGCAGTTCGTCACCTGTGGAGAGAATGAGATTAGTTATTGTGTTGCACCTGGCGAAGTATGTATTTGTCGTCTGACATTGACAGTTCGTGCAATCTCGTACATGGGTTTCCCGGAGGCGTGTGTGTGGCTGTAGCATCTGTAGTTGTGTGTGCTTGGCAATGGGACTGTGTGCTGTGCACATGTGGCATGGGACGGATTGGCCATGCCGATGGGTGTGTTGCTGTGCCCCTACTTATTGTGACTCTGGTGTATGCGGGCTCCTGGCCCATCCTGGGTCTGGTTTGTACTTTGCTTTTGGGGTTCAAATGGAACGCTTAGGAACGCATATGGCAACATGGGGGCCATGCCCCAGATTCGCATTTGGGAGGGGATATGCTTTTGGGGTTCAAATGGAACGCTTAGGAACGCATATGGCAACATGGGGGCCATGCCCCAGATTCGCATTTGGGAGGGAATATGCTTTTGGGGTTCACATGGAACGCTTAGGAACGCATATGGCAACATGGGGGCCATGCCCCAGATTCGCATTTGGGAGGGAATATGCTTTTGGGGTTCACATGGAACGCTTAGGAACGCATATGGCAACATGGGGGCCATGCCCCAGATTCGCATTTGGGAGGGAATATGCTTTTGGGGTTCAAATGGAACGCTTAGGAACGCATATGGCAACATGGGGGCCATGCCCCAGATTCGCATTTGGGAGGGAATATGCTTTTGGGGTTCACATGGAACGCTTAGGAACGCATATGGCAACATGGGGGCCATGCCCCAGATTCGCATTTGGGAGGGAATATGCTTTTGGGGTTCACATGGAACGCTTAGGAACGCATATGGCAACATGGGGGCCATGCCCCAGATTCGCATTTGGGAGGGAATATGCTTTTGGGGTTCAAATGGAACGCTTAGGAACGCATATGGCAACATGGGGGCCATGCCCCGGATTCGCATTTGGGAGGGAATGTGCTTTTGGGGTACATGCTGTGAGCCATGGGTGCCGAACGTGACATGTGTTGTGGCAGCATGACAGTGCATGGTTTGAGGTGTGTGCATGCTTGACATGGCCTGCATATTTGCTGTCTGTTGTGAGTACTGGACATGGCATTGGACGCATCGTTATGAGTGAGTGATGGTTGTGTGCCACCCGACGTATTGCAGTTGTCCCATCTCCTTGGTGTGCGTGCTGCCCTGTGCCATGTGCATCACTGCAGTGCTCGGGGGGTGTGGCCCATGTTGTGTGTTGTTGCTCACAGTGTGTCGTGCACTTCATTGACTTCTGGCACATGGTTGGTAATGGGCATGTATCTTAGCGTGACTGCTGTATGTGTGGCAGCTGTGCGGATGACATGCCTTTCATGAGACTGGGGCTGACGGATGGGATGGATGGTATGTTGTTTGTGCATGGTGTGTCTGTGTGTTTGATGGGTTCAGTGGTGTTCGTGTGCATTTATGTTGTTCCGCTCTGTTGCGTCTAGTGTTGTTTGTCTTACATAGGCGTAGTTGTGGGGTGTGTGGTTGACAGGCAGTTGGGGCTACATGGACAGGACTTCAATGGTGTTTCGGTTGTGTGTGATGAGTTGCACAGTGGCTGCCGTGTGGTACTATATTCAGTGTGGCTTGTGCATGCAGACGTGGCTCCTTGGGTGTTGCTATGTCTGTGATGGGTCATGTGGGGTGTGAGTCTGTTGTTCATGTCCGTGTGCACATTGTTCACTTGTTCGTGACGGTGGGCGGTGCTGCGTGTTCGTCTGCTACGTGACATGTCCCATGTGTTGGTCGTGTTACGGTCCTCATGCCTCCAGTAATCCGGCCCTGTCCAGTTTCCCACCTGCAAGTTGTTCGTGCGTGCACTGTACTGGATGCCACATGGCTCTAAGCGGGGGGTGCTCCATGTTGCAGGTCTGTGGGGGTGGGAGGGTGTTGTGGGTCGTGGGGGTGGCTGGATACCCACTGACACCGATTGCTGTGGACCGTGATGTCTGCCTTTCGGCTGTCGTTGTGCACTGCGGTGGCTGACACGTGGGTGTGGGGTGTGGGGGATGCTCCTCCTTGCTGTGCTGTGGGACTGGGGCCTGGTGTGTGTTGTACTTGGGCTGTCCACCGTCCCACCCACTGCACTTTGTGTTCCTGCCACTTACCTGTTACTTGTCGGTTGGTGCAGCTGTGGCGGACACATGGGTGTGGTGGGTGCTCGTTGTGGCGCTTCTGGCATATTTGGGGACCTGTTGGTGGTTACGTGGCTGGCTTAGTGTACACATGTCCCCACGCATCTTGCAGTTGTTCGGTTTGGGCTGTGTGTGGTGGTGTCTGTTGCATGTGTGTGTGATGTGTTGTGTATTGTGTGCTGGACATGGGGGTGTTTGTCCCTGGGAGCTGTGGCATGGTGGTAGTGCATGTGAGTACATAGCGGTGTGCTGGTATACATTAGTTTGTACTTACCAGCCTCCACTCCCCCTGCTAATCCGGCGAGGATCTCCGGATGGATTACGACTCGCACCTTCTCCTCCCACGCTTTGAAGGTCTTAAAGAGCGCGGGATTCCCTCCGCCAGTGACGGCAGCCAGCTCTCTGTTTTTGCCCTCCTTCTTCTTGACCAGGCTCTTGACGTCATTCCAACGTTTGTTTATCTCGACTCTGTTCCTGGGCAGGGTCCCGACTGCATTGACCTGGTCTACGATCCGGTTCCACATTCTGTTTCTGGTGGCTAGTGGTGTGTGCTGGACCATGTTCCCATAGATTTGTGGGTACACCTTGATGATCTCGTCGACCATGACCGTCAGCTCCATGGGCGTGAACTTGGGCATCCTTTGTGGTGCCATGGTGTTTGTGGTGCTGGTGCGGTGTGTGTAGTGTAATGTGCAGGGGGTTTGTGGTGCCGGTGTTTGGTGGTGGTGGTGGTGGTGGTGGTGGTGGTGGTGGTGGTGTTGGTGGTGGTGGTGGTGGTGGTGGTGGTAGTGATGTGTGCGTTTCTGTGGTGTGCTGCTGTCCTTGCTGTGTCACTGTGTCCTCTCCTCTCCTCTCTGGTTTGCAATGTAGCAAGGGGTTGTGGTCTGTGGGAGTGCTGCTTTTGTACTCACCTATGTGGGTGTGTCCTCATGGTCTGTTGTTTTCAGGTGTGTTGTGTCTGGGGTTCTGGCCTTTGTATTTTTTGTTTGTCCGGGGGGTGTTTTCGGGATATGTACTGTGCTTGTGTATTTGTGCGTGCCTTGCTGTGTGGACTTGTTGGCCATGTTGTGTGCTATTGGTTTTGTGTGCGGATGGTTTCTGTGCAGGTACGTGGGCGCCATGGCTTCTGCCGTGTCGATTCTCATCGGCGTTGTTTGCGCTGGCGGGCGGTATATTTGTGGTTTTTCCGCGCTCATGTCGGTGCGATCGTAATTTCACGTGCGGTGTGTCGGGCGTGAGGGCGGGCGGTTTTGTGTTGTCGTGCGTGTTTCCGTCCGTGGCGGGCGGTTTGTCTCCGACTCGGACGTTGGCGGGCGGTATTTTGTGTGCTTTTTCCGCCGATGGCGGTATTCGGTTTGTGTAATCGTAATGGCGTGGTCGGTGTTCAGGCAGTGTGTGCGGGCGGATTTTTGCCGCTTCCATGCCTGGCGGAATTATTTACGCCGGGTATCGTAATGTGCCCCTTAGTCCCTACATGCTGATGTTCTACGGTCCCAAGCATAATTCTGTTCCTATGCAGAATCCCTGCAACAAAGGGTAATGTAGAGCCTAATTCCATTTTAGCCTCCTATAATTATTTGAAACCTAGACGTTATGGTGGTCTTTAATGCTTATTTGTTTTCGCATGAAGGCAGCTTGTGTAAAGAAAATAGGGAATTGTTGATTTCGGGGCAGACCTCGATTTTACTATCAGAAATGGCTTTCAACTTTCCAACTAGGGTGGTCCAACCACATACAAATTGATTATACTTGTATGAAATCTATTATTATAAGTGAATCACTGACATATCGAAGTCAAAAATATAGAACACAAAAATATCGATAGTCAAAATATCGACATCCTATCTTTAAAATGTAAATGACAAAAATATCGAAAAAAAAATATAGATGTAAAAAATATCGATGTCCAAAATATATATATTTTTTTAATATATAAAAATAATGTTAAAACAATTATATTATAAAATTAACTTTACAAAATTACTTTAATATAATATACATTTAAAAAAATATAATAAACAAATTTAATTTATAAAAAATTAAACATACATATATAAAATGTAATATATAAATGTATATTTACTGTAAAATTATTAATAAACTAATAACTTTAATTTATTGTAAAACATAAATATATAAAAATTAACTATAAAATATATATATATATATATATATATACCTATAACATTAAATAGCAGAATAAAAACATTATATTATAAAATAAAATATTAAAATATTTATACATTTTCAAACCTACATTTTGCACTCCATTGAGTGTAACAGTAGAAAAATTGTTGAATAGCATAAGGGTAAAAATTTACTATTCCCACTGCAATTACTGCAACAGTAGGGAAAGTATTGGATAGCGTAGGGGTAAAAATTACTATTCCCACTCCAGTGAGTGCAAAAGTAGGGAAAGTGTTGAATAGCGTAGGGGTAAAAATTACTATTCCCACTCCAGTGAGTGCAACAGTAGGGAAAGTGTTAGATAGCGTAGGGGTAAAAATTACTATTCCCACTCCAGTGAGTGCAACAGTAGGGAAAGTGTTGGATAGCGGAGGGGAAAAAATTACTATTCCCACTCCAATGAGTGCAACAGTAGGGAAAGTGTTGGATAGCGGACGGGAAAAAATTACTATTCCCACTCCAGTGAGTGCAAAAGTAGGGAAAGTGTTGAATAGCGTAGGGGTAAAAATTACTATTCCCACTCCAGTGAGTGCAACAGTAGGGAAAGTGTTGGATAGCGGAGGGGTAAAAATTACTATTCCCACTCCAGCAAGTGCAACAGCAGGGAAAGTGTTGGATAGCGGAAGGGAATAATTTACTATTCCCACTCCAGCAAGTGCAACAGTAAGGAAAGTGTTGGATAGTGGAGGGGAATAATTTACTAATCCGACTCCAGTGAGTGCAACAGTAGGGAAAGTGTTGGATAGCGGAGGGGTAAAAATTACTATTCCCACTCCAGCAAGTGCAACAGTAGGGAAAGTGTTGGATAGCGTAAAAGTAAAAATTTCTATTCCCACTCCAGCAAGTGCAACAGTAGGTAAAGTGTTGGATAGCAGAGGGGAATAATTTACTATTCCAACTCCAAGGAGTGCAACAGTAGGGAAAGTGTTGGATAGCGGAGGGGTAAAAATTACTATTCCCACTCCAGCAAGTGCAACAGTAGGGAAAGTGTTGGATAGCGGAAGGGAATAATTTACTATTCCCACTCCAACAAGTGCAACAGTAAGGAAAGTGTTGGATAGCGAAGGGGAATAATTTACTAATCCCACTCCAGTGAGTGCAACAGTAGGGAAAGTGTTGGATAGCAGAGGGGTAAAAATTACTATTCCCACTCCAGTAAGTGCAACAGTAGGGAAAGTGTTGGATAGCGGAGGGGAATAATTTACTATTCCCACTCCAACAAGTGCAACAGTAGGGAAAGTGTTGGATAGCGGAGGGGAATAATTGACTATTCCCACTCCAGCAAATTAATTAGCAATAATTAACAAACTATTAATTAATTAAAAATAATTTACCTCACACCATATTCCCCTATAAATGACACCACCAATGTCGTAAAACATGACACAATTAACATCATTAATTAACAATTAATTACTCAATTATTAACAATTAACAAGCAATTATAAGAATAAATTAATTCACACAATTAACACTATAAAACAACATTAAATAAATATTTTATAAAAAATGTATTAAAATTAAATTACTTCCCACCCTACTCCCCTATCAACCCACAACTCACTGCTAAAAAAATGACACAATTAACACAATTAACAATAAATTGATAAAATTTAATAACCAATTAATAACTAATTAATAATACATTATTTACCACAATTAAGATTATAAAATATTAAATACATAAATATTGATTAATAAAAAATATTAATTAATTAATTATAATTAAATTACTTCCCACCCTATTCCCCTATAAACCCACAACCCGCCCCACAAAATACAACACAATTAACATAATTATCAATTAATTAATTAATAATAATTAATAACCAATTAATAATTAATTAATAAAAAATTATTTATAAATACTAATAAATAACAATTATTAATTACCTTAATATAATCAAATTACTTCCCACCCTACTCCCTTATAACCCCACAACCCGCTCCCAAAAATATAACACAATTAACATAATTATCAGTTAATTAATTAATAAAAATTAATAACCAATTAATAATTAATTAATTTAATATTTATTTATAAATACGAATAAATAACAATTATTAATTTCCTTATTATATTAAATTACTTCCCACCCTATTCCCCTATAATCCCACAACCCGCTACGGAACTAAAACGCAAAATGTATTTCAAATAAAATTAATATTCAATTTATTATATTTAAATTACTTCCCACCCTATTCCCCTATAAACCCACAACCCGCTACGGAACTAAAACTCAAAATTTAAATAACATAACATTTTTTCACACATACATGAAAAAAAAACAATATTTATACAAAAAAATGAAATCACATACATTTATAATACATACTAAAATACATCACACGAATATAAAAATCGATATTATAAACAACAATATTTTTACTAACGATATTACTGACTTCGATATTAAAAAAGACAATATTTCTTACCTTACTGTCGATCTTCTGTACCACGATATTCTTGCAGTCGATATTCTTCCATTACGATATTTGCAACTCGATATTATGGTAGGTCGAAATTTGCAACTTGATATTCTGTCTGTGCACCATTATATGTATAATATCTAGGAGAATCAGATTTGGACCTACCAGTATGTGCTCAGAAAATATGAGTTAGGGTTAGCTGATGTCTCAGAAAGATCCATTTTTGATATTCCTCCCAACTACTACAGGCATGCCCCAAGCATACTGTTCTTCTTTAGTGATAGCTGTATAATTATTACTTTGTTCAAAAACAGTATTGAAGTCACCAGCTACCACTATCTGGTCTGCATGTGTATGTATGTATGTGGTATTTGTATATCTCAAACCTAGCCAAAAGGTGGCGGAGCACTGTACAGGGTCAAAGGCAAGCATATAGTCAACGAGTAACAGAAGAGGACACTGGTTTGTGAAATGTTCTGCATTGTAATGTAGAGTTCTTTAAAGAGGTGCTTCTTTAACCCCGTTGTAAACTAAAACAGCATTCAGGTGGTCCTGATGGATATGGGAATGTTGTTACAGATCATGGATGTGTAGATGGAAAAGGTCTGCTCCATGTTTTTTTCTTTTGTTTTTTTTACATATTTTAGCCTCCAGTCTGAATGAGTCATGACTGCAGGTATGCTGTGTGTGGAAGTGTTAGTCGTGATGAGTTTGTAAGCAATGCCATTGGTTTTGAAGTTGGTGGGGTTTGACAAGTGTAGCCAATGGAGTTTCATCAGGATCGGGTGATGTTCTTTGGCGTGTACGATGCCGCTAATGGGTGCCACTGTGAAGTCTGGGTGGCTATAGAGCAGGACATTACCTCCATCTAGATGCAAGAGTACGAGTGCTTGAACAGCAGCCTAGATTGCTTTCTGGCAGAAGTGGTTTTACTTACTTTAGCAGAGAAAGGTGATACTAGTCCATCTTTTTTTTGTCAGTGTGTCACCTAAGGGTAAGGTTGGTTTCTAGAGTGAATCCAAGTACCTTAGGATTTAGTGTAAGTACAGGGCTAAGCTGTCAAAGTTCATGTCATTGAGCCAGGTTTGTACTGTATCTTGTTTGTTATTCTTGGCAAATAATAGGAATTCTGTCTTGGATGGGTTTCAGTTAGGGACTGGATACCCAGGTCTGGATGATGTGCAGGCAGTGCTTGAAGGATTGGATGTCTGCAGTAGAGAGACTTTCAAGTAGAGTTGTATTATCAGCATATTTATGGATCATGATGCTGTTATGTATGAGTAGAGCCCAAAGAAGCTCAATGCAGAGGTCGAAGATGACAGGGACAGTATGGGGCCCTAGAGGACTCCACAGGTGGTAAGGAACTTTTGGAACCTGGAGTTTCTCTTGTGAAGAAACTGGTGTCGATTGGAAAGGAAGGAGCAACCTTTATAACTTAGTGTCATCTGTAACCGAGCTCCATGAAAGTAGAGGTAGATGATGCAGCTGCATGTTTTCCCCTATTTGAAACCATAAAAAAGATGAATTGCTTGCCTGATTTAAATGTTAGCAATAGCTGCTTGATAGGTCAGTGGTCACAATTAATTTCTTAGGCACTGCAATTCAATGTAATATACACCCAGATTGTTAGCCTGCCCGAAGGCCTACCTATTGGTTGGCTTACAGCTGCAATAGTAAAAGCTGTATACCCTTCATGATGGACAGGCTGGTAATAGTCTATTTTCGTTGATAATATCCTCAGTATTTGGGTGTGAAGAATAGACTTTTTTAAGGCTCGCCTGTGACTGCGCATTCATGTGTTCTTGCGTGCAAGGAGTATTGTTTACAGTAAAGGGTTTGGAGCCCCCCTATTGCTTACCATTTGTTGGCTTCGGTGCCACTCTTCTTTGCTGGCTCCTAATTGGCCAGCGTTTGCCAGTCGTGACTTCCTTTTCTTTCTGTGGAGCATGGACCAAGCACAGATTGCTTTTTCTTGATTGGTGTCCGTCCGCTGATTGCGCAGTGATTGAGGTACTATTTCTTTCACTGCTGCACTTTTCTATACATCTTTTTAAATATTTTTATAGTGTTATCACTGTACAAGTATGTGTTTCAGGACATTTCCTTTGGTTCCAGTTCTTGTGCTGATTTCTTCATTCCCCTTTATGCCTCATACCTTTGTGTTGATTTTAAGTTTGGTTCCTTGTTTAATTTACTTACAACCACTACGGTACTACTCTACACTACTCCACTCTATGCAACTCTGCACCACTCTACGCCACTTCCCTCCAAGGCACTCCGCTCCATTCTACTCCACTCCACTCTACTCCATTCCTCTCCACTCTATGCCACTACATGCTACTTCACTCCATGTAATACCACTCTATGCCACTCCACTCAGTGCCACTCTACTCTTCACCACTCCACGCTACACCACTCCACTCTATGCTACTCCACTCTATGCCAATCCACTCTACGCCACTTAACTCCACTCTACTCCACGACACTCTATGCTGCTCCCCCTTCACCACTCTATTCTATGCCACTCAACTCTTTGCCACTCCACTCTACAACAGTCCACTTTATGCCACTCTACTCTACGCCACTCTACTCTAAGGCACTCTACACTACGCCACTTTACTCCACTCTTCGCAACTCTACACCACTCCATGCCACTCCACACCACTCCATTCCATGCCACTCTTTGCCACTCCACTCTATGCCACTCAACACCACTCCACTCTATGCCATTCCATTCCACTATACTCTATGGGACTCCACTCTATGCCACTCTACTGTATGGCACTCCACTACACTCTAAGCCACTCCACTACATGCAACTCTACTCTATGCCACGCCACGCCACTCTACTCTACACAACTCCACTCCACTTCATTGTACACCACGCCATTACACTCTGCGCCACTTCACTCCACTCTACGCTACTCTTTGCCACTCCACTGGACTCTATACCAGTATACTCTACGCAACTCCACTTTACTCTATGCCAATCTATTCTACGCCATTCCACTCTATGCCACTCTTCTCTATGCCATTCTACTCTACGCCACTCTACTCACCACCACTGCACCCTACTCCACTCTACTCAACTTCGTTCAACTCTACGCCACTCTTATCTACCCCACTCTACTCTATGCCACTCCACTCTACCCTATGTCATGCTACTCTACTCCACTCCACTTTATGACATGTTACACCACTCTATGCCACTCCGCTCTGTGCCACTACACGCCACTCTACTCAACACTACTCTACTCCGCTCCACTCTACACCACAGTAGTCTATGCCACTCTACTCTATGGCCACTCTTCTCTATGCCACTCTCCTCTACTCTATGCCACTCTACTCTACTCTGCTCTATGCCACTCTACTCTACCCTACGCCACTCTATTCTATGCCACTCCATCCTACACACCTCCATGCCACTCTACTCTACGCCACTCTGTGCTACTCTACTATACACCACTCCACTCTTCTCTATGCCATTCCACTCTACTCTACCCCACTCTACTGTACACCACTCTGCTCTACTCTGTGCCACTCTACACCACTCCAATATGTGCCACTCTACCCACTCCACATTACATAACTCCACTCTACGCCACTCTACTCTACGCAACTATACTTACTCTACACCACTCTACTCTATGGCACTCTACACACTCCACTCCACTCTATACCACTCCACTATACACCACTCTACTCTATGCTATTCCACTTTGTGCCACTCTATTGTACACCACTCTACTCAACCTTATTGTACGCCACTCTAAGCCACTTCACTCTGCGCCACTCTATTCTATGCTACTCCACTCTACTCTACGTCACTCTACTCTACGCCACACCACTCCACTCTATGCCACTTGACTCTACTTCACACTACTCTATGCCACTCCACTCTACGCCACGCCACGACACGCCACTCCACTCCATTCTACACCACCAGGGCTGCTCCTGCGCTAAGGCGGATGAGCGCCGACCCACTGCTCTCAGAGCAGTGGAAAAGGGAAAAATGAAATGATTATAACAAGGTTCTTATCATTTTATTTTTCATTGCTGCTGGGCTGGGTTAGGGCGGGGCGGGGCTGGTGGCTCAGGGAGGAGGAGTGGACTGTGCACACTAAGGGGCCTATTAGGATGGCGGGCTCCCTGCAGAGCTGGGACCGTCCGCCATAGGTGCGCCGGTCCCGCCCGCCGTATTTGGATGCGCCCGCCTCATGGGCGGGTGCATCCTGGTAGGTTAACATTGCGGACGGTGCTGCTGGCTGCAGCACCGTACGCAATGTTAAATTACCATGTTTTGCATTGCGATACACAACGTGGCAGGCACCGCGTGGTGCCTGCCATCTTGAGCATGGCAATGTTGGGGGGTACCATAGGTACCCCCCAAGTGCAGCCACCCACCCCCTCACCCCCCTGGGGGCCCGCTACGGGCCCCGTGGCAAAACACTGCATGCCTTTACATGGCGGCATCGCCGCCATGGAAAGGCCGGTTAACGCTGGCATCCTAATCTGGTGGACGGTGCCTGCTAGGCACCGCCACCATTTTGGGGTCCCTGGACCGTCCGCCAGGCAATCAGGACGATTGCTGGTGGCGGGCGGTCTTTGCGTCCGCGGTGGACGCATTCATGTTCCCACCGCCATCCTAATCTGGCGGTGGGAAATATCCATTCGTTGGCGGAAGGACCGCCAGCCCTGCGGTGGTGGTCCTTCCGCCATCCTAATGGGCCCCTAAGTGTGCATGACTGCTTGGCCGGCTGTCTTGAGCCGTCCAAACAGTCATGCGCACTTTGCATGTTCCACACCCAGGCTGCATTACAGCCTGGTTGGGGAACATGCACAGGCTCCTTGTCCATTCTCATTACTTACTGTGGAAGTGCTGTCAGTTGTTTAAAACACCAGTAGCGGCCCGTCCCCTGCCGAAGTGGCGGGCGGGCCGGGCCGGAGGAGAGATGTGGGAGGGGGGAGAGTGGGGAGGGGTCAGGGAAGAAAACAAAATAAACTTACCTGAACCCCGTCGCATCGCACTCCTCCAAGCTTCTTCTTCTGAGCACAGGCTCCCAGACAAGAAAGCAGTGTCGGGGTTGGCCTGAGTGCTGGCAACTTGCACTCTCAGGCAGAATGGGAGCCTGTGCCTGCTTTCTCCAGCCCCAGAAATGCAGCTGGGGCTAGAGAGAGCGCCACTGAACATGAGGGTTTGGCCGTCCTGAGACAGCCAGCCAAACCCCTATGCGAAGTGAAGGGAGTGCCCACCACTCCCCCACCAGCAGTGTCATCCCCTGGACCCGCCCCCAAGACTCGTCAGAGGCCTGGGGCAGGTCCAGGGGGTTCAAATAAAATGATAATAGAACGGGTTTAAAGCCTGTTTTATTTGCTGGTGTTTGTGGGGGGCGGCGCTCCTCCACCCTAATGGAGCGGCCGCCACTGCAAAACACACTCTTCAGTTTTTCCTGCTTGATAGTTAGATGTAATGTGCCACAACAATGCAGTGCCGTCTTGTACCTTGGCGAGTCCAATCTAGAGAGCCCAGTCCTTCTAACGACCATGCTGCTGTAAATAAGGTTTGCGCTGTCTCTTATCCCTTACCCCCACTCCCTCTTTTTGAAACTGGTGATCCTTGCTCTTCTGGATACGGATACAGGGAGTGGGACCACCTCTAAGAGGAAAAAGTGGAACTAGCCTCACTATCTGTCAAGCTACACTCGGAGGGCCATGACACCATCTTGTTAAGCTGGTGTCAGAACCTTTTGTACACATTAAGGTCAATCTCACTTCTGTCCAGAGTACTGCAGAGAGTGCAGGAAGATTAGGTGCAGCTAATACTGACAACTCCAAACAGGTCAAGGAGGATCTAGGATGCCAATCTGTTGGCACTCAGCATTCTGCCATCTCATCTCTTTCTGCACAAAGTAAAACTACTCTCACAGGAGGATGCGGGACAGCTTGCGTGATATTCAATATAACTTTGTTGTAGGAGATTCTGAGCAGCCGCCCAGATATCCCATTGTGCCAAAATCCCCAGTGCAGCCGCACGCATCATAAAGCCAGCAGCGGAACAGTCCCGTTCATGGGCCTCTAAGGGACCCACCAACCGAACAAAATCCGGGACCGACAATGACGAATTGGAGAGGCAATAATCCATGGTCCATGTAAACGGACAGCGGATGCAAGACATCACAGGTTGCACGCAAGTGAAATACGCAAAGCGAAAGGAAAGGGTGTAGGACACACTGATAGTTGCCAAGGGCAGAACATCGAAGCCAACCAGAAGTCGCTCACGGAGCAGTTGGAGGCGTTCGGGATCGAGAAATGCCCAGTGGTGTGCAGCCATTGCGCAGAAAACAGACCAACAGCAAGACACCAGCCGCCAAAGCGAGGATTAATGGGAAACCACCAAAGACGCTAGAAAAAATAGAATGTATGAATGCCGGTATCACACCGAAAATAGTTTGAAAGGTGGACACGAGGCCAGACCCCACAACCTTAAAAAAGTGCACCAGACCCTCAGTGTTTGATGCGTTAAAAATACGATGAATTAACTCCCCAAAATGTTGGGGGAGGTCAGTGTTCAAAAGGGCCTGTATTTCACTGTGGGTGCTCGCCACCTGGAGAATGAATGTCTCCCGGGCGGATGTGAGCATAACCTCCTCATTCAATAATAGGGCCTTTATTCTGCTCAACTTATTGAAATCTGCCTCCATGGTAGGAATGGAAGGCCAAATAGAGCTATCAACGATGTCGTGAGGGGGAGGAAAAAGCACATTCTTGCAGCAGACAACTCTGTGTGAGACTGTAACAATATACGGAATGCCAGCCTGTAGGCCACAACAGTCTTCGTTATTTAAAAGCAAATAGCTACCGTTGGTAAGCAAAGTAAAAGTAGGAGAAATAGCAGGAGCAGGAATACCCTTTAGCACACATGCAAGATTTGGAACTGAAACGCTACAAGCCCCGTGCAATTTAATATGTTTACAAATAAGCGAATGACCCACAGTTGAATCACAAGACTCCCCGTGAGAAATACCTCCTTGCCATCTCTAAGGCATTTATACATGAAAGGCAAGGACCAAAGTTCATGCAGGGAAAGCACTACCCAAAGGCTGGAAACGGCCTACAGGATAATGTTTCATGCACGAACCGAATTCAAATAGGGAAAAAGGTAAAGCTATAACCCCATGAACTAGCCACACCGCAGAATCTAGTTCCGCTACAGAGAATGGTAAAGGATCCACTTTTTCAATATGTAACAAAGTGTACGATGCATCTTTCATGGACATGAACTGCTGTTTGTCAGTCAAATTAAAAGGCAGAAAGAGGGCAGTGGTGTTTAACAAATTCCAAGGAACTTTACCCAACTTAAGGGTTTGCAAAGTCCATGCAAACTGCATCACTGAACGCAACTGATTCTGACCATGATACAACATAGAGACATCATCTTGTACAATATCAACAACAGAGGATACAATATTGTTTAATGTGTAAATGCGGGAAGACAGGGTATTTATACTATTGTCAACAACAGCAAGCACCTTTTCCAAATTTGCTTGGTCTATTTCCCTAAGATGGGAAGCAGCTTCCATTTGTGACAGCTTCCAGAGCTCATTATACGCTTCATAAATGAATCTCTTCGGTCGGGGACCACGAGGTCCCAAGATAAAGTCAGATAAGTCAATAGTGCCTGATAGGAGGGATAAATGGTTCTTAACAGAGTCTAAGGACGAATGTTGTAACCATTGTTTACATAATTTACCAACCGAATACGTGGTCACAGTACGAGTTTCAGTAAATCTTGGATCAGGCTTGTCCTGTATGTAACCAGGAACTGTGCCATGAAAACGAAGTTGGCATGCATTAGATGATATGGGCCATGCCAACCAGGGTGACTGTATCAGTGCAGAAACGTTAAAGGAATTGTTCTGAAACTGAGCCTGTAACGCCATAAGGGACATATTAAAATGCAAACTATCATTTGGAAGACTCGACAAGGATGGGATGGTTGGCGCATTTAGTTGTTTAACGGTAGCCAACCCCCAACACGTGGTCTGATAAATGGAAGCATTTAGAAATAGAATTTGGGCTGGGATAAGGCAAGCACGGTGCAGGGCCTCAGTGCCCTGCACCTGCCATGGCTTCGAACCCCAGATTGATTTTAAATCCACTGTGTCTTTCCAATACTCATAACCACCCACCGCCAAGGCGCTCAAAAAGGAACCCGATGGAGATTTTAATTTAAAATAATAGGACCCAGGGTTCGATCGATTAAAATCAGTAAAATAGGTGAATTTATTTCGAAGAGTCTGGGAACTACCTGGTATGGGGTTTGGGCAGTGTTCCCATTGGGTGTAAGTAACAGGGCTGCGTAGTGCACTTGGTTTGTGGAGAAAATGATTGCCCCAATGCTGGTAGCAATACAAATCGGCATAATTCGCAGAATTCATATACAAGTCTTCAGCATTAAAAGAGGCATAATATTTTAAATCAGCAAACAATGCTTCAACTGCATGCACATCCCAATCATCAGAATGAATATTACTTTTTACTACATCACCCATCGAGACTCGAAGGACATTTGGTACATTAATAATTTCTGTCGGGCCATGTATTTGAAAGTTTACCGCATCCCATACGATGCCATCAGCAACTGGAAACGCTGAAATGTTCACAAATGTGTGGTCACGTTTCATGATGTGTGAAGAGGAATGTGGAGCCAAAGTTCCAGCAACACTGTTCACAGCAGAGCGTTCAGGTAAATAGTGACCATTGATGAGTAGAAAAAACACTGTGACAAAGCCAATGGACATGAACAAAAAGACCAAGAAAAGTACCATCCAAATATATGTCCAAGGTGGAATCAAAAAATTGTCTCTAAACCAGGATACAAAAAGACTAAACTTGGACGGGACTTGTGATGAGTTGGAATCTGAGTCAAAAGAATAACGTGTCGGGCTCAGTGGCGTTGTTGGTTGGTGTGCCACCGACTCTGTGGCGGGATAAGTATATTCGTCCTCGGCCATGCAGGGTGATGCAGGGGGTTCAAATATATTTTCAGGCAAATCAACCATCTCCATGGTAACATCAGTGATTGTTCGTGCAGGCGTGCCTCGAACGCTTGTCCGATAAATGGCAGGACAAGAGACCGCTGGTGTGACACTATTTAGGATCGGCCAGATGTTGTAGCTTGACATTTTCCACTGAGATGTATCTGTTTTCCTTGCGACCGGGAAGCGGTGGTAGGATGACTGTACGTGTACCCTTCAAGCCCAGTACTGGAACCGGTGCACGAAAAGAGGGGCTGAATTCTTTTTGTTCTCCACCTTTTCTCGTACCAGGTCGCCAATCTTCGGAAGCCAGCCGGCTACCGGAATCTGCACAGCAGGGTCTGTGGCTGAAGGTAAATGTGCAATCGCTAGTTTGTCTCGGGCTTCTTGTAAGTCCTGTAACATAGTAGAATGATTATCTACATCGAACTTGGCGGATTGCGCCACCATGTCTAGACCATCAAGGTCAGGCACAAACATTCGTATGCCAAAGAGCATTTCGTAAGGGGTCCGCCCACCCAGAGGCCTTCTAGGGAGATTATTAAGTGCACGCTGAACAGTATACAAGTGGGCCAGCCAGTTCCTGCCAGTACCTATAACTCTAGCTGTCAAGGATTGCTTTAAGTCACGGTTCATTCGTTCAACGATAGAGTTGCCCTCAGGCCTATACGGAGACGAAAATTTCACCCGCACCCCTAAGGAGCCCATTGCGTCCTTGTAAGCCTTAGAGGCAAACGCCGGACCTTGGTCAGAATGGAAGGTGCCGCATGCAAAAATTCCCACAAAGACACGCAAATCCCTAATGACATTTCGTGCGTCAGCACTCCGTTGTGGCCAGACCCAGATGAACCGTGTGCACGAGTCCACTGCCACTAAGATATATTTATAGGCAGTGTCTGAAGAAAATGGACCGCAGTGATCCAAGTAAACACACCCAAAGGGTCTGTTCGAAATTGCAAGCGAGGTCTGCGGTGGTCTTGTGACTGTTGAAGGCTTGATCTGTTGACAAACGTCACAGGAAAGCACATAAGTACGTGTATCTTTGTATAAACCACGCCACCAGTAACGCTGCTGCAAAATGGAAATTGTCGCAGACACACCAGCGTGCGCCGAAGCCATGCCTTCGTGTGCCGCTGCCATCAAGGAAAGTCTGCGGTCCGCGTTGGGGATCAGCCGAACCACAACGTTAGGTATTGTTACATAAGGAGCCTGATCGGGACCTATCTGGTAAGAATATTTAGAAGGGAAACCTCTACGGTAATTAATTCCTTCTTTTGTTGCAGCAATAGCTGCCAAGATATCAGTGTCTATTTTAGACATGGATCTAGTAACTGCTGCTACTGAACACGTGAGTACTGCTGATCTGGCAGCTTCATCTGCCAGACTGTTACCAACAGCGTGTGCGCCCACTCGCTGATGGCCTAGGGTGTGAACCACCTGTGTGAGTGGCAGACGTCTTTGTAATTCTGCCACCCTAACCCAAAGCATTTTATGCTTGATTGTGTTGCCTTTAGCGTCTCTATAGTCATTTTGCGACCAAAAGAACAGATTGTCATTGTATGATTGAACACAGTAGTAAGAATCGCACACGATTAAAGTGGTCACATCAGGATTTACGTACTCAAGCGCAAGCACCAAGGCACGCAACTCGGCCAATTGTGCGGTACTGTCCCCGAGTGCCTGTGTATGCACCACAGTGGATTTGAACTTTCCGTTCACAAACGTACCTGCAACAATAGCACATGCAGCTGAATAAGCATGCTTGGACCCCGTGGCCGGTTGTGCCGAACCATCGGTGTAGATCACACAGTCGTAATCCTCAAGCGGCAATAAGGACAAAGGAGGAGGATGAATGAATTCATACTGTAAAAACTCCTGAGTCTGAAGAGAAGAGTCGAAAATGAAAGTGACATCCGGAGACGTCAAAGATGTTGCCCATTGAATCCAACGGGGTGCAAAGCTTTAGAGTTCGGAACACTTGCTTTCGTCACTGCCTCTAGGGCAGGATAGGGTGTTACCACCAGAATGCGTTTTCCCTGTGCCAGTGCGCGCTCCTTCAGGATCGCCATTTGCACTGCTGTTAGCACTTTCTCCACAGATGAGAACCGCATTTCTGCAGAGGTGTATAGATGTGACTTGTATGCGATGGGTACTGTATCACCTTCATTAAAGGTTAAGTACGTGAAACCCACTGCCCCTGGAATGATTCTAATCACCAAGTTTGTGTGGTTATCACGCGTCAAAAGGTATTTAGACTCAAGAAGGTCTGTCTGCAAAGACTGCAGAATGGAGTTATGCTCCGGAAGCCAGCAAGACTTCGAAAAAGTAGGTTGTATCAAAGCATACAATGGCTTGATACGCTGGGCGTATTCGGGAATATATGTACGTCCGAAGTTCAGAAAACCCAGTAAAGACTGAAGCTTCTTCAGATTAGTAGGAGGGCACAGAAGTGCACATTTCTCCAGAAAATGGGGGCTAAACCCTTACCTTCATTGTTGAGCTCATAGCCCAAGAACAAAACGGTAAATTCAGCAATATGGGATTTGGCAAAGTTAATTTTGTATCCCTGAACCGCAAATTCAAGAATAATGCGGTCCACCCGGGTCAGATGCGGAAACAATTCGTCGTCTGTCAGATAAATGTCATCCACATACGAACAGGCGTCTGGATCGATGCCGTCTAACAAAGAGACAACACGAGCGGCGAAGACGCCTGGACTATTCTTGTAGCCCATAGGAAGACGCCTGAATTTGAACATTTTACCACCGGAAGTTAAGGCACACCATTGGCCACTCTCCGGGGCTAAGTTGTGCGTGTAGAATCCATTTGAAAGGTCAAGGGTCGTTTTGTATTTTTTACGAACAAGACTGTCTACAAGCGCAGAACTATGGGTATTTTGCACCGCAAAGGTCCGACAATGAGAGTTCAAATGCCGGTAATCCAATACTAAGCGGTACGATCCATCGGGTTTAGAAACCGCGAAAAGGGGATTGTTCATAGGTGATACACAGGGTTCAATTACTCCCTGATATTCCAACTGTGTCAGAATTTCGGAAACGGGGCCTTTGGCTTCACATGGGATATTGGGGTTGTGGCTGCGGCAAGGATCGCAAAGGTATTTCATGGGGGGGAGATTCTTCGTCCCAACCCACGTGATTGCGGAATAACGCTGGAGCCAGGGACACAGCCCACTCTGCTGCAAGAGCCTCTGCTTTGTCCTTTGGGACATGTCGAGAAAAGCTCGGAAGGATTACCTCCTCCCCTTTACGCGCAGCAATTACGAATGGGGGTGGCCAATCCGCCTCTGCCAATAAAATGTCATATGAAGAGGTCAGATTTTCCCCAAAAATACCTTTAATTACTCGCTGTATATCACCTTCAATTTGGAGGACAATATTAAATAGTCTGTCAGGGGTGCCACTCTGGTGTCTGCTGTTTCAACAGTAATGAATGTTTCAGTTGCAGTCGCCTCCATATGAGGACGTAGCGCCTCCCGCACTATGGTTACTTCCGCGGCGCTGTCTAGGAGGGTTACTGCCCACGTCCAATTCAGGAGTCTCGTTCTCACCGTCTGTGGCATATTTCGCTGTTACAGCGGCAACTTTCTTCTTCTGAAATTGTGGTCGAAAACGTTGAGCGTCTTCTTCTTTTCCTCTGACTTGTTGTCGAGGCTGGTCTCGTCCCTGTGGGGCCTCACGGGCCCTTCCTCTATCCTGGCGGTCTCCTCCACCGGCCTGTGACGAAGTCTGTGCCTGTGAAGAACGAGGAGAACGCGTATCAGGGATCTGAAACCTATCCGGTGACTTAATTCTCGCTCTATCGCGTAAATCATAAGTACGTTCAGAAGAAACTGAAACCGGGGATGCGCCTCGCGATCCCGGCTTTGTCTGTTGCTTACCCTGTTTTTTCAGCCTCCAGCTCTTTTTAGTGAAGACTGGTTTCTCATCCTTCTCAGATTGAGATTTGGTTTGTTGCTGTTGTGGTTGCGATTGTGTTTGCAGTTTTGCAAAAGGCTTGTTACCCAGGCTGTTTCTACCAATAGTTTTGTAAGCCTGGGTAATAATTTTCGGTAATTCTCGAGGCTTGTCCAATTCTGGGACCAAAGCCAAAGCGTTAGCTACTTGAAAGTTCACTGCATCGCCCTTGACATTCGCAAGGATCAGTTCAGCTACTACTTCAAACACTCCCACTAGTCTCATCCCTAATTCCACAGCCGCTTCAGGGCCGTGTTCATCCTGTACTTTTTAATTACAGAGGGGAGAACTGTCATGGAAGGAGTACCAAAACATTTAGAATATACTGCTGCGAATACCCTACCCCAGTTGTCACATGCTGTCAACTTGGGAATTAAGTCTTTTGGCAAACTAATCGTCAAAATACGATGTTTATCCACTGGAGTTGTATGTGGAAAAACCGCCTCCAACTGATCAAACTTTTCTGCAAGCCAATAAGGAAAATCATCCTTATGTTGTGGTCGTTTGCCCATCACAGAATTCACCATGACGGGACTTATGGTCACTCCGCCTGCAGCAGCTGGTTGGCCAGGCACTCCAGGAGCGGCTCCATGGATGCTGCCTGTAACATATCGCACTAACGCTCGATGCACCTGCACCAAGGCCGCATACATAGTGCGCAGTTCCGCGACTGGTATTGTCATATAAAGCGGATGTGGGGTGTACCCGGCCAAGACAGGCCAAGTGGCCCCCGCTATAGATAAGGGGCCTAAACGAACCGTGGTAGTCGGTTGTGGGAGGGCGCCATTAAACCAAACACGGTGTTGCCAAGCCGTGAGCGGTACTTCAAGATTAGTATAAGGTCTATAGACAGCAGGAACAACGGTGGGTTCATATGCATGGAACAGATTATCGTTCGCATCCACCGCTGGAAATGTGATCCAAGAGTAGAACACTTCAAAGTGGAAAGCCGGGTCGGCTTGAACCACAAAGACTAGGTCAACTCCCGCGTCTGGCACTCCATACACCCGTAAGTGATCCCGGAGTGCTGTGCGGCTATGCGCCGCTATGTCTATACCCGCCATTCCTAGCGGGTTTATTCAACAATCTTACACAAGGCAGCACAAAAAGGGTTTTTCTAAGAAACCTTTTTAATAACATCAAGCTTGAAAGAACCTACAAAATCTGCAATATAGGAGGTATCGCCGTCACACACGCTTCCGGAAGCTTACGTGAGGGTTGTGTGGACAAGCACAAGTACTACTCAAGCGTCTCGCAAGTAAGCTGCCCCACGTTGGGCGCCATGTCATAAGGTTTCTGCACATACAGAGCTATGCACAGGATAATAGGACCTCGGAATATAGTGGTGAGCCAACCATAAACCTTAGCACCCAAAACCCCAACCCAACTAGCCTTAGCGTCCCATTAGCACTAATGTACCAATGATTAGACAACCCAGAACACGGTATCTCTCTCTCAGGACTCGCAGAGGCAAGAACACTCTTTCGTTACTCTCGTACTGTCTTGTGGCTCATGGCCTCATGGCAGGTCTGGCTACGTTACCACGACTGGCTGCCATGATGACTCTTGCGCACGTTACTATTGGATGTTGTTCTGTCGCCCTCTGTTATTGCCAAGTTGTTCTACAACAGTCTGCATTTTCTGTTTCTCACCTTTTCTCCTATTCCCTTTGTGGGCTCAGTCTGAACAACAGTTACAAGGTCGAATAACAAATCCCTGGTTCCTACTGATTTGGCCCGTCCCTCGCACCTAGACATA
Source organism: Calotriton arnoldi (assembly GCA_963921515.1). Lineage (NCBI taxonomy): Eukaryota > Metazoa > Chordata > Amphibia > Caudata > Salamandridae > Calotriton > Calotriton arnoldi. Next base: position 92,255 of record CAWUFW010006969.1, on the reverse strand, counting down.
ACATTTGTACAGCTGCCATTGAGAAATTAGTGTGCTTTTAATAATGCGCTCGCTTGCTCTAAGATAGCACTTGGAGACGACCTTTCCAGAGAGAAGAGCTGTGATTGTTTGCTGATGTAGTTTTGCATCAAGAGACTGAGGTATGGGGGTTCGCTAGTCAAAGCCCAAAGGTCTTCTATTATTATAATAAACTGGCTTCTAGTACGGGGAGGGTGGTAATGTTAGTTAGACATATATCCACTGCTTTATGAGATGCTTTCCCCGTTCGTATTCTATGGAGTAGTAACTATGCTGATTATATTGTTCTTATGTATTATGCTATTAGTACTGACACGTGTACTGTATCTAAGGGCACGTAAGTTGAAATAAATATTTTGAACTACACAGTGTCTCTTCTTACGCATGTTGTGGACAGGTACGAGAGTGACGAAAGAGTGTTCTTGCCTCTGCGAGTCCTGAGAGAGAGATACCGTGTTCTGGGTTGTCTAATCATTGGTACATTAGTGCTAATGGGACGCTAAGGCTAGTTGGGTTGGGGTTTTGGGTGCTAAGGTTTATGGTTGGCTCACCACTATATTCCAAGGTCCTATTATCCTGTGCATAGCTCTGTATGTGCAGAAACCCTATGACATGGCGCAACCAACGAGTGGGGCAGCTTACTAGCGAGACGCTTGAGTAGTACTTGTGCTTGTCCACACAACCCTCACGTACGCTTCCGGAAGCGTGTGTGACGGCGATACCTCCTATATTACAGATTTTGTAGGTTCTTTCAAGCTTGATGTTATTAAAAAAGGTTTCTTAAATATAACCCTTTTGTGCTGCCTCGTGTAAGATTGTTGACTCGACCCGTTAGTAATGGCGGGTATAGACATAGCGGCGCATAGCCGCACAGCACTCCGGGATCACTTACGGGTGTATGGAGTGCCAGACGCGGGAGTTGAACTTAGTCTTTGTGGTTCAAGCCGATCCGGCTTTCCACTTTGAAGTGTTCTACTCTTGGATCACTTTTCCAGCGGTGGATGCGAACGATAATCTGTTCCATGCATATGAACCCACCGTTGTTCCTGCTGTCTATAGACCTTATACTAATCTTGAAGTACCGCTCACGGCTTGGCAACACCGTGTTTGGTTTAATGGCGCCCTCCCACAACCGACTACCACGGTTCGTTTAGGCCCCTTATCTATAGCGGGGGCCACTTGGCCTGTTTTGGCCGGGTACACCCCACATCCGCTTTATATGACAATACCAGTCGCGGAACTGCGCACTATGTATGCGGCCTTGGTGCAGGTCCATCGAGCGTTAGTGCGATATGTTACAGGCAGCATCCATGGAGCCGCTCCTGGAGTGCCTGGCCAACCAGCTGCTGCAGGCGGAGTGACCATAAGTCCCGTCATGGTGAATTCTGTGATGGGCAAACGGCCACAAAATAAGGATGATTTTCCTTATTGGCTTGCAGAAAAGTTTGATCAGTTGGAGGCAGTTTTTCCACATACAACTCCAGTGGATAAACATCGTATTTTGATGATTAGTTTGCCAAAAGACTTAATTCCCGAGTTGACAGCATGTGACAACTGGGGTAGGGTATTCGCAGCAGTATATTCTAAATGTTTTGGTACTCCTTCCATGACAGTTCTCCCTCTGTAATTAAAAAGTACAGGATGAACACGGCCCTGAAGCGGCTGTGGAATTAGGGATGAGACTAGTGGGAGTGTTTGAAGTAGTAGCTGAACTGATCCTTGCGAATGTCAAGGGCGATGCAGTGAACTTTCAAGTAGCTAACGCTTTGGCTTTGGTCCCAGAATTGGACAAGCCTCGAGAATTACCGAAAATTATTACCCAGGCTTACAAAACTATTGGTAGAAACAGCCTGGGTAACAAGCCTTTGCAAAACTGCAAACACAATCGCAACCACAACAACAACAAACCAAATCTCAATCTGAGAAGGATGAGAAACCAGTCTTCACTAAAAAGAGCTGGAGGCTGAAAAAACAGGGTAAGCAACAGACAAAGCCGGGATCGCGAGGCGCATCCCCGGTTTCAGTTTCTTCTGAACGTACTTATGATTTACGCGATAGAGCGAGAATTAAGTCACCGGATAGGTTTCAGATCCCTGATACGCGTTCTCCTCGTTCTTCACAGGCACAGACATCGTCACAGGCCGGTGGAGGAGACCGCCAGGATAGAGGAAGGGCCCGTGAGGCCCCACAGGGACGAGACCAGCCTCGACAACAAGTCAGAGGAAAAGAAGAAGACGCTCAACGTTTTCGACCACAATTTCAGAAGAAGAAAGTTGCCGCTGTAACAGCGAAATATGCCACAGACGGTGAGAACGAGACTCCTGAATTGGACGTGGGCAGTAACCCTCCTAGACAGCGCCGCGGAAGTAACCATAGTGCGGGAGGCGCTACGTCCTCATATGGAGGCGACAGCAACTGAAACATTCATTACTGTTGAAACAGCAGACACCAGAGTGGCACCCCTGACAGACTATTTAATATTGTCCTCCAAATTGAAGGTGATATACAGCGAGTAATTAAAGGTATTTTTGGGAAAATCTGACCTCTTCATATGATATTTTATTGGCAGAGGCGGATTGGCCACCCCCATTCGTACTTGCTGCGCGTAAAGGGGAGGAGGTAATCCTTCCGAGCTTTTCTCGACATGTCCCAAAGGACAAAGCAGAGGCTCTTGCAGCAGAGTGGGCTGTGTCCCTGGCTCCAGCGTTATTCCGCAATCACGTGGGTTGGGACGAAGAATCTCCCCCATGAAATACCTTTGCGGTCGTTACCGCAGCCACAACCCCAATATCCCATAAAACGTGAAGCCAAAGGCCCCGTTTCCGAAATTCTGACACAGTTGGAATATCAGGGAGTAATTGAACCCTGTGTATCACCTATGAACAATCCCCTTTTCACGGTTTCTAAACCCGATGGATCGTACCGTTTAGTATTGGATTACCGGCATTTGAACTCTCATTGTCGGACCTTTGCGGTGCAAAATACCCATAGTTCTGCGCTTGTAGACAGTCTTGTTCGTAAAAAATACAAAACGACCCTTGACCTTTCAAATGGATTCTACACGCACAACTTAGCCCCGGAGAGTGGCCAATGGTGTGCCTTTACTTCCGGTGGTAAAATGTTCAAATTCAGGCGTCTTCCTATGGGCTACAAGAATAGTCCAGGCGTATTCGCCGCTCGTGTTGTCTCTTTGTTAGACGGCATCGATCCAGACGCCTGTTCGTATGTGGATGACATTTATCTGACAGACGATGAATTGTTTCCGCATCTGACCCGGGTGGACCGCATTATTCTTGAATTTGCGGTTCAGGGATACAAAATTAACTTTGCCAAATCCCATATTGCTGAATTTACCGTTTTGTTCTTGGGCTATGAGCTCAACAATGAAGGTAAGGGTTTAGCCCCCATTTTCTGGAGAAATGTGCACTTCTGTGCCCTCCTACTAATCTGAAGAAGCTTCAGTCTTTACTGGGTTTTCTGAACTTCGGACGTACATATATTCCCGAATACGCCCAGCGTATCAAGCCATTGTATGCTTTGATACAACCTACTTTTTCGAAGTCTTGCTGGCTTCCGGAGCATACCTCCATTCTGCAGTCTTTGCAGACAGACCTTCTTGAGTCTAAATACCTTTTGACGCGTGATAACCACACAAACCTGGTGATTAGAATCATTCCAGGGGCAGTGGGTTTCACGTACTTAACCTTTAATGAAGGTGATACAGTACCCATCGCATACAAGTCACATCTATACACCTCTGCAGAAATGAGGTTCTCATCTGTGGAGAAAGTGCTAACAGCAGTGCAAATGGCGATCCTGAAGGAGCGCGCACTGGCACAGGGAAAACGCATTCTGGTGGTAACACCCTATCCTGCCCTAGAGGCAGTGACGAAAGCAAGTGTTCCGAACTCTAAAGCTTTGCACCCCCGTTGGATTCAATGGGCAACATCTTTGACGTCTCCGGATGTCACTTTCATTTTCGACTCTTCTCTTCAGACTCAGGAGTTTTTACAGTATGAATTCATTCATCCTCCTCCTTTGTCCTTATTGCCGCTTGAGGATTACGACTGTGTGATCTACACCGATGGTTCGGCACAACCGGCCACGGGGTCCAAGCATGCTTATTCAGCCGCATGTGCTATTGTTGCAGGTACGTTTGTGAACGGAAAGTTCAAATCCACTGTGGTGCATACACAGGCACTCGGGGACAGTACCGCACAATTGGCCGAGTTGCGTGCCTTGGTGCTTGCGCTTGAGTTCGTAAATCCTGATGTGACCACTTTAATCGTGTGCGATTCTTACTACTGTGTTCAATCATACAATGACAATCTGTTCTTTTGGTCGCAAAATGACTATAGAGACGCTAAAGGCAACACAATCAAGCATAAAATGCTTTGGGTTAGAGTGGCAGAATTACAAAGACGTCTGCCACTCACACAGGTGGTTCACACCCTAGGCCATCAGCGAGTGGGCGCACACGCTGTTGGTAACAGTCTGGCAGATGAAGCTGCCAGATCAGCAGTACTCACGTGTTCAGTAGCAGCAGTTACTAGATCCATGTCTAAAATAGACACTGATATCTTGGCAGCTATTGCTGCAACAAAAGAAGGAGTGAATTACCCTAGAGGTTTCCTTCTAAATATTCTTACCAGATAGGTCCCGATCAGGCTCCTTATGTAACAATACCTAACGTTGGGGTTCGGCTGATCCCCAACGCGGACCGCAGACTTTCCTTGATGGCAGCGGCACACGAAGGCATGGCTTCGGCGCACGCTGGTGTGTCTGCGACAATTTCCATTTTGCAGCAGCGTTACTGGTGGCGTGGTTTATATAAAGATACACGTACTTATGTGCTTTCCTGTGACGTTTGTCAACAGATCAAGCCTTCAACAGTCACAAGACCACCGCAGACCTCGCTTGCAATTTCAAACAGACCCTTTGGGTGTGTTTACTTGGATCACTGCGGTCCATTTTCTTCAGACACTGCCTATAAATATATCTTAGTGGCAGTGGACTCGTGCACACGGTTCATCTGGGTCTGGCCACAACGGAGTGCTGACGCACGAAATGTCATTAGGGATTTGCGTGTCTTTGTGGGAATTTTTGCATGCGGCACCTTCCATTCTGACCAAGGTCCGGCGTTTGCCTCTAAGGCTTACAAGGACGCAATGGGCTCCTTAGGGGTGCGGGTGAAATTTTCGTCTCCGTATAGGCCTGAGGGCAACTCTATCGTTGAACGAATGAACCGTGACTTAAAGCAATCCTTGACAGCTAGAGTTATAGGTACTGGCAGGAACTGGCTGGCCCACTTGTATACTGTTCAGCGTGCACTTAATAATCTCCCTAGAAGGCCTCTGGGTGGGCGGACCCCTTACGAAATGCTCTTTGGCATACGAATGTTTGTGCCTGACCTTGATGGTCTAGACATGGCGGCGCAATCCGCCAAGTTCGATGTAGATAATCATTCTACTATGTTACAGGACTTACAAGAAGCCCGAGACAAACTAGCGATTGCACATTTACCTTCAGCCACAGACCCTGCTGTGCAGATTCCGGTTGCCGGCTGGCTTCCGAAGATTGGCGACCTGGTACGAGAGAAGGTGGAGAACAAAAAGAATTCGGCCCTCTTTTCGTGCACCGGTTCCAGTACTGGGCTTGAAGGGAACACGTACAGTCATCCTACCACTGCTTCCCGGTCGCAAGGAAAACAGATACATCTCAGTGGAAAATGTCAAGCTACAACATCTGGCCGATCCTGAATAGTGTCACACCAGCGGTCTCTTGTCCTGCCATTTATCGGACATGTGTTCGAGGCACGCCTGCACGAACAGTCACTGATGTTACCATGGAGATGGTTGATTTGCCTGAAAATATATTTGAACCCTCTGCATCACCCTGCATGGCCGAGGACGAATATACTTATCCCGCCACAGAGTCGGTGGCACACCAACCAACAACGCCACTGAGCCCGACACGTTATTCTTTTGATTCAGATTCCAACTCATCACAAGTCCCGTCCAAGTTTAGTCTTTTTGTATCCTGGTTTAGAGACAATTTTTTGATTCCACCTTGGACATATATTTGGATGGTACTTTTCTTGGTTTTTTGTTCATGTCCATTGGCTTTGTCACAGTGTTTTTTCTACTCATCAATGGTCACTATTTACCTGAACGCTCTGCTGTGAACAGTGTTGCTGGAACTTTGGCTCCACATTCCTCTTCACACATCATGAAGCGTGACCACACATTTGTGAACATTTCAGCGTTTCCAGTTGCTGATGGCATCGTATGGGATGCGGTAAACTTTCAAATACATGGCCCGACAGAAATTATTAATGTACCAAATGTCCTTCGAGTCTCGATGGGTGATGTAGTGAAAAGTAATATTCATTCTGATGATTGGGATGTGCATGCAGTTGAAGCATTGTTTGCTGATTTAAAGTATTATGCCTCTTTTAATGCTGAAGACTTGTATATGAATTCTGCGAATTATGCCGATTTGTATTGCTACCAGCATTGGGGCAATCATTTTCTCCACAAACCAAGTGCACTACGCAGCCCTGTTACTTACACCCAATGGGAACACTGCCCAAACCCCATACCAGGTAGTTCCCAGACTCTTCGAAATAAATTCACCTATTTTACTGATTTTAATCGATCGAACCCTGGGTCCTATTATTTTAAATTGAAATCTCCATCGACTCAAAAATAATGTTGACCCACACTAAATTACTATATTCGGGTTCCTTTTTGAGCGCCTTGGCGGTGGGTGGTTATGAGTATTGGAAAGACACAGTGGATTTAAAATCAATCTGGGGTTCGAAGCCATGGCAGGTGCAGGGCACTGAGGCCCTGCACCGCGCTTGCCTTATCCCAGCCCAAATTCTATTTCTAAATACTTCCATTCATCAGACCACGTGTTGGGGGTTGGCTACCGTTAAACAACTAAATGCGCCAACCATCCCATCCTTGTCGAGTTTTCCAAATGATAGTTTGCGTTTTAATATGTCCCTTATGGCGTTACAGGCTCAGTTTCAGAACAAATCCTTTAACGTTTCTGCACTGATACAGTCACCCTGGTTGGCATGGCCCATATCATCTAATGCATGCCAACTGCGTTTTCATGGCACAGTTCCTGGCTACATACAGGACAAGCCTGATCCAAGATTTACTGAAACTCGTACTGTGACCACGTATTCGGTTGGTAAATTATGTAAACAATGGTTACAACATTCGTCCTTAGACTCTGTTAAGAACCATTTATCCCTCCTATCAGGCACTATTGACTTATCTGACTTTATCTTGGGACCTCGTGGTCCCCGACCGAAGAGATTCATTTATGAAGCGTATAATGAACTCTGGAAGCTGTCACAAATGGAAGCTGCTTCCCGTCTTAGGGAAATAGACCAAGCAAATTTGGAAAAGGTGCTTGCTGTTGTTGACAATAGTATAAATACCCTGTCTTCCCGCATTTACACATTAAACAATATTGTATCCTCTGTTGTTGATATTGTACAAGATGATGTCTCTATGTTGTATCATGGTCAGAATCAGTTGCGTTCAGTGATGCAGTTTGCATGGACTTTGCAAACCCTTAAGTTGGGTAAAGTTCCTTGGAATTTGTTAAACACCACTGCTCTCTTTCTGCCTTTTAATTTGACTGATAAACAGCAGTTCATGTCCATGAAAGATGCATCATACACTTTGTTACATATTGAAAAAGTGGATCCTTTACCATTCTCTGTAGCGGAACTAGATTCTGCGGTGTGGCTAGTTCATGGGGTTATAGCTTTACCTTTTTCCCTATTTGAATTCGGTTCGTGCATGAAACATTATCCTGTAGGCCGTTTCCAGCCTTTGGGTAGTGCTTTCCTGCATGAACTTTGGTCCTTGCCTTTCATGTATAAATGCCTTAAAGACGGCAAGGAGGTATTTCTCACGGGGAGTCTTGTGATTCAACTGTGGGTCATTCGCTTATTTGTAAACATATTAAATTGCACGGGGCTTGTAGCGTTTCAGTTCCAAATCTTGCATGTGTGCTAAAAGGTATTCCTGCTCCTGCTATTTCTCCTACTTTTACTTTGCTTACCAATGGTAGCTATTTGCTTTTAAATAACGAAGACTGTTGTGGCTTACAGGCTGGCATTCCGTATATTGTTACAGTCTCACACAGAGTTGTCTGCTGCAAGAATGTGCTTTTTCTTCCCCTCACGACATCGTTGATAGCTCTATTTGGCCTTCCATTCCTACCATGGAGGCAGATTTCAATAAGTTGAGCAGAATAAAGGCCCTATTATTGAATGAGGAGGTTATGCTCACATCCGCCCGGGAGACATTCATTCTCCAGGTGGCGAGCACCCACAGTGAAATACAGGCCCTTTTGAACACTGACCTCCCCCAACATTTTGGGGAGTTAATTCATCGTATTTTTAACGCATCAAACACTGAGGGTCTGGTGCACTTTTTTAAGGCTGTGGGGTCTGGCCTCGTGTCCACCTTTCAAACTATTTTCGGTGTGATACCGGCATTCATACATTCTATTTTTTCTTGCGTCTTTGGTGGTGTCCCATTAATCCTCGCTTTGGCGGCTGGTGTCTTGCTGTTGGTCTGTTTTCTGCGCAATGGCTGCACACCACTGGGCCCTTCTCAATCCCGAGCGCCTCCAACTGCTCCGTGAGCGTCTTCTGGTTGGCTTCGATGTTCTGCCCTTGGCAACTATCAGTGTGTCCTACACCCTTTCCTTTCGCTTTGCGTATTTCACTTGCGTGCAACCTGTGATGTCTTGCATCCGCTGTCCGTTTACATGGACCATGGATTATTGCCTCTCCAATTCGTCATTGTCGGTCCCGGATTTTGTTCGGTTGGTGGGTCCCTTAGAGGCCCATGAACGGGACTGTTCCGCTGCTGGCTTTATGATGCGTGCGGCTGCACTGGGGATTTTGGCACAATGGGATATCTGGGCGGCTGCTCAGAATCTCCTACAACAAAGTTATATTGAATATCACGCAAGCTGTCCCGCATTGCTTTTGGATGCTCCATACTCTGAGGAACATTCCTGCAGCTTTGACCTGTTGGACTGGATGGCGTCTACGTTTTTTGACGATTCCAATGATGTCCTTTTGGACGGTATAGCATTTTTCTGCTCTTCCACATTTTTGGATTGATTGACTTACCGTTAGTTGTCAGTAGACCGCCTCAATTCTGCTCAGGTGTTTGGAACTCTGTCTTCATTTTCGTCGTGGCCGATGGACTGACCAGGGGAGGGTGTCTTGTGGCTCATGGCCTCCTGGCAGGTCTGGCTACGTTACCACGACTTGCTGCCATGATGACTCTTGCGCACGTTACTATTGGATGTTGTTCTGTCGCCCTCTGTTATTGCCAAGTTGTTCTACAACAGTCTGCATTTTCTGTTTCTCACCTTTTCTCCTATTCCCTTTGTGGGTTCAGTCTGAACAACAGTTACAAGGTCGAATAACAAATCCCTGGTTCCTACTGATTTGGCCCGTCCCTCGCACCTAGACATAACATTTGTACAGCTGCCATTGAGAAATTAGTGTGCTTTTAATAATGCGCTCGCTTGCTCTAAGATAGCACTTGGAGACGACCTTTCCAGAGAGAAGAGCTGTGATTGTTTGCTGATGTAGTTTTGCATCAAGAGACTGAGGTATGGGGGTTCGCTAGTCAAAGCCCAAAGGTCTTCTATTATTATAATAAACTGGCTTCTAGCACGGGGAGGGTGGTAATGTTAGTTAGACATATATCCACTGCTTTATGAGATGCTTTCCCCGTTCGTATTCTATGGAGTAGTAACTATGCTGATTATATTGTTCTTATGTATTATGCTATTAGTACTGACACGTGTACTGTATCTAAGGGCACGTAAGTTGAAATAAATATTTTGAACTACACAGTGTCTCTTCTTACGCATGTTGTGGACAGGTACGAGAGTGACGAAAGAGTGTTCTTGCCTCTGCGAGTCCTGAGAGAGAGATACCGTGTTCTGGGTTGTCTAATCATTGGTACATTAGTGCTAATGGGACGCTAAGGCTAGTTGGGTTGGGGTTTTGGGTGCTAAGGTTTATGGTTGGCTCACCACTATATTCCAAGGTCCTATTATCCTGTGCATAGCTCTGTATGTGCAGAAACCCTATGACATGGCGCAACCAACGAGTGGGGCAGCTTACTAGCGAGACGCTTGAGTAGTACTTGTGCTTGTCCACACAACCCTCACGTACGCTTCCGGAAGCGTGTGTGACGGCGATACCTCCTATATTACAGATTTTGTAGGTTCTTTCAAGCTTGATGTTATTAAAAAAGGTTTCTTAAATATAACCCTTTTGTGCTGCCTCGTGTAAGATTGTTGACTCGACCCGTTAGTAATGGCGGGTATAGACATAGCGGCGCATAGCCGCACAGCACTCCGGGATCACTTACGGGTGTATGGAGTGCCAGACGCGGGAGTTGACTTAGTCTTTGTGGTTCAAGCCGATCCGGCTTTCCACTTTGAAGTGTTCTACTCTTGGATCACTTTCCCAGCGGTGGATGCGAACGATAATCTGTTCCATGCATATGAACCCACCGTTGTTCCTGCTGTCTATAGACCTTATACTAATCTTGAAGTACCGCTCACGGCTTGGCAACACCGTGTTTGGTTTAATGGCGCCCTCCCACAACCGACTACCACGGTTCGTTTAGGCCCCTTATCTATAGCGGGGGCCACTTGGCCTGTTTTGGCCGGGTACACCCCACATCCGCTTTATATGACAATACCAGTCGCGGAACTGCGCACTATGTATGCGGCCTTGGTGCAGGTCCATCGAGCGTTAGTGCGATATGTTACAGGCAGCATCCATGGAGCCGCTCCTGGAGTGCCTGGCCAACCAGCTGCTGCAGGCGGAGTGACCATAAGTCCCGTCATGGTGAATTCTGTGATGGGCAAACGGCCACAAAATAAGGATGATTTTCCTTATTGGCTTGCAGAAAAGTTTGATCAGTTGGAGGCAGTTTTTCCACATACAACTCCAGTGGATAAACATCGTATTTTGACGATTAGTTTGCCAAAAGACTTAATTCCCGAGTTGACAGCATGTGACAACTGGGGTAGGGTATTCGCAGCAGTATATTCTAAATGTTTTGGTACTCCTTCCATGACAGTTCTCCCCTCTGTAATTAAAAAGTACAGGATGAACACGGCCCTGAAGCGGCTGTGGAATTAGGGATGAGACTAGTGGGAGTGTTTGAAGTAGTAGCTGAACTGATCCTTGCGAATGTCAAGGGCGATGCAGTGAACTTTCAAGTAGCTAACGCTTTGGCTTTGGTCCCAGAATTGGACAAGCCTCGAGAATTACCGAAAATTATTACCCAGGCTTACAAAACTATTGGTAGAAACAGCCTGGGTAACAAGCCTTTTGCAAAACTGCAAACACAATCGCAACCACAACAACAACAAACCAAATCTCAATCTGAGAAGGATGAGAAACCAGTCTTCACTAAAAAGAGCTGGAGGCTGAAAAAACAGGGTAAGCAACAGACAAAGCCGGGATCGCGAGGCGCATCCCCGGTTTCAGTTTTAAATTAATAAATATTTTGAACTATACAGTGTCTCTTCTTACGCATGTTGTGGACAGGTACTGTCATAGGGTTTCTGCACATACAGAGCTATGCACAGGATAATAGGACCTTGGAATATAGTGGTGAGCCAACCATAAACCTTAGCACCCAAAACCCCAACCCAACTAGCCTTAGCGTCCCATTAGCACTAATGTACCAATGATTAGACAACCCAGAACACGGTATCTCTCTCTCAGGACTCTCAGAGGCAAGAACACTCTTTCGTCACTCTCGTACCTGTCCACAACATGCGTAAGAAGAGACACTGTATAGTTCAAAATATTTATTTCAACTTACGTGCCCTTAGATACAGTACACGTGTCAGTACTAATAGCATAATACATAAGAATAATATAATCAGCATAGTTACTACTCCATAGAATACGAACGGGAAAGCATCTCATAAAGCAGTGGATATATGTCTAACTAACATTACCACCCTCCCCGTGCTGGAAGCCAGTTTATTATGATAATAGAAGACCTTTGGGTTTTGACTAGCGAACCCCCATACCTCAGTCTCTTGATGCAAAACTACATCAGCAAACAATCACAGCTCTTCTCTCTGGAAAGGTCGTCTCCAAGTGCTATCTTAGAGCAAGCGAGCGCATTATTAAAAGCACACTAATTTCTCAATGTCAGCTGTACAAGTGTTATGTCTAGGTGCGAGGGACGGGCCAAATCAGTAGAAACCAGGGATTTGTTATTCGACCTTGTAACTGTTGTTCAGACTGAGCCCACAAAGGGAATAGGAGAAAAGGTGAGAAACAGAAAATGCAGACTATTGTAGAACAACTTGGCAATAACAGAGGGCGACAGAACAACATCCAATAGTAACGTGCGCAAGAGTCATCATGGCAGCCAGGCGTGGTAACGTAGCCAGACCTGCCAGGAGGCCATGAGCCACAAGACAGTAAGGTCACTCACCACTGTACACAGATGCCTCAGTTGCATGCATGGAGATTGAGAGATGCCAGCTAGAATTGTTTTGCCCTCATGATGAGGTTGTAGACGTAGTCTTGGAGGCCAGGAAGTCTGCCTCTGAATCTATTCAAACAGCCTGCTTGAACAAGTTTGTTCAGTGGTGTGAGTTGGAATGCATTAAATCTTTTATAAATCATCTGTCCTATGTCTTGAAATTTGCACTGACCCTTGCACCGTAGGGTCAGTGGTAGTTTCAATGAAAGCATACCTTGTAGCGCTGTCTGGGTTTGTTTCTTCCTGACCAACCTCCCCTTTTTGAGTGTGTGCTCATTCCCACAGGGCATTGGCTGTTTTCACTTCTCTTTCCAGAGGTGTCCCGGTTGCCGACATCTGCCAGACAACTATGTAGTCATCCTTGCATACTTTTGCAAACCACTATTGCCTCATGTCTCAGGCACACAGTGACCTTGCCCAAGCTGTGTTGCACAATTTCCTTGGTTAGCCAGCACTCCTCAATGCCACCTCGAAGGGAGGTACTCTTGAGAATCTACAGGAAGACATATTCATCAAAAGAAAAAGCAACCTGGGGAGAGGAGTTGGCCTAACGGCTAGGGCGCTCGACCTTGAATCTGGGGAACTGGGTTCGAGTCTCGGCAATGACGCTGAACATCCTGTGATTCTGGGCAAATCACTTAATCTCCCCGTGCCTAACAAAAAATGAATGTGTCCTCATGTAATGCAACTGGTGCTATGTAAAGTGCTCTGATACCTGATTCGGGTCAAGTTCGCGCTCTCTAAAAAAAAAAAAATCTACCTTTGGTAATACTGTCTCTGGTGGATATATAATCTGTCCACAGATGGCTCAGGGACATTATACCTCTCTGATGAACTTGTGCCGTAACTGATTAGGGCCCATATGTTCTGTGCTGCATTTCTTGCTGGTATTGCTCTCGCTGTTCCTCTCCACATGCCTTGCTGGGGCACGGAAAAAACACCAGGAATTGGCACCATTGAGCAGGCTGGTGCCTAATAAACTCTGGTGATGCCACGTTCGGAGGTGAGATCAGGACTGGGTGGCGTCATCTGCCAGCACTGGAAAGTCATTGCTGGGGAAACGTTTTATGGACTGGTCCAAACCCTGGTAAGAGTATCAATAAAGTGAGGAATCTGTGGGAAATGTGTTTATCCACCAGAAATGTTATTATTAATGGTAAGTAGCTTTTTTTGTCTCAAGCAATGGGATGAATTGAATAATGCTATTTATCTGCGGATACAGGCATTGGGGCACTTAGTGATGCCTTTCAACTTTTGTAATGCCCATCGATGATCCAGTGCTCCATTAATGATGTTTTCAGTGGTATATTGGACCTCTGTGTAGTAGTGTATTTGCATAAAGCATTGGTATTTTCTTTTCCCCTACAGTAATTGTTACATGGAATAGGTTTTTCACATTTTAGGGAGCCTGGATTGTATACTAAATCTGGAAAATGCATATTTCAAGCAACCACTATTTCTTTTTATTTCCATCTGTACATAAAGTGTCAGCATGGATGATAGTACCTTTTCAAATGTCCTCGTTTTGCCTTTACCTACCATGGTGAAACAGATCCAGAGATTTTTAGGATTCACCAATTTTTACCTAAAATTCTTACTGCTTTTTCTACATTAATGTCCCTACTAAGAAGGTAGTTCCATTGCTGCAAGGTTGCAGAACAAGAGGGCTACTTTTAGGTCCTTCAAAACAGCATTTATAACCACTTTGATTCTACGTTGTCCAAAACAAATTGCTCCTTTTGCATATTCCAGGCCCAATTCACAAAGGTAAACTTAGTCTTAAGTTTAAATGTTCTACTTTTTGGTATTCACAAAGGTAAGTTACTACTAGTAACTTTATTACTAGTAAAAGTACTAGTAGTAAAGTTACTAGTAGTAACTTACCTTTGTGAATACCAAAAAGTAGTAACCTTAGACAGATTTCTAAGTTTACTACTTTTTGGTATTCACAAAGGTAAATTACTACTAGTAACTTTACTACTGGTAAACTTACTAGGAGTAAACTTTCTAGTAGTAAGTAAAGTTATTACTAGTAACATTATTATTATCAAAGTTACTAGCAATAACTTACCTTTTTGAATACCAAAGAGTAGTAAACTTACACTTTATTCTAAGTTTAACTGTGTGAATTGGGCCCTCCATGAGTGTATACCATAAGGGCAGTTCTGTCTCAAAGTGATAAACACACCGAAAACTGATATCTGAGTGCTTATTTTTAAAGAATTCTAGCCAGACCAATAGTGAAAAAAACTATAAGATTTATGTCAAAGAATGTTTAGCTATTAAAAAGTCTGGACAGATACAAACATTTTAGTTTTAAAAAAACAGTTAAATGTGTGAATCCTAAATATGCACAGTGGTCCATCTTCTCTTAACTGCTGTTTAGCATCTCCTATCATACAATGAAACATCAATGTTAAATGGATGCTCTATCACAGGGTTTCCAACCTTTTCTGTGATAAGAGCTACTTATGCTCATTGGCAAACATGCTGAGCTACTAATATTATTAGTGTTCTAATAGTGACCACATCAAACAAGATTACATTAGTGCCACCCTATGTAAGATTACCTGCAGTAATCACATCAGTGCATCGGAAAGTGTTGCCAGCTGTAATGTAAAAAAGGCTTTGATGATTTGAAATGTTTTGCATGGGTAAAACATAACAGCCATAGCCGCAGTGCCCCTGACACCAAGGTGATATTATCAGTAATACGTCTCCCCACAGCTCATCTTTAAATATATTTTGGAAATGTAACCATTACACACACCTTTGTCCCTGATCCACACTTTTCAATGTTGGTATACATATGTTAATTCAGCTAAGCAAAAGCTTCTAATTTAACAGACTGGTCTGCACGCAGAAGAGCTACTTTCAGATAGCCGGAGAGTTAGCATAGCAGTTTCCCCTCACTGTATCCTCATCAATGAATGAAAAGAAAATGCTGAGTAAAGTAGAAAAGGGCCAAGCTAAGGAAACTCCTACTGCAAGAACCTGTAAAGAGATAATGACTTTTTTGCACCAAAATGCCCCGGGCCTTATTTATGAGCCCTTTACGCCGCTGTTGCGTCACTTTTTGTGACGTTGCGGTGGCGTAAAATATGCACAACACTGCGCCATATTTACAAAGTGACGCATCTAGGCAGATGTGTAACTTTGTAAACCCCTGTGCTACATTATACCTGCAACAGGTATAATGTATGCAGGGTGGGTGTTCCGGCACAGAAAAGGCTTGTCTATCTATGAGATTTCACTGTGACACTTCTAGGACGCCACTGCATCAAATCCTTATGCCTGCCTCACAGCAGGCGTAAGGAGTGACGCAGGCCCTTTCACATGTGGCTTGCCCCATGTGAAAGGACACATTGCTGGAGTTGCGTCAGTTTTCAGACACACCCCAGCAATGTGCCTCTTTTGCGCCTTCAGATACATCAGGAATACTGACGTATCTGCAAGTCTTTGCGACATGGAGCGCCATACAGGAAATATGGCGCATCCATAGTGTCACCAGGAGGGTGCACTGAAAAGTGTTGCATCGCTGTTTTGAGACCCTCTATGTCTTGGGACACTTTTCAAAACAACGTATTACATTTATGGAACAACACCCCCTTGTTGGTCTATCCTGGGAAATGAAAGACTTCAAAGTTGCTAGGCCGGTTATTCTTTTGGCAATGAATAAGGAAAAGCATGAGTAAATACATAAAATCATGTTGTATATGTGTGCAGGCTAAGACCAGTCATAAATGCCCTAAGGGATTATTGCTGCTAAGAAGAGGGAAGAGGTGTGGTGCAGCGGCCAGGGCGGCTGACTCCGGAACACGAGGGCTCACGGTTCGATCTCCGGCGGCAGGTTAGCCCAGCACCTTGTGACTCTGGGCAATAGCTCGGTTAATCTTCCCGACGGCCCCCAGCACCGGGACACCTCGTCTGAGGTAGCTGTGAGCTTTACAAATGCTGGTATTATTATTATAATTCCTACAAAAACTCAAGCTTGGGACTCTATTTCCAAGGGCTTTGTTTGTTGAATTTCCTCTGTCAGAAAAATATACATCATTGTTGGTTGTGGTACACTAATACACCAAATTGAGTCAGTTCACATACTGATATTTAAATTACTTTCAGCTTTGGAACTGGCACAAGTGTTTCTCAAAGAAATAATATTTGTGGACTTGCAAGTGTGCCCATTACCGGCACTAGGGGCACAATGTGCTGTTAACTTCTAGGATGAGTTGCTGAAGAAAGTCAGAACTCCCAATTGTCACTCTACCAAATGTCATCCACCAGCTGTCATCCACAAACTGGTGGCCAAACAGAGAATTTCAACCAGGCTATGGAACAGTGTTTCAGATTACTTCGAATAACTCAGCAAAATGGCTGGGTACGATGGACCCAGCTTCCTTATTCAGCCACTTTGTCGTCTTGGTAAAATACAAGCTCAAGCAGTGATGCACTTGGCACAAAAGCAAACTATAGGAAACACCCTGATCTTCAATGAAGCCCTGTTTCTCCTTATCGACCCATTGTGTGGTCATCTACAAAGTTCGTCTCAATACTGGGGTTGCCCTGAATTTCATTCATCGCTTAAAGTTTATGGTAGAGTTTCCTATTAAGCGCCTGTTGGGAATATCTAACGGTCCCAGTGGTGGCTGCCAGGAGGGAAAAGTGGTGGGGCAATAATAAATAAATTTAATTTAAAACTTACCTTCCTGCCTCACCCCCTGTCACCTCTGTGTTGCAGGCTCCCAGACTGCGCCAATCCAGATGCTGCTTTCATGCTGGTAATATTATTACCCAGCATGAGAGCAGAGTCAGGATTGGGTGGAGCGGGCTGGTTTCATGCTCCGAGAGAGTCTGGGAGCCAGTGCCAGCTTCTCTCCATGAACCAGACTGGAGACATCTAATTGTGTATGACAGTTTTGCCGTCCTAAGGCAGCAGGCCAAACCGTCATGCACATTTCCAGTGCCCACCACTGCAAGTGCCCTCCATACTTGCCTTGGCCCTGCCCTCTACCCTTTGCTCAGCTCCAACCCCTGTCTTGAAAAATAAAATGATAAGAAAACTGCTTTATTATCGTTTTATTTTACATGATTTTATACTGCTGAGGCAGTGGGGTGACGCCATAATGGAGGAGCTGCCGCTGACGGTCCACAAATGAAAGATCCATTAAGTAGTTCATGTGCCTCGAGTGAAACCAGCTCTTGTGATGCCCCCAGGCGCACTTCCTATTGTTAGTTGGCAGAATTCCTGAATTTGAGGTAGAGGCCACCTTTGACTCTCATATTACGAAGCAAGAACTTCAATGTTTGGAGGTGTGGAAGGACTATGATGCTTCCGAGATATCATGGGAGCCAGCATATTTTGCAGTGCTCCATTGGAAATTCCCTTCCAAGTCAGGAGGATGGTGTAAGGCTGGGTTTAGGGTGGGGGCCTGGGATGTTTGGGTATTGTTAGGACTTAGGGGAGTAGGAAAGGTGGGACACAGATGGAAGTCTGGACACACCTATCATAAAAGCAGGGCTTGCTGGCCGCCTGTGATCAAGACCAGTGGCATAAGGAAACTTGAGGGGGGTCCCCTGCAAGGTACATGGAGTCCTCCTCCTGACTTAATCAGAAGCTCCCAGGTCAGGGTACTGGCTGAGGGGGCCCCTGGATCTTGGGGGGCCCCCCATGACACAGGGGCCTATGTTACACCAGTGATGAAGACTTATGACGTGGCCAAGCGGATACAACATAGGACACCCCCACGCCTTGCCTGAAAGCAGAATACTGTCAGACACCCTTACACACCAACACCAACACCAAATGTGTATAACTCAAGGATTAACTGCTTACCCATATGTATGCGGGTGATTTCATGTTTTTTTTTTTTGCAGTTTTATATAGCGCGTACTCAACCCGGAGGTATTGGAGCGCTTTACATGAGCACCGGTTACGTTACCCAAGAATACATTCATTTTTTGGTAGGCGCGGGAGATTAAGTAATTTGCCCAGAATCACAAGATGCAGAGCTGAGGCAGAGGCTCGAACCTGGTTCCCCAGCTTCAAGGTCGGCAGCTCGAGCCGTGAGACTACATCCTCTCCCCAATGTTGCCCATTGAGACATATTATGTTTATATTCTATTAGCGCTGCATTAGCAATTCACTGACAGAAACTAAGATTGCGAATGAAATCAAGAACGAGGGACTGCAGTTCGCCGTTCTCAATTGCGCTGTTACTGAAAGGCTCTTGCGGCTCGAGTTTGTCAGAAGGTTCCTGTGCTGTCAGCCTTAAGACACTTACTTCATCAGAACATGCAATCCCTACACGAGCGAATCAAATAACTAGATTGTCTTCTACAAAAGAGCCACTTGGTGGCACTCTTGCTCCATCAACAATACGTTTTTTGCTAGCAATAGCCGGAGTACAGGCTACAGACAGAGGCATGAAGGAGGAAGACCTGAATTTCACTAACAAGGATGAGTGAGGACAGAAGACCAGGGGGCAGCTTTACTAAGTAGTCACACAACGCAATGCACAACCAAAGCTGCTGCGCTGGGTTGCGTGAGAGGAAGAGACAACGACAGCAGCATATCTACCCAGACATGGCGCTCCTGCTCTCTTCCCTAGAGCTGACCCTACAGTCACGCTCCGTCACGCCACGCGTACACCTTTGCACTATGGTGTCTGCGTAATGTCCAGCGCAGGATATGTACTGGAAGGACACTGTTCCAGTACAATAGTCTTCAGAGCTGCCAAGTTTTCATTGCGACTATTTGTGACATTTCCGTGTTATCAGTATGATTGGTGTGACATTTCAATGTCGTAGGAGTGACACTTTGCGTGACATTATCATAAGCGGAGCAGAGCAGTCATGTCCATGTAAATAGATACATTTCGCAAATGACTCTTTTTCACACTCAAATGATATATTAACAACTTAACACAGCTGCGACGCTCCTGGAGAGCTTACGCTGCATCTGCAACAAACCAGGGCCCGACTGGGACAGAAAATAGGCCCAGGCACCAAAATAAAGGTGGCCCCCATAAGTGAATTAGACAGGTAAAAAAGTGGCCCTTGTTTACAAATCGGTGCAATTTTGAACTTGTACAAACTCGCTGTATACGTTTTACGACGTATGGAAGACTGGATGGATTTGAGCTTGTTGCAGCAATGTTTGTTGTACTATCAGGGAAAAGCAGCAGTAAAAACCGGCCCAGCAAACCACAAAACGGGCCCACAAACAACCACAAAACCGACCCACACACTGACCTGTGTGACCAGCCCATCCAGCACTACCTAATTTCCCTATAGAGCGGTCCGATCCTGCAACAAACTTCCCTTTATTGACAGGATCATACTAAAAACTGTAAACATTTGTTGCACCAGCATAAACAATGTAAATCAAGCAATTTTACAACGAGAAAAGCAAGGTGCATTCTCACAGTTTGAGAAGTGACCTACCAAAGGTCCATTACATTTTGTAATAGTAACAACTCTTATATGCAGCACCTAGAAGCGAGACACATGCTGTATGTAACATTCTATCAATCAATCAGGGAATTGTAAGCGCACTACTCACCCGTAAGGGTCTCAAGGCACTGAGGGGGAGGGGGGGGTCCGCAGATCTGTTTAGCCGAAGAGCCAGGTCTTGAGGGTCTTCCTGAAGGTGTTCAGGGAGGGGGCGCGTCTGATGTCTGCTGGTAGCTCGTTCCAAGTCTTGGCTGCAATGTGAGAGAAGGATCTTCCACCTGCTCTGGCTCTGTGGATGCGCAGGGTTTCAGCCAGTGCGAGGTTGGAAGATCGGAGGTTTCTTTTGGGTACGTGGAAGTTGATTCTGTCGTTGAGGTATTCGGGTCCGTTGTTGTGTAGGCATTTGTAGGCGTGAGTGAAGATTTTGAAAGTGACTCTTTTCTCCATGGGGAGCCAGTGGAGACTTCTTAGGTGTTGGCTGATGTGTTCGTGTCCGTGTCCGGGGATGCCAAGGACGAGTCTGGCGGCGGTGTTCTGTATTGTCTGGAGTTTGCGGAGTAGGGACTTGTTGATGCCGGTGTAGAGTGCGTTTCCATAGTCCAGTCTGCTGGTGATGAGTGCGTGGGTGACTGTCTTCCTTGACTCGGAGGGGATCCACTTGAAGGTCTTGCGGAGGATGCAGAGGGTGTTGAAGCAGCTGGAGGTGACGGCGTTGACCTTTCGGTTCATGGTGAGTGATGAGTCGAGTACGATGCCGAGGTTCTTGGCGTGGTCTGAGGGGGTAGGTGGGCTTCCGAGGGCGGTCGGCCACCAGGTGTTATCCCATGCAGAAGGGGTGGTACCGAGGACGAGGACTTCTGTCTTCTCGGCGTTGAGCTTCAGGCAGCTGTTGGTCATCCAGACTGCGACGTCTTGCATTCCTTTCTGGAAGCTGAGTTTGGCAGTGGTGGGGTCTTTAGTGAGGGAGAGGATGAGCTGGGTGTCGTCGGCGTAGGATACGATGTTGAGGCCGTGTTGTCGGACGATTGCTGCGAGGGGGGCCATGTAGATGTTGAAGAGGGTGGGGCTCAATGATGAACCCTGTGGGACTCCGCAGGTGATTTTTGTGGGGTCGGAGAGGAAGGGTGGGAGTCTGATCCTTTGGCTTCTTCCGGTGAGGAATGATCGGGTCCAGGGCTGTTCCTTGTATGCCTGTGTCGTGTAGTCTGGCGACTATTGTGCGGTGGGAGACGGTGTCGAAGGCCGCTGATAGGTCGAGTAGGATGAGGGCTGCAGAGTGGCCTTGGCCCAGGAGGGTGTGGATGTCGTCTGTGGCGGCGAGTAGGGCGGTCTCTGTGCTGTGGTTGCTTCGGAATCCGGATTGGGACGGGTCGAGGACAGCGTTCTCTTCAATGAATCGTGTCAGTTTCCTGTTGACTGTTTTCTCTGCAACTTTGGCTGTGAAGGGGAGGAGCGAGATGGGCCGATAGTTCTTGAGGTCGGTGGGGTCAGCTGTGGGCTTCTTGAGCAGGGGTCTGACTTCTGCGCGCTTCCAGTCGTCTGGGAAGGTGCCTGTTTTGAAGGTGGTGTTGATGGTGTGTTGTAGTTTGGGTGCGATGGCGGCCGCGGCTCTGTGGTAGATGTGAGGGGGGCAGGGTGGGTGGGGGCCCCCGAGTGGATGCTTTTCATGGTCGAGGTGGTGTCTTCGGCCATGATTGGTGTCCAGTTGGAGATGGTGGGCTGGCTGGTGTTTCTGGGGGGCGGGGGGCCGTCTGTGGCACCTGGTGGATGGTTGATGAAGTTGTTGTAGAGGTTTTTTATCTTGAGGTGGAAATAGGTTCCAAGCTTGTCGCAGAGGTCTTGGGATGGGGTGATGTCTGTGGCTTAGCTGCGTGGGTTGGTGAATTCTTGAATGACACTGAAAAGTTCCTTGGAGTTGGCCAGGATTTTGTTGTGGATAAAGTTCCTCTTGGTGGCTTTGATCTGGTTGTGGTAGTCCGTCATGGCGTCCTTGTAGGTGGTGTGGTTTTCGGTTGTCTTGGTGATTCTCCAGTTCTTCTCCAGGCGTCTGCAGGTGCGTCTGGCTTCTTGCAGAGCAGTGGTGAACCAGGCGGCTTTCCTGGGGCGTTGTCTGTCGGGGTTGCGTAGCGGGGCGAGCTCGTCTGCGCAGTTGGAGATCCAGGTGTGGAGTTCTCTGGCTGCGTCGTTTGCGTCGGGTGCCCAGGTGTGGTTGTCTCAGGTGAGGGTGGAGTTAAGTTGCTCGCCGGTAACCTTGCTCCAGTTCCTTCGAGGTGGGCGTGGGGCTGGTTTGGGTGCCTTGAGTTTGTTGATGGTGAAGTGTACGCAGTGGTGGTCGGTCCATGGCGGCTGCGTTGTGTGGCTGAATTGGACGCTGTTTCCTGCCGCGAAGATGGGGTCGAGGGTGTGTCCTGCTCGGTGGGTCGGTGTGTTGACGAGTTGTTTAAGTCCGATGCTGGCGAGGTTGTCACGAAGGATAGTGGAGTTGGGGTCGCTCGGGTTGTCGAGGTGGAAGTTCAGGTCTCCAATGAGTATGTAGTTTGTTGAGGCGATGGCGTGGAGTGCGATGAAGTCGGTGATGGTGGTGGCGAAGGGTGTTCGGGGGCCAGGGGGTCTTTAGATGAGGGTTCCTCGGAGTGTGGCTTTGGGGGTGGTCTGGATCTGGAAGTGCAGGTGTTCAGCGGAGGGTAAGGTTTCGCTGGAGGTGGTGAGGCAGAGGGTGCTCTTGTGGGCGATGGCGAGGCCCCCTCCTGGGTGGTTGGGGCGGTCTTTCCTCTGGATCTTGTATCCGTCTGGGATGGAGGTGCTGATGTCGGGGGTGGAGGATGGGTTGGTCCAGGTCTCTGTGAAGAAGGCGATGTCGGGCGAGAGAGAGTCGAGTAGGTTCCAGATTTCCATGGCGTGTTTGTGTACGGAGCGTACGTTGATGAGGATGCATTTTAGGGTGTCGCCGGTGCTGGCGTCGGCGGTGTTGGAGGCCGGGGTGGCGGTAAGGGTCTGGTGGCAGTGGAATCAGGAGAACTGGCCGTGGGTCGTGTTCGGCGAGGCCTGTTGGCATTCTCTAAGTCTTCCAGGGTTGAGTGCGAGGAGGGTGGTGGTGTCGTAGCGATGGGTAGTGGGAGGTCCAGGGTTATTGGTTTTAGAGTCATGGCCTTTGTCACATAATGTAGCTCAGTTTATGGACAATGCTGCACTATGTACATCTTCAGTGTAATATATGCTCCATGCTTTGACCCATGATTAAGTGAAAGGAATGCACGGCAGCGAAACTTTGGGAATATTTATGTTTACTCATAGCAGTAAAGCCTACTTAAATGCTTTTGTGTATCTCCGCTGTGTTCTGCCTGTCCTCAGCCCCATATTCACATTGCAAACCTGTAGCGTCCTCCTGAGCCTGGGTACCCGCCAATGACTACGCCACACACAGAGCTTAGTATTACCCATCTTTATTTGTCTGCATGTAACTGCGAACTCAACATTCTAAACCAGCCTTCATTGCATCCCGCTCTAATACGTCATAGTTCTACGGAGTCCATCAGTAGCCAAAAACGTTCCATCATTTCTCACTCGCAAGACAGTACACCTCCCCCTCTGTTAAATAAAATTTCTATCTATCTATCTATCTATCTATCTATCTATCTATCTATCTATCTATCTATCTGAGAAACAGTAAGCGCTGCAGTAACGGCGTGTCCAGTTTGGTTGGCAAAAGAAGGTGTAGGCTCTGCCTTGGACATGTGAGCAACCCATTGGGGTTGGATGGAATATGGACTGTACCAGGGGATACGACGGCACACCCACTTTGGGCAATATTTACTGATGTACTACATCAACCAGAATGCTTAGCCACTGGGGCGGAGCACTTAAAAGCGTGCAGGTGCGCTGAAGTAATTCTGTCGAACTCCTGGAGCCCGAAGGCAGTGATCAAGTGTAATTTATACCAGAAACGCGTTTGGCGAACGATTTTATTGTTAAAGGGCATGCTGACCAAATGTGCTAATGGGACAATGCAGAAAACCTCCACAAGCAGCCAAATAAATGGATAAATATTAAGCACGCCGTGTGTGGCACCTCATTGCTGGAGCAATTTTCTTTTGGATTTATAGCGGTTGGCTCAGACCGCGAGGTGCCCTGCTACATACGAGGTGGATTAGCAGCGCTGAGAAACAGTAAGCGCTGCAGTAACGGCGTGTCCAGTTTGGTTGGCGAAAGAAGGTGTAGGCTCTGCCTTGGACATGTGAGCAACCCATTGGGGTTTGATGGAATATGGACAGTACCAAGGGATACGACGGCACACCCACTTTGGGCAATATTTACTGATGTACTACATCAACCAGAATGCTAAGCCACTGAGGCGGAGCACTTAAAAGCGTGCAGGTGTGCTGAAGTAATTCTGTCAAACTCCTGGAGCCCCAAGCCAGTGATCAAGGGTAATTTATACCAGAAACGCGTTTGGCAAACGATTTTATTGTTAAAGGGCATGCTGACTAAATGTGCTTATGGGACAATGCAGAAAACCTCCACAAGCAGCCAAATAAATGGATAAATAATAAGCACGCCGTGTGTGGCACCTCATTGCTGGAGCAATTTTCTTTTGGATTTATAGCGGTTGGCTCAGACCGCGAGGTGCCCTGCTACATACGAGGTGGATTAGCAGCGCTGAGAAACAGTAAGTGCTGCAGTAACGGCGTGTCCAGTTTGATTGGCGAAAGAAGGTGTAGGCTCTGCCTTGGACATGTGAGCAACCCATTGGGGTTTGATGGAATATGGACAGTACCAGGGGATACGACGGCACACCCACTTTTGGCAATATTTACTGATGTACTACATCAACCAGAATGCTTAGCCACTGGGGCGAAGCACTTAAAAGCGTGCAGGTGCGCTGAAATAATTCTGTCGAACTCCTGGAGCCCGAAGCCAGTGATCAAGGGTAATTTATACCAGAAACGCGTTTGGCGAACGATTTTATTGTTAAAGGGCATGCTGACTAAATGTGCTTATGGGACAATGCAGAAAACCTCCACAAGCAGCCAAATAAATGGATAAATAATAAGCACGCCGGTTGTGGCACCTCATTGCTGGAGCAATTTTCTTTTGGATTTATAGCGGTTGGCTCAGACCGCGAGGTGCTCTGCTACATACGAGGTGGATTAGCAGCGCTGAGAAACAGTAAGCGCTGCAGTAACGGCGTGTCCAGTTTGGTTGGCGAAAGAAGGTGTAGGCTCTGCCTTGGACATGTGAGCAACCCATTGGGGTTTGATGGAATATGGACAGTACCAGGGGATACGACGGCACACCCACTTTGGGCAATATTTACTGATGTACTACATCAACCAGAATGCTTAGCCACTGGGGCGGAGCACTTAAAAGCGTGCAGGTGCGCTGAAGTAATTCTGTCGAACTCCTGGAGCCCGAAGCCAGTGATCAAGGGTAATTTATACCAGAAACGCGTTTGGCGAACGATTTTATTGTTAAAGTGCATGCTGACTAAATGTGCTTATTGGACAATGCAGAAAACCTCCACAAGCAGCCAAATAAATGGATAAATAATAAGCACGCCGTATGTGGCACCTCATTGCTGGAGCAATTTTCTTTTGGATATATATATATATATATATATATATATGAAATTCACTGAAAAAACCATAGGTTTCAGGGACGTTATAGTTAGTTGGACATTTCTCTCTTACAAAACCATAGAAATGTCCCCATTATAGTTAGTTCAGCTAACTATAACTCGCGCACCCGCAATGCACTGCTGATCACGTCACATATTACATCATTCATGACATGGTCAGTGACATCACTGATGACATCACTGATGACATCTCAAATGACATCACTGATGACATCATCCAGTGACTGTGTGTTTCTGTAAAGTTTAAATATGTTTTATATATATATGCCAAGGTGTATTGAAGAATGAGTGGGTGTATAAGTGTGTGGATGGAGGATTTTGTAGGTGCGTGACTGATTGTATAAGTGAGTGATTAAACGTGTCTTACTGAATGCATGGGTTAGTGACTAAACTGTGTGAATGTCTCTATGAGTCTGTCTGTTGTTGTGTAAGCTGCTGCATGGGTTGGTCAGTAGCTACATGAGTGTCTATATGGGCTATTGATTGGTTGCCTGAGTATTTGTATGGGTGCCTGAGTGTGTGTGTGGGTGGGTGGGAGGTGTGTGACTCTGTGCATAGATGTGTGAGTGGTTGATTCACTGGGTGTATGGGTTCAAGAGTGCATGTGCAAACAGCTGTATATGTGGGTGAGTGTGTGTATGGGTGTGTTGGTGAGAGAATGGATGTCTCAGTGGTACATGTCCAAGTAACTACATATATAAAAGGCAGTGTATGTGAGAGTTGGAGTATATAAATGACTATATGTGAGAGTCAGTGATTGTGAGAGTGGCTGTATGGATGAGTGTGTACTTGTATCAGTGATTGTATAAGAGAGTAAGTATGCGTTTGTTTCTGTTTGAATAAGTGATGTGGTGTGTGTATAACTGTATAGGTCAGTAAATGGAAGTGTGATTGATTCTTTTCATGACTGACTAGCTGTATGAGTAACTCCATGGATGAGTGGTGGTGTGTGAGTGTCTGTATAGGTGTTTGAGTGCTTATGATAGTGTTGTATTGATGAGTGACTGCATGTATGAGTGACTTTATGGGTGAAAGAGTGGATGTGTGTGTAGAGCTAGGAATCAGTGAGTGCATATGTAGTAACTGGTATTGGTTTGTCGATGGTTTCGAAAATGGTAGTCTGTATTTTACAGTGGGTGTATCAAAGGTTATATTAGAGTGTGAGGAGGTGCATCAGATATTCACGTGGATGATGTAATCAGTGATGTCATTTGAGATGTCATCTTTGATGTCATCAGTGATGTCACTGACTATGTCATGAATTATGTAATATGTGACGTGATCAGCAGTGCATTGCGGGTGCGCGAGTTATAGTTAGCTGAACTAACTATAATGGGGCAATTTCTATGGTTTTGTACGAGAGAAATGTCCAACTACCTATAACGTCCCTGAAACCTATGGTTTTTTCAGTGAATTTCTAAGGTTTTTTAAATGCTAATTTCTAACTATAACGTGCCTGAAACCTATGGTTTTTTCAGTGAATTTCAATGGTTTTTTAAATGCTAATTTCTAACTATAACGTCCCTGAAACCTATGGTTTTTTCAGTGAATTTCAAAGGTTTTTAAATGCTAATTTCTAACTATAACATACCAGTCGTGTTTCCAGAGGGGTGGAGAAAGGTGAGCGTGGCCTCCGAAACACCTCTTAGCAATCCCACTGTGTGGTATTTACTGGAGGTAACAGGAGGAGTAGTTAGCCACCAACGTCAACCTTGGGGGCCAACTATCCCTTTTATTACCACCAGTAAGTCCCACACAGCAAGATTGCTAACTTCTTACATCAGGCCCCGCCTCCTCCCTGCACCACTGTGCAAATGTGCCCCCTAGCACATTGTAAGTTGGGGGATTTAGTCCCCTTGAATCCTGAGGGTCCCTGGGGGCCAACTAGCCCACCAGGAACCTCCAAGAAGCGGCACAGAGCTGCGTTGCAGAGAGGTGTTCCGAGGCCACGCCGCTTTTTACACCTCTCTGCAACGCACCTCATGGGCGCTTACCGGAGGTACCTGGTGGGCTAGTTGGACCCAAGGGACCCTCAGGATTCAAGGCGACTTAATCCCCCAACTTCCAACGCGCCAGAGGGCCCGTTTGCACACTGGTGCAGGGAGGGGGTGGGGCCTGATGTGACAAGTTTGCAAACATGCCCTGTGGCGCGTTTTAAGTTGGGGGATTAAGTCCCCTTGAATCCTGAGGGTCCCTGGGGGCCAACTAGCCCACCAGGGACCTCCAGTAAGCGCCACAGAGCTGCATTGCAGAGAGGAGGTCTGAGGCCATGCCCCTTTTTACACCTCTCTGCAACGCAGCTGTGTGGCACTTACTGGAGATACCTGGTGGGCTAGTTGGACCCCAGGGACCCTCAGGATTCAAGGGGACTTAATCCCCCAACTTAAAACGTGCCACGGGGCGCGCTTTAAGTTTGGGGATTAAGTCCCCTTGAATCCTGATGGGTCCCTGGGGGCCAACTAGCCCACCAGGTATCTCCAGTAAGCGCCACAGAGCTGCGTTGCAGATAGGTGTAAAAAGGGGCGTGGCCTCTGAACACCTCTCTGCAACACAGCTCCCTGGCGCATACTGGAGGTACCTGGTGGGCTAGTTGGCCCCCAGGGACCCTCAGTATTCAAGGGAAATTAATTCCCCAACTTACAACGCGCCAGGGGGCGTGTTTGCTGAGTGCTGCAGTTAGGGGGAGGGGCCTCCGCGCGATGCCAGCTTTTTAATTATTTTTTTTATTTTACAAGGGGGGCTGTGTGGCCCCCCTTCTTTTACATTAATTGGGGCCCTGGGGACCCCATCCCTCAGGGCCTGCTCTTTTTAAAAAAATGTATTTTTAAAAAGACGGGAAGGGGGCCGCGCGGCCCCCCTCCCGAGGCCAATTTCGGCCACGGGGACTCCATCCCCCGGGGCATGGCCACATTTTGTTTTTAAAAAAATTATTTTTAAAGGAGGGGGCTGTGTGGCCCCCTCCTTAGGCCTCTAGTGGCCCGGGGACTCCATCCCCCGAGGCTCTGCCTCATTTTATTTTTATTTTTTTATTTACTGTTGGAGGGGGGCCGCGTGGCCCCCTTCCTGGGCCACTTCTGGCCCCGGGGACCCCATCCCCCCGGGGCCAGCCCTTTCTGTTGGGGACCGTGGGGGGAGCCCCAATTCCCCCACGGTCCCGCCGGCTCCCCGCCTCCTGCGGGAGCCGGCATTGCTTTTCCACACGGGGAGCTGCTGACATGCAGCTCCCCTTGTGGAAAAGCAATCTGGTTTGGATTTTGTAAGCAAGAGCAGGAAACCTGCTCTCAGTGTTTGCTATGACAGGGCGGGAGCCGCACGGCACCCACCCTGTCAAATCAAACAGCAGTGTCCCGGGGGTGGGCACCCTGGGACACTGCAGGAGCCGGCCCTGGGGGGTGGCGGTCCCTAGGGCCATCGAGGGCTCCAGGAGGGGGGCCGCGCATCGCCCTTCCCAACGTGGTGGTTCCCGGGACTTGCGGGTCCATAACGGACCCCCAAATTTAAATATACAGTGCCCCGGGGAGGTGGTGGTCCCCGGGGCATGTGGGGGGCTCGTGCCCTCCCCACACATTTTTTTTTTTTTAAACAGCCCCGGTGAGGTGGCGGTCCCCGGGGCTGCGGGGTGGGCCGCGTACCCCCCGCGTTAAATTTGAAAAGCCCCGGGCTTGGGGGTCCATAACGGACCACCAAATTTAAATATACAGTGCCCCGGGGTGGTGGTGGTCCCCGGGACTGCAGGGGGGGCTGTG
This sequence comes from Calotriton arnoldi, assembly GCA_963921515.1. NCBI lineage: Eukaryota > Metazoa > Chordata > Amphibia > Caudata > Salamandridae > Calotriton > Calotriton arnoldi. The sequence continues at coordinate 62,820 of CAWUFW010006969.1, read as the reverse complement.
TGCCCCCCCGCAACTCATAAATGAAGCCCCGGGGAGGTGACGGTCCCCAGAGCAGCGTGGGGGGGATTGGGACCCCCCCACGCATTTCTTTCAGTGCCCCCGGGACCTGGCCCACCTGGGGGCTTAAATACAACGAAGCGCGGTAGCCCGCGCTTCGTTTTTTAAAATTTTCTCGCCGGATTCGCGACCCCAGCGCGAATTCGGCCGATTTAAAAATTTGTTTTTAAAAAAATGCTTTTTTGGCCCTGGGGGTCCTTGTGGGACCCCCAGAGCAGGCCTAGGGGGTCAGTGTGTTTCTACCCTGCCCCCTTTTCTTGTTTTTTCACCTCTTTTTTCTGTTTTCTTGTGACTCGGTTCTACAGAGGCACAAGATGGCTGCCAACATTTCCTGGTTTGGAGTGTTGGCAGCCAATTAGAATGAAGCTCGTGGTCGGAAGGGTTCGCAAACCCACCTCGGCCATAGATATCGAAACTTTTTCTTTTTCTAATTTCTCAGGAACTACTGAACGGATTTACACCATTTAACAAAAAGGGCTCTTTCTGAACCAAGGGCTACCTTTTTGCCAAATTTGGTGTAATTCCGTTCAGCAGTTCGTGCTGTAGCTTTGTCTAAAGTTTCCTATGGAAAATTACATGGGGAAAACGCATTTTGGGACCCCCCTTTTTTCTCGGCCCCCGCTTGGCGAATCACCCCGAAACTTTTAAGACAGGAGCTGACCGGAGCGCCCCACTAGTTTTGAAAATTTCGCGAAGATTCGTCAAACGACGCCAAAGTTATTGGGAAAACAATAAACGCTTTTCCTATGGAAACTAGGTCCTAACTATAACTACCTACTGGTGACCGCCAGTAGGTAATATATATATATAAACAGTACTTGAAAGGGATAGGGCAAACAGGCGCCGCCAAAGATCAACTTTGGCATGGTTCTCGGTAAGCCTCGAAAATGGGCTAAGCCTGAGACGCAACGAATATTGAAATGCAGTAAAAAGGACTTTATTTACTGACATTACCCACTGGAGGGTAGAAATTTATGGACACAATGAACCGCAAGTACCACAATGCACTCTAACCCACTGCGGGCGTCCACTAGGGAGCGAACACTTTAACTCCTTAACCGCGGCGCAAATTCCGCCGCAGGAGTTCTATTGAGTGGGCGGGGCCGCGTCGGCCAACGGACGTGCGCAGCACTAGCGAGGTAGTGCTCGTGATGGCCGTTGGCCGACGCGCGTATGGAAGGGGTTAAAAGTTAGTGACAAGCTTGTTTGGTTTCATTGCCCAATTGATGTCAGCGGCGCACCTTTGAAAAAGTTCAATGTGAACGAAACATGTCAGGATTGCCGGCTGTGTTTTAAATTAAATGGATAAGACCTTCGTTGTTGGAGTGCGGCTGTCTCTCTGTAAGAGGAGGGTTTTTGTGAATATATATACATATATATATTTTCATTCCCCAGAAAGGTACACCGTGCACTCTCGGGCTCCAAATAATCAATCCTATATTCAATTCATAAAAGACAACCGAAAAACTGACATACGCATTTCACCCCCCTGGCTTTGTCAATGTCAGTGTCCATGACTACAATTCCACATTTTATCATGTCATGATTTCATTGGGCAGTGACTGTGAATAAACAATGGAAAATGGACTACAATTCATTTGCCTGTTCATGTACCGGTGTTGGCCATTTTAACATGTATATAAGCACCAGCACATTGGGGCCGATTCCGATTCGGGCCGGAAATCTCTCCGACCGAGCCGGACCCGGAGAGATTTCCGACCGAATCGGACCCGTGCAGTCTGACCGAACGAGTACGATGCGCACGTATGCCATCGGACTCGAGTCGGTCGGACTCCCATTGAAGTCAATGGGAGCCTGTCGTACTAACGCGTACGCGGGCTCCCATTGACTCAATGGGTGCGATGCGGACAAGTGCGCCCCCTACAGCGTGTACGCGGCGAGGCGATTCGCGCCGTACACGCACAGGAGGTCCCCCCTGTGTGCGACTCGCGCGGCTACGCGTACAGGGGGGTCCGACACGGACCCCCAAAGTACGGCTCCGACAGCTCTTTCGAGCCGGAGTGCGCGGCTCGGTCGGACTGCTCGCGGCGCGCATCGTACTTACCCGGCCGGGGAACGTCTCCATTGCGCGGTGCGAGTCGTGTCCGTGCGAGTCGGTCGGTGCGGTTCGACCCGGGATCGAGTCGGTCGGAGCGGTCGAGACGCCCGGACGAGTCGGTCGGCGAATACGCATCGTACTCGCTCGCCCGGACGCGTGTACGAATCAGTCGGGAAATAGGGCTCCGAATCGGATCCGGTTAAGCCGAATCCGATTCGGAGCCCTACCGGCCGAGATCGGAATCGGCCCCTTTATGTTCATTGTTATGAATTTATGCAATATTTGCACATTAGTTCTACAAAGCACTTGCACTTTAGAACTAAAATTAGCGCATATGCATTTGCACTTTATTCAGGAATGGGTTTTAGTGTCTCTGACGATCAACATGTTTTTAGTGCCTGTATTTGTATAAAACTACTGATGGTTTTAAAAATTATGAACAATATACGTAAGCACTTCTACTATGACATTATTTATGCAATTCGTACTAAGAGAAACTATATCGTTCCAATCAGATTATGGTGGAGCAGCCAACAAAACAATAGGTTTTACTAGCTTGTGGAACTATTAGTCATTTGTCTGCATTATGTTTAAAAGCTCTGTGGTTACTGTGACAAACAATTTAAGCATTATGTGCAAACTGTAACGTGGTAGCCCGATCTTTTGCATTTTAATACAGATGTAGGAAATAGAGTGGGGCAATTTATGGAAAGAAAAATACTAATCCCGGATCCACATTAAATCTTATTACTGTGGGAATATCGTGTGAAAAATTAACAGTGGTTAGAGCACAATTTTCTTTCTAACAAAAAAGGTCAAAGATTCTTTGCATGAAATTGAGTCAAGGGCCTTTCGAGCGGTGTAAATGAATGAGCATAATGCCGAATTTTCACCCGTATTAGTCGCAGTACAAATGAAATGTGATGAAGTGAGGGACAATGATTTTTAATTGCCTTCTCATACATGTGGTATATTAGAGCAATATTTTTAGTGTAATTACCATAATTTTTGGGATCGCATGCCTCCAATGTATTGTATTCACACAATGATTGGTAATGTCACAAACATTACTTACACTGTTGAGTCTGTTTATTATGTTTGTTAATATTATGCACCATGTGATGTCTAACCCTGCATTTTTAATGGTGGAGCTACGATGACGCTTTGTTGTGTGAGCAAGGCAGGAAGTGCCGAAACGCGTAACAGCGGAGATTTCAATAAACACGAAACTGATCGTTTGATCCAGCTCCTGTGTCGGTGTCCTGTTCTTAACTAAAGGAATTGGAGTGGGAGTGCATATATATATATATTTTCATACTCCCCAGAAAGGTACACGTGCACTCTCGGGCTCCAAATAATCAATCCTATATTCAATTCATAAAAGACAACCGAAAAACTGACATACGCATTTCACCCCCCTGGGTTTGTCAATGTCAGTGTCCATGACTACAATTCCACATTTTATCATGTCATGATTTCATTGGGCAGTGACTGTGAATAAACAATGGAAAATGGACTACAATTCATTTGCCTGTTCATGTACCGGTGTTGGCCATTTTAACATGTATAGCTCATTATATATATATATATATATATATATATATATATATATATATATATATATATATATATATATATCCTTTTGGATATACAGTAATCAACATGATCAATTCATGTTGTAATTTTGCAAAATATAAATATAAGAACAAAAATGTAATGAAGCTACCTACTCGTAATTCCTCTCGCAAATGCAATGATGACAATCACGCCCTGAATGGGCTATCTGCATGATATATCTACAAAGTGTAAAAGGGAAAATTAACCTTATATGCAACCTAATTGAATTCTGTATATTCAAAAATAGGCATTACAATAATACAATTTGTTAATTAATTCTTTTGATGCCTACCAGTAACTCTAAAACAATCATTAGTTATAAATTGATGTTGCTGGAGTATCTGGCTTAATACTTCAACTTCATATTCATTTGATTTGGAACACTGTATTGCCCCCCGGAGATTTACCTTATACAGATGCAGTATGTACAAGATAAATTCAAATATCATACTTTCACCTTTTTAGCTGGAATTAAAATATATAATCCAGCTAGCAGGAATACAGGAAAAAGAAAGAGAAAAAGAAAAGGAAAAGGAAATGAGAAAAAGAGAAAGAAGGAGAAATAGAGAGGAAGAGGGGGAAGAGAGAGAGAGGAGGTTCACAGAAATATTTTTCACTTTATCCTTCTTCTAGATGTGTCCATACTTCCTCCTCTGTTAGCAGGGCACAAGTCCTAAAAAAAGAAGTGGGGGGAATAACCTAGTTAGGCAGTATGCAAGTGACATCACGGCGCGCGACATCATGGCACGCAACATCCCGGCGCATGACATCACACATGCCATCACAGAAATTGACATCATAGAAAGTGGCATCACAAGCCACGACTTTACAGGAAGTGTCATCACAAGAAGTGACATCATATCTAAAGCCCTCACATATATGTTTATCAGGTCTATCATGTATATGTTTGAGCGCATTGCAAGGATAATAGCACTGTTAGCTATGGAATATGATATGTGACTTCTACACCTTGCAGTCCCCCAGTTTTATGTAACACATCCTGTACATTCATTTACCAACGTATATAATTTATTATACATGTAATATGCACGTGTTGATGTAAAGCGCTCCAACACCCTGCATTGGGATGAGTAGGGCTATACAAGAAAAAATAGCGGTACTTAAATTATTTCAAGGCCTCCTCAGGGGCAGTAAGCTCTATATAAATGCAATTTGCTTTGTGTAAATACTGGGAAAGACCAACACATCTGACATTCTTACAGTGCATGCATATCTCCTAAACAGGGACTGAACAAAGTTAAAAGCTGCCTCTCTTAAGTATGTGTGAAGTGCTAACAAGGTGTGAACCTTTGTTTCCCCTCCGCTTCATTTGCATCAGGTGTGAGGCTCCTGACTGCTCCCAGCCAAGAGACTCAAAAGGAGACCTGATGACCCGTCAAATTCGGCCTTTGTTATGGGCCCAGCAGGAGTCTTAAATAAGGAAGCCCCGTCCCCGCTTGCACGTTGTTGCTTGTTGAAGATGGAAAGCAGACAATGTGCAGGCGCTGCTGAAAGTGTCCCGGTGTTTGTAAATTACACCGGGACAAGTTCAGCACATTATTCAGTGGGGCCAAAATTCTTGGCAGGGTGGACGGCGTTCACCCTGTGAAAAAAGTGGGTGGACTGCGTCCACCCGTGTGTACCCCCGACTCATGCCCTGTCTGTTAGAAATGGGGGTCTCTGGTTGGCAGAGGTAGGTACCTTTGTCCAAATAGGGAAGCTTGCTTCTAGTCAGGGTAAGGGGGATACACACTTTAGATAACCCCTGCTCACCCCCTGGGTAGCTTGGCACGAGCAGGCAGACTTATCCCAAAGGCAATGTGTAAAGTATTTGTACTCAAAACACACAGTAATACAGTGATAACCCCACAAATGGACACCACACCAGTTTAGAAAAATAAAGTATCTTTCTCTAAACTCAACAAGACCAAAACAACAAAAATCCAACATACATGTACTAAGAATATGACTTTAAAAAGGTTTCAAACAACTTGGTAGATAACCATAAAAGAGAGGGACCCCACTACACCAAGAGACAGAGTTCCAAATGTGATTCAATTATCAAAAGAATATTCTGTTGGAGAACACCATACATCAATCATACAATCCTCTAAACCAGTCATTAAAGGGACCAATGTGACAATTAATAATCATCACTTTAATAAAAATTTAATATTAGTCATATCTTTTTTTTTTAGCTTTATTTATAATTTTTCCACAAAATAAAAAAGGAGATACAATACGAGACTGTAATGCTCAAAACAAATAATGCAGGTGTGGTCCATGGTCATACATAGTAACTGACGTCTAATACAACATAGTTTGTCCTGGTCCAGTGTAAGAAAACACTTGCCATCCTATCATAGACAATTATTGTGCTTTATGGTTGGAATGTCTATACACTTCATCCTATTTATATACCAGCTGGGGAGTCTTGTCCCATCTGGAAGCTCACAGATGTTTGTGCCAACAAGTAGGATCGAAAGGGCTGCCATATATCAAGTGGTCTGGACGCTGGGGGTTGCAATTGGGCATATAGATTGCTATTAGTGTTGCAGTATGACATGCTGAACATCCAGCCCTTCAACGTCGATGGGTGTTTACTCCCCCAGTTTAATGCCACCTCTCTCTTGGCCAACAATAACGCTAATGCACAGAAGCACCGAGAAGACTTGGGAAGGTCATGCATATGTCCTAGCAATGCCTGCAGGGGTGTGGTAGAAATGTTCAGTTCAGTCATGCAGGATACCTTCACAAAAACTCGGGACCAATATTGGGCCACCTTGTCACACGTCCATGCCATGTGTGCAAAGTCTGCCATCAGAGTACCACATCGAGGGCATGTGCGTGGGCGTGCGGGGTAAATTCGGTTTACCTTGGCGGGAGTAATGTAAGCCCGCCATAAAAACTTAAAATGTCATATTTTGTGTTTATGGTTAAAGGAGACTTTGCATGTTTGTTCACAACAAGAACGCCACTGAGCATCCATGAGGGGTTGACCCAGGTCTCGTTCCCATGCCGATCGTATCCCTTCATCTCTAGTTGAAATCATTGCAATAGCGGCCCTGTACATTCTAGACATCAGGTGTTCCCCGCCACTGTCCTTGATAAGTAGCGTCAATGGGGGGAAGTCAGGTGGTTCTAAGGGGTAGCTGGGAATCTGTGATCGTAGTGCCCCCTGTAGCCTGCATAATATGAACTGATCCATGAATGTGGCCTCTCGAAGTCGGGCATCCTCGACACGAGAAAATACGTGTCCACTGGGGAATATATCCCTGAACGTAGTCAGGTTAAATTACGCTGCACCGTTGCCTCCTGGGTGATGGGCACCCAGAGGTTCCCTGCTAAGGGAAGTGCCAGAGAATAGAGGAGTTGTGCCCTGGTCACCCGGATAAGTTGTTTCCAGACCCAGCTGGTTGTGGACAATGTCTGAAGGTCCTGTGGATCACGGGCCAGACCAACCGGCAGAAGTGCCGACAGGGGGGTGGGGTGAGAAAGATCGGCCTCTGGTCGCAGATAAGGGACCCAGGAGTCAAAATGAAACCAGTGCCTCGAAAAGCTGCTCTGCACAACCAAATAATAAATACGAAAATTCGGGATTACAAACCCGCCCCGCTCGTATGGTAATGTCAGGGTATCCCAGCTGACCCTGGGTTGTCTGCCACCCCACACCAGCCATATTAAATGGGAACTGAGTGTGGCAAAGAAGCCCTTGTACAGAGGTATTGGTATGTTCTGAAAGAGATATAAGAACTGCAGTAAAACAAAATTTTAATCAAGGCGATTCTTCCCGCCATAGCTAGGGGTAATTTCAACCAGCGTTCAATCTTGTTGCTCAATTTCTCGATTGCTAGGCCGTAATTGAGTTGGAGAATTTGGGTCCGTGTGTATATGAATACCTAAGTATTTAACTGAGTCATCACACCATTTTATTGGGAACTCTGTGTTCCGGTCACAAGGGGCCTCGGTCAGAGGAAAGACCTCGGATTTGCACCAATTAATGTGTAAGCCAGACAGGGCACTATAGCAGGTAATCTCTCAAAGAATAGGCCCTAGGTTTTCTTCTGGGTGCCTCACATAGAGAATGATATCATCGGCATATAGTGTGATTAGTAAAGGGCCAATCTTAAACTGTATACCCCTGTGAAAGTGATTCTCTTGGAGATGATGTACGAGAGGGTCCATCGCTATTACAAATAATAGCGGGGAGAGAGGACAACCCTGCCGGGTCCCTCTCGAGAGTGTGAAGGAGGCTGTGAATAAACCATTCAGCTGCACACGTGCCGATGGGCGCCTGTATAGCAATGAAACCACAGAGATAAACCTAGGCGGCATTCCCAGCCTAATCAATGTAGCCCGAAGAAAGGGCCATTCTAACGAATCAAAGGCCTTTTCGGCGTCCAAGAGGACTGCTGCCGCCGGGAGCGAGAGGGTAAGGAGATTAAGCGCAGTGGATCTATGCGGGATGAAGCCAGCCTGGGCTGGAGATATCATTTGGTCGACAAGCAAGGATAGAATAGTGGCTAACATTTTGGCCAAAATCTTGTAATCAAAATTCAATAATGAGAGGGGCCTATATGAGCCGCACTGTCGGGGATCCTTGCCTGCCTCGGGGAGAAGTGTGATAACCGCTTCTCGCAGTGTCGGTGGGAGTTCACCAGAGTCTATGGCTTCCTGGTAAACATCAATTAGATGAGGGGCCAGTGTTTTCTTGAATGCCTTATAAAAGCAGCCAGAGAATCCATCAAGACCCGGTGCCTTCGAGCCGTCCATGGCTTCTATTGCTTGGACAACATCGTCTACTGTGAAGGGTTCTGCCAAGAAGTCCCTATGGGCATTCTCCAGCCAAACCAGTGCCACCTCATCCAGATAACTATTACTGGCCGAGGTGTCCTGGGGGACCTTAGTGGTGTACAGGTCTTTTTAATATGATAATACCCTGTTCTCAATGCCCGCACAGTCTGATATAGGCTCACCATCGTCACAGAGTAAACTTGTAATATACGTTTGACCAGTCGCGGTCCGTGTAGGAGTGCCGGCCGGGCGGTGATGTGGGGCGGGGGAGGGGCAGGGTGGGGGGTAGCAAAGTACGGATTACGGACCTATACAGGTAAGTAAACATTTAAATCAATGAAACGAATTTCGTTGCGCGCACTGCATCACCAAATGCGATGCAGTGCGCGCAACGAAATTCATTTCATTGATTTAAATGTTTACTTACCTGTATAGGTCCGTAATCCGTACTTTGCTACCCCCCACCCTGCCCCTCCCCCGCCCCACGTCACCGCCCGGCCGGCACTCCTACACGGACCGCGACTGCGTTTGACCCCTACTGGGTTGTATAAGCCTAGCTAGCATATGCCCGGGGCACTCACCTTCCCCGTATCTCCTGGCTACCGCGTATTTCCCCAAAAAGTGGGATTCACGTTCTGCCGCTTCGTGAAAGTCGGCTAGGAGTGCTGCCCGTCGCCTCAAACTGGATGCGGTCTGTGACACCACCTGTTCTGCATCTATTGCCGTCAATTGGGCTTCAATCCTTGATAGAGTACGTCGTAAGTCTTTGAGTAGCCCTCCACCTTTTGAAATGCACACCCCTCGTATGTACACTTTGAACGCTTCCCATAGCGTGGCCTTGGTTTTCACTGTGTCCGTGTTAATCTCAAAGTACTCTTCTATAGCTAAGCTTGATTCAGCCTCGAAGACCGGGTCTCAGAGGGCCATCTCCGGGAATCTCCACTGTCCCGCCCTCCCTCCCGTCCCAGGGACCCGCAACCGAATCAAAACCGGGGCATGATCTGTCAAAGTGTGTGGAAGGTGGCTAGTCTCACATAGCCACGTAGTCACGCTTGGGGCAAGTAGCCAATAGTCCAGCGGGTCCATGTATTGTGAGGGGCAGAGTAGTGTGTGCATTTTGGTTTATCTAGATGCAGATGACGCCAGGCGTCGGACATAATATTAGTCATATCTAATAATTCATACATGTTTTTTAAATACATCAATAAAATCAGTGAAAAGCAAATAAGAAAGCTTTTGTCAAAAATGGGGGAAAACACACAAAAAAGACATATACATTTGTCATTGGCAAGAGTTAATTTGTAGGAATCCACAAAGAGTGCGTAGTTTTGAGAATGTCTTCAACATACAACACTTTGTTCCGCAAATTTAACAACAGTAGGCGTCGACGCGTTTCAGTGGGCTACAAAGTTACAGCCACCTTCTTCAGGACAAGTAAAAACATATAATCCCTCCTAATGATTAATACAGCAATATTCTGCACAATATCCTAATGCATAATAAGGTGATGTGATGTGCAGATTATTCTTAAAGATATTTAAACAGGTTTACGATCCTTTACAACTGCAGCTACGACACCAATGATAATCCTGATCAAGTGCTCGTAGGTAGGAATATTGATATGGAATACTCTGCTAGTCAGTCAGAGCTTTATTAGAGAAATAAAATTCTCCAGATTGGGTTATGCGGTACAAGTTTATAACTCTGGGGCGGTAGTCTGGGGGCTAAAAAGCTTTCCAGTTGTCGGTCGGTGTTTTCCGGCGTTGTGTGATCACCGCATCCGTACTGTCTTCAATCAGTTTGAAACCAAACTCATATGGTTAGTCTCCATCCTAACTACTTGGACCATAGAAAACTAGAAAACTATGGATGTGTGACTTCTCACTAAGTACCTGTAGTTGCGACAAAATTCACAGGGCCAAACAGCCGCAGAGATTGGAAGCGTCGAAAAACAAAGTGATGCGTCAGTTCCTGAGACCCTGGGGAGGCGATGCGACAGTTCTGCTGCAGGCAGGAAAAGTGATGCATCGAATCCGGTCTGTCGGGGGAAGTGATGCGTCGATTCCGAGACGGTTCTGGTCCGCAGGTGATGCATCGGGAAAACGCACAGGTACGATGCATGGAAATCCGGGATGCGTCGGCGATCGATGCGGCGGCGTCGAGTGGCGCTGTGTCGGTTTCTTCAGGCGCGATCCCTCGATGCGTCGGTTCTTGCAGCGGTGACAGGCGCTGCGTCGGTTTCTGCAGCGGCCTTGCGTGGAGATTCTTCTCGCACTGCGGTGCTGCGTTGGGAAAACTGCAGCAAGAAGAGCGATGCGTCGATTTTCTTGTAGTTGCGTTGCTTTTCCAGCTCCCAATAGCAGAAACAACCTCCAGAGGCCCAACACAGTCACTGGCACCTCTTGCCAAGTCAAAACTCCCAGCAAGGAAGTTCAGGGGAGCTGGGGGTGAAGTCTTTGTGTCCCTGAGACTTCAGAACAGGAGGCAAGCTCTACTAAAGCCCTTGGAGATCTTCCTCAAGCAGGGGGACACAGCACACAGCAAAGTCCTTCTCCTTTCCTTGGCAGAAACAGCTACTGCAGGCCAACCCCAGACAGCACACAGCAAAGGGGCAGTACTTCTCCTCAGTTTCTCCAGCTCTTCTCCTTGGCAGAGGTTCTTCTTGATTCCAGAAGCAGTCTAAAGTTCAGGGGTTTTAGGTCTAATACTTATACCCCAAAATGTCTTTGTTCTCTTTGTGCAAGGGTCTCTGAGCCTAGTCCAAACCAGTTCTGTCCTCTCTTGTGCAGCTGCCCGGCAGGAGGTGGAGACAGCATTGTGTAAGGCAGACAGGCCCTATTCAGGTGCAAGTGAAATCTCCTCCCACCACTCTAAATGCAGACCAGGCCTATTCAGATGCTAGTGAGACCTCCGCCCCCTGCTCTGAATGCAGCCAAAGTCTATTCAGCCTATCCCTCACTCATTCAGGAAAGGCAGGACACACATCAAACCCCCCCCCCGGTGGCTGTCTGAGAGAATGCACCTCCCCAGTCCCTGTCACTCCAAAACCAGACAGTCAATACACAAACAGGCAGAGACACGCAGAATGGTTAAACAAGAAAATGCCTACTTTCTAAAAGTGGCTTTTTCAAACACAATTTAAAAACCATGGGGCATATTAGCAAGAACCTCGTTAAAATTATCGCCGTTTTAGCGGCAGGAAACTGCCGCTAAAACGGCGATAATGAGCTTGCTAATATGCGTTATAAAATTCAATAGAAGCCCAGGTTAAATGTCTTGTACATCTAACCTGGGCTTCTATTGAATTCTATAACGCATATTAGCAAGCCCATTATCACCGTTTTAGCGGCAGTTTCCTGCCGCTAAAACGGCGATAATTTTAACGAGGTTCTTGCTAATATGCCCCCATCTTTACTAAAAGATTTGTTATTAAATTCTGAGTTCAGAGAGCCTAAACTTTATTTCTCTATCTTGTTCCAATGGGAAGTTATATTTATAAGATGTTATAAATAAACTCCCATTCTATCCTATGGGGCAAGATAGCCTTTCAATAGTGAAAAACGAAATTGGCAGTTTTTCACTATCAGGACATGTCACACACACCAGTACATGTCCTACCTTTCACATACACTGCACCCTGCCCAGGGGGGTACCTTGGGCCTACCATAGGAGTGCCTTACATGTACGAAAAGGGAAGGTTAGGGCCTGACAAGTGGGTGCACTTGCCAGAGTCGACATGGCAGTTAACAACTGCACACAGACACTGCAGTGGCATGTCTGAGTTACCTTTTCAGAGATACTCATGTGGGTGGCACAATCAGTGCTGCAGGTCCACTAGTAGCATTTGATTTACAGACCCTGGCGCACTTCAGTGCACTTTACTAGGGGCTTACCAGTAAATCATATATGCCAATCAGGGAGAACCAATTGTAACAACAATTTACACAGGGAGCACTTGCAGTTTGCACTGATCAGCAGTGGCAAAGTTCCCAAAGCATCTAAGCTAGCAAAAACGAAATCCAGCACAGCATCAAAAATACAGGAGGTAGAGGCAAAAAGTCAGGGGAAACCACGCCAAAGATGCCAAGTCTAACATCCTCACAATTGAGGCCCCAAGGAGCTTGGGTCCAAAAATTCCACAATGCATTTAGATTCGAGGCATCTCAAACATTTATCTCAATCCCCCCCTCTTTCTTTATGGGGCACCTGATCTATGCAAAAGTAGCTTAACATATCACTTCTACTTTGATGAGCCTCCGTTTCCGTTTCTTTTTCTTTCTTTTTTCTTTTTCCAGTATTCCTCGTAGCTGGATTATATATTTTAATTCCAGCTAAAAAGGTGACAGTATGATATTTGAATTTATCTTGTACATACTGCATCTGTATACGGTCAATCTCTGGGGGGGCGGGGGGAGTAATACAGTGTTCTAAATCAAATGAATATGGAGTTTAAGAATTGAGCCAGATACTCCACCAACCTCAATTTATAATTAATGATTTTTTTAGAGTTACTGGTGGACATCAAAAGAATTAATTAACAAATTGTATTATTGTAATGCCTATTTTTTAATATAGAGAATTCAATTAGGGTGCATATAGGGTTAATTTTCCCTTTTACATTTTGTAGATATATCATGGAGATAGCACATTCAGGTCGTGATTTTCATTGCATTTGCAAGAGGGATTATGAGTAGATAGCTTCAGTAAAACTTTGTTTTTATATTTACATTTTGCAACATTACATGAATTGGATCATGTTGATTACAGTATATCCAAAAAGGTGTATATATATATATATATATATATATATATATATATATATATATATATATATATATATATATATATCAGCTAACAATATCCCCGTGCAAGCGCGCACACATAGGACCACGGACTCAGGATATAGCTGTTGCCAATATTGGTGCTTTAATTCGTAAAGAAAAGGTGCAGCCTCAGACGCGTTTCGGACACAAACTGTGTCCTTGATCACATGATGATATGCTCCAAAGCAGGAAATTTAAACAAACATAGCACTTCCGGTAACGTGATCGGCATGGTAATGAACAATGAAGACATACTACAAAGTATGATGACATATTAAAAGAAAAAAGCTGTCAACTGATTTCAAATGGCCATGAATTGAATACAAGATATTCTAGCACTTCAACACTAAGGGGCCGATTCCGATTCGGGCCGGAAATCTCTCCGACCGAGCCGGACCCGGAGGGATTCCCGACCGAATCGGACCCGTGCAGCCAGACCGAACGAGTACGATGCGCACGTATGCCATCGGACTCGAGTCGGTCGGACTCCCATTGAAGTCAATGGGAGCCGGTCGTACAACGCGTACGCGGGCTCCCATTTACTCAATGGGTGCGAGGCAAACAAGGGCGCCCCCTACAGCGTGTACGCGGCGAAGCGACTCGCGCCGTACACGCACAGGTAGGGGGGACCCATGGGTCCCCCCTGTGTGCGACTCACGCGGCTACGCGTACAGGGGGGGTCGGACACGGACCCCCAAAGTACGGCTCCGACTGCTCTTTCGAGCCGGAGTGCGCGGCTCGGTCGGACTGCTCGCGGCGCGCATCGTACTTACCCGGCCGGGGAACGTCTCCATTGCGCGGTGTGAATCGAGTCCGAGCGAGTCGGTCGGTGCGGTTCGACCCGGGAATGAGTCGGTCGGAGCGGTCGGGACGCCCGGACGAGTCGGTCAACGAATTCGCATCGTACTCGCTCGCCCGGACGCGCGTGCGAATCGGTCGGGAAATAGGGCTCCGAATCGGATCCAGTTAAGCCGAATCCGATTCAGAGCCCTACCGGCCGAGATCGGAATCGGCCCCTAAATATTAAACCAATCGATTTTCAATAAAGTGCGCAAATGCATAAAAGTGCAAAGATCTTTTTTCGCACACACGGGTAAAAGTAACATCTATATTATGTGCAAATACGCAAATGTAAACATCGACAGGAAGCAAGTGTAAATATTATACTAAAAAAGCTAAAAAATACTCAATGCCTAAATTGTAAAGACACATTAATTGCTATATAAATTATTATTATTTTTTTATTTTTTTATTTTTTTATCTAAAACAATGTATAAACTAGCAGCAAATATAATATCTCACCTCCTGAACATAAAATATGTATAAAAATACTAATAACCCGTGTATCATGTGCAAAAAATGCAATAAATACATAGACACTAAACCATATATCGGCAAATGCCCCAGCATATATATCATGTGCAAATACGCATATGTAAACATCGACATGTAACGAATATAAATATATTGCTAAAAAATGTTAAAATGCTGGTTACCCAAATAGCTAAAATACATAGAATATTTCTGATGAAGTATAAATTAGCAGCAATATATCGTTACTTCTCATGTAAACAAATCACCTTGAAATGTAAACATATATATCATGTTCGATGAGCAAAAACCACAATAATAAACATACTTGGCCAATTCAAGAAATTACATGCCTACACGACACTGAAAAATGCTAAAAGTGTAAAAGGGTGCGAATTGAACAATAAATGTGCAAATGTGCAAAAAGATATAAAACCTAGACCCAAAGAAGATCATGCGGCGGCAGATGTGATTAACTGGAGGTTACTGTGATGAATGTAAGGCAAATTATTTCAGTACAAATACTATGTAAGAACATACATTACAGTGCTACACCAGTAACGCTCATCGCCGTTTGTACCCATGATGGAAATGAGGAAATAATATGTTAAAATAAACAAAAATAAGATGGAATGCCTTAATATAACACAGTAGGCATAAATGTAGAAGATGTCTAATTTGTTAAGCATGTCAAGCTGGAATAACTAAAGCCCTAAAAAAAGGGGGACAGCGATGTAAGAACCAAATGCTTGGGAACAAAAATAGTAGTAGCAACTTCTTTATAGAAAATTGTGTAAATCTTCTCCTATATTCAGCCCAGACGGAAACTTAGGGGCCGATTCCGATCTCGGCTGGTAGGGCTCCGAATCGGATTCGGCTTAGCCCTACCAGCACCAACAGACCAACCGCACCAACAGACTCGCTCGGACACGACTCGCACCGCGCAATGGAGACGTTCCCCGGCCGGGTAAGTACGATGCGCGCCGCGAGCAGTCCGACCGACACGCGCCGTCCGGCTCCAAAGAGCAGTCGGAGCCGTACTTTGGGGGTCCGTGTCGGACCCCCCTGTACGCGTAGCCGCGCGAGTCGCACACAGGGGGGATCCATGGGTCCCCCCCTACCTGTGCGTGTACGGCACGAGTCGATTCACCGCGTACCCGCTGTAGGGCGCCCTTGTTCGCCTCGCACCCATTGAGGCAATGGGAGCCCGCGTACGCATTGTGCGACCGGCTCCCATTGACTTCAATGGGAGTCCGACCGACTCGAGTACGATAGCATATGGACGCATCGTACTCGTTCGGTCGGGCTGCACGGGTCCGATTCGGTCGGAAATCTCTCCGGGTCCGGCTCGGTCGGAGAGATTTCCGGCCCGAATCGGAATCGGCCCCTTGGTATCTAGTTCTACAATGTACTCAGATTCAAGCTGACGTAACCGTTTTTCCCGATTCCCACCTCTTTTATTGAGTGGTACTGCGTCAATAACAAAATATTGCATACATTTCAAATTATTATCATGTACAGCTTTGAAATGTCTTGCAACTGGATAAGCTGGGTCTGAATTCACAATCGCACGGAGATGCTGCAAAATGCGAACATGTACCTGCAGTTTTGTGCTACCAACGTAGCGCAATCCACAGTCGCACCTTAGTACATATACTGCATGGTCAGTTCTGCATGTATAGTGTTCTCTTAGAGAAAATTCTTTATCTGAAAAGGGTGTCTTATATGTAGAGGTATTGATACCAAATTTACAAGCTATATATATATATATATAAACTGTATTAAGAGCTATACATGTTAAAATGGCCGACACTGGTAAATGAACTGTAGTCCGTTTTCCATTGTTTATTTACAGTCGCTGTCTAATGAAATCATGACATGATAAAATGTGGAATTGTAGTCATGGGCACTGGCATTGACAAAGCCCAGGAGGGCGAAACGCGTCTGTCAGTTTTTCAGGTGTCTTTTATGAATTGAATGAAGGATTGATTATTTGGAGTCTGTGAGTGAACGGCGTACCTTTGTGGGGAGTTTGAATGCACACATGAGTTCCGTCCTCGCGAGCCATGGCACCCGCTGTGGGGAGAGCGGCAACTCTGACGGAACAACAGTAAACGGATATATATATTATATATCTGTATATATATATATATATAAGCAATTGCTGATTGACTAAGCCTTTTTTAGCTCAACCTTTTGCTCAGGCGCAAAACAGGAGACAGCACAAACCCAGTCCATTCCATTAATTCTTTTATTTATTTTCTTTTGAAAAGCCAAAGTGCTTCATGCTGGCAAACAGGTTGACGCGTTTCGGGAAAAGCCTTCTACTGGGCCATAGAGCCATGCTTTACAGAGTGTCTGCTCAAAGGGAGACTTCCCTCTTTTACCACCACCCATTTAAAATGACAGTGGGCTATTTTAGCTTTTTACTAACACCTTTCAAAAAAGCATTCCTGGTGGCGTTTCTCAGTTGTTTTTCTGGTAAAGTACCCAATTCTCCAGTCCTTTTATATACAGGAAAGGAATCACTGACATAATATCGACAGACATATTATCGACCTACATTTTTTTCGACACAAAATTATCGATAGCAATAATATCGACACTATATACTTATTTAAAAAAATACAATATTATCGAAACCATTATATCGTTCTTCAAAAATATCAACATCAAAAATATCGTACACATTATTATCGTTTTAAAAAATATCGGACATTGTTTAAATACATACACCATGTCTAAAATATCGACCACAAACATATCGACAGCTAAAATATCGTTATTTTATAATTATCGACTATCCAAAACTTGAGCAAACATACACAATTATACACCATAAATATAAATAAATACCTAAACATACATTACATATCAAATTAAATTAAACACATATTTTTTCAAAGAATAAAAACATAACTAAAAAATAAATTATAAAATACACTATTAACAACATTTATACATATAAATTTCATCATATAAAATCATTTTCTTGCATTTCATATGTATTATAACACATAATACAATAATTCTAAAAGTAAGGAGGGAAAAAAAAATAACTGACTCTTAATTAGCGTTTTCCATATAAGGAAAACAACTTCCAAATCAATTAAAACAATATAGATTAACCAATAGAAACACAATATTAAAGCCTACCAATAAAATTAAACTAACAATTAAGTAAACCCTATATAAACCAACAAATCTTACTCTTATTTTCCACCTCAAACAAACAAGCCAAAAAAGGCGAAACTCTGCTGGTTTTCTACCTGAAGCAAGAACATCATCAAACCAAAACCTCTATAAATCTACTAAAAGTAAGTAAATTAAAATGTCCTAAATAACAGTTAAACTAATGTTCTCTAAATAATAACTTTCATACTCAAATAAGTAATTTATATCTTGTTCTATTTTATATTTCCACTACAGACAACTCTAAACACATCAACAAAATTACAGAGGACACCCTAAAACCATCCACCTAATAAAGTAAGTATTGTTCAAAATGCATTTAATAAACCTGTAAAACACCCACCCAAACCCAAAATCCATCCCAAACACCCACCCCACGTAAAATTATTGTAAAACAAATAATAATATCTGCTTTCATTTTCAGAAAAACAAACTACTTAAGAAGATTCCACACAGAAAGAATAAAAATCATCATTTTCAAGCATCTAAATACTAACTTTGGGGTCTATTATGATGGCGGTCAGATGTCCACCGCCGGGCCGGCGGTGGCGCCCACCGGACCGGCGGTGGACATCCGCCCGCGATCGCAACCAAGAAAACTACCGGGCAAATTAGGATGCCGGTGGTGACCGCGGCGGTGGGAAATTCCGACTGCCGCTTTTCTGCCGGTTGCCATCCGCACTCCTGCCTGGCGGATGGAGCAGGACCGGGATAATGGTGGCGGTGCAGAGCAGGCTCCGCCGGCAGGATTATGATGCCAGCGGTAGCCAGCCTTTCCTCAGCGGTCAAACCGCCATGGAAAGGCATGCGGAGATTGTCTTCCGGGGGCCCATTGCGGGCCCCCAATGTGTTGGGGGGGTGCACTGGGGGGGGTGCCCATGCTCCCCCTGTACATTTCCCTGAACCGGGTGGCAGGCACTGTGCAGTGCCTGCCACGCAGTGCAGGGAAATGCAGGACATGCTCCTTTCGGCATCGCGGCGGTGCTGCGGGCAGCAGCAACCGCCGCACTGTTAAGGCCCGCGATAAGACCGCCGCGGTCGGATTTCGAGCACGGGTCATCGTAATTCGACCGGCGGTGTTGTCGTGGTCCATGCAGGCGGTCTTTTCCCGCTACCATGGTAGTCGGGGAGGTTTCCCGACCGCCATCGTAATAGGCCCCTTTGTAAGTATATTGTAAAAAAAATTTTTTTTAAACATTAACATCTATAACAATAATTTTAATATAGCCTTATAGCCCGCCATAGCGGGCTATACCGGCTATTAAAGGCCTGCTCCCGCGTTAAAGGCACGAGCCGAAGGTGAGGGACTTTAACAAGGGACCGGGACTTTAATAGCCGGTATAGCCCTGCTACGAAGGGCTATAAGGCTATTAGAACATTCTGCCACTAGAGGGCAGAATGTTCTAACAAATAAAACAAAGGCTTCTCGAAGCTCAAGGGGATTTAAATCCCCTCGAGCTCCGAGAGGCCTTTGTAAAACATTGGAATGTTGCTCTGCAGGCCTTTACCGGCCCGTAGAAGCATGGAGCACTCCATTGTCTTCAATGGAGCTCCCAACATTCCAATGTTCTAATAATTCTTATATGCATTTATTATAGAATTTTCTACATCACAATGACAGAAGGCGCACAATTTATAACATCCCAAAAAGGAAAAATGTTATTATGTTACATGGGGTATGTCTACACCCAGGAGAAACAAACTGGCCTAAAAGTCAATTGGAAATGTTCTAAATATTATTCCAATAAATGTTATGGTTGTGCTACTACCAGAGAAACAACTGTAATGTACACCAGGGAACATAATCATCCTCCTAATATTACAGAAATTGAAGTTAGGGGTGCGCTTGAAAACATTAAAGAGGCTAGCACAAGCTCACAAAGACCTACCAGTGCAATTCTAAAAGAACAACTGCCTAGAATCCCCAAAGAAGCAACTGGACAAATGCCGTCCATTGCTTCATTAAAAAGAACCATAGCTCGCACAAAAAGGGCTACAACAACTCCCACACCTACTGCTAAAACTTTTGAGGAAGTGATAATTCCCCCAGAACTAGCTATTACTTTCAATAAGGAACCCTTTATTCTCTATGATAATAAATGCAAAGAAAAGAGAATAATTATGTTTGGTACAGCAAACAATTTAGTAAAGCTTCAACAAGCTGAGATAGGGATGATGGATGGGACTTTCACAATATGTCCCAAACCATTCATCCAACTCTATACTATCCATGGCCTACATCAAAATTGTAACATTCCCTTTATTTACGCCTTGCTGCCTAACAAACACAATGCAATCTATGTAGAAATCCTAAATAAAATTAAACAAGAGACAAATAATTATTTCCTCAGAAAATAATTATAGATTTTGAACAATCTATGATAAACGCTATACTCAAAACATACCCACATACCTCAATTCAAGGGTGTTATTACCATTTTAATCAATGCCTATGGAGACACCTACAAAAATCTACACTCAGTGTAGAGTATGCAACTAACACAGCTTTTGCATACCAAATTAAAAACTAATTGCATTAGCCTATGTACCAGTAACAGATGCTGCTGAACATTACAACCTTCTCCTAGAAAGCCCTTTTTACCAACAACATGAGCAACAATTAAGTCCCCTCCTGGACTACTTCGAAGACACCTGGGTGGGAAGACTACATAGATCAGGCCATAGGAGACAACCCAAATTTCAAATTCCCTGGTGGAACGTCTATATTAGCACACTTAACCAACAAATCAAAACCAATAACGCTGTTGAAGGATGGCATAATGCCTTCCAACAAACCACAGGAAGAGTCACACCTACACTACACAAACTAATAACCTCCCTACAAAAAGAACAAAGCTATCAGGAACTCCGAATGGAGCAATCTGTCACTCAACTCAAACCAAAAATCTCTAAACAAACTAAGCAAATATACCAATACCTTCAACAGCAAGTTAAACTATATCCTAGTACAAGAGGCCTAGAATACCTAGGAATGATCGCCAAAAGCCTACTTTAAAATGTCCATACAAATTAAATGCATAATACTTTTCTTTTACTTCATAGCCATACATAAAAAATATATTTATTACCTCACAATTATAATTACTGTGTGTAATATACTTTTAAAACTAAAAAATAATATATTTACACACATTAATTATATATGTGAGAAAATAAAACACAACAACAATAAAACATACCATTATTTCCCTCCCACAATTAAATAATTTTCAAAAACTTACCGTGTCCGTTGTTGTAGATTCAAAATACCACATCTAAAATAATCCAGTTAGGTTTGAATAACATATCCATAAAAAATTTCCCCCAAAAAATGCAATAATACAGCTGTACCAAAAATTAAATCCTCCATCGATAAATCCACAATCCGGAAACCATCAAAAACCCGAAAATTATTTTTAAAAAAGAAACGCTCCATGAAACCCGAAAAATTAAGTAAGTGTAAAAAAAATATTGGTTAGTAAAACTAATATACACTTCCTTAATTAAAAAAAACGCAATCTTCCGGCACCCGCAACTTCTTTAGATTAAAACCTAGAAAATAAAAACACAAACATTCCCACCCACACAAAACCACACATAATTCACTTAATTACATTATTAC
Source organism: Calotriton arnoldi (assembly GCA_963921515.1). NCBI lineage: Eukaryota > Metazoa > Chordata > Amphibia > Caudata > Salamandridae > Calotriton > Calotriton arnoldi. The sequence continues at coordinate 41,345 of CAWUFW010006969.1, read as the reverse complement.
TAACATTGTACTATAAAAATAAACACATTAAACACTCTGGGGTATATTCACAAGAACGTGTGATAACTACCGCAAGAGTAGCGTAACGCAACTTTCAATATCGCAGCCTATCTCGGGAAAATAACCCCGTGTCAACGTGGAATTCACAACAAGGCGGTAGCAAGCGATAGTCTGCCGAAATCGCGGACAATGTCTGCGAAACAACCACCAAGAGGGAGATAAAAACACAAACCACAACACCAAAAAACACGCGATGGGCCAAAGCGCGATGAGGAAACCAACGACAAGCAGCGCCAGGCCTGCAACACACACCTGGCAGGCGTCAAAAATCACCATAAAAGTAGAAAAAACACCCACACACAAACTGACCAACACCCAAGCACCATGGAGGCAGCCGGAGCAGGCGCAGAGGATGAGCGCAACCCCACAAGCACCCCGGACGACCAGCCTGGGACCTCGGGGACAGGGAAGGGCAAGGACAAGAAGACGAGGAAGACCAAGTTCAGTCCGCAGGCGAACAGGATCATAGTCACGGAGGTGATGGAACACCATCAACAACTCTTTGTCACCTCCAACGTGTCACTGGGCACCAAAAATGGAATATGGCGGGACATCGTCGACAAGGTGAATGCCGTCGGAGAGCACAAGCGGACAATGGATGAGGTCAAGAGGCGATGGAATGACATCAAGCGGAAGACCAAGAAGAGACTCAGCGCCAACCAGAAGGCAGCAACGCAGACCGGAGGTGGGGGCCCAGTGCCACAGATGGAGCTGGATGACATGGAGGAGCTGGTGTCGACAGTCATCAGTATGGATACTGTGGCCGGAGTCGGGGGACCGGACACTGCTCGACAGGACACAACACAACCGCAACAGGGTGAGTGACCATCAGGTACTGGGGGGATGGGGGGAGATGGCCACAATGGCACACATGCACAAGCAAGCAGGGCACAGTGCACACCCACAATGACCCTGGGTCCTCGCCCAGACCCACAGACTGTCACAATGTACAATGCCATGCTGTCTGAATGTCAACCTGTACCATGCGGCTACATACATGTGCACACATTGTAATACACCATCTCCCCTTCACATCGCAGGGGCATCGTCAACCCCTCCTGCAGAGCAGTCACAGCCACTCTTCACTGATGACGAGGAGGACAACACCAGCATCGACACCCAAACCATCCAAGATATCATTGACCTCATCCGCCAGCCACCTCCAGGATCAGGTCAGCCCAGCTACATCGATGAGACCCCATCCACCACCCAAACCACCCAGCAGGAGGCACCCACAGCCCCGGCACTCTCCCAAGACCCCCAGGAACAACAAATGGCCTTCCAACGCCGTGTGCTGGAGGGCCAGAGGGAGACGGCCGAGCAGGTGCGGGTGGGGTTCGACCTCATGGCTACCAAACTGGACGCCATCCTTGGGTGTCTATGTCCGCCCCATGGTCTCCAACGAGCCCTGACTGACATCGCTGGAGTCATGACGCGGAGGGAGGAATACCTGTCCGCTCAGAGTGGCCCCAGCGTTGCCAGCCGTGAGCTGGCACACATGCGGAGGCTCATGGAGGACATGGTGCGGATGGAGGCAGAAAGGATGGCAGCCACCGCTGCACATCAGCGAAATGTAGCTGGGATCTACCAGGCCCTGCATGTCTTCATCATGGCATTGCTGCCACAAGGCGTGGCGATGTTGAATGCTGCTGCCCCCACACCATCCACATCATTGCCCCCTGGTGTGTCAGTGCCTCCCAGTGCGGCAGGCGTATCCACTCCGGCACCTGATGTGTCACTGCCACACAGTGCAGCCGACAATCCTCCTCCGGCCCCTGATGTGTCAGTGGCACACAGTGCCGCAGCCGGTACTGCAACACCCACAGGTGGGGCAGGGCACACACCCGGGGACAAGGACGTGGATGGGACTGTGGTCAGGAGGGCCAGGAACTAGCATCCATTTCTGCCACCTTGCCTGTTTCTACTTGGTGCCGCACATGGCCTCAAGACCTACCACTGACCCCAGATACACTCCGATGCACTCACCTTGGACAGCGACATGGACTGCCACATCCTGTTTGACGACCAATGACACGGCGGACAGACTGCGGACTGTACCCTTCCTCTTCCGCAGTACAGGTCATCCCCGGGTGGACACTGGCTGGTCCTCCACGGGCCCATATTGTGTAATGTGCTCGGCATTGCCCTGTACGGCTCCAGCTGCATGACTGCACTGGATGTGCAAATAAACATCCAGTGACGCACTGCTGTGTAATGTCTTATGTCATTCATGTATGGATGTGTGGATGAATGTGGGGACAGTGCCTTCCCTTGCGTCAATGATGTTCATCCTGTGGGATGCCAGTCAGAGGGTGCGACATTGCATTTTGTGTACCGGGTTCCGTGAACACTACAACAGGGACACACGCATCAGTCACTTCCTTGTCCGGACATGGACTGGACCACGCCCAGAGCCCACGAGTCATTGTTGCAAGCCCTGCGCTGGTCGGGCGTATGGCAGGCCAGACCACTCCGCTAACGCCTCGAAGGGGCCCCTCATTCATACCCGTCGTAGCCGTACTCGCTGGTGGTGTGCAGGTCACTGGTCTAGTTGTCAGCATGTCACAGCCACTCCCTGAGGGCAGGTTTTCACACACACCACACCCATCCGGCACAGGCGTCACAGGCCATGTGACTCCGCAAACATAAGGGGCAGACGACGTCGTATTCCCCTCTTCCGGTGGTGACTGGATGACGGCCGCTCCACGGTTCTCACTCATGTAGGGCCCTTGAGTTGTTGCGCACAGGGTTAGTGGCATCCGAGGCCTTGCGGACGGCACAGGCCTACCACCACGTGGCGCAGACTGGGGTTGCACAGGGTTAGTGGCACCCGGGGCCTTGCGGACGGCACAGGCACCCCGCCACAGGACGGTGACTTTGGGTGCACTGTGTCAGTGGCACCTTGAGCTGCTGAGCGGGTGTGCAGCCTACGATGATGCCCCGTCGCGGCGGTCCGGACAGCTCAGGTTTTGTGTGCCCTGCTGGACCGCAGTGTAGGCCAGAGCCAGCGGGCAGCGCGGGCCTACCGCCACGTGGCGTCACTTCCGGGATCCCAGAGTTGGTGGCACCCATTGGGCTGAGCGGGTGTGCAGCCTGCGATGGTGCCGGGTGCACTGGTATGTCCTCTGCCATGGAGTAATCAAGACCCAGCACCAAACGTGAGACCTGGTGGCCTGCGGAGCGGGGCTGCATGATGTGGAGGGTGCCATGTCCGCGGGCCCCGGGCTTGTGGCTTGCAGCGGCACGTGGTGGGACCTCCTGTCTACGTGCCGGTGGCGGAAGGTGAGCATTGAGCCCTGGGTGTACATGGGCGGGCATGCCCCGATGGACTCGGCGGGAGGGGTTGGGGTGCCTCTGCCTGGGTGTGCGTGGGCGGGCAGGCGATGTTGTCTTGTGCAAGTGTGTGTACTGTGCCAGTCATGTATCTGGGCTCTGTTTCAGCTGACGGCTTTGACTCAGATGTGTGACCTGGTGTCCTGCTATACATACCGGCACGTGGTTGGAGACACACCGGTGGCAGCAGGTGAGCAGTGTGGCCTGGGTGTGCAGGGGCGGCACTCTCTCTCCCTCTCTTCCTCTCTCTCTCCTCTTCTCTCTCTCTCTCCCTCTCTTCCTCTCTCTCTCTCTCCCTCTCTTCCTCTCTCTCTCCTTCGCTCTCTCTCTGTCCTCTGATGTGCGCAGGACACACCTTCTCATCATGTTTTTTTGTCTTACAGGCTGTGACCTACGTATTGTCCCGAGGGAAGCAGCCATGTGTCTTCATTTCATTTCGTTGTTCATTTTAATAAAGTTTCATTTGTTGCTTCGAAAGTGAATGTGTGCTGGTCATTTCTATGACGACACATGCATGTCACCAGTTGTGATTGTGCGGCATCAAGCGGAATATTTTGTACATGTTTAGGTGTGGCTGATGTGGCATGTATTTGGTCGGGGGGTGCCAGGGAGGGGTGGTCCTGGGGGTGGTGCGGTGGGTGTTGTGGCCCTCTTGGGTGTCCGGGCCGCATGATGGGTGGCTCCATGGCATCTGTTGCCCTTCCGATGTAGCCCTGGGCTGTGCTCCCTTTTGGTTTGCAGGCTGTCGTCCGACTTTACACCAGGTCAGAGCAGGTGTAGATTTCCTGGTGCTAAAGCGCCTTATCGCCTGTTTTGTGTTTTTATCGCCGATGTGGCTGGTCGTTGTGAATGTTGAGGTGTGGTGTTGTCTAGGCTTTTGGCACGGGAACGCCTACTCTGCATCGCATTAGCGATATTTGCGGGGGTCCTCTGTGGCGATGTTTTTTGCGCCTGCTATCGCGGGTAAACTGGTGCTGTGGGCTAACACCGGCTTGTGAATGGGGAGGTAAATTTATCACGACTTTGGCTGCGATAAAGTGCCGTTAATTCGGCGATAGCTCCTTGTGAATATGCCCCTCTATTTTTACATTTCTAACTAGGCCTTATTTACGTAAAACTAGATAAATAGTCGATACCTAACTATCGCATATAAAACCTCATAACATCACTAACAAATCTCTAAATATACTAAATAGACTCTAACTACCTTCAAAATAACTTTAAAATATAGTTAAAATAAAGAAAATAAATCTTACCTTGCTCGACGTGAAGCAGCTTCCAACCGCGAGCTTCTCCCCTTCCAAATGACCCAAAACAACAGCGAGCGGTAACAAAATACAAGGCCCAAACAAATATGGCAGCTTTAAACATAGTAAATTAAAACTTTTTAATTATTAAAAAGTTTATTTCACGTATTAAAAATGTTATTATATATAATTTAAATACTACAAATAACATGTAATTTTTTTAAATGCATTACATTACTTTGAAACTTTGTAAAATTATAATAATAAATATTATAACACATATAATATTTAATATTATAATTCCATAAAATGAAAACTAACAATAAACAATATATTAAACATTGTACTATTTTTTTTATGTTATTATAAAAATACACATTGTTAAAAAAAATTACAATATAAAACATATGTAATAATTATTAATATTAATATATTCTATATTAATATTATTAATTAAAATGTATTATATTATTGCATAAACATAAAACTGTTTATATTTCTCAATTTTATTAAAAATGTTTAAACTTTCATTTATTAAAATATTACCAATATATGTGATAATGTAAAAATTGTTAATAATACAAAACAATTATTAACAATATTTTCTAAAATGATATTATATTTTGAAATGTATGCTAAGTATTGTAAATGTACAGTATCTATTATCACAAATTTGTTTACAAATATGTTAAAAAATCAAGTCATGTATTAAAATATGTGTTTTTCATTATTGTACCAAAATTATAAAAAAAACAATACTGTTATATTATTTCTGCAATAAAGAATATTTCTTATATTGTCATTAAAATTTTTATATGTAATAAAACATTATATTTACATACTACGTTTTCTTCATAATAAATATGTTACAAAATAAATATGTCTAATTTATTGTCTACCATTTTATATTTTAAAAGTCAATGTTTTATTTTACATATATTTATATAAATTACACTGTATTAAATAATATGTTATAAAGTATATTTAATCTTTATTAATTTCCTGCACAACTATTTTTTATTTATATGTTTATACTAATTTAAACTTTATAAATATGTTTATAAAATACTTTTCCCACTCCAGTCAGTATTAAATTGGGGTAGGTGCTGCACACTAAACTTAATTAATTTACTATTCCCACTCCAGTCACTATAACATTTTGGTAGTTGCTGGACACTAAACTTAATTAATTTACTATTCCCACTCCAGTCAGTATTAAATTATTATAGGTGCTGGACATTAAACTTAATTAATTTACTATTCCCACTCCAGTCAGGATTAAATTGGGGTAGGTGCTGGACACTAAACTTAATTAATTTACTATTCCCACTCCAGTCAGGATTAAATTGGGGCAGGTGCTAGACACTAAACTTAATTAATTTACTATTCCCACTCCAGTCAGCATTAAATTGATGTAGGTGCTGGACACTAAACTTAATTAATTTACTATTCCCACTCCAGTCAGTATTAAATTAGGGTAGGTGCTGGACACTATACTTAATTAATTTACTATTCCCACTCCAGTCATAATTAAGGGGGTCATTAGGATGGCGGTCGGAAAATCACTCCGACCGCCATGGTAGCGGGAAAACACCGCCCGCTAGGACCGCGGCATAACCGCCGGTCCCATTAGGATGCTCCACAGTCGAAATCTGACCGCAGCGGTCGGATCGCGGCATCTAGCATTGCGGCTGTTGCTGCTGCCAGCAGCACCGCAGCGATGTCCATAAGAGCATGTCCTGCATATCCCTGCACTGCGTGGCAGGCACTGCACAGTGCCTGCCACATGGTACAGGGACATGTAGGGGGTACCATGGGTACCCCTCCAGTGCACCCACACACCCCCACAACACAATGGGGGCCTGCAATGGGCCCCCGGAGACATTCTCTGTATGCCTTTTCATGGCGGTTCCACTGCCGCGGAAAGGCTGGCTACCGCCGGCATCATAATCATGCCGGCGGAGCCTGGCCCTGCACAGGCCCCATTTTAGCGGTCCAGCTCCGCCCGCCAGGCAAGCGTGCGTACTGCTACCGGCGGAAAAGTGGCGGGCGGAGAATCGCACCGCCGCGGTCGTCACCGCCATGCTATTGGGACCGGCGGTTTTTAGTGTTGCGATCCGCCCGCCATCCTAATAACCCCTAAATTAGGGTAGGTGCTGGACATTAAACTTAATTAATTTACTATTCCCACTCCAGTCAGTATTAAATTGGGGTAGGTGCTGGACACTAAACTTAATTAATTTACTATTCCCACTCCAGTCATTATTAAATTGGGGTAGGTGCTGGACACTAAACTTAATTAATTTACTATTCCCACTCCAGTCAGTATTAAATTGGGGTAGGTGCTGGACACTAAACTTAATTAATTTACTATTCCCACTCCAGTCAGTATTAAATTGTTATAGGTGGTGGACATTAAACTTAATTAATGTACTATTCCCACTCCAGTCAGTATTAAATTAGGGTAGGTGCTGGACACTAAACCTAATTAATTTACTATTCCCACTCCAGTCAGTATTAAATTGTTATAGGTGGTGGACATTAAACTTAATTAATTTACTATTCCCACTCCAGTCAGTATTACATTGGGATAGGTGCTGGACACTAAACTTAATGAATTTACTATTCCCACTCCAGTCAGTATTAAATTGGGGTAGGTGCTGGACACTAAACTTAATTAATTTACTATTCCCACTCCAGTTATTATTAAATTGGGGTAGGTGCTGGACACTAAACTTAATTAATTTACTATTCCCACTCCAGTCAGGATTAAATTGGGGCAGGTGCTGGACACTAAACTTAATTAATTTACTATTCCCACTCCAGTCAGCATTAAATTGATGTAGGTGCTGGACACTAAACTTAATTAATGTACTATTCTCACTCCAGTCAGTATTAAATTAGGGTAGGTGCTGGACACTATACTTAATTAATTTACTATTCCCACTCCAGTCATAATTAAGGGGGTCATTAGGATGGCGGTCGGAAAATCACTCCGACCGCCATGGTAGCGGGAAAACACCGCCCGCTAGGACCGCGGCATAACCGCCGGTCCCATTAGGATGCCCCACAGTCGAAATACGACCGCGGCGGTCGGATCGCGGCATCTAGCATTGCGGCTGTTGCTGCTGCCAGCAGCACCGCAGCGATGTCCATAAGAGCATGTCCTGCATATCCCTGCACTGCGTGGCAGGCACTGCACAGTGCCTGCCACATGGTACAGGGACATGTAGGGGGTATCATGGGTACCCCCCAGTGCACCCACACACCCCACAACACAATGGGGGCCTGCAATGGGCCCCGGAGACATTCTCTGTATGCCTTTTCATGGCGGTTCCACTGCCGCGGAAAGGCTGGCTACCGCCGGCATCATAATCATGCCGGCGGAGCCTGGCCCTGCACAGGCCCCATTTTAGCGGTCCAGCTCCGCCCGCCAGGCAAGCGTGCGGACTGCTACCGGCGGAAAAGTGGCGGGCGGAGAATCGCCCCGCCGCGGTCGTCACCGCCATGCTAATGGGACCGGCGGTTTTTAGTGTTGCGATCGCGGGCGGATGACCGCTGCCGGCCCGGCGGTTGCCACCACCGGCCCGGCGGCGGTCATCCGCCCGCCATCCTAATAGACCCCTAAATTAGGGTAGGTGCTGGACATTAAACTTAATTAATTTACTATTCCCACTCCAGTCAGTATTAAATTGGGGTAGGTGCTGGACTCTAAACTTAATTAATTTACTATTCCCTCTCCAGTCAGTATTAAATTGGGGTAGGTGCTGGATACTAAACTTAATTAATTTACTATTCCCACTCCAGTCAGTATTAAATTGTTATAGGTGGTGGACATTAAACTTAATTAATTTACTATTCCCACTCCAGTCAGTATTAAATTAGGGTAGGTGCTGGACACTAAACCTAATTAATTTACTATTCCCACTCCAGTCAGTATTAAATTGTTATAGGTGGTGGACATTAAACTTAATTAATTTACTATTCCCACTCCAGTCAGTATTAAATTGGGATAGGTGCTGGACACTAAACTTAATTAATTTACTATTCCCACTCCAGTCAGTATTAAATTGGGGTAGGTGCTGGACACTAAACTTAATTAATTTACTATTCCCACACCAGTCATTATTAAATTGGGGTAGGTGCTGGACACTAAACTTAATTAATTTACTATTCCCACTCCAGTCAGTATTAAATTAGGGTAGGTGCTGGACACTAAACTTAATTAATTTACTATTCCCACTCCAGTCAGTATTAAATTGTTATAGGTGGTGGACATTAAACTCAATTAATTTACTAGTCCCACTCCAGTCAGTATTAAATTGGGATAGGTGTTCGACACTAAACTTAATTAATTTACTATTCACACTCCAGACAGTATTAAATTGGGGTAGGTGCTGGACACTAAACTTAATTAATTTACTATTCCCACTCCAGTCAGAATTAAATTGGGGTAGGTGCTGGACACTAAACTTAATTAATTTACTATTCCCACTGCACTCAGTATTAAATTGGGGTAGGTGCTGAACACGAAAAATAATTAATTTACTATTCCCACTCCAGTAAGGATTAAATTGGGGTAGGTGCTGGATACTAAACTTAATTAATTTACTATTCCCACTCCAGTCAATATTAAATTGGGGTAGGTGCTGGACACTAAACTTAATTAATTTACTATTCCCACTCCAGTCAGTATTAAATTGGCGTAGGTGCTGAACACTAAACTTAATTAATTTACTATTCCCACTCCAGTCAGTATTAAATTGGGATAGGTGCTGGACACTAAACTTAATTAATTTACTATTCCCACTCCAGACAGTATTAAATTAGGGTAAGTGCTGGACACTAAAGTTAATAAATTTACTATTCCCCCTCCAGTCTGGATTAAATTGGGGTAGGTGCTGGACACTAAACTTAATTAATAACTATTCCCACTCCAGTTAGTATTAAATTAGGTAGGTGTGGGAAACTAAATTTAATTAACTTACTATTCACACTACAATAAATATAAAATTAATATAAATACTAAACTTAATTATTTGAATAATAGCACTACAAACACTATTAAATTACAAAACTTGCTGGAAAATAAACATATCTTAGAATAAATTACTTAATTTTAAATTACTTCTCTCATTTAACAACTATAAAATATACATACCACTCCTAACTAAGGGTTCTATTAGGATGGTGGTCGGAAAACCACCCCGACCACCATGGTAGCGGAAAACAACTGCCCGCCGGTACCGCGGCAAAACCGGCGGCCAGTTCAGGATGTCCCGCCCAAAAAAAACGACCACGGCGGTAAGAGCCACCTAAAAACCGCCCGTAGCGGGCGGAGAAGGCGAAAACCCGTCCGCGGCGGTCGGATTCTCGGAGGAAAAAAACCAAACCGCCGCCAGGACAGCGGATACACCGCACGGAACATTAGGATATCCCCGATGTGACCGCGGTACGTTCCGCTGTTTCCGACCGCCGAAAACGCCAACAGTGATGAATGGGAGAGCCGCCGGAAGAACTGCAGCATAGCCACCGCTGCGGACGCTCCGTGACAAATATGGCGGTCAACAGAAAAAACTCACAACAAGGCCACAAAGTGCACACAGCAAACTAGCCATGCACCCAAAAACACATAACACACCCCAATGACACAACCACATGGCAACTACAAAAATCCTAATCCCAGGACAACCCACACAACACACCTGACAGCAATACACCACTTGGACACACCCACATAGCTGAGTACAAAACCAGCCCCTTCCCTGACCACAATCCTTTGCAATACTCCACAACTGAAGGGCCCAACACCAGAGCACAAAGGAGAGGCAAATCTGCACACCATCACTACTCACACCACACACAGCACCACCACCACTTCCACACCTGCAGCTCTAACCCCTCTGCACATCACACACCATACACATCACCCCCACCCCCACCACTTACACACCTGCACCTCAAACCCCTTAGCACATCACACACCATGGCACCACAGAAAATGCCAAAATTCACAGCGAGTGAGTTGACAGTCATGGTAGATGAGATAGTCAGAGTTTAACCACAACTGTTTGGTAACCTGGTCCAACAGACGCATTAGCCAGAAGAAATCAAATGTGGGCAAGGATAGTCGATAAGGTCAATGCAGTAGGGACCATCCCACACAACAGACAGGAAATCATCAAGCGGTGGCATGACCTGAAGAGTGTTGTCAAAAAGAAGAGGAGCAAGAACCATGAGCTGGCTCAGAGGACTGGCGGTGGCCCTCCCATTACACCAAGACCATTCACTGCATGGGAGGAGAAGGTGCTTGCCATACTGCATCCATAGAGTCTCACAGGAATACCCGGGGGAGTGGAGGCTGGTAAGTACAAATAAATGTAGACCATTACACAGCAATGTACTGTCCAGCACAACTACAAAGCTACATCGCAGAGGCCCAAGTATATCCATATGCACCACAATATCCAACACATGTCCCACAGATGTAACATCTACTACATCTGAATCACCCCAAAAGGTAGCCAACATTTACAGGGTTGTATGTGCCCAGGCAAATAGCACTACAACTCCCACCATGCCCCCTGTCCCACCCCTGAGCAGGATGGAGCACTCCACACCCAGAAGCATTTGGAAGCCATTGTCTCACTACAAACAAATTAACAGGTAGGTAGCCATCTTCCCTGGGAGGGCTGTTTGGGGGTGGGAGGCCTGCACGACAACTCCCACCATGCCCCCTGTCCCACCCCTGAGCAGGATGGAGCACTCCACACCCAGAAGCATTTGGAAGCCATTGTCTCACTACAAACAAACCGGTAGGTAGCCATCTTAACAGGGAGGGCTGTTTGGGGGTGGGAAGACTTCAGTACTTCTCCCACCATGCCCCCTGTCCCACCCCTGAGCAGGATGGGGCACTCCACACCCAGAAGCATTTGGAAGCCATTGTCTCACTACAAACAAACTAACAGGGAGGGCTGTTTGGGGGCGGGAAGACTGCAGTACTACTCCCACCATGCCCCCTGTCCCACCCCTGAGCAGGATGGAGGACTCCACACCCAGAAGCATTTGGAAGCCATTGTCTCACTACAAACAAACTAACAGGTAGGTAGCCATCTTAACAGGGAGGGCTGTTTGGGGGTGGGAGGCCTGCACAACAACTCCCACCATGCCCCCTGAGCAGGATGGAGCACTCCACACCCAGAAGCATTTGGAAGCCATTGTCTCACTACAAACAAACTAACAGGTAGGTAGCCATCTTAACAGGGAGGGCTGTTTGGGGGTGGGAGGCTTGCACAACAACTCCCACCATGCCCCCTGTCCCACCCTTGAGCAGGATGGAGCACTCCACACCCAGAAGCATTTGGAAGCCATTGTCTCACTACAAACAAACTAACAGGTAGGTAGCCATCTTAACAGGGAGGGCTGTTTGGGGGTGGGAAGACTGCAGTACTACTCCCACCATGCCCCCTGTCCCACCCCTGAGCAGGATGGAGCACTCCACACCCAGAAGCATTTGGAAGCCATTGTCTCACTACAAACAAACTAACAGGTAGGTAGCCATCTTAACAGGGAGGGCTGTTTGGGGGTTGGAGGCCTGCACGACAACTCCCACCATGCCCCTGTCCCACCCCTGAGCAGGATGGAGCACTCCACACCCAGAAGCATTTGGAAGCCAGTCTCACTACAAACAAACTAACAGGTAGGTAGCCATCTTAACAGGGAGGGCTGTTTGGGGGTGGGAAGACTGCAGTACTACTCCCACCATGCCCCCTGTCCCACCCCTGAGCAGGATGGAGCACTCCACACCCAGAAGCATTTGAAAGCCACTGTCTCACTACAAACAAACTAACAAGTAGGTAGCCATCTTCCCTGGGAGGGCTGTTTGGGGTGGGAGGCCTGCACGACAACTCCCACCATGCCCCCTGTCCCACCCCTGAGCAGGATAGAGCACTCCACACCCAGAAGCATTTGGAAGCCATTGTCTCACTACAAACAAACTAACTGGTAGGTAGCCATCTTAACAGGGAGGGCTGTTTGGGGGTGGGAAGACTGCAGTACTACTCCCACCATGCCCCCTGTCCCACCCCTGAGGAGGATGGAGCACTCCACACCCAGAAGCATTTGGAAGCCATTGTCTCACTACAAACAAACTAACAGGTAGGTAGCCATCTTCCCTGGGAGGGCTGTTTGGGGGTGGGAAGACTGCAGTACTACTCCCACCATGCCCCCTGTCCCACCCCTGAGCAGGATGGAGCACTCCACACCCAGAAGCATTTGGAAGCCATTGTCTCACTACAAACAAACTAACAGGTAGGTAGCCATCTTCCCTGGGAGGGCTGTTTGGGGGTGGGAGGCCTGCACAACAACTCCCACCATGCCCCCTTGTTCCCCAGCTCATCAAGATGGAGCACTCCCTCCCACCCAGATGCATGTGTCAGTCATTGCACTGTCCACTTCAAACTAACAGGTAGGTAGACATATTATGCCCTCTTGTCCCACCCCTGAGCAGGATGGAAGCCTCCAACACACACACACACATAGATGTGACACAGATCCAACACAAATGTGAAAACAGAACAGGTAAGTAGCCAGTACATGCACCCAGCCATTCCTCCCAAAAAGCATGGTGCCATATAACAACACCAGCCCTCCCATCACACAAAAATACACACAGATCCTATTGCCACTCACAGTGTGCAGACAGCTAAGCAAATGTAACTGTCACAGCAACCAAAGTGTGACACACCAATACACATGTAGAAGAAAGTCTGTGCACAATCATGCACAGCACTGAATGCCATGTGGCCAGAGCAGCAAGGACCATATGTAAACAAAGAAAGCATGGTTGTCGGTACAAATTCAGATTTGCACATGACATTACAAAGGTATGCATGAGATGACAATGGCCAGTCCATGCTCAGATGTAACGTCTGCCAGGGCAGAGGGATCAACAAAGAGGTGTCACAGAAATGCTTTGTTGCGCTAGTCCCTAGATGGCAACATGTCCCTGTAATCACAAAACATGCACGTGGCGCATGGTATGTTGTGACACCTCACACCATGGACAACTAATGCATGTACCTCAACATCATCTCAGGAGGCACAATAGTGCGCATACAAACAATGTGATGACTAGTCAACTGTGTGGTGTACAAACAGTGAATAATACACAGCTAACACAAAGCTTGCGGGGTGCACTACAATGACCATTTCCCATCTGTCCCACAAGTGACCAAGAACTGACTACAGAGGACAACACCAGCAACCTGCAGAGCCAGTCTCCCCCCCCCGGAACATGGACTCTCGGATGTAGACTACCGGTATTCAGAGGACGAGGAGCTCGGAGCCGGCCCATCTGGTGTGCCAGGGCGCAACCGGTCCCAGGACCCCATCGTCCCCCCCACCACATCTGCAGCAACACCAACAGCTAGGCAGACCACTGCTGTTACGGCCTGTGCGTCCCACACCACCACCACCACCACCAGTGCTGCCTGCAACACCCTCCCTGTCCCAGAAGATGACCACCCCACACCACCAACTGAGGAGGGCAGGGAGAGGAGGCGGGTGCCTACAGTGGTGATGCAACAGATCTGTGGCAGCAGGGCAGTTGGCAGACAACCAGAGCCTGGTACCGAAGCCCTGGACAGCATAAACAGAGTCCTTGGGGCATATGAACGGGCCCAGGGACGAATGGCCCGGTCAGAAGAAGATACCCACGAGCTCCTCCGGCTGAAGAGGTCCATGGACACCCGCATGGGACAAATTGTGGACCTCCTGGGCCAGATAGTGGCGACAATGAGGGACAGGCCTGCGCCACAAACAACACCTCCACCTCCCCCTGCTGGTCTGCAGGATGACAGTTCAACATCCTCCCCTGCGGCCACAGAGAGGGGTGAGTCCTCAGACCCCACAGGCCCTACAGCAGAGGCTCCCCTGCCAAGCGACGAAGGGGCCGTCCCAAGAAATCCCTGGGAGTATCCCGTGGCAAAGCACCTGCCAAACGTCAGTCACGGAGCCAGCCATGATGGCAACACTCTGCACTACTGCATTGACTTTTTGGACTGTCCTTCCCCACTCTGCCGTGTGAATGGCATCTGTCTGTTGGACTGGGTCACCACATCAATGTGGTGACAACTCGATTCTCCCATGTACCATAACTGTCAACTCACTGCTTCACTAATCACCTCAATGTAAATGTTCAACCCCCTCATATGTCACCATTGTAAATAAATACACCTCACACACATGTTGTTGTTTCTGCTCCATCTTTATTCCAGGATGTGCAGTCATCACCACGATTGAAATGTACCACGAGTATGGAATGTATGTAGGCAAGGAGAGGCTGAAGTGACCTAGGAAGACACAACAGAACAAGATTCACTAGTCTGGGTGTGGCATAAGCTAATACAACATGCACACATCACAATGAGCAACAAGTGCCAACATACACATACTGTAGATGTTCAAAATTACCCTGTCCCATAAACATTGTCAGCCACCACTGAGTCAACAACCGGCTGCAGTCACAAAGCTCACATACACCTTCACAACAACAGCAACATCATCAGACAATGGGTCCGTATCAGGGGGGCCTTTGACAGGTAACACCACAAAGGCCCCCCTGATACCACTACCAGTGGTGGGGGTTCCCTTTGAGAGGGTAGGGATTGACATTGTTGGTCCCCTAGACCCCCAAACAGCATCTGGGCACAGATTTATCCTGGTGGTGGTGGACCATGCCACTAGGTACCCAGAAGCAATTCCTCTCAGGACCACCACAGCCCCTGTGGTGGCAAGGGCCCTCCTGGGAATCTTTTCCAGGGTGGGTTTTCCTAAGAAGGTAGTATCAGACAGAGATGCAAACTTCATGTCTAGTTACTTGACTGCTATGTGGAAGGAGTGTGGAGTAAATTATAAATTTACCACCCCTTATCACCCACAATGCAATGGTTTAGTTGAAAGGTTCAACAAAACCTTGAAGGGCATGATTAAAGGTCTCCCAGAAAAGCTTAGGCGCAGATGGGACATACTTTTGCCCTGCCTTCTCTTTGCCTACAGAGAGGTTCCACAGAAGGGGTTGGTTACAGCCCATTTGAGCTTCTGTTTGGACATCCAGTTAGGGGTCCATTGTGTCTAGTGAAGGAGGGATGGGAGTTACCTCTCAAACCCCTAAACAGGATATTGTGGACTATGTACTTGGTCTCCGCTCCCGGATGGCTGAGTACATGAAGAAGGCAACTAAAAACCTCGAGGCTAGCCAGGAATTACAAAAAGCCTGGCATGACCAAAAGGCTGTGTTGACTGTTTATCAGCCAGGACAGAAAGTATGGGTGTTGGAGCCTGTGGCCCCAGCAGCCCTCCAAGATAAGTGGAGTGGCCCCCATACCATTGTTGAACAGAAGGGAGAGGTTACCTATCTGGTAGACCTTGGAACTCCCAGGAGCCCCCACAGGGTGCTCCATGTCAACAGACTGAAACCATATGTTGACAGGGCAGACATGGGCTTGCTCATGGCTACTGATGAGGGACAGGAGGAAGAGAGTGATCCACTCCCTGACCTGCTCTCTCAGAACCCTGATGATGGATCAGTAGATGGTGTAGCCTTGGCAGGCAGCCTCACTGGCCAGCAGCAAACTGATTGCGGAAAGGTTCTCAATCAGTTCACACATATGTTCTCTCTGACTCCAAGTCAGACTACCTGGTGCACTCACGAAGTGGACACTGGGGACAGTCTGCCTGTTAAAAATAAGATTTACAGGCAACCTGACCATGTCAGGGACTGCATCAGGACTGAAGTCCAGAAGATGTTGGATTTGGGTGTGATTGAACCCTCAGATAGCCCTTGGGCTAGTCCAGTAGTCTTAGTGCCTAAACCTCACACCCAGGGTGGTATGAGAGAGATGAGGTTTTGTGTAGACTTTAGAGGTCTCAATGCAGTCACTAGGACTGATGCCCATCCCATACCAAGGGCAGATGAGCTCATAGACACTTTGGCCTCAGCCAAGTTTCTCACCACATTTGACCTGACAGCTGGCTACTGGCAAATCAGATTAGCTGAGGATGCAAAAGCCAAAACAGCATTTTCTACCCCTAGTGGGCACTACCAATTTGTGGTGATGCCCTTTGGTTTGAAAAATGCACCTGCCACTTTTCAAAGGTTGGTGAACAAAGTCCTTACAGGCCTGGAAGCCTATAGTGCAGCATATCTAGATGATATTGCTGTCTTTAGCTCCACCTGGGAGGATCACCTGGTCCACCTGAGAAATGTTTTGGAGGCCCTGCAGAAAGCAGGCCTAACTATCAAGGCCACCAAGTGCCAGATAGGGCAGAGTCAGGTTGTGTACCTGGGCAACCTTGTGGGTGGAGGCCAGGTTCAACCATTGCAGAGCAAAATCCAGAACATCATGGACTGGGTTGCTCCAACCACCCAGACTCAGGTCAGAGCTTCTTGGGCCTGACTGGGTACTATAGAAGATTTGTCAAAGGGTATGGATCCATAGTGACCCCTTTGAATGACTTAACTTCTAAAAGAATGCCAAAGAAAGTTCAGTGGACAGTTAGCTGTCAAAAGGCATTTGATGACCTGAAGCAGGCCATGTGCACTGCTCCCATTCTGCAAAGTCCTGATTACTCCAAGCAATTCATTGTCCAAACAGATGCATCTGAGTTGGGGGTAGGGGCTGTGTTATCACAATTGAATGATGAAGGTCAGGATCAGCCAGTAGCTTTTATTAGCAGAAGGTTGACCCCCAGAGAGAAACGTTGGTCAGCCATTGAGAGGGAGGCCTTTGCTGTGGTTTGGGCCTTGAAGAAGCTGAGGCCATACTTGTTTGGCACTCACTTCATTGTTCAGACAGACCATAAGCCCCTCTTATGGCTAAAACAGATGAAGGGTGAAAACCCCAAACTATTGAGGTGGTCCATTTCCCTACAGGGGATGGACTATACAGTGGAACATAGACCTGGGAGTAACCATGCCAATGCAGATGGACTCTCCAGATATTTCCACTTAGAACATGAAGACTCAACTGGTCAAGGTTAGTTTAATGTCCTGACGTTTGGGGGGAGGGGTTGTGTAGGAGAGTAGGATCTGCTTCTTATAGTTACCCCCACTTTTTGCTGATGTTTCACTGTTTTTCGACTTAGCCAGACTGTGGCCCTGCTAATCAGGACCCCAGTCTATCTGCTTTCTACTCTAAATTGATTGTATGTACTTTAGGTACACTCCAGATTGGATTCTGGGGTACCCTTATGAGTCCCTAGTATATGGTATACTATGTACCCAGGGCATAGGTACCCCAGAGGCCTACCAGAGGCTGCAGCATGTATTGTGCCACCCCTGGGAAGCCTTTTAAAATGACACAACAGGTCTGCTACAGCAGCCCGTGTAAGGTGGTGTATCCACCCCTTACTGAGATATAGGTTCCCTATATCTCTCCATATCAATGCACATGTAAACCTATCAGTCACCCCTATGGCAGGCCTTAACAATCCTGAAGGCAGGGTGCTGGGTTTCATGTGAGAGGGTGCCCATGCATGAGCAAAGCCCCTCTGCAGCTGTCGGAATCTTCATTCCGGGGTTATTTGTGATGCAGCCAGACCATATACTCTTAAGTGCATTATAACCAAACGGTAAATGCTAACTTTGGAATGGCTGCATGGAAAACTGTCATGTTTGGTGTCAAACACCTTGGAATCATACCCCCACACCAGTAACTGGTGTGGGAGTATGATCCCACCCTTCTAGAGGGAGAGACATGACAGCACCGGTATACCCGGTACCAGCTAACAGAGCCCTGGCATCACAAAATGGATGCTGCAGCCACAGACACGAGTCTGCCCTACTGCTGCTGGACGAAACTCCGGCAGGGGAGGCCTGGACAATAGGTTTCCAGTCACAGGGAGGTGTGACCACCTCCCAGACAGGCTTTAGTGTATTGGGGCTGGGTGGGTGCACTCTCAGAGTGCTTTGAAGTCTGCACTGGGGGCACATTTGGTGTCCCTGTGCATAGTCCAGCTCAAACCGGTTGCAGGGGCACACAGCCCCTGCTCTGGCGCGAAACTGGACAAAGGAAATGGGTGTAGCCACCCCTCTTTCCTGACCTTCCCATAGGTGGGTCCCCAGAGTTTGTCCAACCCCTTCCTTGGGTATAAAGTAGGAAACCCTGACTACAGGACTTTAGATTACACCTGGGCTAAACTCTGATACCAGAAACCAAGTACTTCGATGATCTGCATGACGCTGGATGACTGAAGAATCTCCCTTGGAGTAAAGGAGTTACTCCCCTGCAAGGCAGGCACCTTTAACGCAACTGACCGGTTGGCATCTCCGAGCTCTGATGGACTCCGAAGAATATTGCCACACAGGAGGTGGGTTTTCCTAGGTCTCTGAGGTCGATCTGTGCCCACAGCAAGTCTGAGGCCCGTATCCCTCGTGGAGACCGTGCACCCCGAACCCCTGGACACCGCGACCATTTGCAGAAGCATCAGCTTTCCGGCAACCCCTGAGGCTGAGCTTTGGGTTACTTGTAGCCCTGACCCCGAGCAGTAATTGCACTGAAGATTGTTGGCCTACACTCAACGAGTGTTCTGTGGGCCGCCATTTTGTGATTCCTCTTGAGGTCCCTTCACGATCCCTGGTCCGTTGACCTGTGGGTCCCCAAGAAGGCAACTCTAACTTTTATTGGGCTTCCCTGGTTGCTCCAGACGTGCCCTGACTCTCCATTGCTTGGGGAGTCCCCAGGACCTTGCTGGTCCGCACAAAAGCATCTTTACTCTTCCTGCGTGGGTTGCTGTTGCCAAGGCTTGTTGTGGTCAATCCGATCCCCGATACCCCAGCACTCGACATCCTTTGTGGGACAGCTCGAAACCGGCTCCTGGTTGTCGTCGACATCTCCGGGATCCCGTGGCTGCAGAGTCAAGCTTCACCTCTTCGCACCTGAAGCACCCCACATCGGTGGGCATTCGATTGCTCCGCTCCTGGTCACTGGCTAGTGACCCCGACTCTGTCCCCTCTGCTTTCAGGTTCTTCACATCCTCGATCCAGGCTTGGATCACACCGGACACTTTTCTCCTTCACGGCAGCAGGACTTTGCAGCAGATCGCCATTGAAAACGACGACAATTCCCGACACCTTTTGACACCTATGCACCCGGCTTCCCTGGGTGAGGTAACTCGAGTACTCCGGTTCTCCCGTGGGTGTTGGCCCTAGAAACCCTTAAGTCTAAAGGGGTTTGCTCAAAGTCCTCTCCTAAGTGTTCTTTAACTTTAAAATTCCAACCGCGACTTTCCGCATTGAATCCTACGGCGCTCGCGGCTGTGTTCTCACACTGCACACGTCCCCCGTGGGTCTCCTGTGTCACTACCTTGGGTGGTTCCTTGGGGTACCAGCGATTCTACGTGCTCTAGGCACTGTGTCTAGTCAAGTCGTGGTTCTTATACCACTTTCTTAGTATATGGTTTGGTCTCCCCCTGGAGCCCGCTGTGTATTGTGCTATTTACTGTCGTTTTAATACTGTGATACTGTGTATCTTGAACTCTAATCTGGTAAAGGGATTAGTAGTTAGTGTTTAGAACTAAATACATATATTTTATATATATCTTGTGTGGTTCTCCTTTCATTTAGTTATTCAAGAGGTTATAATCTGGTAAACCAAGCTGCTTTACACTCCTTCAAGACTTAGGGGTCGATTCAGATTCGGGCCGGAAAAAGCACCGACCGACTCGGATCCGGAAATAATACCGACCGACACGTACCTGTGGCGCCCGACACGCCAAGTACGATGCAAGGCGTGAAAAATCCGACCGACACGTACCGAAACCAAGTCGACCGACCGAGCCGCAAGGAAAACAGCAATCCGGCCGGAAAAACACGCGAATCCAACCGACCGACACGCACCCGGAACAAATCCGACCGAAACGTACACGCGAACACCAAACCGCAAAGTACGATGCAAGGCGCGAAAACCACGAGCGAGTCGGACGGAGGCCAAGCCGCACGACTGACACGCATACAAAACCGAGCCGAAGCAACACAAAACACCGCGACCGACGGGTACGCAGCATAGAAAACTGCACAAACACAGCGTGAACGAAACGGAGAAGACCGTACGAGACAAATGCAGGGTCCGACTCGGTCACAAGAACGTTTCCAACATACACAAACAGCACAAAGGAAAAATCACCCCAAAAAAGGCCAAACAAGCAATTACCAAGCCAATAAATACTGGGTGGGGGTGGGGACAGAGAACAAAGACACACCCACAACTCCACCTATATAAAGGACACAAATCACAACCATGAGCCTTTGCAAATGCCATTCCACTGCCAGCACCCAAGAGAAAGCAACCACACACCCACAGCTCATCCCTCACACAAGCCACACACCATCAGCACACCAACAAATACCTACCTCATATACACCCAGCAAAACACACACTAACACACCCTCACCTGCACACCAACACACACATCACTCACCATCACCACCCATCACCATGCCCCCCAAGAAGAATCCCAAGTTCCTAGATTGTGAATTGGAAGTCATGGTAGACAAGATCCTCAGGGTAGAGCCACAGCTGTTTGGCACACTGGTCCAACAGACCCCCATCTCCCAGAAAACCAAGATGTGGGAGAGGATCATCAACAGGGTGAACGCACAATCACCATGTCGGCGCACAAAGAGCGACATCCAGAACAGGTGGTATGACGTGCGCAGGAGGGTACGGGACCTGCTGAAGAAAGACTACATCAACAGCCAATACACCGGCAGTGGCCCTCCTGCCAAGCCAATATACCTCAGGCCCTGGGAGGAGAAGGTGCGGGCCATCCTTCCGCCAGTGAGCGTATATGGACTAGAGGACATCCCAGAGCCTGGTGAGTACACAACAAATGTACACAATATACTGCCACAAAACACACACATCACTGTCTAGGGTAGAGTCAAACCATGCACTCATAGCAATTACACAGCAACCAGAACAGAATCATCCCAAAATGTGTATGTCAGTCAGATAAACACAACACATGCCATCAAAAAAGTCACATCCAACTGTGCCAACACATGTACAAACACAACTACAACTACAGCTAGGCAGTGGCACAAATAGAACTAACAAACACATCCAGACATGTAGCCACCACAACAACACCAACACACAGTGAAGACCACTCAAAGGAAGGAATTCTGTGTATGCTGGCCAAGTCAGTGTAGCCAATAGCATCATGGGAGTCGCAGTCACACATATTGCCCCCCACAACTGTCCCATCAACACCACCATGAACCATGCTCACATCACAGGGAGTGGAGAAGGACTCACAAGATGGCTGACACTGGTTACTGCTGTGGGGAGCACAAGGCCCTGCTGCCAACTGTGCACCAACAAACAGCAGGACACCACTGACTGACATCCTGAGAGACAACTTACACTCCCTGCAATGCAAGCACAGTCCATGGTGGGATATCTGGCTAGCTGGGTGGGAAGGAGGACTTGCAGCACTGACCATAGTCACAAGCACCTCCCCTCACACACACCCCAACACAAACTCCACAGAACCCACCTGGTAGAATGCAATGCCCCCATCCTAACACAAGATCCCACAAAGAACCACCACCCTGGGTTATGTTGTGTGAAGCACAGGGCCACTCTTGGGACTTTTAGCCAAACAACTGCCAGGACAACACTCCCAGCCATCCTGTCAGCACAGCCAGCCCACCCCACAGGGAAGCAGAGTCAAAAGGAAGGAAGCATGGGCATGCTGGGAAGGGGGGTGGAGGCAATAGCATGATGGGAGTCGTAGTCACTGATATTGGTCACCCCCACAACTGTCCCATCAACACCACCCTGAACCATGCTCACATCACAGGAAGTGGAGAAGGACTCACAAGATGGCTGACTCTGGCTACTGCTGTGGGGAGCACAAGGCCCTGCTGCCAACTGTGCACCAACAAACAGCAGGACACCACTGACTGACATCCTGAGAGACAACTTCCACTCCCTGCAATGCAAGCACGTTCCATGGTGGGATATCTGGCTAGCTGGGTGGGAAGGAGGACTTGCAGCACTGACCATAGTCACAAGCACCTCCCCTCACACACACCCCAACACAAACTCCACAGAACCCACCTGGTAGAATGCAATGCCCCCATCCTAACACAAGATCCCACAAAGAACCACCACCCTGGGTTATGTTGTGTGAAGCACAGGGCCACTCTTGGGACTTTTAGCCAAACAACTGCCAGGACAACACTCCCAGCCATCCTGTCAGCACAGCCAGCCCACCCCACAGGGAAGCAGAGTCAAAAGGAAGGAAGCATGGGCATGCTGGGAAGGGGGTGGAGGCAATAGCATGATGGGAGTCGTAGTCACTGATATTGGTCACCCCCACAACTGTCCCATCAACACCACCCTGAACCATGCTCACATCACAGGAAGTGGAGAAGGACTCACAAGATGGCTGACACTGGCTACTGCTGTGGGGAGCACAAGGCCCTGCTGGCAACTGTGCACCAACAAACAGCAGGACACCACTGACTGACATCCTGAGAGACAACTTCCATTCCCTGCAATGCAAGCACGTTCCATGGTGGGATATCTGGCTAGCTGGGTGGGAAGGAGGACTTGCAGCACTGACCATAGTCACAAGCACCTCCCTCACACACACCCCAACACAAACTCCACAGAACCCACCTGGTAGAATGCAATGCCCCCCATCCTAACACAAGATCCCACAAAGAACCACCACCCTGGGTTATGTTGTGTGAAGCACAGGGCCACTCTTGGGACTTCTAGCCAAACAACTGCCAGGACAACACTCCCAGCCATCCTGTCAGCACAGCCAGCCCACCCCACAGGGAAGCAGAGTCAAAAGGAAGGAAGCATGGGCATGCTGGGAAGGGGGAGGAGGCAATAGCATGATGGGAGTCGTAGTCACAGCTCTACATCCCCCACCACATGGCCCAGCAAGCTCACACTCACGCATGCACATCCCACAGAGAGTGGAAAGGCCCATCAAAGATGTCTGACACTGTTGCTGTGTCGTGGGGAGCACAAGGGCATACTGGGTACTGCACACCAACCAACAGCTGGACACCACTGTCAGCCATCTTGCCATTGCTCTCACACCCACACACACTGAACTCCCCACAAAAGCAAGTAAGTATGGGAATGCTGGGAAGTGGGGTGGAGGCAATAGCATGATGGGAGTCGTAGTCACAGACATAGCTCACCCCCACAACTGTCCCATCAACACCACCCTGAACCATGCTCACATCACAGGGAGTGGAGAAGGACTCACAAGATGGCTGACACTGGCTACTGCTGTGGGGAGCACAAGGCCCTGCTGGCAACTGTGCACCAACAAACAGCAGGACACCACTGACTGACATCCTGAGAGACAACTTCCACTCCCTGCAATGCAAGCACGTTCCATCGTGGGATATCTGGCTAGCTGGGTGGGAAGGAGGACTTGCAGCACTGACCATAGTCACAAGCAACTCCCCTCACACACACCCCAACACAAACTCCACAGAACCCACCTGGTAGAATGCAATGCCCCCATCCTAACACAAGATCCCACAAAGAACCACCACCCTGGGTTATGTTGTGTGAAGCACAGGGCCACTCTTGGGACTTCTAGCCAAACAACTGCCAGGACAACACTCCCAGCCATCCTGTCAGCACAGCCACCCCACCCCACAGGGAAGCAGAGTCAAAAGGAAGGAAGCATGGGCATGCTGGGAAGGGGGAGGAGGCAATAGCATGATGGGAGTCGTAGTCACAGCTCTACATCCCCCACCACATGGCCCAGCAAGCTCACACTCACGCATGCACATCCCACAGAGAGTGGAAAGGCCCATCAAAGATGTCTGACACTGTTGCTGTGTCGTGGGGAGCACAAGGGCATGCTGGGTACTGCACACCAACCAACAGCAGGACACCACTGTCAGCCATCTTGCCATTGCTCTCACACCCACACACACTGAACTCCCCACAAAAGCAAGTAAGTATGGGAATGCTGGGAAGTGGGGTGGAGGCAATAGCATGATGGGAGTCGTAGTCACAGACATAGCTCACCCCCACAACTGTCCCATCAACACCACCCTGAACCATGCTCACATCACAGGGAGTGGAGAAGGACTCACAAGATGGCTGACACTGGCTACTGCTGTGGGGAGCACAAGGCCCTGCTGCCAACTGTGCACCAACAAACAGCAGGACACCACTGACTGACATCCTGAGAGACAACTTCCACTCCCTGCAACGCAAGCACGTTCCATGATGGGATAACTGACTGGCTGGGTGGGTGGGAAGGAGGGCCGGCTGTCAACCAAACACAACCAATACAGACCATGTTCACACCCCAGAAAATACATAGAAATGCCCAAATAATGCAGGACAATGTGCCACACCAATATCAACCCCTGACTGTGACGACTTAGGACAATGCAATGTACAGGCCCGCACCCAGAGGCACAGTCACAACTGTCATGTGTGTCAACCATTGATGCCTGCAGAAACATAACATACATTGTTTGTGTCTCCCAAAAACAGGTGATGATGGGGACACAGCAGCAGACGCTGAGGAGTCCCAGTCCCAGGCTCAAGAGGATGCGGAGCTCACTGGCGTCGTACAGCCTCTGTCCTCCTCGGACGATGAAGACCAACCTGGCACATCCGGTGCAAGTCAACATGCAGCACCAGCAGGACCACCAGCTGCAGCACCAGCAGGACCACCAGCTGCACCCCCTGCACCCACCCCTCCAACGACTGTCACCACAAATACCATCCCTGCCGACATGGACAGAACAAGGAGCAACACCAGCACAGGGACCCTGGACCAACCTGGGGCCATGGACACCACCACCACCACCACCCAAGGGACAGTTATCTGTGCGTGCCACTGCACACACTGCACATGTCAGCAGGGGTGGTGGGAGGGGTGGGAGACAGAGGTCGCTGCTTGCAGATGTTGCTGGTGTGCATGATGACCCACAACTGGTACGCATAGCTGATGCGTACCAGTCCAGCACCGGAGACCTCAGCCAGGTAGTGGGGCTCCTCAGAGACATGAAACAGCAGCAGGCTGCCCATCATGCCCGCTTGGACTCCCACATGTCCCACGTGGAGTCACACATGTCCCGTGTGGACTCACACATGTCCCGCGTGGAGTCCAAGTGGGATGCACTGCATGAGATGACGGCGGTGCACAGGGACATTTTACAATGCCTCCGCCAGATGAACAGCAACCAGTCCACACCTCCCTGTGTGCCAACAACATCTGGTGCTGAACAAACTGCAACTGCCACAGGGAGGGAGGAGGACTCTGGCGGAGAGTCCCCTGCACCGCAGCAGCCTGTACTTGAGGGGCCCCCCAAGAAGAGGGGTCGTCCGAGGAGGGAAAAGTGAGAGGCCGATGTCCAAGCGCAACTCCCAGGAAGCCTGAACCTGTTCTGGATGTTCGCCTCTGTGCACAGACTGTTCACCCTGTTGACGGCAACACTACTCCCACACATTGCATGGGGAGTACAAGTTGGACCAATGTGTCAGACAACTGTGGCCCCGATACTGGGGATCCTGTCTACCAGGACTTTCAATTCACCTAGGAACTTCGGATTGCAAGATTTATGTACAGCACTACCCATCCTATGCACTATTAACACAAATGTATCACAATAAACACACTAATACACCATACTTGCCTCTGTCGTGATTCCAACGTGGGTGCTGTTATGGGGATGATGAACTGCAAAATTACACTGTGTATGCAAACTGCAACAGCAAGGACAACACAGGCATGTGAGTAAAGGCAACGTGACACATATGAGGGAGACACACCACCAGGGCTACACGACACATACACACCTAGGCCATCTGACTCATTGCCTACACTGATGTTGCCAGGGAAGACGGTGCAATGCACAGACACCACACCCATTCCCAGTTGTAGTCAAGTAGCCCACAGGTGCAGTAAGCAAATGGCAGTCAAATGTGTGACCACAGACAACGCACATCACAAAGTGAAGCACAGGTTTATTACACAGTTGCAACATGTCGTAACCACTACAGATGCAAGGTAATCCCACCTGGCAGCGGGCACACAGTCAACAACTGTAGACGGAAGGAAGTCCATGGGTGTGGCGCACATCACCTGTAGGGACACAACAGCTACCAGCCTGGAAGTGCAATCACGTCGTCGGTGGACACAGTTGACCAAACGAATCTGAAAGTACCCTGTGAAGGACAGAAATGACACACAGTCAAAAGCAATGGAGTACAGGACAGAACAGCAAAACTCATGCACAATACATGTTACAAGATACCCACCCAGAACCAAGTTAGCATGTCAACACTGTTGGGGAGTACAGCCCACCTGTTAGCACACATCGCAACACACATCCAGTCAAGTAGCCCATGGACACACTCCAACAGCACCAGAGCACCACCCACACATCATGCCAACTCACATCATTGACATGACACCTCAGGATACTCACATTCAGCTAAAGAAGTTGGTGATGAGCTGTGTGCGGACATCACCATCATCATCATCATCATCATCGTCACTGGCATCGTGGTCCAGGCCAGGATCCTCCACAGGTGGCGGATGTTGGTCATTGTCATCCTGGATGAGAGGCAACTCCTTCCGCACTGCCAGGTTGTGGAGCATGCAGCAGACGATGATAATCTTGCACACTTTCGCAGGGGCATATGGGAGGGACCCTCCGGTCTTGTCCAGGCAGCGGAAGCGGCTCTTCAGGAGACCAAATGTCCGCTCAATCACTCTCCTGGTCCGACCATGTGCCTCATTGTAGCGCATCTGGGCTGGTGTCACAGGGTTCCTGAGGGGTGTCAGCAACCACGGCATGTTGGGGTATCCCGAGTCACCTACGGACAGACAAGTGCACATTAGCTGACTTGGAAAAGTGGGCGGAATACTACAGATCAGATCACACACAATGGCACAAAGTCAGTACACACCGACAAGCCAGGCACGCTGGTTCTGCATCTGTGCCATCATCCTGGGGATGCGACTACTCCTCATCACAAAGGCATCGTGTGCTGAACCAGGGAAACGGGCACACACGTGTGTGATGGTCATGTCTGCAAGACACACCACCAGTGCATTGACCGAGTGGTAGTGCTTGCGGTTCCTGTAGGCCTGCTCCTGGGCCTGTGGTGGTACCAAAGCCACATGTGTCCCATCAATGGAGCCAATGACATGCGGCATCCTCCCCAGGGCATAAAAGTCACTCTTCACGTCAGTGAGTCGTCGCAGTCTAGGGAAATAGATGTACCGGTTCAGGAATAGCAACATTGCCGCCAAAACATCGCGGAGCACACGGCTCAACATGGTCTGTGACATCCCACCAGCAGTCGCCACAGTATGTTGGAAGGTACCGGTGGCAAAGAAGTGTAGGGCTGCCATCACCTTCACCTTGGGGGTCAGCGCTGTAGGATACGGCCGGCCAGGCTGCAAATGTGGGGACAACTGCACTGCCAAATCCTCAATCAGCTGCCTGGTGAAGCGGTACCGTCGGATGCTGTCCCGTTCCACCATCGTTGCCAGGTCTGGGAATGGTCGATGGACAGCAGGAGCCCTGCAGTGCAGAGGAGAAGTAAGCAAGATTGTCAGTCACCCCACATATGCGGCATTGAACACACTCAATATCCCAACATACATCATTATGAGGCACAACTACATGAAGTGTGCAGTTCCGGAAGGACATGTATGGTACATACATGGCCAACATCTGTCAACACGGTCCAACAGGTGGCATCAATTAGTCCCAGGTTGGCCCATTGGATATCATGAGGCCGTGTCACAGTTCCCATCTCCTGCTGCCGTGTCACAATAACCCCCCACAGTGACATGTGAGGACAGATGTGCCCCAGGCACCACAGCTCAACGACAGGTACATTCCCAGGGACCCTGTATTGCCACATGGACACTGGCATTACATGGAGTATCATGTATACACCACAGCAAAACAACCATGACCCCCACAGGTAGTGGCCCCACTTGCCACGGCAGGACAGACATGGACGTCTGTGACACACACACGCACAACATCAAAGTCCATGCACACACAACCTGGATGTGGAGACTGTCTCCCATTGTGCACATGAAATCAGAGACATTGTAAACACTACATGCACAAAGACTGTGGAGGACCATCACTATTGTGCCACTGGGACACCCTGGCTCAAACATACCGTCCCACATGGGACTCACGGGGTATGTGACATGACATACACATACACCACCGTGAAATGTGACCATGGCACATGCACAGATCTGAACAGTTGCACATCACAGTGGTCATGTACACGTAACACCCAGGATCCTGTCCCCATGAACATGTGCACAGCCTGGGGGTGGCTGCCCACAGGTGACACCCACAGGACAACATGTACACCAACATACACACAATAGGAAATGCAGCCTTACATGCCTTATGATAAAGTTTGGACAGGCTGTCGTGATGTAGGTTTGCCCCTCACTCCCTGGGAGCTATCTGTGGCTGGCATATGTCCATCTGAGACAGGCATGCTGACATATGCCAGTCACATGTACAGTGATGCGTTGTACTGCAATGGACCGATCGGTGCCCCCGTCCGGCCCATTGCATTCAATGTGTGCGGGTACGCGTTGTACCCCTGTACGCGTTGTACCCCTGTACGCGTTGAACTGCAATGGACCGATCGGTGCCTCCGGCCGGCCCATTGCATTCAATGTGTGCGGGTACGCGTTGTACCCCTGTACGCGTTGTACCCCTGTACGCGTTGAACTGCAATGGACCGATCGGTGCCTCCAGCCGGCCCATTGCATTCAATGTGTGCGGGTATGCGTTGTACCCCTGTACGCGTTGTACCCCTGTAGCGTGAACTGCAATGGACCGATCGGTGCCTCCGGCCGGCCCATTGCATTCAATGTGCGGGTACGCGTTGTACCCTGTACGCGTTGTACCCCTGTATGCGTTGAACTGCAATGGACCGATCGGTGCCTCCGGCCGGCCCATTGCATTCAATGTGTGCGGTACGCGTTGTACCCCTGTACGCGTTGTACCCCTGTACGCGTTGAACTGCAATGGACCGATCGGTGCCTCCGGCCGGCCCATTGCATTCAATGTGTGCGGGTACGCGTTGTACCCCTGTACGCGTTGTACCGCAATGGACCGATCGGTGCCTCCGGCCGGCCCATTGCATTCAATGTGTGCGGGTACGCGTTGTACCCCTGTACGCGTTGTACCGCAATGGACCGATCGGTGCCTCCGGCCGGCCCATTGCATTCAATGTGTGCGGGTACGCGTTGTACCCCTGTACGCGTTGTACCGCAATGGACCGATCGGTGCCTCCGGCCGGCCCATTGCATTCAATGTGTGCGGGTACGCGTTGTACCCTGTACGCGTTGTACCGCAATGGACCGATCGGTGCGCACCCATTGACAATGGGCTTGCCTGGCAACGGACGCGTTTTCGAATTTCGAACGAGTCGGTTGCTGGAAAATCAGTTGGTCACCCACAACAATGTTGCAAAATCATGTATGTCATGAAGTTGAAGATTTGAACGATGCTGTGGGCGTGTTTTGGTGCTGCTATTCCATGGATTGGCCAGATTCAGAAGATGCAAATGACTTGGACCTATCACTTTGGACACAAGGGACAGTATCTGCCTCTCCAGCACATATATATTGCTGGCTGTTCCCCTGAGAGCTCACTTGCCTGCACTACATGCTCCAGGACGACATCTGCCACTGCACTGCTGCTGTCTCTGCCCCTCTGGACCCTGCAATGGCACGTACTGTGGAGAGAGCCCCAGCCTTCAGCCTTGAAGAGAACCAGGCCCTGCTGGACAGCCTACTTCCACAGTACAGCAAGCTGTATGGGACACCAGGGGAGCAGGTGAGTGTTCTGTGCACTGCCTTTCTGAATGTGCATTTTGTCTGACTAGCAAGGCTGAAAGTCTGCACGCCACTGGCTAGCAGGCTCACTGAGTAGTTGTCACCCCCCATAGTGTGTAGTGACATGCACTGGACAGGTATGGTGCAGTGACAGTGCATTTGAACAAGGTTTTACTTCCCATGCAATGATACCATGTAGTGACGTCTGGCAAACTGTCCTTGGGCAGCTTTGCACTGCCTGTGTACATCATGTGGACCCTGTGATTGAGACATGTATATACAACTGTGTCATGCACGGATATGTTGCATGTGTGGTAATGGCCTTTTCACTTTGTCATCCTGACAGGTTAATGCCCATCGGAAGCAGGAGATCTGGAAGGACATCGTCCGGGCCGTCCGGTCCGTGGGGGTCTACAAGCGCTGGATCCGCAACTGCCAGAAGAGGTGGCAGGACCTTCGGGGCTGGACCTGGAGGATTGCACGGGTCCAGCTGAAGCTGTCGCCTCCTCGCAGGAGGGGCGGAACACGGACCCTGACCCCCCACATGCTCCAGATCCTGGCGGTGGTGTTTCCAGACCTGGATGGGCAGCTGAAGGCCAGACAGCAGCAAGGAGGGGGTGAGTCAAAGACTGCACAGTGAACTCTGTATTACATGCTTTGTGCCCTCCTCTGGCCTGGTTCAACTGCCACAGTGCAGCAGTCATGTTGTCCAGGAGCCATGTCCCTCTATTGTGCACTGCCCACTGCTCATCTGATACCCAGGTGTGGCCCTTACATTCAGGGAATTGTGTCACTTGGGACTGTGTCCTTGCAGTTTGCTTCACTAAAGGTGGGGGACAGCATCTGTTTCCCTAACTCTGAGGTGGCCATCATGGGTGGGTCCATTGTTCATACAACGCCTGTGTTTGGACATGTGATCTGCGTGTTGCTTTGATATGCGGTCCACTTGCTGAGCTGAGCCACCACATGTGCCTGGGGTATGTGGCACACGCCCATGCAGCGGGTGGGAACAATGTTTGGGCCCCAGGAGTGTGCAGATTACGTGTGTCACACATACATAGCCAGCTATCCACTGTCCAGGGCACATCCCTCATTCATGTGGAGCAGGACAGTCATGCCTACTCCAGGCCATGCAATGCACTCTGTACTCCCACTCCCGTGTATCAGCTGACACATTGTGCACAGTGATTTGACCCCTCAGGTGTCTGCCTCTGTGTCAGTGTGCTGTGGATTAGTTGCCAGGACTGCTGGGGTGTTTCTTGGTAGGGGCTCAGCATGCCCCTGGAGATGTGACCATAGGAGACGATACTTGTGTGTCACATAGGTGTTTGATCAGCTGCCCGTGCAGACTGGGGTATGCGAATGTGAAGTTCAGGCAGCTGTTCCCCATTCACAGCAAATTGTGAGGGGCTCAGGTTCAGAGGGTAGTGTCACAGGTCTCCCATATGTCCAATAGGTATGACCTGGACAGATGAGGGTTAAGATGATGTGTTGTGTGGGGGATGTACATGTGCACTTGTGCAGCTCCAGGACTTGCATTCCCCATGACCTACTATTGTGACACAGTGCATAGTGTTGTTGTCTGGCTGCCAAGTCATACATCACTGAGACAGTGATGTATGACTTAGCAGTCATGCCTCTGCCATGGCATGTGTCAACTTATTGGTGGTCCTGCAGGGGAGTGACATGTGCTACATGCACACCATTGTGGCGATGGCTATCAGGACATGGGTGCATCATGGTGTCTGTCGCTGGTATGCATCACATGCATTTCCTATTTGACTCTGGGCATCCCTTTCATCCGGAAACCTGTACTGACTCAGTGGCAAGAGCTGTGATGTGTGCATGTCCACATGCCACACCGTGTCCTCTGCACTGTCCAACTACTGTGTACTTGGTGCATGTGTCCACACTGGGGTGTTGCAATCCAACAGACACCAGACAGATGGGTGCAAGGCCATGTGGGATGTGAGTGCCATGCTTGGCATCAGACTGACAATTGGCTTCTCCTGTTCAGTTAGGGCACTTTTAGCAATGTACAACTAATGATGCCAGGGCTTGCTCTGTAATGTGCTGTGCTCACAGTGGTGTGTGCGTTTGGTGCAGGTGACTGATGTCTGTCTGTTTCCCCATTGTTTGCAGATACATCCACGGCCACGGAAGGGGACAGCTCCACGGACCAGGAGGAGCCAGAGAGCCAGACTGGGTCAGCAGCCGAGGAGTGGTCGGAGGGACCCAGTGGCACGGAGGGCGAGGGGAGCCACACCGAGGAGTCCTCAGCACCATCCACCTCAGCTGAGGACCAGAGCAACTCGGAGGATGACTCCCTTGTGGAGGCGGGTGTCAGCAGCCACCGCACCCCAGCTAGTGTTGCTGTCCCCGCCACCACCAGCACCACCACCGCCCTCCCATCGGCTCCCATTCCCCAGGTCCATGGAGGCTCCCATGTTCGGGAGCGTGTCTCCTTTGGGCCAGGCACCGCACCCCCTGCCCCTGTGTCCCCTGCTGCCCTGAGTGAGGAGTCTGTGTACCTCCTTCGCCAGCTCCATGTAGGGCAGACAGCCATGCTGAGTGTCCTCCATGCGCACACCGCACTGTTGACTCAGCTGGTGTCGTTCATGGAGGGCATCTCATCGGGCATGTCTGACCTACAGAGGGGCAATAGGTCCATGGACTCCTCCCTGACGGCAGCAGTGTCCCTCCTCAGACAGTCCCTCACCCCTCCTGACTCTGCTCCATCCACACTCCCCAGCACCTTACCCGTCCCAAGCACACACACACCGGCACAGGCACACACCAGCACACACACGTCCAGCACACAGACACACACGCCACAAACTAAACGCACACGCACGCACAGTCAGGGGACTGAAACCAGACTCACAGGGGATGGGGCCCTGGTACACACACACGCATCCACGGGCACTGCGCAGTCCTCAGTTGCCTCTCCCTCCAAAGCACCCTCCCTTGCCTCACCTGCAACCCCAAAGACCCAGCGCCTCTTCCTCAGTGACCTCGGCCTCTTCCCCTCCGATCCAGCTGCTCCAGCATTCAGGGTGAAGAGGAAGCCCCCCCACACGGAGCAGAGTGCCCCTCGCCCCCGGACACCCTCCCCCAGGCGCAGACAGACTGAGGCCCCCACCCGCAAGTCCCCCCGGAGTGGTAAGAGCAAGACCCCGCCGCCGCCCTGCAGCTCAAGCACCAGGTCTCCTTCCTCCATCCCTCAGGCCCCCACTCCACAGGTGCCCCCACCACACCCTGCCCCAGGTTCCCCCACCCACAGATATACCATCCCCAAGAGGCTCCGGCCTTCTCCCCCTGCCACTTGCTCTCCCGGCACCACCCCCCGCTGCGCTTGTCTGTGCCACTGATGTGGTGAGGGTGTCCTCCCCCTCTGTCCAGCCCACCTTGCCTGTTCCCTATTCTCCTCCCCTGGTGGTAGGCACTGCAGTGGAGTCCACTACCACCCTGTCTGACTTGGGCACTGCAGTGGCGGACCTGTCCACTCCATCTGCAGGGTCCACTGCAGTCGTGCCGGCACCCACAACATCTGAGCCATGCCCCCCAGTTGTGCCGGCACACACCATGTCAGACACCTCCACTGCAGTTGTCAGTGGCTCTCCAGCACCCACCACCCCTTCCCTGCTTCCTCCTGGTGAGCCCTGATCCTGTCCCTGCGGTGCCTGGCCTACCCCCCGGTTGCCCCTCCTAGTGGATTGTCCCTGGTTTTGTGCAGGCATGTGTAGGGTGGCATCTGCCACTGTCACCCACTTGTGACTTTGTTGATGGACTGGCCATTGGCCTTTGTTTATGTTCTACCGGACTTCTACTTTTAATGCCACATATGCTGAATAAAGCACCTTTCTGTTCTCTAGTGCTTTTGCTTCTGATGTACATGATGTTGATGATGCTAACCATGCCCTTGCTGCAGTGATGGTGATATTTGGTCTCATGATAATGAAGTGTTACTGTGCAGGAACCCATGTGGTCCAGGGGGAATGTGTCCTATCCTGTGGTGTATCCATGTCATCCATAGCAGCATCTGAGGGTGTCATGTGTTCAGTATTTGGCAATGGGATTTCCTACTTAGATTGGCTATTTCACATCTGTGGCTTCCACCCCTGCACATCTGTTGTGCCTGCCATTGTTCAATTCGTCTACTTCCCTGACCGTGTGGCCATCTCCAGTGGACATGCAGGTTTGGGCATCAATGGGGAAGGACTCATCTGTGTTGTCAGTGCAACATTGCTATACAAGTGTGTTGGATCTGTGCTGATGATTCCGTTGGCACTTCCATGACCAGGCTGATGTTACGGGAGCCCTCATTTGGTGCTAATTGTTGATTGTGTGACCAAGTGCTCAGCTGACATGATGGGGCCCTACTGAGGCAACATATGGCACAGCTTTCCTCACATAGGAGTGGAGTCCCCTCATGGCAGTGTGTACTCCTGTGACATTCCCTGCGCCCACGGTGTGTGTTGTATGTGCATGTCTGTGTGTTGACTTCCGTTTAGCTGTGCATGCTGTGATCCCTAGTGTTGTACCTGTTTGTGATGCTAGCTGAGTTGAGCTATGTTCCCCCAAAGTCTTCTCCCTGGGTTCTCTGTGATGTGGGTGCATGGCACATTACTGGTCATCAGGGTGTCACCCATAGGTGTGTTTGCTGTCAGGGCTGAGTTTGTGTGCAGACGCAGATGGGTCACAGTCAGGTTTCCCCTTGGCACTTGTTGTTTGCCCCTGTCATGTGATTTCCAGTTTGTGTTATCTTTCAGTGATTGTGACACGTTGTGTGTGTGACTGCTGGCACTCCTCAGGGTCCGGGCTGCAATGTTGGTTGTTGTCTATGTGTGTTCTTTGTGGGTGACCTTGGCTTCTTCATTGGTGTGTGACTGTGGCTGGGATCCCATTGGTTGGTGTGGTATTGCCGTCATGTCCATGTACAGCGTAGTGTGCAGTGTGTCAGACATTCAGGAGTCTTGTTGAGTGTCCATGTGTGATGTGTTTCTGCACCTTGGTTCCCACCCACCACCCTGGAATAGTCATGGGTGCATGTGCAATGTCACCAGTGCATGTGTGCTTCACTGCTGCACATTGTTGGAGGTCGAGGGGTGTGGTGTTGAGTGTGTGCAGATGAGAGTTGTTGCCCGGCTAGGCCCCTGCCTCCATGTTGGCCTTGGCTTACTGGCCATGCTGTTTGATTTGTGCTTGTGTAGGTGTGATGGTAGTTAGTTGCTCAGTACACATGACTGTGGTTCACAGTGTGAACCACATTTAGCTTTGTCATCACAGTGGGATTGTAATGCAGCCCAGGGTCACCACATTGTGGGGGCCCTGGGGGTGGTGCTGTGGTGTGTCTGTGTCTTGCTGTGTCAGTTGCTGTCCCTACGTGCCTGTGTGACATGTGTGATTTGTGCTCCCTTTCATCTGACAATGCCTGCTTGCCCACATAGGGGATTTGGATCCATGAGTTACCTTTCTGTGGCACTGTATGCACATCTGTATGATTGGTATTCAGGTCTCCTCATGTGTTGTGTGGTTGCCTGGGGACACTGGCACCCCCCTCACCTGTTGTGTATGATGTGCAGTGTGGGTCTGCCTGTTTGTGTTTGTGCATCTGCACCACTGCATTGGCATATCTTGGGTGTGCCATTGGCTGTATGTAGTTTGGTGGGTTTCCCCTGCTGTCCCTGGGACTCCTAGGTCATCGGTCAGCACAATGATCATGGTTTGTGTGTCCCATTGCTGCCATGGTATGGTATCTGTTCACCTCACATCTGCAGTCTCCACAGGGTATCTGCATGTGTGTGCCCATTGGTGCAAATATGTGGGTCTGCATTCTGATGGTCACTTCTGTCATTGTGTCATTGATGATTGTTGACGGTGTCAGCCCCCATGGGTGTTGTTTGTCTGCACATGGCCAAAGGTATGTCTTATTTGCACTGCAGTATTTGGCTCCCCCAATTTATGTTGCAATGGGACACATACACTACTTTGCCACTGATGTGTTTGTTGTTCTGTGACCAGGAATCATCCATGCAGTTTGGCAGTTGCACCTCTTTCTTTGTCAACACTTACCTTTTGGTCACTGTGATGATGGGGGTCATTGCCACAATGTTCGAAATGTGCTTCAGCTATGGACCCCACATTTACATTTTGGTCACTGTGATGATGGGAGTTTGGACCCCATTGCCACAATGTTCAAAATGTGCTTCAGCTATGGACCCCACACTTACCTTTTGGTCACTGTGATGATGGGGGTTTGGACCCCATTGCCACATTGTTCAAAGTGTGCTGCAGCTATGGACCCCACACTTACATTTTGGTCACTGTGATGATGGGGGTTTGGACCCCATTGCCACAATGTTCGAAATGTGCTTCAGCTATGGACCCCACACTTACCTTTTGGTCACTGTGATGATGGGGGGTTGGACCCCATTGCCACAATGTTCAAAATGTGCTTCAGCTATGGACCCCACACTTACCTTTTGGTCACTGTGATGATGGGGGTTTGGACCCCATTGCCACAATGGTCATGGCCTGCTTGCATTGTGGGTGCCACACACATATATGTGTGGCACATGTGCAAGGGGGTCACATTGTATGTTCAAAGTCATGTTCGGTGTTGTAGGCATTTGACACAGTCTACACACGCTTGTCATGGTGTTGGGGGATGTCTTCTTCTTGCATTCCCTAGGTTGTGGTGTGCTGGTTGTGTCATGCATTGTCCATCCTATGAGTGGGGGTGGTAGGAGTGGTAGGCATCCAGCCCCCCCTGGCTAAGGGTGGTGGTAGGCATCCAGCCCCCCCTGGGTGAGGGTGGTAGTAGTGGTAGGCATCCTGCCCCCCCTGGGTGAGGGTGGTAGTAGTGGTAGGCATCCTGCCCCCCCTGGGTAAGGGTGGTAGTAGTGGTAGGCATCCTGCCCACCCTGGGTGAGGGTGGTAGTGGTGGTAGGCATCCAGCCCCCCCTGGGTAAGGGTGGTAGTAGTGGTAGGCATCCTGCCCACCCTGGGTGAGGGTGGTAGTGGTGGTAGGCATCCAGCCCCCCCTGGCTAAGGGTGGTGGTAGGCATCCTGCCCCCCCTGGGTAAGGGTGGTAGTCGTGGTAGGCATCCTGCCCCCCCGGGTGAGGGTGGTAGTGGTGGTAGGCATCCAGCCCCCCCTGGCTAAGGGTGGTGGTAGGCATCCTGCCCCCCCTGGGTAAGGGTGGTAGTAGTGGTAGGCATCCTGCCCCCCCTGGGTGAGGGTGGTAGTGGTGGTAGGCATCCAGCCCCCCCTGGCTAAGGGTGGTGGTAGGCAACCTGCCCCCCTGGGTAAGGGTGGTAGTAGTGGTAGGCATCCTGCCCACCCTGGGTGAGGGTGGTAGTGGTGGTAGGCATCCAGCCCCCCTGGCTAAGGGTGGTGGTAGGCATCCTGCCCCCCTGGGTAAGGGTGGTAGTAGTGGTAGGCATCCAGCCCCCTGGGTGAGGGTGGTAGTAGTGGTAGGCATCCTGCCCACCCTGGGTGAGGGTGGTAGTGGTGGTAGGCATCCAGCCCCCCCTGGCTAAGGGTGGTGGTAGGCATCCTGCCCCCCCTGGGTAAGGGTGGTAGTAGTGGTAGGCATCCAGCCCCCCCTGGCTAGGGGTGGTGGTAGGCATCCTGCCCCCCCTGGGTAAGGGTGGTAGTAGTGGCAGGAATCCAGCCCCCCTGGGTGAGGGTGGTAGTAGTGGTAGGCATCCTGCCCCCCTGGGTAAGGGTGGTAGTAGTGGTAGGCATCCTGCCCCCCTGG
Organism: Calotriton arnoldi; assembly: GCA_963921515.1. Taxonomy (NCBI): domain Eukaryota; kingdom Metazoa; phylum Chordata; class Amphibia; order Caudata; family Salamandridae; genus Calotriton; species Calotriton arnoldi. The sequence continues at coordinate 3,038 of CAWUFW010006969.1, read as the reverse complement.
GTGAGGGTGGTAGTGGTGGTAGGCATCCAGCCCCCCTGGCTAAGGGTGGTGGTAGGCATCCAGCCCCCCTGGGTGAGGGTGGTAGTAGTGGTAGGCATCCTGCCCCCTGGCTAAGGGTGGTAGTAGTGGTAGGCATCCTGCCCCCCTGGGTGAGGGTGGTAGTAGTGGTAGGCATCCTGCCCCCCTGGGTAAGGGTGGTAGTAGTGGTAGGCATCCTGCCCACCCTGGGTGAGGGTGGTAGTAGTGGTAGGCATCCTGCCCCCCCGGGGTGAGGGTGGTAGTAGTGGTAGGCATCCAGCCCCCTGGCTTAGGGTGGTAGTAGTGGTAGGCATCCTGCCCCCCCTGGGTGAGGGTGGTAGTAGTGGTAGGCATCCAGCCCCCCTGGCTTAGGGTGGTAGTAGTGGTAGGCATCCTGCCCCCCCTGGGTGAGGGTGGTAGTGGTGGTAGGCATCCAGCCCCCCCTGGCTAAGGGTGGTGGTAGGCATCCAGCCCCCCCTGGGTGAGGGTGGTAGTAGTGGTAGGCATCCTGCCCCCCCTGGGTGAGGGTGGTAGTGGTGGTAGGCATCCAGCCCCCCCTGGCTAAGGGTGGTGGTAGGCATCCAGCCCCCCCTGGGTAAGGGTGGTAGTAGTGGTAGGCATCCAGCCCCCCCTGGGTGAGGGTGGTAGTAGTGGTAGGCATCCTGCCCCCCCTGGGTGAGGGTGGTAGTGGTGGTAGGCATCCAGCCCCCCCTGGCTAAGGGTGGTGGTAGGCATCCTGCCCCCCCTGGGTAAGGGTGGTAGTAGTGGTAGGCATCCTGCCCCCCCTGGGTGAGGGTGGTAGTGGTGGTAGGCATCCAGCCCCCCCTGGGTGAGGGTGGTAGTAGTGGTAGGCATCCTGCCCCCCCTGGGTAAGGGTGGTAGTAGTGGTAGGCATCCTGCCCCCCTGGGTGAGGGTGGTAGTGGTGGTAGGCATCCAGCCCCCCCCCCTGGCTTAGGGTGGTAGTAGTGGTAGGCATCCTGCCCCCCTGGGTGAGGGTGGTAGTAGTGGTAGGCATCCAGCCCCCTGGCTTAGGGTGGTAGTAGTGGTAGGCATCCTGCCCCCCCTGGGTGAGGGTGGTAGTGGTGGTAGGCATCCAGCCCCCCCTGGCCAAGGGTGGTGGTAGGCATCCAGCCCCCCCTGGCTAAGGGTGGTGGTAGGCATCCTGCCCCCCCTGGGTGAGGGTGGTAGTGGTGGTAGGCATCCAGCCCCCCCTGGCTAAGGGTGGTGGTAGGAATCCTGCCCCCCCTGGGTAAGGGTGGTAGTAGTGGTAGGCATCCTGCCCCCCCTGGGTAAGGGTGGTAGTAGTGGTAGGCATCCAGCCCCCCTTGGGTAGGGGTGGTGGTGCGCATTCAGGCCCCTGTGTGCATATGTGGCATTGGTGATGGGCATCCCGCCCCTATGGTGCTGCTGTTGCTGGTGTAAGTATATTCTGCATCCCTCTGTGTGTGTGTGATGTGTCGTGTACGTGTTGTATGTGTTTTGTGGTTGGTGTCTGGCTTACCTTCTGCGCCGTACGCGTCCGTGCCTGTTCCGGTAGTAAATGTAGAATATTGGTATGATCAGGACGAAGGGATTCATGGTTGGTTCGTGTCGTTCGTCCTTCTCGTTGCTTCGCGTCGTCCTCGTCGCTTCGCGTCGTCCTCGTCGCTGCCGTGTTCGTCTCGGAGCCGTGGATCGTGTTGTGGCGCGAATCGGAGCTTATGTGCGCCTCTCCCGGATGCTTTGACGTGCCGTGCGTAGCGACGGGTTCGGCGCGTACGGAAAGCGCATCGTACTCGTTCGGCCGGACGGAGCTGCATTTTCCCTTCCGTGCGACTCGATTCGGCGTTTCCGGATTCGCCTCGGTCGGGGAACAGGAACTGGTTTGGGTGAGTACGGCTCGGCCGGATTCTTTGCTGTTGTGCGCATCGTACTTACTCGTTCGGTGTGCTGTACGGATCGGTCGGGAAACAGGCTTTCGCATGGCTTTTTTCCCGACCGAATGGTGTTGGGTGCGCCTCCGACCGAGATCGGAATCGGACCCTTAGCCTGAAGGCTGCTCTCCATAGCTACCACTAGGATAGCTTTCAATAAAGGTTGTCTTTACACCTATCATCAATAAAGGTTGTTTGGACTGGTGGAAGGTGCCCACTATAACTAGTGTTGTTACAAAAAACAAGGGAACCCAATATGCTATTGGTCAGGGACCTTGGGTACATTGACTATTTTAGAGGACAGTGGTCCCTAGACAATTCGATGAAATATAAAGTTAAATATAGACCCAGTCAGTACTATATTGTCTGTCCAGCCGGACAATTTATTAATATACAGTGATTGTGTAAAACCATTAAGACAAGAATTTACAAGCGGGACACAGCCTGCGTCCTGCTGACGTACATTTTACAAACAACATAAGGAAAGGGGGTTCAGGCAAGAAAACCGTGTCTGTAATTACATTGGATATAAATACAACAGACAAATTACGTTGCGCACACAATTACAAATTAAGCATTATAATATAGCCAATGTATATGGTGTACAGTTGTCGACGACGTTTCGATCCCTTTTTAAATCAGTGGGATCATCTTCAGGACATTGATAATGACATGCCTGTATTAAATAGCTCAATTATGTGAGCTGGTGTGCCTGTCAATTCAAAGGCAGATATGGGGACACCATCTGGCGTGTTAAATCAGCGCCAACGAAGATTAGGTGAACCGCGATGACTGCGGGGACCGCAACAATTAAGGGAGCAACCTTAATAGGGAGCGTGCCAGAGTTGCAATGGAGCCGCTTCTGCGTACTCCGTGTTTATGCCGAGCGAGTCAAGGCTTCAGGAGCAGTCCCCGCTGCTGAGGATCTGCTCGCACACGCACTCCCGCGGGGACTGCTCCTGAAGCCTTGACTCGCTCGGCATAAACACGGAGTACGCAGAAGCGGCTCCATTGCAACTCTGGCACGCTCCCTATTAAGGTTGCTCCCTTAATTGTTGCGGTCCCCGCAGTCATCGCGGTTCACCTAATCTTCGTTGGCGCTGATT